>OZ018324.1:189342695-190005195 GCA_963969495.1 Ceratothoa steindachneri | reverse complement strand
ATTCGTAGATTAGGAAAAAAAAAGGCTCTGATTCAATAAACACCGATCATTTAGACCATTTTTTTCCCAACCGGGGACAATGGCGCATCCGGTCTGAAGGAGGACACAAGGAAAATGTTAGATTTGGAGCGGGAACAGTTTCATGAAAGGAGCCACAGGACTCAATCTATTGAAGCCTAAATTATAGTTAGGCCAATGGATAATTTCAATTGGTACTTCAATTACATTTTTTTTTTAAATAATTAATACATATATTTTCCTCTTGTTAGATATTTTATTATACAATTTGAATTTATACGTAAACAAATATTCTGTATCTTACAAGCATATTGGGTAAAAGAGAGATAATCTGCCTATTACCTACTCAAAATAATGTCTATGGGGGCCACAGGAAAAAATAAGGCTCCTAAGGAGACCATAAGTCAAAAATGGTTGGGAACCACTGATTTAGCCTGTACTCACTCAATAATTAAATACCAAAAAGGAGAGGGACAGGGTGCTCCCATGTGCCCAAGACTGTTTAGAACAGTGTTTGATGAGGTTCTCCGCCATTCGAGTAAAAACAAGAGTGAATCAGACTTAATTGGAGTTTCTGAGGTCAAATTTGATGTACATATGAACGGTAATAGAACAATGAGTATCCACTTTTATGCTGCCTCAAGTACGCCTAGGGAACGCTCCCCATACACGTCATGCAAGTGACTGCATTCAACTCACCACTCTAACACCCCTAAAAAGACCTGTATTATTCGGGTATTTTAACTTCAACTTTCCCATGCTACTACACGGGATTGTTTACATCCACCCGTGGGGGCACGTTATATCTTACAATAGTGAGGGGAAAGTCAATGTACGCAGTGTGAATATGGCTACTCATTGTTATACTAACCACATGCCATCACAGCGTACAGTGAAGTTTTCCTTACCACCTTCGCTGTGTTGATAACAGTACTATTTCTTTAAAATCGAAGACGAATCATCAGAGATAGCGCAAGCGAGTCTCGGAGTTAGATTGAGAAGGAAGTTTCCAGTCATTTTTCAAGACCTCCGTTATTAAGCCCGCGAGGGGGTGCCTGTGTATATTTATGTACACTTGGCATCTGGAGGAATGGCACGCCCTTCTGGTTCATGTGCCGCAAATAGTGTCAAACTAAATTGAGAAAAATCGCCTTTTTTTTTTACTTATCCATTCCCTCCTTCCTGTTTCGGCCACTTTCTTTGCTACTCGCCGACCACCTTTCCTCCATTCTATCCTGCTCGGGAACAGGAGGGTGGGGAGGTCGCCCCTGCCATTTGGCTCATGATGGGAGTCATGATATTATACATGCCTTCACTCTTTCCACCTTTTATTCCTCGAATTTTCCTTTTCCTTATCTATTCCTTTACGCCCAGGTCCCGGCGGCAGCACATAAGGTGAAAGGTTTGACCACTCTTCGATAAAAATCGTCCTAATTGGCGCAAAGCCAGTCCAACCAGCACCCTCTGTGCTTATTTCGAATCGGGCAATTGAAGTTGTCGTTTAGCGTTTGGATTCAAAGTAAAAAAAAGGGTCCCAATACCGGAATATGTCGCAAAAGACCATAAGTCCTGACGGTGAATATTTTTTTTCCTTCAGCTAACTAGTCATCATTACTAGTCCTTATTCCCCTTTGAGGTCATGCCTCACTCACTCAGGTGTTAAGGTATGGCATACGGAACATCGTCCGGACCAGGGGCTGTGGCCGTGCACGAGGCCAGAGCGAAACGCAAGACTCAATTTAAACCTGTCGTGGAAAAGTTCTTCACCTCTTGAGGTAAATTTTAGTCGGCGGCCTTCAGCGATATCACGACGTGCATTGAATGTTCTCAGAGCAGTATCCCGGCTATCGAATGCAGAGAAAGTGATCGCGAAGGACTCCGCTATGGACGCGTTCTTCTTGTCGAACACACGGGCCTTCAGTCAATTAAAGGACAGCTCCTCAGAGGTGAGGAAGCGTATCAAAAGGATACGAGTTAAGTTTACTAAGTACTCCCATGTTAATCTCCAAGAAGGCGAACCACCATCTAGCACCCTTTGTCCGTGGTGGAATATTTTGTGACTTTGCATATTCTCCAGTCGGGATGCTGCTCTCCCAGTAATTCAAGTACGTCGCTTTGTCGATGAAGAGGCATGGGACTTTTTTTAGGTGCGGAGGCGAGGAAACCTTCAATGACCAATTTTATCTGAACAAGATACATTCGACTCACCCTACTTGGGCGGACCCACTCCCTAGTCCGGACGATATCCCGTATACCATGATTGATATCCACGTGAGCGTAGCTTGGCTTTTCTGTTACCTTTGTCCATTATGTTCTATAGTAATATATCTTCCAATATTTCTGCTGAATATGTACCATACTTGCTTTGCGAAAATCTTTGAGAGATGATTCTACCCGATCTGGTTTGCGCCTAATATCTCTAAGCTCCTGCTTGCGCAGGTTGATGTAGAAATCTATGAACGTTAGGTTAGCTAATTTTCTGAAGAGCAGAGGTAACCTATCAATAGCACATTATGGCTTCCATATGTTCCACTATACAAAAGCTGTTTTGACCTGACTGGAGACTGCTATCTGCAAGGTTTTAATTTATGGTCGGAATTTCGCCCATGCATTTCTCAAATTATAGAAGGCCTATGTTATCGCCCGTCGACACGGTAGCATGGAATCTCTCTATTCTATTGGGACGAAATAACGAGTCCATATTTTCTCTCTCAATTTTTAAGAGATTTTCAATTTCGCGAAAGGGTGGATGGACGGGCCCTCTTCTATTGCATAAATCAAGAGGGGGCTGTCGCATATGGAAGTAACCTCAGCTTTATTATCTTTGCAATCAGCATCAAGGCATCAGCTTTGTGCTTCTGGGAGATTTTCTCATCACGGTCTAGGTAGAAAACTCTTTCGTTTTCTTCGGTTCATATATTTAAGATGGATAAACCGACTCTAAGAAGTTCAGAATTATGTCTCTCGTTATCTCCAAAGTCATGGTTTTCGGTTTCCTTTGTCATTTTAAGTTAACACACTCCTTCCACAGTCAGGTGCATCACCGCGATATTGACCTAGCTTTGAGTATGAGGTGTGAAGAGAATAAACCCTCACCAATTCCTTGTTCTTGAATTCGATTGACGCCTCATCTGGAAGGCACATACTCAGAGCCTCAGGGTATCTTGTACCCGCACCAAGAAGATTCTAAGCTCAGTGGCGTTTAGCCAGAGTGTCGTGATAGATATACGCTGCTTCTATTCTAGCGTTGCTTTGTTTGCTCATAACTTGACTATGGGTGCAAGATTTATTCATCTGCACCGAGTGTTAATTGTGTATCGTGGATTTGATTCACTATACTTCTCTCCGGTTTGTAAATATTGCCTTTCCCTCCCTCCCTGGGATCTTTTCTTCAGGGTTTGTTCCCAGAGGGGCTCTGGCCTTCTCGTGGCGATGGGGGTCAGCCCTGGCCCCCTTAGGAATCCCACGGTGCAGCCAACAAGACTTTTAACATGCCCCTCTTTCTTTTCTCCCCTATTACTTTCTTCCACTGCCCTTTAATTCCCCCTCTTCCTTCACCTATCTAGTGGCCCTTATTGAATTGTTCTTTCATGAAGGTGGAAGAGGCTGGGCATCTCCACCGCCTTTGTCTACCGAATAACCAAGAATAAACCCATCGTCTGCCCATTTTCTCCATGCGTAGGAGAACTCGGGCAGCCTCTTAGGTTTCTAAAAATGGTGTGGTGGATCCGTATCCATTCTCCAATAGGACATACCGGACGTAACTGATTTTAGAGTTGCAGTAGCGCCGGGCCCTTGTAGGCCTCCATGGTGGGGAGTCCCGTGGGAGAATGCGAAGTTTATTTTTCTTTTTGCAATGGCTATCCATAAACCAAAAACCTCTCCTTCTCGTAAGGGTTCTCGTATCAAACGTTCCTTAGCTCCCCTTTCAGCCTTCTTTCGCTCGTTGGACCCCTATTGCAACGAAGTAGACCCAGATTTAGATTATCTCCGCTTTCTTGTCATGAGTTCATCATCCGACACCCCACTAGAAAAAGTCGATGTGTTTGACGTCAATGAATCTTTTGAGTCACGCTGTGGTGAACCCCGTCGGATGTGGACAAGAGGTAGTGGTGATGTCGTAGTCGAGGTGTCATCCCACTCTAACACAACCTTGTGCGAAATCTATCTTCGATAGCTGAAATTCCAGTAACTGCTTCGCCCCATCCGCGTCTGAATTTTGTCAAAGGTGTCGTCCGTTCAAACCAACTAATGGACTATGACCTCACCCGCCTTCAGAGCAAGCTTAGTACCCAACATGTCACACACGTACACAGGGTGACTAAAACATTAGGCTCCACTAGAGTCCCAACTGTCACACTGATTTTAACATTCGAACGATAAGAACTGACGCAGTATATTAAAGCTGGGTACCTTCATGTCCCGGTAAGTCCCTACATCGAACTACCCAGACGTTGCTTCAATTGCAATCAATTTTGACATGTTGGCCGTGCCTGTCCGCACCCCCGCTCCTGCGTGAATTGTAGCTGACTACAATGGCCCCGAATGCACTAAAACACCTCGCTGTGCCAACTGCGGAGGTACCCACAGTGCTGCGTCAAAACTCTGTTCTATATTTTATATGAAAAGGAAGTGCTCGCTTTGCGCGACTCTATACGTCTAGATATAAGAGAGGCCCGCCTGCTTGCTCGAGCACAAACTTCACCACTCGTCCGGCTCTTCTCTGACGTTTTACGTGACGCTGGACGGAACCGACCATCACGCTCGAGTTCCGACCAGCCTGAAGCGCTTCACCCTAGATCTACTCGCAGCGTCGAAAACATTCAGAATATGCAGTCGAAGCATCGCTCTCACACCGAAATAACCAATGTAGCCCCCCTCTCTCCAGCAGCTCTAGCTGGGAGAGACGCTCAGGGTGAGATACTTGAAGACATCAAACGCTATCTAAAAGAATCCTCAACATCGACCAGTGAAGGTTCATCCACCCAGCCCCGAGACCCAAAGCCCAGTGGTAAGAGGAAAGATTCCTCACCTGGGTCATCGACCACCAACAAGCGGGCAGCCTCTGGAGCTGACTCGGCCAAACCCCGAAAATATTCCTTGGACTCTTCCCTTATGGCTGAACATTCTATGCCCTTAAGTCCGTCCCACATGTCACAAGATTTAGGCCCCATCGTGATCCAAACAATGGCAGATATACACCCAGCTCCACACACCTCGCTCAGATCGCCTGTCCGTTCCACTCACCCTTCTACCCATGATCCGATGGAAGCAGTTGATACCCCAAAAACACCAATCGCAGGGGTATCTACCGGTCGAAAATCCCTTCTCGATCTTCCTTTTCCGCCAGGTTGTGAGCCCGAATTACAATCAAAGGCCTCAGTTGGTTCTCCAAAACCCTCAAATTAAAGCCCCAATTGCTGCTCCCTCTAGGATCTCTTCTCCTGCAAAAGCAAGCTCCTCAAAATCCGATCTCCGTCTCCCAAGCTCTTTGGGACGAACCTCAAATTCAATATCGACCATTAAAGAGAAAAAGATATCGACAGTGGTATCTAACCGTCCCACATAATATCTTCCATTTTACAATGGAATTGTCAAGGCGTTCTTCCGAAGTAGGAAGAACTCAAAATTCTTCTGACTACTTTCCACTACGCTGTTATTTGTCTTCAATAGAATAAACTGGGTATACGGCCCTTTCCGCCGGTACCCGGCTTTCTCACTTTCAACTCTATTGCTCCTGCTGGAAGCCCCTCTCATAAGGAGGTGTCAATCATGGTATCTACATCCCACCATGTATCTCTCATCCCCCTACATACTACCCCCCCAAGCTATTCCTGTGAGAGTTTTTCTTACTAAGCTTTTAACGTTTGCTCTATTTACCTACCCCCTTGTTTATCATTGTCAAGACCCGACCTTTTAGAACTTATAGACCAGTTGCCCTTCCCATTATTATTACTAGGAGATTTTAACGCCTGTCACCCATCCTGGCGCGACATCACTCGAAATGCCAAAGGCAGTGTTTTAGAGTCTCTTTTATTATCTGACTTTCTTTGTGTGTTAAACACTGGCGATTTTACCTCTTATCATGTCCAGACGGACTCTTTTAGCTGTGTTGACCTGTCTGTTTGTTCCCTGGATTGCTTCACGGAATTTCGATGGTCAATTCTTGACGATCTCTATGGGAGTGACCACTTCCCTATTGTTTTGTCGGCCCTTCAAGTTAGCCTTCATACAACCATGCCCCTTAAGTGGGACTTAGGTCATGCAGATTGGGAAGGTTTCCAAGAGTCGTCCTTCACAAGTGCATCATTGGGGACCTTCAATGGAGTGGACGCGGCAATAGAATACTTTACATCGACTATCTACAATGCAGCAACACAGACCATCCCACGGAGGCGACCCGCCAGGGGTCGCTCAACCGTACCCTGGTGTACATCGGCGTGTGCAACAGCTGTCAAAAACTACAAGTTAGCCCATGCCCGATTCCGAAAGAACCCAACTTTGTGCAACAAGGTCAACCAAAACCGAGTCCGTGCGCTTCGCCAAAGAACCCTTTGTAAGGCTCGCCGAAATTCATGGCGCCGTTACGTTTCCTCAATTTCCTCTATAACACCAACCGCTAAGATCTGGAAGATGATTAATAAGATCAGGGGCCGTTATGCTGATCATCATACCCCCACACTCAACTTACACGGTTCCTTGGAGAATGACAGCCTGGAGGTTAGCAATGCTTTTGCTGATCATTTCCGCGCCGTCAGCAGTATAAGCTGTTACGATAAGGCTTTTCTGTTCTACAAATTAAAGGAAGAGTCTCATTCTCTCAACTTCACAACAAAATCTACTCTTCCATATAATTCTCTATTCAGCACCCATGAGCTGCGTAACGCTTTGTCACTTTGCAGATCTACTTCCCCTGGCCTTGACGAGATCCATTTCGATATGATTCGGCACTTACATCCACACTCTACTCTCTTCCCACTTGATTTGTACAACCTTATATGGGTGAAGGGTTTTTACTCCTCATCATGGCGCATTGGGATCATCCTTCCCATTTGTCAAACCGGGCAGGGACGAGTTGGACGAAGATCACTGCCGCCCTATAACTCTCACCAGCTGTTTGAGTAAGTTGCTGAAAAAAAGGTGTTATAGCGCCTAAACTGCTTCCTAGAAACCAATCACTTTCCCTCTCCATTTCAATGTGGCTTCTGCATAGGTCATAGTATCCTTGACCACTAGGTCCGGAAAGCTTTCTCATAAACGCACCGAGTCCTGGCCATATTTTTCGATATTGAGAAAGACTACGGCACAACATGGAGATACGGCATCTTGAAGCATCTATACGTCTGGGGGATGAGAGGCCTTTTACCGTCACTTCTTCAAAGTTTTTTAGCATCTCGATTCTTTAAGGTACGTGTTGGAACTCCCAAAAGGAGTGAGTTCCTCAGGGTAATGTTTTAAGTGTTTTATGTTTTATAATTACCATTAATATTATTTCGTCTCCTTCATAGATTGTATCAGCAACTCTGTTTGTCGATGATTTAGCACTAAACTGTTCATCACCTCGCCTTCCATCAGCAGCGCGTCGGCTACAACTGGCGGTCGATACTGTCTCCAAAAGAGCACAAGTTAAGAGATTCCGCTTTTCCACGAACAAAACCAAAGCAATTTTTCTCTACCGGGAAAGAGGGGTGCTTGTTCCGCCATATATGTCCCTACAAGGCGAAGATATAGAGGCTGTCTCCGAGTTTCGGTTTCTTGGCGTAACTCTCGATCAAAAGTTATCTTGGTTACCACACCTACACCGACTTCGAACTGGCTGTCTGCGGGCTCTAAATATTTTTAAAGTCCTCTCATACACTTCGTAGGGCAGCGACCGACAAACATTGTGGACATTATACACATCCCTCGTTCAATCCAAATTGGATTATGGCTGTCAAATTTACTCATCGGCTTTCCCTTCAGCCATTAAAATTCTGAACCCCATTCGTAACCTCGGAGTTCGCCTTTCCAGTGGAGCCTTCCGCACTTCTCCTGCCAACAGCCTTTACTGCGAGAGTGGGGTACTCCCTTTGCCCTACCATAGACTTCAAATCTGTATGCAATACTTCTGCCGAGTACAGCAAGCCCCTGTATCAGAGGTCTACAGATGCCTGTATGCTTCCGAATCAATAGTGGCATATGATAAGTTGCCATCTTTACCCCGCCTCTTGAACCTTCGCATAGGAGATCAACTCCCTAACCTAGGTGCTCTAATGGTCCTTACCCTTCCATCCTTACTGACCCCTAGTTGGCGTGCTCCACTCCCCACAGTATGTACCAATATGTGGAGCCTGGAGAAGTCTACCATGGACCCTCTCATCATTAAGAACCTGTTCTTAGAGCATTCGACCTCACGCAAACAATGCTGCCCACTATACACGCATGGCTCTAAGTCGGACAGTGACGTGGGCGCCGCATCCATCTACCCAGGAGGAGAATTCCTAACTTTATCTTTACCGCCAGCAGCGTCCATTTTTACCGCTGAACTTTCAGCAATCCTTTTAGCCTTTAGACTCATCCCAATTTTACCTCTTAATGATTTTCTCATTTTTTTTCGACTCAAGGAGTGTTTTACAGTCAATTAGATCTTTTAATGCGTCCCATCCTTTAGTCACAGAAATTTTCAACTGGCTGGTCTAAAATGCGTCCCGATATAGAATTACTTTTTGCTGGGTCCCCGGGCATGTGGTGGTCCTGTGCAACGAGAGGGCTGATCTGCTTGCCCGTTCAGCACATTCTGTGTTCCCTGAGAACACGTTTCTGCCTTTTAGGGACTACTTTCCTTCAATAAGAAAATATATTTTTAAACTGTGGCAGAATGAATGCGAAGACTGTTCATCATCCAAACTGTACAAAATTAAAAATTCTATTCACTCTTGGCCCTCGAGCCGTCATAGATTGCGGTCGTTGGAGGTAGCCCTTTGCCGAGTTCGCATTGGCCACACAAGACTTACTCACGGCCATCTTGTTTCGGGTGATGTTCAAATCAGCCCTTGCTGTTGGTTTTGTAGTGGTAACCAATCGGTTGCCCACCTTTTATTAGATTGCACCCATTTCGCCACGCTCCGGTTGTCCTGTTTTCCGACCCTTTAAACTATACTTCAACACACCCGTCTTCGATTCATATTGGCAGAGGAATCTTTTAACTGTTCGTTTTTTAATTTTTTTATCACAAAGTGGTATCTTCCACCTTTTATAGATAATTCGCGTCGTTTTATCCTAGCTGCCATATAGAATCCACTTGGATTGGATAACAACACTCTAGTTCCTTACCTTAAACCTTAAAGGGTGCCTTTAACTCGTCCCCTATATAGTGTCATCTCGTCGAGGCATGAGATATACCGCTCGTACACATTGCCTCATGTAGTTATAAGCACGAGTTCAGCCTCTCCTTCCAGTTACCAACTCTTTTCATCTAATCGGCGACCAACATCGATGGATCTGCCTAAGACGTTACCCTGGCAGGCAACTTGGCACGCGAGACATCTATCCTTGGCACGTGAAAATATTTTTCTTCTCCTTTAAGCAAAGACATGATTACATTGAAAAGTATATATATATATATATATATATATATATATATATATATCAAAATTACATATTTCCTAATGATAAAATTTAATATATTTCTTTTAACGCAATATTTACCGTATCTTTTGAGCATATTGACTTAGGTCTGTTGACCATTTTAGATTATGTACATTGGGCATTATAGTTACTTGGAACTCAAGACCAGAAATTCTTTTTTTTAATGGAATTAGCATGCAAGAACAAAAAGGTTGCCAACTACTGCCCTCGAAGATATAACCTTTGAACGTTTATCGGGATGTCTCTGTTCACAAAGCTCCTAAATCACCACGAGTATTGCATTTATATTTCTTGCAACACGCATTGTGTCACAAAGGAGCTGTGCCGTTGAACACAGATTGCTACAAGTCCGAAGAGTGAGTTGTCTTCCAAGCTACCTCTCCCTGTTTCTAAACCATCAGGGCTCCTCCGTGCTTTACGTCTATCATCACGGATTAACTGGCTGAAATATACCGTTAAATATGGAATATCACGCTCAGAGGCCGATTTGTAGCCAATAGCTACTCACATACCGCGATGTGCCCTTGAAATATTCGATTTTCAACACCTCTTTTTTTCTAGTATTCGTGACGCCTTGGTTACTGAACTACAGAAACAAGGACCAACAAAGACCCTAAGGTCCGCCCAAGGCCAGTCCGCTTACAGAAGATGTTAACTACCACTTGTTAACAGAAAGAAGTCAATATTGTTTGTTGGGTTCCTGATATTGCTGGAAACGAACGCATTTATGATGCTGCGAGCTATTCTCACAGACTGAGCTACACTGACTACATAGCAGGGATTAAATTGGCTTTAGAGCGGCATGGCAAAGAAAATGGCTGACGGCGCTCTGAAATTTAAAGTTGCGTATCATTGCACCTTGACTTTCCATGTGGACCTCTTCGGTCCGTTCAAGTTATTTTATGTCGTCTCAGCATCGGACACACTCTCGGAATGCAGTCACATCTGATGGAGCGTTCCCCTGATACTTTCTGCCAAGAGTGTTTGGTACCCCTTACTGTACGCCATTCGTTTGGTTGCATGTCTTAATCAGAGGTAGTTTAGTGAGCTGTGCCAATCCTGGTACCTTTGTGTGGGAGCGGTGTGCGTGTGTGTCTGTAGGGCCATTCTCCCACCCCCCTTTACATATATCTTTCCCTACCCCTGTGTGAGTATAATTTGCCTTCCGATTTTTTATTATGAATACAAATAATAACTGATTGTACTCTCTTTTCAGAAATATAATTTTATAAATATATAAATATAAGAGTAAATATTTAGAGAGTTAAATTGTAATTGCTTGTCCAGCGCATTGGGATATTACCTTAGCATTTCATCGTGTGTCTTCAAAGAGTGAAGCTTCAGCGGACTGTGAGAGGAATCCTCGAGGCGGAGTGTACCGCCCAGCCCAGCCCTGAAACGGAGGGCGTTACCTGCACTGCCTACCTGCATTGGCTGACGAGCCTGTGCCCCTTCTTATTGGACTACTACTACTACTACCACCACCACCCCAGTGCACAAGTGATAGCCCTGTGCCCCTTCTCGTTCGGGTGTTGTTGTTTTTTTTGTTTTGTTGTGTGGCGTTTGTTTGGGTTGTTCAAATTTGTTCTCTTCGCCTGCCATATTTTATTTTTGTTTTTGGTTGGGAAAATTGCAATTTGTATAGAATATTTATTTTGAATGCGCACCGGTGTTTATCTTTTTTGTAAATATAAACTGTAATTAAAACTGTATTTTTTTGTAAAGTAAACGACTGTATATTAAATCGTATCAATTCTTCCTCAGGGTTCTCAAGGTCCATAAATTCTAGGATAAGGTTGGAACGCGGGGTTAGTGTTGCTTTCGGCCCGCTGCACCTTGACGAGTGGGGTCTTTGCCGATTATCTCTGTTGCTGGGGCTAGGTCCTTCACAAAAAGAGCTGCATATTTGCATGTCTGAGAAAGGTATGCCTACTAGGAACCATCTGAGCGTGTTTTTTAATTGTTTTTCTTTTTATGTAGTTTTTGTTATGTTTGCTTATTTATAATAGTTTATTATTAAATGAGTTTATTAGTATTTAGTATATTGTTAAATTTGGGATGGGTGTGCTGTACCTTCGTTGAAGGGCGTCAGATGAGAGGTATATTTACAAAAACTCACTGTAATTACATCAAGTCTCATGTATAGGTACGCTGGTACGTCTAAGTTCTATATCGGTTTAGTCATAAAAGAGGTTCTAAAATTTAAAGTTCAAGGACTCTTTTGGCCCAATGAATAGTCTCAAAGCAAATTCATTATAAATATAGGACTCACTTAAAAAAGGGACTAAAAATTTAACTAATTATATATTGAGTTATTAATGGCAAATAGGATAGGTTGAAACGGAACGGGTATTTTTATATACTATATATTAATGATCTCCAAAATTGCACTAGAAAACGGAATTTTGTGCTCATTTCGCTCTAAAAAATTGCTTCTTCATGAAACGCAAGATATTGCTAATCTTGTTATCACTTTTAATATTTAGGTTTAAAGAGAGTTTGTATCTAGATGAGAAAGTTCGTGGAATCACAGACAACTGTTTGCGCTTTACATCTATAACCAGCCCGATTTTGATATTGGATAGGTCCCATAAGGATAATGAAGAAGAAGAGCTATCGCATACTCTGTGACCCATAATACGGGGAATCGGATGGGATGGGAAGGATAAATTTCAGAAATCCAAATGGTCTTATAAATATGTCGTCAGCCGCAAAAGAATAAGTGAATCATTTTGCATAAAAGTACTTCTTTCTATTTTTATTCGCCGAATTGCATTGGTTTGCAGAAATGTGGTTTATCTTGTAATGTACAGGCATGGCCAATAGTTTTGAGACTAATATATATTTTTATTTTTTCATTCGTTTTTAAAATTTACATGATAGAAATAATTATTCATATATTTAAATTATTGTAAGTTTATTAAAAAGTCATTATTTCAAAATTGCGCTCTGCTTCTCTTTCTTGTAGAAGGTAAGTTTCACTTACTTGAACTGATATTCTACCAAAAAGGGTAAAATGGTGAAAAATATGGTTTAAATGAATGATGTTGTGCAATTATAACCTATTTCTTAAAGTTTTTTTGTTAAAAATAAATGTTTTAATTTGTTTTTCTAGAAATGGTTCTTTTCCAAGGCAAAGCGTGCAACTATTGTTGTCTACACCAAAGTGGCCTTAAATGCAAGGAGAGAATTTTTAAGGGTATTGCATCTAGGAGAGAGTTTTTAAGGGTATTGCATCAAGGAGAGAGTTTTTAAGGGTATTACATCAAGGAGAGAGTTTTTAAGGGTATTGCATCAAGGAGAGAGTTTTTAAGGTTATTACATCAAGGAGAACAATCTTTAGGATCATGATTGACTTTAAAGAAAACTGGTTTAACTCCTATGAAAAAGTCTTATGGACGTTCAAAAGCTTCAAACGGAGAAAAATGGTCATTAATCAGTAGGTGTGGTTCTAAGATCATTAACCAAACTCGTTACAATCAGGTTCTGGGAATAGGAGCTACATTTAAATTGACCATCTGAAAGATTAAAATTGGAAATTTCTCCTATTAGTATTGATTCTACAATTTTTATTTTACGGAAATCTTTACAATTATTCAAAGGCCCAAATTATATATAATTGTAAAGATTTCCGTAAAATAAAAATTGTAGAATCAATACTAATAGGGGAAATTCCCAATTATAATCTTTCAAATGGGCAATTTGAGTGTAGGTACTATTACCAGAACCTGATTGTAAAGAGTTTGGTTAATGATCTTAGAACCACACCTACTGATTAATGACCATTTTTCTCGGTTGTTTTTTTTTGCTGGGATTTTGAGATATTTAGTAACTTGTGTTGTTCATTCCATTCTCATTGTACGACTGGAGAAGGTATGGTAAACTTCATACCGAAACTAGTTTCTTAAATAAATCCTATGCTCCTATACAGTGGTTTCACTATCATATATCTTAACTCGCTATTGAGTTCTTTCACTTAAAACCTTGTAACCTTGTTCGCAATTTTAGGCGATAATTTTGCCGCCCAGATTATCTCCTGTATTTCAAGATGTTGGTATTTATTGGCTTCTTCACCTTTAACTACAGGCAACAACATAAAAAAGGCAAGTCCTGACTTTTTATAATATCTTTACAGAAGATTGAGGTCCGACGTCCACGGGTGATGTTTCCTATCAATGTAAAAGTGGGTCCCTCGAGGGCGGCTCCCGGGTAAAAAATTTCTAGACAAGCATTTTATTAGGGCACCTTTTCTAGCCCCGTCCATACTAGGGGCGAACAGTGCGAGCCCTGAAAGGGCTGCTCAGTTGGAACATTGCTCCTGGACTGTTTCCTTGTCTTTGCTCCAAAACAGGAATAACATCATTGCATTATGTTCCCGCTGCAAGTGCCAGTTCTTCACTAAAGGCTCCGAACCCCACGAGCCAAACCCCATCATCAATCCCTTGTCACCGGCAGACTTTGTTTGGTGAAGGCGTGGGTGGACGTCGGACGCTTGCACGCGCGTTTGTTTAGCGTGTTCTTGGTGTCGCACCCACCCAGCACACATCCCTTAACAAGATTAAAAACTGGTCCCGTGGCCAGGAAAGCTTGGACATCCTGCACCCATGACTCTGCTGCAGCCTTCTTCCGCCTTCACAGCCGTTGGGTTTTACAACCTCTTCCGCCTGTTCTGCCGTTGATGACATTGTGGCTTGAATTCAGAGTTTTTCTTCTAGCCTTTGCCCACCCAAGGACACACACAAGTCAGTGGGGGCTAGATGGCCGTTGGCTCACAAGGAGCTCATCCGCCCTTTGATATGTCTCATTTTTTTTCTGCTGGGTGTTTAGCCACCCTTTTCATCGGATTAGCCAGTGTATTTTGTTTTAATTTTCCTTAAAAAAAGTTAATTTCACACCTTAAGGTAATATATACAATTACCCTGTGTGGCCTGTTACATTTGGTATCTGGAGGAGGTGCACGACTTCTGGGTTCGAGTACAAGTAGGGAAGGCCCCGCTCATTGGAATTACTTGAACTCTTTGACGGGACCTTGGGAAGTTGGTGCGCTTTCTGCTGCTCCCTCTCATCGTCTCTTTTTTCCACGACTTTTTCCTCACCCTTTTCTCGATTGTGCGTCGCTAGACAGGTTTCAACATCACTCTTTACCACACCCAAGACAAGAAGCTGAAAAAGCAGAAAACCCGAAATGGGAAAGGCGGGAGCGACTGGACGCGAGAGATAGCCTACCAACTCCATTCATTTTTCTTACTAGTCACAAGCTTTAGAGTTTTCGTGTTGGTTGGTTTGTCCAGAGCAACATTTCTAACTACTCCCCCAAGTTGGTTTTGGGATGGCCGTGGAATTTGACAGCACCAATCTGACCGCTGAAGAGGCTCTCCTCCAACCATTTTTGTGTGGTAAAGGGGCCTTTCCCTTTGCCATCATCCAAACCGCCCTCTGGCAACTCTACATGTGAATATGAGGTATCCCATCCCTATGCTTTCTCAGGGGAGAGTCCAGCCTTCTTCGCTGAGAGGGGGCTTACCCTTCTCCTATGTCCACGGATAAGGTGGCTTCTCTCCCCACTCCCTTTTTTGGAGTCGCCCTCGTAAGACTTTACTTCGGTAGCAGAGGCAGCCCCTCTTAGAGGTTCTTCCGGTTCTCTAGAGGAGCAAGGGTTGATGGAGCCCTTCGTTCGTTCCCTTTGCAGTTCTAGAGACTGTCTTGACCTAGCTGGGGCCGGTATGCCTCCTACTCTTTCTTCTCCGATGGAGGTCAGTTCGACGGCCACAATAACGTTGACTACAGGCCATAGTTTTAATGATGCCCCGGTTCGAATCTCCTACACCTTAGTGAGATGGCCAATTGGGGGCCCTTCCTGAGGTGGAAATGGTCCCTGAGGAGCCCCCTGCCTAAAATTGTCATGGTCTTCGAAGAAGGTGAGCAAAGACTCGATGGGTGACACCCTCAAGCCAAAGGCCGCCCTGTGCAAGTTCCTCCTCAGACACCATAGGCTCCCTATGGGTCACGAGTAGAGGTGAACCTTCCTTCCCTAGGTAGTTCCCTCTTGTCTGCCATAGATTTCCCCATTTCGGAGAAGGACATGGCTGAGGATGGCTTGTCCGACCTTAGGGCCCAAATGCCGTGATAAGTGATTGTGGTGTTTGTGTTGAGTGGTATTAGTTTGTTGTATTCATGTAGTTTGGCCATTTATGTGTACGTAGGAGAACGACATGCGCGTTTCAGAGCACAGTTCTGAATTAACTGTGCTTCTATCGGCCATGTTGACTGGCAGCTACGAGTGGGAGTGGTGCATATGTAAGGAGTGGTCTGACTAGTGTTTTATATAAGTGTAGTTGTAGTTTTCGACTGGCAGGATAGAACATGCGCTTCATGTTAATTTTTTTGGCCTTTGTTTCTATTTTTGGTGCGTGTGGAATTTTAAGGACTTGTCAAATGCTGCCCCTAGAATTTTTGTGTGATGTGTGCATGTGAGTCTTGTTGGGTCTGGTGTGTGTGTGTGTATTTGTATGTTATGCATGCAGTGATAGTATGCGCCGTATATTGTCACCTGTCTTCTAAGGATTCATCTATGAGCCACTTATTCTCATAATCTGTCTTCTCGTCCTTAATTACTTGCACATGGCGGGCGATTCTCTTTGGGCCCTGTCTGCAGACGAGACTGGTCTCTCCGTCGGCGTAAGACAATGTACGTATGCCTGTAGTTTTCGGGTGAGCGTGGGGTGTCAGTGCTGTACATTATAAAGAGTTTGGGAGCCAGTACACTACCATGGGATACGCCTGCGCGTATTGAAAATTGGCATGATGTTGTGTTATTGTATTTTTTTGTGACATCTCCAGTCGGTAAGGTAGTGGGAGAGAAGCCTTCTGGTGCAGAGAAGGAGTTCCGTGTAGTCGGTTATTTTCCAACGAAGTTTCTCAGGCCACGCCTTTTTGAAGGTCTTCTCCACGTCCTAACTGATAGAGAGTGTTGTCTATCGTGTTGTCCTTGCTTTGTGTATGATATCATGAACGATAGTCACAACCGCTTGAGTTGACCTGTCGCTTCTGAAGCGATATTGGCAAGGGAAGAACCAGTCCCTCTCTTCGAGAAAATTCCTAATACGGATGTTGACGATACGCTCAATTATCTCGCTTAGGTGCTCTAACAGATCAATAAACCTGTAATTGTTGGAAAGTAGGGGGGGGGGTTGTTCTACTTATGTAGTAATATGTTTTGTGAGATTTTTAATAGTTGTGGGAAGTGGCAAGGTGCGAGTGAAGCCTTGAATAGGTGTGCGAGTGTAGGGAAGATTAGTTTCTGAGAGGTGGTGAATTAATGTGGGTGGAAAGCCGGAGGGGCCGGAGGCGTGTTTTGATATAGTGTTTTGTTTCTTCGACGGAGATAAAAGTGGTTAGTGTTCTTGTGCGTGTGTTTTGGATAAGTTGTGCGTGTGTGCCGTGGCCCTCTTGGGACCTAGATGCGTCGTGGATGTCATTAGTGTTAGTATACATTTCTAATGTTGGAGGGCAATAGGCTTAAGTGGGGCCTTACTCAACATCCTCTTTACGTGACGCCAGGAGAAGGAAGGGTCAATGCAGCGAGCGTCATCCGTAATACGGGTCACCTCGTGCCAATGGCGATTCCGATCTGGTTACACGCATTGGAGGGTGCGGGCACGTAGGAGTATGATGTTGTGTTGTGTGTGCCTCTTTTTTTAGTGGTGTTTTATAGTGTAGTAAGTCTGTGTGTGTATGGAGAATTTGAAGTGCTTTATGCGTGGTTATGTTTGGCGTGGCGTGTGTATGTTGCGTGCAGTGTTTATGGTCTCCATTATGTAATTCTAATGGTTGTCGATATGTTTAGAGCTAGTGTTCTGGAGCTTAAGGTTGTGTGGCGTTCTGTAGTTATGTCTCTTTTGAATTCCTCCCATTTCGTGTTAGTGTAATCATAGTGAGAATAGTTCTTATGCAGTTTAGAGCAAATGTAACACCATTTTTTTTAGAAAAAGTCAAAGGTTTATCCTGATAACTTTCGTCCAATTTCTTTTTTTGCGCTCGCTCTAAACTTTGGTGGTTCTTCGTTAGAGACAGGATTGTAGAGCATCTGGAGGTTAATAGCTTAATAAATGACTCCCATCACAGCTTTCGACGCTGATACTCTTATATAAGTAGTTTGCTCAATTTTTCCAGGGAAAATGATCAAAGGTTTGACTACGATAAATCAGTAGATGTAGTTTAACTCGATTTTAAATCAGCTTTAGATACTACTCGTATTTCTCATAAAAGACTTGATAAAGGCAAAAGCGAACATAATAGGGGGCAGCGTACCAAAATGGTTTGAAACTTGGTTGGAAATCCGTAAGCAAAGAGTTGGTGTCAATGGAAATTATTCTCAATAGGCATCGATCACTATGGGGGTACCTCAGGAATCTGTTCATGGAACCCTTGTTGTTTCAATATTTATGTAGTACTAAGATCAATCATTTACAGAGCCAGTATTAAACTGCCATCGTTTCAACATTCTACAGAGACACAAATTTAAAAACTTTCCTTATTCTCATGTGAAATTCAAGTTCCAATAAAAGTTATTTCGCCAAACTTCCAAATAAAATACAAGAAACACCAGTGATTAGATTACAAGACATATGCGATTCACACACTAAACTTTACAAAAAAAAAAATTAAACCATACTTTAAACGTTCATAAAACACCAAACAATCATCACACATCAACGCCGCTAGATCATCTCACATACTACATAATCTCCGCTATGGCCACGCTGCTACTTTGTTACAGGCTTTGTTAGGGTCTCTACTGGTTCGTATTTTGTTATTCATCCAGTAATAAAAATTTAAAAGATTGTTATTACCATTTTCTCTGAACTTCCACAAATTTCTAAACTGAACCTTTCAAATATTTAAACTTTTAGACAGAATAGCAATTCAGAACCTCGATCATCTCTTGAAGAACTCCCTTACATAAATGACTCACCAAGCAAGCTGCATCTTCGTTGTTATCGATAGGATGCAAAATCGAAAAACTATTAGTGATCCGGAAGAGGAGTAGGTATTTTATTTCATTCAGATATGCACACTGATTGGATGAATTGATATGGTTGAGGCTGGTGCCATAGCCACCATTTTCCTGGAACTACTCGACTCTGGAGGAATCAGCAGTTATTGCATTATTTTTCACCAGCGCCCCCTCAGTGATACTCCCTTTATAGCATGCGATCACAAAATTTCCCCGGCCTCTCTGGCACGATTCATTTTTATGACTAATTTAAAATAAACATCCATTTGCAACCACGCCCCCTTACCGTAGACTTTAAATGTCAACGAATGATTTCGTACCAATACATCTCCGTATCTGCTCTACTCCCATTACAAATAATTCATCGGCGGTAGCGAGATTTTCATATCAATGTATTTCCCATCCACGACTTTTCTTATTGTTCATCATTAGCCCAAAGTGACTCGAACTAATATAAAGTATTTGCGTTAAGTCAATAAACGTTATTAATAAAGTTTTGTAATGTAACTTGGAATAATTCCCATTTAACAATAGAATAAAATCGAGAAAGTTTCCTGGGAAACTTGTTTCCAAGAAAAATTTAACCTGCTTCCATTCTTCAACTTTATTAAAGTAAGAGGTTTATAAAGAATGTTCCGAACTTATAATTAAGAACAATACTAAATGTTCTTAGGTTCAGAGTTGGTAAAGATCTTTGCAATTAGAATTCTATTCGAAAATGTTGGTTAGCACTGCTTAAATTATTATCAAATTTCCTCCTTCCAATTAAATCCAATTTTAATTGTAATTTCATTTCGAAGTTTTTAATTAATAGTATTTAGATTAGAACTCCTTTTTTCTTCTATTTCATCTTGGTTCTTAATTCATTCAATACATGGGGGTTCATTTTGCGCCCTGAATTCATTTGGTTCTTCCTTTAAGTTGGCTATGAGTGTTTTGGAAAGTGTTTTTCACCCTCCTTCAAACTTACCAGGTCCACCCAGGCTTAAGAAAATTGAGGCGGAGGTCAGACAGAAGAATAAAAAAAATCATGAACAAGACTATGGAAAGATTCGGAATTAAAAGGGTTGTTAGTCTTCTTCACCAAGCCTGCTGGAGTCGGTAAGACTCATTTAGAGCAGCCTCGTAGAAAAAAATAGATGAAGGAAAATTATCCAGCTTCACGACGGTAGCGATGCCATCGTTGATTATGGGTATTATAAACTCTTGAAATTAATATATATTACATCAAGAAGATTTTCCATAGAGATTTATATGTTTTGTGAATGGCCATTTTATGGAAAGCTATAAACTTATTAGGGCGCCATCTGGCCATATAAAAAGATGACAGCCGGTTGTCTCCGAGCGTCAGAGTTTTCTTTTTAACCGCTTGCTTTGGCTATTTTCAGAATTATATTATTAAATAATCACCCCTCGAGAGATAGGTTGACCTTTCAGGACCTTTCATACGGCCGGGAGCTCGAAACTGACATGACAAAACCAAAACTTTTTTTGCCAATAAATTATGATGGTTGCTCGTAGAGGTTTAGATATTCTGTATTATTTATTATTTGTCAATAGGCTTCAACCTTTCTAAGGCATCGGCACAGACTTGTTTTTCATATATTATTACAGGATTTTTACATATAATTATGCAGATTCTGAGAGGTTTCGCCTTTATTAAACAGGGTTCATTTGGAAATGAAAAACAGATGGAATGGCACATCTATAGTAGAAAAGAAGGGGCAGATACAGACTCCCTTATGCGAAGATATCATAAAGTTGGGGAACAAACCTGGATTCATATTAAAATTCGGAGTGAGGCTATAGCAGACACATTCAAAAATGTTTCTAGATGCATAATTGCTTGAGACAGGAGTACTTTTGTCATTGTCCCACTTAATAAAAACGATTAAGGAAGTACAGATGCATGAATAAAGAGAATTTTGCTCACTGAATTGAAGCTGTTATATTCGTAAATGAGTTATTTGCCTGTCTGTTCTAAGTAGTTCTCACGGCCATCCGTATATTAAATTTGATATTGGGTTAAGGAATAAGTTCTTGCGGTTTTATCCAATTTATTCATTACTATTAACAATTTTAGAAAAAACTTCATTTTTAATTGATAACAAATGCAATTTAATCAATAATATATTCCCCGTTGTTATTTACGACTTCTTCCCAACGTTCAACTAGTTTTTCGATGCCTCTGCAATAAAAATCTCGAAGAATTTGTCTAACCAGGTTCTTAATTCCACATCAGTATTGAACGAAACGCCGCGCAAATTGTTGGAGAGCGATCGAACAGATGGAAATCCGATGGAGCCAAGTCTGGCGAATAGGGAGGAGGCGGCAGGATTTCCCAATTAAACATTTGTATGGCGTCTTTTGTCATATTGGCGATGTGAGGACGAACATTGTCGTGTTACAGAAGGATTCCAAAACGTCGAAGAGGTCGCTTTTCACGAATAGCTTCGGCGAGTCGATATATTTGTTGAACGTAGAGTTCTGCATTGACAATCTCGTTGTTCGCAAGGAGCTCATAAAGAATGATGCCTTCACAATCCCACCACACACACAGCATCGTCTTTCGAGGATGAAGTCCTTGCTTTAATTGCGGAAGTGTTTTTTTATTGGGGCTAAGCCCTATCTCTCAAATATTTCTATTATCTCTCCCCTTTTTACAATGAAGAAACCCAAAGCTAATTAATCTCAGTTTTATTTAAAAACAAAAACATATTTCCTATTCCCAAATAGTTAAAAGCCCTGCATTTTTATAATTTGAATATTACCACCTCTGCTGCTTCCCATTTTCAATATAGTTAATTTATAAATATCTGATAACTTATCTAAGAAATTCTTATGTTTGTATATATTTATAATTTCACATCCTTGAGAATGGGTTCCTACCCGAAACGTTGGTACCAAGAAGTTATAATATAGTAATGAACTTCCTAAATTTAGCCTGCTTATTTATCCTAAAAATACGTATACGCATGGCAACGCGCAACCCCTCTGCTCTCTTAAGATATATGTATATATATATATATATATATATATATATATATATATATATATATATATATATATATATATATATATATATATATATATATATATCGAGAATTATTTGTAATTGCGTAATCGTAAGTATGCGGATAAGAAGGAAATGTTGTAACTAACTAAGCTCTTTATCAAGCTCTCGGAAGGAGCTCTTGTCACAGTCACAAGAAGATAACGCATAAGCCAGCCTTTCTGAGACAAACAAAAATTTGTCTATCAATTAGCTATTTTAATTGTTATCTCTGCTTTCGAAGAGAATGGAAAATTTACTTTTATCTATTCTACATAGCTCGGCCTTATTAATCAAGAATTATTTGCAATTGCGCAATCATAATTAATCGGTTAAGAAGGCAATGTTGTAGCGAACTAAGCTCTTCATCAAGCTCTGGGAAGGATAACTCTAGTCTATTTAGTTTTCACGTAGCTTTCCTGTTCACTAATGTACCCACGAATGATCTTCTGCATGAACTTTTTTGAAGAATGCCTTAGGTTTTATCTTTCCTTATCATCCGCCCATTCCTTCATCAGTCTTATTTCTTTATGTGACTCTTATTGCATATAATATATATTTATTGGAAAAGTTTATCGAGAGAAGTTTGGCAAAGGTAGAGCGATGTTCATCTTCAACTATCAATATACCTTTTATTTGGTTTAAGTACATGGATGATATTGTTGCCCTTGTCCTAATAATATTAATTCCTTTTTTAACATAAATAAATAATTTGATTCCTTCAATTAAATTTACCAGAGAAATGAAAAATAATGGCACTCTCCCATTTGGGGAAATACTTATACATAGAACTCTCCTAGGTTTCGAATAGGCAGTTCATCGCGTGGCAACATGTTTAATTCTTTTAAACACTATTTATTATTCTAATCGCCATGAAAGTGGCAAGAAAATCTTTTCCCTATGTCCATTCGTGATCTACAGGTTGTTTCTCTGAATATTTTAGCGAAAAAATTTATTTTCTATATATATCACCATTAAATTATGTTTACCCTCTATATTTTGGGGGATAACTATAAAATCAGCCGAGCAGTCACTTTATGATTGTAATAATAATAAATAAACCTTCATATACCATTTAAAAAGTGGCTGTATAGATAGATGAATATCCCACTAAAATCTGGTTTGAGTCAGCAGAATAAAAATGGGAAAGGCAAAAATAATTTTATTAACAATAACTAGGTCATGACGAAGACTCAACGACTCAGATGTAAACAAAGGAATCTCTGATGAAATTAATCAAAATAAAATTGATAATACGTACAAGATGTATAAGACAAATAT
Organism: Ceratothoa steindachneri; assembly: GCA_963969495.1. Lineage (NCBI taxonomy): Eukaryota > Metazoa > Arthropoda > Malacostraca > Isopoda > Cymothoidae > Ceratothoa > Ceratothoa steindachneri. Next base: position 189,982,201 of record OZ018324.1, on the reverse strand, counting down.
ATATAAGAAATGATTGGAATGAAATAAATGTTCAAAATAGTCGGATAGGTTAGCAAAACCAATAAAGATAATTTAAATATTAATGATAGATACGGAGCAATTTCTGAGTCATGTCTAGAGATAAGATCCTGCGTATCCTTAGGCTCACGGCTTTATGCAAAATATAATAATAAAGGGTTTTTTTCTTTTTCTCTTCCAGGTCCAGTAATGTAAAGAGGGCTAAATCGCAATGAACAGAATTTCAATTCCTTTAGCACATAAGTAGCTTAATTAGCAGGCACTCTTATTAACGAAGGGCGATGCTCAGTCATCCGCCGTGCGAAATTGTGTACGAATAAGGAGAGATCGTAGGTAAAAAGCCAAGAAGATTCAGAAGAAGAAGAGAATTGACTGGGTAGACGATGGATGGTGTGTACCATAGACTACCTTTGCAGCAAAGCAGGACAGATCTTCCTTCAAAGAAGATCTAATTCCAAGAAGAAAGTTCGCTAGTTATTCACCCACGTAATCGACGAGTCCGAAAAATAGAGTTGCTTTGAGTTGAAGGTGGAAATCTCAAAAGTTCCGTTGCTCTGATCGAGATAGCAAGTTGTATGGAGACGGAAAGAGCCAATGATGAGATTCTAATTAGCTCCTACGATTAGTCATGATCATAAACGAAACACCAGAACAAGAGACCCAACCCAAGAGGAAGGTTAGGTCAACGGTCAAGGTCAACATAAACCTCTGACCAACTCGGACCAACCAAATAAAAATAAAGTGCGTCAAATGGCAATGAAAGAAGAGGAAAAGAGCAAGATGAGTTTTAGTATGACAATAGAGTTTGGCACGATGACAGAAAATATACGCGCGAGTCCATTTCGATATCTCACTATTCACTTGAGGCCAAATAAAACGACGTGTGATGAGCTTTTGTGTGCCTCGAACATCCAAAATAAGAAATACCGTGAATCTGGTTGAAAATATAAATTTTATAGGCGAGAAGGTGAGAGGACGGAGACCGTCTGGTAAATAAAAAATCTACCAGAAAGCGTGAAACAGCTCTCCAGAAATTCGACTACACAAATTTGGAGTTAAATCGGATTTTGCCAGGTTTGATTTTCTATGTCTTGCTCTTAAGCTAGCGTCATGATCCCAAGATCGACGAGCGAGGTTAATTGATTGTCTGAGATCGAAGAAATGTGAGAGGGCGCCTTCTTGCGCTCGTGTGCTCCAAGATGAAGTGTAAATGAGCATTGACGACAACTGCACATAAAAAGTGCTACAAACAGAAGAACACCAACCTAATGCTTGAGATCGGTAAAGATAAGGAATTTAGGCCCTTCTAAATACTGTCGGACGTGACAGACTGCAAGATACAATCCAAGCAGTGCCAGAGTGAACATGTTGCACTTCTTTTCAGAATGACACAGAATGAAAGACAGCACAGAGTTCTAAGGCTGTATGATTCAGCCACAGTTAGGGATGATCCTGTGATATATGTTTTATTTTTCTATTCCAAGAAGGAATAAATAAGATTCACTTACGACTGATTAAGTTTGATCAAAAATTATAATTCTGATTGTCATATTGCTCATATTCTTTATAGTCACCTATTATAATATTTATATATGGAAATATTTCCGCAATCATATTGATATTCTGTAATATTCTAGACTTATTCTAGTGCTTCAGCAAATATAAGAAATGATTATTTAAATTAAGTACGGAATTGAAACTGATTTCCTTCGCCAATTTTGTCCAGTATTATAAAACAGACCTTTCTGCTGGAATCTTGTTCATAATGGCGGAGCAATGTGTACTCTATAAATCCGAGGTAGAGGTTGCCGTGGGAGTTACATTAGACAAATAATACAGCATCAGTCCCAAATCCATTGCTGTAGCGGGCAGAGTGCTTTATTTATTTATATAACCCTTCTAATCATGTTATAAACTGGAACAGTATCAGAGTATTCTTGCGTTCCGCTAATAATGTATCTAGAAACATTCTTGAATGTGTTGGTATAGTATCCCTACCAAATTTCGATAGAAATCGAAGTTTGTTTCAAATCAACCAAGAATAAAATCTTAGTGTAATGGAGTCTGTATCCGCCCTATTTATCTCTGCCATTTAATAAGATTACTTCCATATGTTCTTCATTCCTCGATTGAAGCCTGTTTAATAAAATCGAAAGCATTCGTAATCTAATTCTTGTTTTCCTTGGATAATTTACATGCCCATGCATTTATCCAAATGTATACATATAAATAGGTATAGATTAAATATTCGAATATATATATATATATATATATATATATATATATATATATATATATATATATATATATATATATATATATATATATATATATACCAGGCAATGGCTTCGCTACTAACATTAAAATTTAAAATCTAAAAAAAAGCAGCCATGGTTAAATTTTTATAAATTTTCTGAACTTCGCCAATTATAATAATTTTAAAAGGGAACTCTAAACTAAATTTTCCCCCTTTCAAAATAGCACGTTGCTAAAATATACAGTTATAGAAAATATATAAAAATAAATTTTCTGAACTTCACTATTTATAATTCTTTGGGTTCTAAAAAATTCACAAAATTTCGATACTTATACTTATTTCTGAACTTCACTATTTTGTTTTTTGATATTATAAAAGAATTATTAGAAATAACTTTGATAAAAAAACATAAGACATAAATAACTAAACTAAGATGAAATTATTATTCAAATACTCAAAGAATCCCCTTCTTAAAATATAGTTAGTGATGATATATATATATATATATATATATATATATATATATATATATATATATATATATATATATATATATATATATATATATATATATATATATATATATATATATATATATATATATATATATATATATATATATATAAATATATTTATATATATATATCTATATATATATATATATATATATATATATATATATATATATATATATATATACATATATTGTTGAAGACCATGGTATATTTCGCCTTAGTCAATTTCCTTTGGCAACTTTCTATTCTTATAACTGTCTTTTTTATTCCATCTTGTAGATGGTAGATCACTTGTCCTGTATTCATGTCTCTTTAAATGAATGGGCTTGGTAAAATACAAGCTAAATTGCTGAGCTTTCGATCTTATTCGATCATCTTCCAAGTTCCAAGCGTCTTTATGTATTCTTTCCTCCTTTACCGATATATATATATATATATATATATATATATATATATATATATATATATATATATATATATATATAGTGTGTGTGTGTGTGTCTAGAAAATCTTTCGCAGACCTCAAACTTTGTATGAAAATCAAAGGCGCGGGGACCAGTATTTGGAACATGTGTATTTAGAACATTTATATTTAGACGTCTCGAACCTTGATATGTTCATCATACTCGTATCATCAGTCTATAATAGAGCAAAATAAATTCAATACAAAAGATACAAGCTAAAAATGTATATTTAAAATGAGAAGGAATCGTTGAGAAAATTACATATATGAATAGATTACAATTAATACAATACATTTATAAAAGGTAAATTGCAAATAATAAAATAAATGAGTGAAAAATTACGAAAAGAAGTCTAAAAACTTAAAGTTAAATTTGAACAAAAGTAAATTTGGACATTTAAAATAATTAGAATAATGGACAACAACAAATCTAGTAATTTAACTGCCAATTCATGGAGTTAATTGTTGAACAAAGATGTAAGTACAATGAATTAGAAGTCGAATACAAATTAAATTTCTTCAAAATTTAGATTAAAATATATGGAATGGAGTTGAAAACTGACTAGAATTTAATTCAGGATTCAATTTAATTCAGGATTTAACCTTTGGATCAATAATGATTCAGTAATATTCAGGTGTAAGAATTTATTCGCATATCACCGAATTCGGGAAGTTGAGGTAGAAATTGAGGAATTGCAAGAATTCCGGTTATGGAATGTATACTCTTTACTCTGTAAATTTCTAAGGAAAAAGAATTACACAAACTAATTCATTTAATTACATAAATTAAATATGCTAAATATAGTAACACATAAAATATAGATTATGTAATTAATGAGAATTGGTACTGAGGATTCCCTTTTTTTTATTCGCTTCACTTTAGGGAATGTGAAAACACTGATTACATGCGAAGGAAATTACGCGCGAAGAAAGTTGAATGGTCTTGAATTTCGGTGAAGTTAATGAAAACGCGAGTGAACGCGAGGAACATGATCTAGCCACTAGGTAGTGCCACCTGGTGGTCAACTTATATCATATTTGAACTCAGTGACCACAATTACCGTTGCTTTGCAGACAGAAGGTGAACACGACACGAGATTTGTATGGCCAATGGACCTGCTTACTTCGCCGCAGTTAATAACTTACCAGGCAATGGATATGTAGGCTTAGATGAGGCAAGTATATAATAAAGAGTTGCAAAAAGCGAGAAAGAGACCGTCATGCTTTTCGGTTTCTTTAATGGCCTCCCTACTCTTCTCACGTCTAGATACCTGCCTTAGAGAGCTAGTGTTTGTGGGTGAGCAGTTCTAAGGCCAAAACGTTAGGAGGCTGAGGCACAGGGATGGTTTGGGCTGGACAGAGTTAAAGTTGTGTCGCTGTATCTTTAAGCGTTGGCATTCTCTGAAGCTCCAAGCTTAGCCACGAAAGTCATCATCACTTCACCAATCAAATGAATCTCGTTGCCAGCGTCTTTTGGAAGTCTTTAATCCCTATTTCAGAAAGGAGATGCAGGGAATTTAAAGCGTCCTCCCTAAAGGCTTCAGGGATATATGGTTGTGATTTCTCTGTGAAGATCTCTTATTAGATCTAATCATACCCCGTGTCAAAAGATACCTTGTAAATTTATGTGCAGCTGGGCGCTCAAGTAGGCGAATGAGGTTACGGAAATTGACGGCTGGAGGAAGTGGTTCGTATATATAATGAAAGATCGCCTGGATAGTCAACCTGGACTAAACGCGTGTGGACAGCCAAAACACTTATGTAGGCTTGACTGCCTCACCCGTCGCGTTAGCGGGAAGTTATTTTTTCGAGTGCCCTCTTTTGAGGAGCAAAATTAAAGTAATTAAAAATTCTACACCTTGAGAATGAATAGACAGTAAAAATTGAAAAGCAAGACGCTTTTGATCCCAGTGAATAAACTGACTTCATTACCCTTTTGAGGGCGCATTTAAGGGATTTGAAAACTGCATACTGTAGAGGATGAATCGACAGTAAATACTTGCCATCCCGAGGAAGTCGCGCAATTGAGTGAGGTAAAAGGCTCCTTTGTGGAGGAATTGAACACTCTTATTTTTATACCACTTTGAAATGTTTACACTTACGGTAAAGATTTAATTTTTGCAACAGAATATGCTAAATCGAGTTATAATGGCAATCGCAAAAATAATGGAGATTCGCAGAGCGATGAATTAAGAGTCTAATAATTGATAAATGAATAACTAAATAAATCAATCAATAATGTGTCAATAATCATCATTTGAATGAAGTGTTCTCTTATTTATACCAGGCAGCATTTTGGAGGCGACGCGTAGCTTCGCCTTCCTTGGGTCGCTGAGGCGGTGCTTAGCTACCTCTCAGTCCAGAGGAGCCTGTGATTGGTTGAAATCTAGCCTGTTATTGGCTGAAATTGTCCACTTCGTATCTTAATTTAAGGGTCTCTCCCCTGCGAAGGTATCACAGAGACTCCGTTTGCTTAAAGCTGCAAGATGACCTTATCAATTTTACATTAAGGTGAAACATCTTTTGTCGCAGATTTTGTTCCCCATTCCAGACAGCTTTATAAACTCTGTTTGCCCATCTGCTCTCACACTTGGGTGCGATAGCCTTAAATTGTGGTTGGGTTTCAATCCAGATGTTCTAATCAGATTTCGATGGTTCACAAACTGTCTGTCTCCAAACGACCTTATTTTATTGTTCCTACCATTCCATCTTTGATACTTCGACCTGGAAAAATGTATATATATATATATATATATATATATATATATATATATATATATATATATATATATATATATCTTTTTCTTTCTGTGTGTGTGCAGTGATTGTACACTACAGACCTACGGCGAAATTCAATCAGATTTGGACTCAGAAACCTCAATTACCCCTTGTGAAATTGGTTTGACCTTGATATCTCTAAAAATGGCTGATTTAGCATATGTAGTTACTAGGTAGCGCCACCTGGTGGTCAACCTATACCATATTTGAACTCAGTGACCACAATTACTTTTGGTAACACTAATTTTAGCTGGCTACATTGAACCAGCGACTTGTTGCGGACAGAAGATAAACATAACACAAGATTTGCATAATCCATAGTCCTGCTTCGCCGCAGTTTAAAACGTTTGGCGTGAGGATATTAGAATAGGTGACGTGACAAAAAACTCATAGAACGCGAAGAGGGTGCAAATTGCCGCTTTCTCATCGTTCTATTTTTTAGCGGGGGATTTTTAATAAACGACTTTAAAAGATCGAGCTTTCAAATAACATTTGTACCTGTAATAAATGCTGTAAAGTCAAATATGAAAGGTATAAGGTATCTATTAAGCATAGTAATTGTTTGAGGCACGGAAGGTACAAAGCGATGTTAAGTGCCATCTTTCTTTGAAACCAGCTACAAAGGGGACACAAATGGGGATCTTTGCAAATTCTTCTTTCGCGGTATTCACTTTTTTAGGCGACAGTCGGCATGCTCGAGCATGGAAAGGCGGTGCAGTTGCTTGTATAAAGTGTTTTGTTGTGTTGAACTGGTTGCCCACACACTTGTGAGAAGGTTAGGTAAGGAAAAATTCAAGTAACTTAGCACATTGGGTGAATATTTGGGAATCCACGGCATAAAGGGTGACTATAAAACTCGATGATTCAATTCTCTGAAAATGTGAGGTCAGACATAAACGCAGGACATGGTAGCGGCCGTGCCGTGAATAGACCATCCGAACAATGGGATTTTGAGAGCACTTCTTTTCAAATTAATTATGTGTGAAAAAAGCTGCAAAAAGTCGATCCTTGATATAAGGCAACGTAAGTCTCAATTAAAATAGAGATGCGAGAGATAGGCTAGAATGTAGTTAAAGGGAGAAATTTTTTTTGTTGATAGACAGATGTGCTAAATTGATATTTTCTGTAGTTAGAAAACTATTGTAGGCTTCTACTGCAATCTTGAGAGCCAGGATAAGGGCGACTCTTGAATCGCTACCAACCAGAAAGTCATCTCCCGTAATAGCTGCGCAGTCGGGTTTATTGTGCCCTCCAGATCGCGACATGCAGAAATGTACACATTTTCTGTTGGATGATGGAAGATGCGATGATACTAGCACCTGATACAGGAAGAAGAGTTAGCAGCGCGGCCAAAGAGGATTAAAGGTAAAAAATGACGATAGGAGCGAGAATCTCGATGAATTTAGTGTTTCTAATTCCTGAAGTTCCCGAGAGTATCTATCGACCGCATCGAGTAGGCCGTCAAGTTTGTAGCTAATACAGAAGACATTTATCAACAGGAAAGTTGCTGAACAATACTGGAAGCGATTGTTGGAGCTCATTGTGGGGGTGAAGCTCATTCCCGCAATAGAGGACAATGATTCTCGCTGTGAATTGAACTATATATCACTCACGTGAAACTCGAGTTCTGGTTGTCGTAAATTTGGGCCGTTTGGAATGATGAAGTTAGGGTCTGTGAAAATGTTACCAAACGCTGCCCTCGCGCGCCGAAGTGAATTGTGCCTGGGGCTTGAAAAGTGTATCCATTGTTAACTGTTCTCATCAAAATATCGAGCGATGGTCCAAGACTCGATGTGTATCTGAGCAAAGGGCAACAGAAGAAAGGGTATAATGACCTCTTATTGTGAATTCAGTGGAATTGCCCTAAGTTCCTCGAGTAATTACACTTAAACGCTACTGAATGGTGAAATGAGGAATCGAGACGCGCTCGCAGAGAGTGCGCAAGTAAAGTACCTCGCGACTAGTTACAGTTCATTATTACAAGAGTTCCGATGAATTTGTTCTCGATTGCGAGTTGAGAGAAGCTCGATGGTTTGAGGCAGTGCGTGAAAATACGAGTTCTGACTCAGACAGACCGACAAGAAAGAGTGATTCGTGTCCGGACAGGCTCCATTTGAAGTGTGCGGAAGCCTCAAATTGTGTATGTTTTGAATGGTAAAGCCCAGACAGAGTCAACACTTCACTCAGTAATAGAATAGAGTGACTGGCATGCTCACGTCAACCTTAAAGAATTCATTCAGTTTTATTGAAATATGTTTTTTAGTTCATTTCGACCTCTTATATCAGAGTAAAGTTTTCTATTTAGCTGATGTTGTAATGCATTAAATGAAGGATAATCAGCTAAAGCAAGATTCGGTATTTATAAAGGATGAGGAAGAACTTATCAACCAAATGCCATCATTTTTTTTTCTTGCTCAAACATGAAAAGTACTGGTGTGCATTAAAGGAAGATGACTCCTATTTGGTTGACTAGTGAGGGACATTTTTTGTTCAAGAGCTTCATAGGAAAGCTGAAATTGTTAAACATATTCGTCTACAGTAATGGTTCGCAAATTATTGAGGAGCTTATAATGAATAATTTCCTTCCCATCCTACCAAATGTTGTTGTATATAACGTCTAAAAGTAGAAACAGTTTTTTTGTCATCAACCAAATGTATTCTGCGCTTAATATTGCAGTAAGGAACCCTTTTTTTATTTCCTGTAACAATTCTTTCCATAAATAGCTCTCAGGCATCTCAAATCAATAGAGGTGAAGCCATATTCGCACGTTGTAAATTTATGTAGGTAGAGCCATTCTTCCATCTCCTCATGGACGAGATCTCCCGACCGGATAATGAAATGCAGATGAAGATCAGAATGTCAATCACTATCGAACCAATAGACACCAGAGATGCTCCTCGTCGGGGAGGGGAGAGAGAGGAAGGTGTCTGGGTCGTTTTGTGTGTTTATGACAGTAACAAACGATGGTGGAAGCTTTCAGGTCTCAAAAGTATTAGTGCCCGTTTCACGTCAGGAGTATATGAATATGAGTCTATCCATAGGGAACAATAGTACCCCATCATCAAGAATCAGGAACACAGAAAATATTTAGCATTTTGCGATACGAATCCAGGATGGGAAGTGATAGCGGTGTTGTGATTGGCTATATGCATGATAATACGTATAGTATTGCCCTGTGGACCTTAACTGACCGGACAGGAGTAAGATCCCTGAGAAAATATACGGCGAACTCAATTTTTCGCTCGTCAGGCTGATTGATATCCTCAATGGTTAGTCGACTATCCGTGCGAGTGAGGAAGAAACTGAAACCCTCACCTCCCCGCGTGCATCAAACCCTGAAACAAATCAATTTACGGCCCAATACGCCGCCTCAAATATGCTTCCCCAGGAGAAGGATCTTCCATCGCCTCCACCCCTGAGTTGGAGGCCACACGCCTGAGGAGATAACGGAGGAGATTCTTTGGAATCACTCGTGAGCAAAAGTAGCCGAAGTGATCAAATTCAAAGGCTGCACCCAAGTTTTCAAAGTAGTCTTTGCGAAAACCTCAATGGTGATAAAAACAAAACAAAATGGCCTTCTCCTCTTTAATATAGGCATCTGCTCCCAGTAGATTGAACGTTAGGAGTTCGTTGACCTGCAAATGGGCTTTAAGTGCTACAGGTACAATGAACTACCACTGCTCATGCCCTACTACGAATACACTTGTTTGATCCGTGTGCACTCAACAAGGTTGCGTCTGCCGTGACAGTAAGAGTGATTTTCAGAAATATCTTAATTATGGTGGCCCACAGAGAACAATGCCAATGAGCTGTCTCGTAAAAAAGGGACCAGATTCGTCTAACAAAAGAAAAGGGGAAAAAGGAGGAGGAGAAAAACGCTAACGCCACCTATGCGAAAGTTGCCAAGGCAGCGGTCGCGGAAGGTGGTGTGAACCCCAAGCCCACTTTTCTGCAAATAAAAAACGATAAATCTACGAAAATAATATGCTGCATATATTATGTACACATGGTAAACCTGACCATGGCTGGTAGTTTCGCAAAAGATATGAACACCATGCTCGTGAAAAACGGCATGGAGGAAATGTGGTTTCCAGAAAACCTTCTATCTGATGAAATTTTACGTGTCATCCTCCAACCCCAGAGCGAGAAGAGCTGCCAAAAAGCTTCATCCCCGAGCGATGCCCTGTCATTGAATCTTCGAGCCCAGGCTATAGCAGTAAGGCAAAGTTCAAACAAACACTCACAGCCACAACAACGCCCACAAAGTCGCGACACGAGTGGATGGGCGCTGGGCTGAGGACTAAAAAGGTGGAACATTCGCCTCGCCCCAAAAAGGCCTCGCAGTTACGTCGCAAGAGTAGATCTTCTTCGTAAAGGAGTCAGGAACCCATGTACATGTACTACTCGAGGATGATAAACCTCAGAGTATATGCTGCCGAAGGGATCCCTTTTCCCGACGAGGGAAGCCCAGAAGTAATTATCGATGATCTAAAGACCGGACAAATCAAATGGAACTACTCGGACGACACGCCAGAAAAACTGGTCGAAGAGGCCCTCCTCCGCGGACTCTTGAAAATCTCAGCCGATTCTTCTGTACTTCTCACAGACGTTGAATTCCGTAAGAAAAGATCCGGCATTGGGAGGACACTACCGTCTACCTCCCCAAGGACAAAAATCGAACGAGAATAAAAAATATGCAATAGCCCAAACACCTACGCTACACTGCGAGCGTATTGTCAAAATGTTAGCTGTATATTGAAAAATACCTTACCAAAAGATGCAAACTAACCGCGAATGACATAAAAAATCACACTTCTACAATAACAATCCCGTTTAAGCCAAATCGATTTTTGACTTGCCGTAGTAGCGGAATCATTCCGTTGCTACAAAAGCTCGAATGTCACCAATTATGACACAAATACTCACAAAAATAATTAATACAATGCCAGCATACTCTATCTTTTTTATCTATTTAACTTGTACAAATGTTCATCATCCTTTTCAAACGCCAGAGCTAACCTTTCACCAGTGATCTGTAACTATCTTATTATATATTTATTCTCAAAAATGCATTTGTAGCGACGCCCAAATTGGAAGATGAAGTAGGCTCAACAAGGAACCTCACAAATGAGCACCCTGTTGGACCTATGAAATCTTGAAAGCGGGCACAAGTTTTAATCAATGGAAATAATATGCCATGTAGTAGTAATAAACCAATGTAGAATAAAGCGAAATACATCACAATTGTACATGTGTAGCAACGCCCGAATTGCAAGGTGAAGTAGGCTCGCAAGGAACCTCACATAAGAAGATCGTGTAGGACCTATAAAATCTTGAAATTGGGCACACATATTAACTGCTGAAATAAGATTGCATGTAGTAGCAAGAAACCCATGTAGAATAGAGTTAAACACTTATACTACAAGTGTACATGCGTTAAGATATCATGAGTGTAAATAATAAAATATGTATTTTGCTCGAGGCGATAAGAATAAATTCGAGACGTTCACACGGCAGCAAACCATATGCACATGTACACACAGTAAACAGTAAAGCGGAGCAAAGGTGGTTCCCACAGACACGATAAAAGGTCAGCTGTTCAAACCAGCTTGGGAGCAGGTACAAAAGAGAAAGCACGATAGTAGCGGCCATTATTTACTAACGAAGAACTGCGAAACGCAAAGTCACATCTTTGGTATTTGGGGCTAAAACAAACCTCTATCTCCATGGATACGAATTAACAGGGCGTGGAATAGTCTCCACCCAAAAAACATCATTGGATAATAATAGGCTACGCCCACTGTTTCCGACATTTTTTTTTTTTTTAAATTAAGGGGCTATCTGGCGACTGCCGACTTAGGCATAAATCGCCGTAAACAAACAGCCTAGTTCTAGGCTACTTCAAAAAAAGGAACAGGAAACAACAATAAAAAGAAATAAAAATAACAAAGCAATAACAAAAACAATAACAAAAACAACAACAACAATTAAACCTGGTTAAATGAAAGGAAGAAGGCCGGCCTCTCCCAGGAAGTCAACAAGTCCACAAGTCAATGTGCACGCACTCGTCCCGAGTACAAGGGACAGGCGGTGCGACCCCGCCCATCTCGGTACCGGGACAGGTGTCGTGCGCGAAGATCACCCAGACTGGGACATTCGCCAGAATGTGCCGAACAGTCTGATGGACGACGCAGTCGTTGCAATAGGGCACAGGTGAGCGCTCCATCAAATAGCGTTGCGTCAGACGAGTGTGCCCGATTCGGAGACGACAGAAAGCAACCTGAAGCCGCCGCGGCATTGGGGGATAGGTCCATGGAAACAGTCGCGGCGAAATGGCACGCAACTTTAAGTTCCCTTCGACAGTCTCCCATCTTCTTTGCCAAGCAGTCCGAAGAGCTGCCCGTATTCCTGCCATGTAGTCAGTGTGAGGAAGAGCGAAACGCTGGTCCGGTCGCAGAGTCCTCGCGGACTCTTTGGCGCCCTCATCGGCGCGCTCATTCCCCGCAATTCCTACATGTCCAGGAACCCAGCAGAAGATAATCTCGACATCTGCCCGGCTCGCCAAAACCGTGGCGTCACGGATTTCGCGAACCAGGGGATGCGGAGATTCCAATGCCCCGAGAGCACTCAGGGCGCTTTGTGAGTCGCTATAGATCACAATCCGGTCTCCGAACCGGGCACGTCACGTAATCTCCCGTACCGAGTGGTGTATTGCCACCAGCTCTGCCGTGAAGACAGACGCAGCGCCTGGTAGAGCCCCGCTGACTTCAAACAGAGGGGATACGGCGTGGAAGCCGACCCCCTCTTGGGACTTGGAGCCATCCGTATACACTGGCACGGTTCCAGCGTGACACGATGTGTGCTCCAAAAAGGTCGAACGCAATACTCCCGGCGCAGTACAAGCTTTGGGAGCAGAGGCGTGGCGACAAATAGCCAAATGTGGTACCCTTCAGGGTGGCGTCCTGGGCAGAACCAGGGGCGCCACCGGCCCGAGAGCTATATCTAGCTCTCGAAGGAGTTTCCTGGCCCTAAACCCAAAAGGCTTAGGGTATGACTGGCGTCTCTCGGTGGCATAGGCACCATCGAGATCAGCTGCGGATGCAGTGAGAGCTGTTGGCGACTGAGGGAGGCACCAGGCTCGCGCGTACAGGCGAGTGATGCACTGCACGCGGCGCAGAGCGAGTGGCATCTCTCCAGTATCGACCAACAGGCTCTCAATGGGGAAGTGCGGAAGGCACCGGTCGCAAGGCGAAGGCCGGTGTGGTGGATCAAATCCACCTTCTGCAATAAACGCTCGGCTGCGGATGCATAAAACTCGCATCCGTAATCGAGCTTCGAACGAACAAAGGATCGATAAAAAAGTAAGGCAGTAGCCCTATCAGCGCCCCAGCGCTGAACGTCACGGAACGGAGAATGTCCATGGCGCGGGTACAAGAGACCCTAAGGCTGCGAATATGAGCCTCCCAGGTGAAACGTCGGTCGAATACAAGACCAAGGAAACGGTGCGACTCAACCACATCCAGGCGCACCCCATTAAGAAACAAATCTGGTTCGGGGTGAAGCCGTGGATGGCGGCAGAAGTGCACCACCTTAGTCTTAGCCTAAGAAAACTGAAACCTGTGCGCTTCGGCATAGCGAGAGACGCGGTTCAATGCCTGTTGGAGTCGATGTTCCAGAGTTGGCATCTGGGCCGCGCCCGAAGAGATCGAAAGGTCTTCCACGTAGAGCGTAGCGAGAACATCTTCCGGCAGCACCGAGGTGATGCCGTTGATGCTCAAGGCAAGGAGTGTGACACTGATGACACTTCCCTGCGGGACACCCTCTTCCTGCTCCTTTGGGCCGGAGAGGGCTCCGCCCACCCGTACGCGGAATCGACGATCTCGCACTGTTTCCGACACAAATATATACCGCCAAACCCACAGACTTAGGGCCAGAGAAGAGGGACAGAACGATTTAGAAAGGAGTAAGAAAACATTGAATCAGGAGTCAGGAAGAACCAGGGAGTCAGAGAGACGTCATGGAGTAATAGGCCCGCTTGAACACACTACACCAGTCTCGAATTCTTCCTAAGCCAAGGCAACTCGAGTTCTGCGCCCTAATAAAGGATCTGAGATTCCTTTGGGGGGGATTTCGTCGTACAGGTAATCCATATCAATGCTTAACCTCAAACTACGGTGAAGTTCTCCGCCGCCTAAAATTAAAAGGTCATTGAATCCTCTACCACGAGACCACAAGAACGCTCCTATACATTCAATAACTTGCGAGAAGTGTCCATACATTTAATAGGTCGAGATGCCCTTTCACCAGGGACCCAAATGTTTCGATTTCAATCTAAACTCTCTTTTCTATCTTTTTCAAACATTTTCACCACCATTCCCTCTCTCACTACATAACCTACTACATTATCCATTTTTTTCACCTTATTTATGTCCAATGTCCTCAGAAGGAAGATTCATAGATAAAGACTCGAAATCTATCGAGAGAGATACATCTAAAGGCTTTCCCAGTTTCCGCCGAATAAAGAATACTGAATCCAGCTCCAAGATTTTTTCTTCATTGTGGTAGCCCATCTGGAGACTGCCTACTTGAGCATAGGTCGCCGTACACAACACAACCTAGTACTAGGCTACATTAAAAAACAAATAACAATATGTGTAATTAACAAATAATTATGAAAGAAGGCTAAAAAAACATTAAAAACAACGAGAAAAAGCAAAAAGACAAGAAAGAAGCGTGCTCCGGCGTCGAAGGTAACCCCCCACCCCGCCGGCGGAGTAACATGGGACCTAGAAAAGAAACCAGGGGCTCCACCGGCCCGAGAACTATACCTAGCTTTCAAATGAGTTTCTTAGCCCTATACCCAAAGGGCTTAGGGTATGACTGGCGTCTCTTCTCGGCAGCATACGCACCGTCGAGCTCAGCTGCAAAGGCACGGAGAGCTGTGGTGACTGAGGGAGGCGCCGGGCTCCCTCTTCCTGCCCCATTGGCTGGAGAGGGCTCCCCCCACCCGTACGCGAAATCGACGATCTCGCAAAAAATTCAGATATAAAGATTGGGAGGTGTCCCTTCGCCCGCATCGTGTGGAGACTCTACATGATACCGTATCACCATGCGATTTCATGGGCCTTCTCCAGATCAAAAAACACCGTGGCGTAGTTCTGTCTACGAAGGAAAGCCTCGCAGACGGCATTTTCCAGTCCGATGAGAGCATTTGACGTGGAGTGGGACTTGCGGAAGCCCCAATGTGCAGAAGACAGATATCCTCTGCCATCAATTTCGCCATCAACTTGAACACGCAGGAGGTTAGAGAGATTAGGCGGAAACGGGCTGGGGTAGAATTATCTCCTCCACGGTTTGTGAAAAGCGAGCACAGTAGCGATTCGCCAGGATTCTGTGAGGATACCCTCTACCCAGAGCCTGATGAACTAATTTAACAGAAGGCCATGGTTTGCTCACCCAGGTGTCGAAGTATGGCGTACAGGATATCGTCTATATCAGGGGCGGTGCCCGCGCACGAAGCGAGAGCGTAACGCAACTCAATCAAAGTAAGCCTGTCGTTGAAGGGTTTTCCGCCTCTGGGGGTAAAGTCCAGTCGGCGGCCTTCCGCAACATCACGACACACATTGAATGCTGGCGGAACCGCATCCCAGCTAGAGAATGCTGAGAAAGCCGTCGCGAAGGTTTCCGCCACGGACGCGGGCCCGAGATTGTGGTCCCATTCTCCTAGAGAACTTACCCCGAATACTTTTGGCTCGCTTCCACATCTCTGTTAGAGGGGTCTTCCGGTTGAGAGAAGACACGTATGCCCACCAAGAAGAGCGGCGTGTGTGCTTTGAAATATACCGGAACCTAGCCCTAGCTCGACGGAATTCACCGACAGTGAAGTCGTTTGGGCGGTGCTTATAGCGCAAGTAGGCATAATGCTTCTGTTTGAGAGCTGACCATAACGGGAGCGGTCGGTGTGCAAAACGACCCGACGTTCTAGGAAGACTAGTTAGGCCCACGACGATGAAGTTGCCGTAAAATAATTCAACGGCCTCATCTACCGACCTAAACTCCTCGACTGAGACAAAGAAATCAGTCATTTCCTGAAATCCAGATGCAGCTGCACAGAAGAAATAAGATATCATGCCAGGTGTAAATCTCGCATCCTTCTGCCTGCCCCCCCATCCCGTGATGGTGGGGTCGCAAAACCCTTATAACTCGGGAGGGTGGGCAGGGGGGGGGCATGCGCCCAGTATGGTCTCCTGCAAAAGATAGCTAACAGAGAATGGGAGGAGACGAGCCTCTGCAGCCCCTTCCAGTTGACCCGCAGTCCGCGGCAATTCCATTGAAGGAATATCCCCTCTAGGCCTAGCTCGGAGGAGATTCTGGAACACTGTTCTTAATGAAGACGCTCACGGGAATGGTCGTACGCTTCCCGAAGGCAGAACTCTGTTCGGTGTTGGCCGAACAATGCGCTGAAGGCGCTGTCACCTTCAAAGACTTATCAGGGGAGGTTGGGCTCGCCATGTGAGTCTTTTCCTCCCTTCACCTCGAAACCTTAGGAAGGCCTCGAAAAGAGACGAAGATCCCTCTTTTCGAGGATCCACCGTCCCCGAGCCACCCAGGCAACCACTGGGTGTGGGCAAAGGAGCCGAAGCTCCTTTAATGCTGTCATTCTTTCGGGGAGCAGCTTTAGGAACCCCGGAAGATGGGCTCGCCACCAACTTCAGGGGTGTTACCTCCTGTGGGTCTAACGACTCTGTGGAGGTGCGCGGCCGTTTCGCCTTACGGGAAATGATACGGGGGGGGAAGGGGAGATCCCTGGTTTTAGAACCCGTGGAGGATAGAACCCGCAGAGGGTTCTGAATGGGCGCGGAAAAGACCGTGCTCGTAAGTCTGGAGGGGCCAGGAGCAGAAGGAGCCTTTCTTAACATTGAGGCATAGGACATGTCAGGCAGCGCAGGGAGCGCCAGGACCACGTCCTTAGCCTCGCGAAGTGAGAGACGATCCTGGACCGAAATTGCCAAGATTTTCTTCTTAAGGAGGTACGCACCATATTGCTTCGAGGAAGCGCGGTGCGGCTCTCCAGAATTTACACACTTGGCCACACACGGTTTGGTCTTATTGTGTGCGGACTTAGAGAAGCTTACAAAGATTTCCGGTAACCCCGACTTTGCACGTCGACAGGAGCGATTCGTATGGCCAAAGCGGTGGGACTAATAGCACCTCCGCTCCAGTGGCACGAATGCCTTCAACGCAGTAGTGATACCAATCGGCACGCACCGACTCAGGAAGCTTGTCGCAGTCGAACATGACGAAGAGTATCTGGGTGGGTGTCGAGGCCCCTCACTGTTTTCTCATCAGACGCTATACTTTGACCAATCATGCTCAGCCAGCTCTAAGGTGATGTCATCTCTGGAGTAGTCCACGAGTCCCCTCACATAAACCTCTCCTTTCTCAAAATTCATGGTAGAGTGATGCGTCACACTTACCCGCGTGCCTTAAAATGTCTGAAGGGGACTAATCATGGCCACCTACGACGGATTCGACCCATTCGCCAAAAGGTTCCCGTCCGAGAAACAGGTCACCTTCGGCTCTCTATCAATCACACTAGCTAGAGCTCTCCTCTAGTGGATCATATGGCCCTTATCCATTATGCTGCCATCGGTGTAGCGAATAACAAGGAAGCGTTTGAAGCCAGCGGGCTCGAAAAGGCCAGGTAGCCTCTGAATGAGGGGCCCCGAAGCAATTGAGGCTCTGCTCTGCGCACTTTTGGTCTTGGTCAGGGACCCCCCCACCCCTAGGTAGAAAAGGGGCCGAACGTTCCAATCTTAGCTTGGTCGCTTGCCGAAAGGGCAGCAGACCCACCCGTCCCCGCAGCTCCCGCGGAGGGAGAGAAGCCCTTATTCTTTATAGTTTTGTTCTTCTGTCTTTTCTTTTTAGGAGAGGCGGAAGGGAAAGGAACCCGCTTCTATCCAAAGCCGGCAGAAGCCCCCAGGCCAGATGGACCAGCCTCAGCAAGATCCTTCTCTGGAATTGAGAAGGTATTGGCTGTCATAGGGGAACCAGCTGAAAGAGAAGGTCCCTCCTCTCCTTGTAAGGCTTCGGGGGCCCGAGCTGTCTGAGGAGGTCCTTGCACAGTGGCGGACTTGGGTTCAGTGTTACCATCTGAGGCTAGGTCACCTCAGGGACCAAATATCCATATGAGGGGGGGGGGGCTACCATGTGGCCATACACCCCCGCGCCCAAGACATCACAAATCCCATTCGATGTTCTTTTTTTTTCTTTCTAATGCCGGCGAAACGGCATGTGTCGAGGAAGAGAGGGGGGGGCAGGTACACTGACACCCTGAAAACTTGTCGCGCACGCCGTCCTTTGCTCCCCTAATGAGGTTGGCCCTATCGAGCCGCTCCAACCGGCAGTGGCTCGATAGGGCCTTGAAAAGTAAAGGGGAAATGAATAGTGCTGAGAAAAGATGCTACAAAGCCCAAACGAACTATCCCGCAGCCAAATTCAAAGACGGACAATTTGCAGAATAATTCTCAATAAAATAAAAAAATAAATAATTATGAAATTAAAAACAATAAAATGGATGTATAAAAATTTTAAAAAACATTAAAAGTATAACATAGTATAAAATAAACTATTAGAGATTCAGTAAGGGATAAATATATATATATATATATATATATATATATATATATATATATATATATATATATATATATATATATATATATATATATATATATAAAGTTATAACAATATAAATTTTAACTAAAAAATTTAAATTCTTCTTAAAATTTAAACATTCAATTCATGTAGGAGAAAACATATAAAAATTAAACTATTAAAAATTCAAAATGGGTGAATAACATAAACTATAAATGGATCAAAAGAGAGAAAATATAAAATCATGGAATAATATATTAATTTTTGTCGTAAGAGGTTTCGATTCTTCTGAAATTTTAAACATTTAATTCTCATAAAAGAAGACATGTAAGAAATATTCTATAGAAGATTCAACAAAGGATAAAAAAAGAAATAAGCTATAAATGGATCAACAATAAGTACAAAACAGAGAGTATAAAATCATGGTACTATATTAAATTTTGTCTAAAAGATTTAAATTCTTATGAAAATTTAAACATTCTATTCATATAAAAGGAAAAATGTAAAAGGTAAACATAGATTATAGGTGGGTCACTAATAGATACAAAAATAGTAAATATAAAGTCATGACACTATATATTAATTTGTTTACAAGATTTAGATTCTTCTGAAACTTAAGCATTCTATTAACATAGAAAGAGACATGTAAAAAAAAAAACTTAATACAACAAAGGAAAAAAAATCATGTAATATATTAAATTTTGTCTAAAAGGTTTAGATTCTTCTAAAAATTTAAACATTCTATTCATGTAAAAAAAACATAAAAATAAACTATTAAACATTCAACAAAGAATAAAAAAACATAGATTATAGATGGGCCAATGGTATATACAAGAGCAAAGAATATAAAATCATTGAATAATATATTAAGTTTTGTCTAAAAGATTTAGATTATTCTGAAACTTAAACATTCTATTAACATAGAAAGAGACATGTAAAAAAAAAACTTAATACAACAAAAGAAAAAAAATCATGGAATATATTAAATTTTGTCTAAAAGGTTTAGATTCTTCTAAAAATTTAAACATTCTATTCATGTAAAAAAAACATAAAAATACACTATTAAACATTCAACAAAGAATAAAAAAACATAGATTATAGATGGGCCAATGGTATATACAAGAGCAAAGAATATAAAATCGTTGAATAATATATTAAGTTTTGTCTAAAAGATTTAGATTATTCTGAAAATTTAGACATTTTATTCACATAAAGGAAGACATGTAAGAAATAGACTATAAAGCCAGAGAATATAAAATCATGGCACTATATATTAAGATTTTGGCTAGAAGATTAGATTCTCCTAAAAGTGTAAAAGTTCTATTAACACAAAGAGAGAAACGTAAAAAATAAGCTATTAAAATTCAACAAAGGATAAAAAACATAGACTATAGATGGCTCAATAATAGATGCAAGAGTTAAGAATATAAAAAACATAGACTATAGATAGGTCAACGATGGATACAAGAGCAGCGAATATAAAATCATGAGCCAATATATTAAATTTTGGTTAAAAGATTAGATTCTTCTAAAAATTAAAAAATTCTATTCATGTTAAAAGAGGCATGAGTCTCAGAAAAGATGCCCCGCAGGACCTGCCGGGGGCTCATCTGCTCAGTAATGAAAGGAAAGACCCTCCTCCTGAGATTTCTCAAAAGGGGGCACTCAGCAAAAATGTGAAGGATGGATAGTTGTACTCCACATAGGATGCATAAAGGTGGGGGCTGCCTATTCATCAAGTGTTCATGAGTGAGGCGGCAATGGCCTATCCTCAGTCGGCACAAAATAACCTCTAGTCTACGTGGTTTCATGGTACGTGGCCATGGTAGCACTGAAGGTTTTATAGAATGGAGCTTGGTAGGAGGAAGTCATCCCACCTCTTCTGCCATAAGCCGACTACATATTCGGTGATGAGAGGATAGATATCACGAAGTGGGACTGGGGCTGATGGGGATGTCCCCAAAGATGCCGCCTCCTTGGCTGCGGCATCCGCCTTTTCATTACCTGGGATGCCCACATGGCTAGGCACCCAGCAAAAGGATATCTTGTGGAAGGAAGAAAGATAAAAAGCCACCGCTGGATCTTGGAAACCAGTAGATGGTTAGAACCAAAATCACCCAGTGTCTCCAGAGAACTGAGGGAGTCAGAGAAAATTGTAAAACAATCAGATGGCATTGGAGCAATAACAAAGAGTGCAGCAAGAATGGCAACAAGTTCTGCTGTGAAAACAGAAGATGCACTTGGTAGGCGAACCAATGCGGTCTGAGATGGGAGAACAGCAGCAGCTCCAACTTTGTCCGATGACTTGGACCCATCGGTGAATACAAAGTTGCTAGGTCGATGGTGAGAGGAGTGGTGATCGAACATGGTTCTTAAGGTTACAGGCAAAGACTGATACGTGGGCTTGCCAGTAAGCCACTTGCATACCACTACAGGCGGTATGACCCATGGGGGAATCTTTGGTATTGAGTAGGGAATAATAGAGATCTCACTTATACGTTCTGTGTGCTCGGCCTTGCGCAGAGCAAAGGGTCGAGTCAAAGATGGAAGTTTATCATATGAGGCCACTGTTCGCAAATTGAACGAGCACTCATATACTGGTAACCATGGCAATTGTTCAAGTCTACAAAGATATTTAAGGTTAAACTTGAGTCTGTGAAGGGGAAGAGGAAGAATCCCGTTCTCTGCATAGAGACTCCACACAGGAGAGGACTTGAAGGCTCCAGAAGCCAGGCGCACACCCTGCTTACGCACAGTATTCAATTTTTCAAGAGTGGACAGCGAGGCAGAAGAGTACACCTGTGAGCCATAGTCCAGCTTTGACTGGACCAATGCTGAATGCAAAAGCCCCAAAGTACGTCGACCACTTCCCCAAGAGGTGTGTGACAGTAATTTCATTATGTCCATTCTCCTCAGACAAGACCTTTTCAAGGCATCCAAGTGAGGCCTCCAAGAAAGCCTTGAATCAAATATCACCCCTAGAAATCTGAAATGGGACTCAAAGTTGACATGGATACCATAGAGTGACAGATGGGGGGGGTCCCATGTTACCGAAAAGTAAATGGGACTGCCGATGGGAAAAAGTGACAGAAGTGGGTGAGAGGAAGTCCCCGGCACCCGTAGGCAAAGGAGAGGAGTAAACCTCCTCTCCGGTAGAAGAAATTTGGAGGTTCTCCTGAGAGAGCACAGGGTGGAGAGGACCTCCATTTTTTAAGTGGAGGTACCCAAAGGCGGCTCCGGTGATGGTAGAGGCTAAGTTAAAGGGAAAGAAAAATTGTTTTTTTATGGACTCATCATTGGGCATGGTGAGCCTTTGTAATTCACGAGATGCACACGCCCATCACCCCCACGCAGTAACCCGCTTTGCGAGGAGTGAATACTGGGCTGGCAGAACCAACTGCCGCCATTCGAGGCCACTCCTCCCGCCTAGTGACCTGGCATCCCATCGGTATGGCAGCTCCCCTTTAGGCCCGGCGTAAAAAAGGATAGATAGTGAAAGGAGAAAGAAAGGGGCCGTGAAAAAGGTGAAGGTGGGAGTGAAGCAGGTTGTTGAAAACCAATTATCCCAAAGCGTAACTCCGAGATGAGGGGACGTTGTGCCCCCCCCCCCCCTTCAGCCACGATCCGGGATGGTTGGCTGAGAGGAAGCTGGTCGGCGTCGACCCTGTGAAATTAGAGGCTGACTAGAGAAAGTTGTGGGAGAGGTTTAATGGAAAGTGAGGAAGCAGGGTAAGAAGACAGAGTGTCAGAAAGAAGGATAAAAGGCTAAGCTGGGGCTTGACGGGTCACTGAGTACCGTCATCCCGGCGGCCAGGAAAGCAAATCGCCGTGTCCCTTACGAGGTCCAGCTCTAAG
Source organism: Ceratothoa steindachneri (assembly GCA_963969495.1). Lineage (NCBI taxonomy): Eukaryota > Metazoa > Arthropoda > Malacostraca > Isopoda > Cymothoidae > Ceratothoa > Ceratothoa steindachneri. The sequence goes on along the minus strand of OZ018324.1, from coordinate 189,959,657 downwards.
ATTTCTTTACCCTAAAATAATCCTTGATCACTTCTACCCAGTCTTCAATCAAGAAAGAAGAGAACTCTCTACCCTTTGGAGTTAGTGCCTCACGTACAAGCACTCTCAGAGGAATGGAACAGATAGCCACCAAGCCGAACCAAAAAACCTATCGGGTTACCCAGGATTGGCACCAGAATTCTGCGACAAAATCACCCTTGGTAACTAAACCCACTCGCAAAAGAGCCAAACAGCTTACCCCATAAATCTCAATCAGGGAGAAATGATGAATTTAGACATCTATGGAATAAAGAAATGAATTTAAGTAAGTGAATGGATCTTATTATAGTGTAACGCGAATATCCAATATGATTGTCTCTAACGAAAATATTAATAGGTACTTAGGTAGAAAAACGATTAACACAGGAATTAACACAGAGAAATTAAAACAAACTTGGATCAAAGCAAGCAGGCGAAACGAAGACAGCATACAAGGGGTTTAAGTAGAGGAATGGTGAAGCGCGGGGCAAAAGCAAAAATACCCGCAATTTGGGTATTTTTTGTAAATTATACGAGTATATTTAAGTAGAGGAATGGTGAAGTGCGGGGCAAAAGAAAAAATACCCGCAATTTGGGTATTTTTTGTAAATTATACGAAAGGAAAGCTAATACTACTTATGCAAAGGTCGCAAAAGCTGCGGTAGCGGAGTCTAAAGCGAACCCCACATATCTCCACGTCGAGAACGAAAACTCGACTAAAATTATGTGTTGCATATATTATGCTCATATTGCGAATCTCTCCTCCCCGGGGTGCTTTGCAGATGAGCTTAATAAGATGCTAACCAATAATGGAATGGAGAGTATGTGGTTCCCCTCGAACCCGCGGTCAGAAGAGATCCTGAAAATTAGTCTCAAACCCCAGTGCGAGACTAATTGTCAGAATCTCCCAACCCCCAGCAATGCCGCAACCTCAGCTTCCTCCAGAGACCCCAGGATCCAGGCTGCAAAAGCACGCACGGATCATAAACAACCCAAAGAAACCGCAAAAAACAAAAATACCCACGCAACCACACCCACAAAAAAAGTGAATAACGAGAGTACGGAGACTGGAGTTGCGAGAACCGAGGGAGGGGCACGTTCGCCCCGCTCACGGAAAACCTCGCAGCCCCAGAGACGCCCGAGATCGTCCTCTTCTTGTAAGAGGGAATCCAGGCACGCATACCATTCAAGAAAAATTAACTTGAAGGTATTCGCTGCCGAAAGGTCCCCTTTTCCTAAGGAGATGGATGCCCTTGACGTATCCGAAGGCGTAATAGCCGGAGTATACAAATGGGAGTTCACCTCGGACGAACTCAGTGAAAAACAGGTCGAGGAGGCTTTACTCCAAGGCCTGATAAAACTGACTCCGGACTCTTTTATCACCCTAACTGACGGCGAATACAGGAAAAAACGCACAGGAAAAACCATAACGCCCCCAAACACTCCACAAGGACCTAAACTCGTAAGAGAATAAAGTCCTGAAACACCATACTACACTCGAAAACCCTTAAGTGAACTACAAAATGACGACTCTAAAAATTTTACATTTGAACTCTGACGGATGGACAAACAAAAAAATATTATACGGAAACGTATTAAGACAAAGTGACCCAGACGTTATCTTTATTTCTGAACATGGAATAAACGACGCTAATCAGTTAAAAATCTTTCCCTACGAAGTCTTGACCAAAAATCACAGCGGAGAACGTTTTGACGGATGCGCCATAGCTGTGAAAAGAGGTCTTGACTTCAGATCAATAAGTGGACTCGACGAATCTTACCTTGCTGTGGAGGTCCGTACGGCAGTGGGACCCCTGGTCCTGGCAACGGGGTACCAATCCCCAAGGAGAGGGTATTTGCCCCTCCCAAACTTCTTGCAGTTATGTGGTCACGGCAGAACCGTTCTCTTTGCCGGTGACCTCAATGCAAGAAGCGCTGCCTCCGGTTATACGTCGACCAACCCAGCAGGCAGGAATCTCGAGACACTTATTGATAGAAACATTATGACTAGAATTGGACCAGACTTCCCCACATATATTACTCACAGGTCAGCAACAAAACCTGATATTGTGCTAACCAGCAATATATTCCCTTATAATTACTTCATTGAGCCGGGCCCCCCTATTCCCAGCGATCACCAGGCTATCCTTATTAAAGTCTCAACCTCCCCCATTCAAATCCCTATCCCAGAGCGAAAGAGCTATGCTCGAGCCGACTGGGATAAGTATAATCAACTCCTCGAAAATTATAACCCAGAACCCTTAAATGATGCCTCCCTTGAAGAAATTGACGAGGAGTTGGATAAATTAAATGGAAAACTATTAAAAGCCGACAAGGAAGCCATCCCCCGAGTTAAGTATAAAACTCTCCCTGCCCCCTCATGGACCCCTAGAATGAAAACCCTCGCGAGGGAATATAAGGAACGGATCGATGAAGTAAACCTCACTGGCCCCAACATTAACACACACCGACAAACACGACTCATACGCGACGAACTAATGACTCTTATAAGGGACCAACAGAGTGTACTCTGGAATAATTTAATTGACGGACTGAATGTAGAAACTGACTCACGTACATTCTGGCAGACGGTAAAACGACTTAAAGGCGGACAACCACCAAGGACCGTTAAACTTATACGTGACGACACTGAAATTTCTGACGTAGAAAGAATCGAAGAGGAATTCAGACTCTTTTGGGCATCTATCTTTAAGATTTCCCCGGAAGAGAATGATGACTTCGATTTGGACTTCGAAAACGAAATTATTAACGACCTGAATGACCAAATACATAGAACGCATCCTCATCATTGCGTATCACAGAACAGGGAAATGGAGGGACTCGGCGGTAGAATTACTGCCGAGGAACTCTCTATGACCTTAAAATCCTTCCGACAGCGAGCACCGGGGCGTACAGGACTGACAAAGGAGAATTTTATTCGAGCCCCGCCCAATATCTTACTGGGGCTCATGAATATCATGAACGCATGCCTAAACGTGGGATACTTCCCTGACCACTGGAAGGTTGCGAAAATGATATTCATTCCAAAAGCCGGTAAACCACCGGACAGTCCAGCTAACTTCAGGCCCATATCTCTCCTAGAATTTTCAGGGAAAGTCTTGGAGAAGATATTGGCCAACAGGGTAAACATGTTCCTCGAGAGAAATAACTCTCATAACATCCAACAACATGGCTTCCGTGCGAAGCGAGGAACAGACACGGCGCTAGCCGTAATTACCGAGAAGTTGGCAAAAGTAAAATCAGAGAAACGCCATGCAAATCTGGTGCTACGCGATGTCAAAAAGGCCTTTGACAAGGTATGGAGGAGAGGCCTACAATATAAGATCCTTCAACTAGGCCTCAATCCCATACTTGAAAGGATTCTTTGTGACTATGTGATGGAGAGGAGAGCGTTTTTAAGTATTAAAGACTACAGCGGCCCTGAGTTCGAACTCGAGGCGGGGGTGCCCCAAGGCGGGTGCATCTCTCCCCTGCTCTATAACATCTACACTATAGACCTTCCCCAACCCTTGACTGAGGGTTCCTTATACGTCCAATTTGCGGATGATATAACGATGATATGTACGGGGCCTTATCGGAATGCGAATTTCATGGCACGAAGTACGGCAGTGGAAATCGAAAACATCAACTCCTTCGAGAGAAGATGGAAGATATCCACCAATGCCCAAAAGTTCCGTGTAATTCCATTATTCCGAAGGACTCTGGCAGACATCCGTGTGGGGGGTGCACGCATCCCATACCGCACGGAGGGCACGGTTCTGGGACTACAAATTACGACCGGTGGGTATAGGAGCCATGTAGCGAGAACTACACAGAATGCACGGAGGGACTTGGGCGAATTTTTCAAATTCGTAAACCTGAGTACCTCCAACAAACTTAAGATCTACAATGCGTGCATTCGCTCAAAACTCCTGTACCCCCCGATCCCTATAAACGTAGTTTCCAAGACCCAAGTCCTTAAACTGCAAAGAGTCCAGAATAAGGCAATATATGTCATCACGGGAGCCCGAAGGAGAGAAGGGAGAAGGCAGAGTGAACTCCATGGTGAACTGGGGATGACCCCCATAAACGTGGAGCTTCACCTAAGAGCAAACAAAATCTGGGACAAGGTGCACCGGCACCTCCCCCCCCGAGTTTGTACTGGAGCACATCGACTTCGACATTTTACCTAACTTAAGACGACCAATTAGTTTCAAAAGCAGTAGACTACCGAATGACTTTAACGTCGACCCTAAGTTCACTTAAATACTAAATAACCCCCAGTCATAACACAAAAACATGAACAAAGCCAAACGAGTTTAGCCACCGAATTAACACTTGTTTAATTTGGTTTTAAATAACACTTCCCCAATTTTTTGCGCGAAAATATCGCCAAAAACACACAAACAACATCAAAAATCCAAATCTAGGTGTAAAACACCCAGGATTGAAGATGAAAATCTTCCAAAAGCCACGTAAAGATACAATGTATTAATACAAAGGCTCGAATGCCCACCGCATTCATCAGATAGTATAGTAATATGCTATCAAAAAAACAAAACCAAAACGCAAAGAAAGCCAGTGATACCCTTTCACCAGGGATCTGTCTTTCATTCTACCTTTCGTTTTCACTTTCCTATTATAGTTTTCCCTATTTTCCCCACTATTTCTCCTACTAAAACCCTCTACTACTATATTTCTCACTTATTATGTCCAATGTCCAATGAAGCGCGGGGCAAAAGAAAAAATACCCGCAATTTGGGTAATTTTTGTAAATTATATAAATATAAATACAAAGCGAAATTTAATTAAAGAATAAGTTAGCAATTTTTAATGCTGCTAATGGATGAGGTACAAAGAGTAATTTATAGAATAGGAAACTACTACACTACTATAATTTTTAACTATTCTTTCACTTAATGAAATACATACAAATGGATTGAAATTTTAAAATGAAAGAATATAATCATGTATGGTGTGTCTGCATCAATCACAAGATATTTCGAGAGTAGCATTTTAACCGGGCATAATCTAGAAGACGCCCTGAATGTCAATAACATATTATAACCTACCTGAAGATGAATAGGAAAAGTTGCTGCTGCAGGCTCTCCATTCCATCTGGTCTCTTTTTTTTCTCTTCTACCAACATGGCTCTTTATGAGGTTCTTTGATTATTCAAAAAAGTTATGTCAATTCATGCCTGCAATGCGTCTAGGGCTCCTTCTCTAAAGTAGACTTGTCCAAACTAACAAAAATTAACCATTGACTGAAGGAATAGTATTCTTGCAAGCTAATGCAATGTGTGATAATTTATCATTGTGCTCTACTACTTCCTTATTTATGTGCCACCATGTGGATAAAGTGCTGCGCGTCTCCTGAGATTCGTGCAGTTTCATCATATCAAACTGTGATTGTTCACATCCCTATTTTGCAAACAAGTTATGTTAGCGCTGCTCCTTTTTAAGGAAAGATTCATATCAAAATTATTAAAAAAATTCATACAATTTTATAACAAATTTTAACTTATTTCCTTGTGCCAATAAAACAATCAGAGCTCTTACGTAACAGCAAGATGACTCAGTGTGCATTACAGAGATCCCAAACATTAAATAATAATAAGAAAAATATGCACTCTTCCGCTTAATCCAAAATCACGCTCTGGTCCTGTTCCTGTAGAAGGTGTTTCAGTCCCTGTAGCTTTGATAGTCAATCAAAGGGGTAAAGTGATGCCAAATATGGGTTAAATTTCGTAATATTTTTTGTTAAAATAAATGTTTGAATCTTTTTCAATTCAAGAAATGGTTTATAAAGAAAAGCGTGCAACCATTGTTTCTCTGCAGCAGTGTCCTGAAATGCAAGAAGATAGTTGCTAAGGGTCTTGCATCAAGGAGCGCTATCTTTAAAATCATTAACGGGTTTAAAAAGACTGGTTACACTGCTGTGAAGAAGTCTTCTAGACGCCCAAGGGCTTCAAATGAGCGTCAAGATCACCTCCTGGTAAAGTCCCAGCTCAAGGATCGGGTTGCCTCTAGTGTCAATCTTCTTCACAATTAGAAAGGGGTAGGTGTGAATGCCTCAGTGCCAACAGTCGAGAAGAGCTGCGAAGAAGACTCTTCTCACCAAGAGAGTTTTACGGATATTTCCTTGATGAAACTTCCTCGCTAGAAGGTGAAAAGGGAAGCGCTTTCACGATTCCTGATGTGTCGTGCCCACGGTGAAATATCCGGACACTCTGCTTGTCGGGGCGGCTTCTCATCTAAGGGAACTGGAGCACCCCTAAGAAAAATGGAGTAATATCATTAAGATATCATCACAAATTTTGTATCCAGATGACCAAAATGAATTAAACTACACCTGAAGAACAAGGGACATCAATGTAAATATTGACTGCGCGCATCAATTCACTGTAAATATTAATAAAATGGGTTTGGGCTCTAACTTTTTCCACATTTCTCCTTTACATTATAATTCAAACATACTAAAGCAAAAGGCAACTTTGATTAATTCTATTAATTTTCGCATATGAAAATATATTATTTTCTCAAAACTTTTAGCCATGACTGTATACAACTTTTCTGTGTGAACCAAGTCAAGGTTGCCCAGAATCTGACTCCTTTCTCGAGCTCTCTAACCTTGTAAACTCGTTTTGCTGTGTGCGCACAAACGAAACAACAATCCAAACGATCAAATTATCTTATAGCACGTCAGCAGAAAAGTTTGACATTGGACATATAAAGTGAGGAATGTAGTAGAAGAGGGTTTTAGTAGGAGAAATAGTGGGGAAAATAGGGAAATTAATAGGAAAGCGAAAATGAAAAAAAGTATGAAAGACAGATCCCTGGTGAAAGGGCATCTCTGGCTTTCTTTGCGTTTTGGTTATATTTTTTGTGACAATATATATATATATATATATATATATATATATATATATATATATTATATGATAATGCGCTAAGCATTCGAGCCTTTGTAGTAGTAGGTATTTTTTTACTCTCTACGTGGCTTGTTGAAGATTTGCATCTTCTTGTCCGTGTATTTTGAACCCAGACTTTGGTGTTTGTTTTGTGTTGTTTTGTTTGTTTGTTTAGTTTTTTGGCGATTTTTCGCACAAATATTTAGGGAAAAGTTTTTAGTAAAAACTAATATTAACAATTGCTAATATAGTGATTAATTTCGCTTGCCTTTGTTTGTGATTTGTGTTATGAAGTGGGGTTTTATTTTAATTGAACCTTGGGTCGACGTCAAAGTCAATCGGAAATCTACTGCTTTTAAAGGATATTGCTCGTCCTATGTTGTCAAAGTTGTCAAAGTCCATGTGCCCGAGCACAAACTCGGGAGGGAGGTGCCGGTGCACCTTGTCCCAGATTTTGGTTGCTCTGAGGTGAAGCTCCACGTTTATGGAGGTCATCCCCAGTTCACCATGGAGTTCACTCTGCCTTCTCCCTTCTCTCCTTCGGGCTCCTGTAATGATGAAGACTGCCTTATTCTGGACCCTTTGCAGTTTAAGGACTCGGGTCTTGGAAACTGTGTTTATAGGGACCGGGGGATACAGGAGTTTTGAACGAATGCACGCGTTATAGATTTTAAGTTTGTTGGAGGTGCTCAGGTTTAAGAATTTGAAAAATTCACCCAAGTCCCTCCGTGCATTCTGTGTAGTTTTAGCTACATGATCCCTATACCCACCGGTCGTAATACGCAGTCCCAGAACCGTGTCCTCCGTGCGGTATGGGATGCGTGCACCCCCCACACGGATGTCTGTCAGTGTCCTACGGAATAATGAAATTACACGGAACTTTTGGGCATTGGTGGATATCTTTCATCTTCTCTCGAAAGAGTTGATGTTTTCGATTTCCACCGCCGTACTCTGTGCCATGAAATTCGCATTCCGATAAGGCGTCGTACATATCATTGTTATGTCGTCCGCAAATTGGACGTACAAGGAACCTTCAATCAGAGGTCGGGGAAGGTCGATGGTGTGAATGTTATAGAGCAGGGGGCTTATGCACCCGCCTTTAGGCACCCCCGCCTCGAGCTCGAACTCAGGGCCATTATAACCTTTGATACTCAGAAACGCCCTCCTCTCCATTACGTAATCACAAAGGATCCTTTCAAGTATGGGATTGAGGCCCAGTTGTAAGATTTTATATTGTAGGCCTCTCCTCCATACTTTTTCAAAGGCCTTTTTGACATGGCGTAACACCAGATTTGCGTGGCGTTTTTCAGATTTTACTTTTGTCAACTTCTCGGTAATTACGGCTAGCGCCGTGTCCGTTCCTCGCTTCACTCGGAAGCCATGCTGCTGGTTGTTATGAGAATTGTTATTCTCGAGGAACGTATTTACCCTGTTGGCCTATATCTTCTCCAAGACTTTCCCTAAAAATTCTAAGAGAGATATAGGGCTGAAGTTAGCTGGACTGTCTGGTGGTTTACCGGCTTTAGGAATGAATATCATTTTCGCTACTTCCAGTGGTCAGGGAAGTAACCCACATTCAGGCACGCGTTCATGGTGTTCATGAGCCCCAATAAGATGTTGGGCGGGGCTCGAATAAAATTCTCCTTTGTCAGTCCGGAACGCCCCGGTGCTCGCTGTCGAAAGGACTTTAAGGTTTTTGAGAGCTCCTCGGCAGTAATTCTAACGCCGAGTCCTTCCATTTCCCTCTCTTGTGATACGCAATGGTGAGGGTGGGTTCTGTGTATTTGATCATTCAGGTCATTAATGATTCCGTCTTCGAAGTCTAAATCGAAGTCATTATTCTCTTCCGGGGATATCTTAAATATAGATGCCCAAAAGAGTCTGAATTCCTCTTCGATTCTTTCCACGTCCGTAATTTCAGTATCATCGCGTCTGAGTTTAATAGTCTTTAGTGGTTGTCCGCCTTTTAATGGTTTAACAGTCTACCAGAATGTTCGTGAGTCGGTTTCTATGTTCAGTCTGTCAATTAAATTATTCCAAAGTACATTCTGTTGGTCCCTTATAAGAGTCATTAGTTTTTCGCGAATGTGTCGTGTTTGTCTGTGTGTGTTGATGTTGGGGCCAGTGAGATTTACTTCATTAATCCGCTCCCTATATTCCCTCGGGAGGGATTTCATTCTAGGGGTCCATGAGGGGGCAGGAAGAGTTTTATATTTAACACGGGGGACGGCTTCCTTGTCGGCTTTTCATAAATGTTCATTAATTTTATCCAACTCCTCGTCAATTTCCTCTAGGGTGGCATTAATTAAGGATTCAGGGTTATAACTTTCGAGAAGTTGTTTATACTTATCCCAGTTGGCTCGAGCGTAGCTCTTTCGCTCTGGGATAGGGATTTGAATGGGGGAGGTTGAAACTTTAATAAAGATAGCCTGGTGGTCGGTGGGAATAGGGAGGCCCGGCTTAATGAAGTAATTCTATGGGAACATATTTCTGGTAAGTACAATATCTGGTTTGGTGTCTAATCTGTGTGTGATGTATGTGGGGAAGTCTGGTCCAATTCTAGTCATAATATGTCTATCTATAAGTGTCTTAAGATTCCTGCCTGCTGGGTTGGTCGACGTTTAATCAGAGGCAGCACTTTTTGCATTGAGGTCACCGGCAAAGAGAACAGTTCTGCCGTGACCAAATAACTGCAAGAAGTTGGGAAGGGGCAAATACCCTCTCCTTGGGGGTTGGTACCCTGTTGCCAGGACCAGGGGTCCCACTGCCGTACGGACCTCCACAGCGAGGTAAGATTCGTCGAGTCCACTTATTGATCTGAAGTCAAGACCTCTTTTCACAGCTATAGCACAACCGTCGTAACGTTCTCCGCCTTGATTTTTGGTTAAGACTTCATAGGGAAAATTCTTTAGTCTGTTTGTGTCATTTATTCCATGTTCTGAAATAAATATAACGTCTGGGTCGCATTGTCTTATTACATTACCGTATACTGCCTGTTTAGTCGTCCATCCGTTAGAGTTAAAATGTAATATCTTTAAAGTCTCTATTGTCTAGTTCACTTAAGGGTAATTGAGTGTGATTATGATGTTTTTAGGACTTATTCTCTTATGAGCTTAGGTCCTTGTGGAGTGTTAGGTGGCGTGGTAGTTTTACCTGTTCGTTTTTTTCTGAATTCGCCGTCATTAAGGGTGATAAAAGTTTCCGGTGCCAGCTTGATCAAGCCTTGGAGTAGAGCCTCCTCGACTTGTTTTTCGCTGAAGTCGTCCGAGGTAAATTCCCATTTGTATTTTTCGGCTATTAAACCTTTGGATACATCTAGGGCGTCCATCTCCTTAGGAAAAAAGGACCTTTCAGCAGCGAATACCTTCAAGTTAATTTTTCTCGAATGGTATGCGTGCCTGGATTTCCTCGTGCAAGAAGAGGACGATCTCGGGCGTCTCTGAGGCTCTGAAGTTTTCCGTGAGCGGGGCGAACGTGCCTCCCCCCCTCCTCCCCTCGGCTCTCGCAGTCTCAGTCTCCGTAGCCTCATTATCAACCTGTGTGAGTGTGTGTGCGTTTGTGTTTTTGTTCTGTTGAGTACTTGTTTTTTGTTCATTCCCCCCTCCCCTCTCTCTCTCGTCAGAGGCAGTGGTGGTGGTGGGTAAGGGTGGTGGGCAAGGGTAGTGGTGGTGGTAGTGGGCATGGATGGTGGTAGTGGGCAGGGGCAGTGGTAGTGGTTGTGGGCAAGTGCAGTGGTGGTAATGGGGGGGGGTGGATAGAAGTAGTGGTGGTGGGCAGGGGCGGTGTTGGTGAGCAGGGGTCGTAGTGATGGGTAGGGGCGGTGGTGGTAAACAGGGGTCGTGGTGATGGGCAGGGGTAGTGGTGATGGGCAGGGGCAGTATTGGTTGTGGTGGTGGGGAGGGTTAGTGGTGGTGGTGGGCAGGGGCGGTGGTGGTAGGCAGGGGCGGTGGTGGTGGGCAGGGATAATGGTGATGGGCGGGGACAGGGTGGTGGGTTGAGGTGGTAGTGGTGGGGGGCAGGGGCATTGGGGGATCAGTGGTAGTGGTGGAGGTGGGGGGCAGTGGTGGTAGACAGATTTCTTCTTCTACAGAATTTGCATTTTTCAAGCTCTGATGACGTATCTGACAAACTGTACAAAGTGAGAGAGCTCCTCTCTTTGTACAAAGAAAGGGTCAAATCTGCAGATCATTCAATGAAGGAGTTATATGTAGATGAAAGTCTATTGCTTTGGAAGGGTTGCTTAGGGTGGAAAATGTACGGGATGGGGCGTGAGAACTTCTCTTTTTGAAAATGGAATAAAAAACAGTACAGGTCTCAAAACTCTTTTTAATTCTTTTTTGCCTGTCACACAACATAGGAAAATTAATTTTTATAGTTTTCAAAAGAATATTATTTAAATGTCGGCCTCCATTGTTGATACGCTTTTTCCGGCGAATTCTGAAGTTTTGATCTACTCTTTCAACCATGTTGACCGGTATATTGGCAATTTCGGTTCGGATGTTATTCTGTAGGTCTTCCAGGATTTGTGGATGATCGTTATAAACCATAAATTTGAGATAACCTCACAGAAAGTAATCAGAGGGGGCTAAATAAGGCGCGCGCGCAGGATAGTTTACGTTCCCTCTCAGGGAGATCAGTCGCCAGGGCAGGGCTTCTCTCAAACAAAGTCTGCTGACCAAAAAGTCGCGTGCTCTCACTTCTTCTGATTTATGACCTTACGACCTGCAAAACTTTCAACAATTCCCGGACTAACCTTGGAAGGACCTTGACAATCCTATCATTCGAAAAAAGAGAATGTCAAACAACATATGGGTTTAAAATCTCGTTAGAATCGTCCGAATAGTTATGATGTTATTGCCAAAACCAAGGAATTGTCGGGATACCCTTGGGAGGACTTTGGCAATTATATCATTCGAAAGAGAATTTAAAACAACACAATGGTTTCAAATTTTGTTAGAATCGGCCTAATAGTTATGATGGTATTGCCAAAACAAAATCATTCCCTGCCTAACCTTGGGAGGACTTTGGCAATTATATCCTTTGAAAGAGAATTTAAAACAATATAAGGGTTTCAAATTTCGTTAGAATCGGACGAATAGTTATGATGTTATTGCCCAAACAAAATAATTCCTGGGCTAACCTTAGGAGGACTTTGGCAATTAGATCATTCGAAAAAGAATCAAAACAACATGAGGGTTTCAAATTTTGTTAGAATCAGCCGAATATTAAAATGTTATTACAAAAAAAAAGCACAACGGGGACGCACCGACCGCCATACTGAAATGTACAGTCGCCCGCGACAAGACTCGCACGCGACTAGACTAGCACGCGACTAAAAATCCATTGAAATCCTGGCGGTGTTGGCTGTGGCCCCATCTTGCTGAAACCCCATATTCTCCAGTTCTATTTTTTTTAGAGCAGCCCCAAAACCTCCTGGATTATTGTCAAATAACGGTCTGAATTCACAATTAAAGCAGGACCGTTTTCTTGAAAAAAGTAAGGGCCAATGATCCCTATTCGTGAAATTTCACACCATACCGTGACTCGATCCGAATGAAAAGGCCTCTCCTGAAGTTCTCTGCGATTTGTTTCACTCCAGTACCGCATATTCTGTTTGTTAACGCAGCCACTAAGGTGAAAGTGCGCCTCGTCAGAGAAGAACACAAGTGCGTCATTGGGTAAGGTGTCAACCAGCTGCACACATGATGTTTTTCGGGTTGTTACATATTCACGTTCCGTCAGATGTTGGTCTGGAATCCTTATCTATGGATGAAGATGGAGTTCATCGTGAAGAATTTGAAGAAGAGAACGTCCCGACATGCCAAGGGCAACTGTATGTTTACGAGCAGAACGCTTAAGAGACCGCAGCATAGACTGAAGAACTCGTTCGGCATTTTCAGGTGTTGTAACGGTCCTCGTAGGTCTTTGCTTTCTTTTGGACACATTTCCCATTTTTCTGAAGGCATCCACCCACAATGAAATCGACTTACGATCAGGAACACAGCTTTGCGGTGGAATTTAGAAGTGACGACGAAAGGCGCGTTGCACCGCGATGACAGAGTGGCCGTGAGAAAAATACGCCTATACGGCAAAAGCGCGCTGCTCCCTCGAGCACAGCATGTTTGCGACTGGAACGAGTGTGGACACAAACACCCCCCACCCAGCCCCTTCATTGAACCCTTCCCCACTCCACTGTGACCATTCTTAACCACGCTTCCTTCTTTTTAAATAAGGAAGTTCCTACGCCCCACCCTGTACATACCTCTCAAGAGGTCAAGATTTGGAATAGAAGGATTTTTATATGTGAATCCAAAACAGGATATATGTACATTTTTTTTTAATTTATACAGGAAAAACTACTGAGTTCCATATTCCAAATGATATAATCACAGAATTTGGACCTGAAAAAATTAATCCCTCTACTATTGTCGTTTTGCACCTTTTTGCAGACTTATTGGATAAAGGAGTTTTTTAGCAATGGACAACTATTATTCATCGTCTGCTCTATTTGATTTTCTAACTGCACACAAGAGAGATTTCATTAGGACATCTGCGAAACGTCTTTTCCCACCACACGCTCAACTTTCAGGGCATTTCCGCCCAGGAATACTTGCACATCAGCCTCGCTCTTACAGGACATGTCCTGTCTTGTGCATTAAAAATCTATGGAACTAACACAGACAATGAGCAACTTCAATCTCTGAGTGCCTTTACACATTTCCCACAACTAACCGCGTCAATTATGGGGAACACCTTTAACTTGATTTAAGAAGAGCTTCCAGCGCACCAGCTCGCTCTTACTCGTTTCGCTGACAACACTTCTTTCCTATATGACCTTGCCCACAAGACCAACACCTAAATTTTGTCGTCATTTTACATTATTTATGCAAATATGACCCTTCACATTTGTAGCATTAATGTCCAAGGAAATCGTCTTCGGGTTTAGTCTTCTCTTAAACTGCTGAAGCTACAAGCCGTTCGACTAGATCCGCTCTTAGTGATCGATCAGGCTCTACTACTCTTGCAAGTGATAGACTTTCTACTCTAGACATTGCCTGCAGCTCATGTTAAACAACTACTTGCAAACTAACCACAAGGGCTTCACTAATAGTTTACCAAATTTACACCGTTGACTAAGCATCACGTACAATGGTCCCAGCAGCACGGATAAAATGTTCGTAAATAGCTACCCACTCCGTTCGTTCTTTATTTTTTCATCGCTCTTCTTTACTATTAAAACAATATCATTGACGATAAAGGGGTGCACGAAGAAGGGCAATGGAAAATAAAAAATGAACGGAACGTGCTATGAGTTGCCATTACACTCACCGCGTCGGTGAGACCACTGTCTGCGTGGCTTAGTCGACTCGGCCATCGTGAGTCCCTTATTTTTTCATCTCCCTACTCCCTACACGCCTCTATCTCAATGTATTCGTGTGAATTATCGGATATATCAGCTTGTAGCGGACGAGGGCCATGTATAGTTTCTTCTTTTTACTGCTTGACAAGTTTTGAAATCTATGCAGTGTTGTTAGGGTCGTTTTCGTTTCCAAAACCTTCTGTCCTTTTTCCTTAGTTTGTGTAATAAGACTTGGCCTTCCGTGGTATAAGGATACACCTCTCCATCAACTCGTACAATAGCTGTTTTCCTCTGGTTCACGGGAATTAATTCTAACTTGTTCTTGATCGTTTAAATTTTGTTTCGTCTTTCATAATTGTTTACATGTTTTATTTCTCTAGCTTTCCTTTCTACTATGTCTCTGGATAGGAGGAGGGGCTCTATCTCTAGTAATAATCTGAGTGATATAATCTAGTAAGTGAATGTACATCACACTCTCGTGTGCCGGTTGAAGTAAGTCGATGGTGTATAGGATGTACTTATTTGGAGATAGATACCCGCCTTGAGGGACACCCGCTTGTAGTTCGAATGCCTCTCACGTTTGGACATTTAGATGTAGAGGCGCTTTTCTTCAATCCAGGTATCCGCAAAATATCTTACATAGGTTAATTTCTATATTTAGGCTGCTTATCTTAGTTTTCAGGCTGAGTGTCCACACCTTGTCTAAAGCTTTAGCAACAGCGCGGATTATGATGTACACTCTGTTGCCTCGTGTTATCTCTGGGGTGATTTTTTGTTATGATTGCCAGTGCAGTTTTCGTTCCTCGCTTGCTCCTGAACCCGTGTTGTTATGGGTGATATAAGAGGGGCGGTCAATAAGTTTTGCGAATCGGTAGGGAAAAACAGAGGAAGGGGGATGGCTGTTTGTGGGGGTGTTAAGACAAGTTATAGCAAGTCAGGACCTGCAGTCGCACGCTCCTGCCTCATCTATTTAAGAAGCAGTAGCTGATCGCAGATCGTCAGTCACAAACTTTTCAACAATGGAGAAGGTTGAGCACCGCGCAGTGATCAAATCTTTGACCAAGGAAAGCAAGAATGCAAAAGAGATCCGTGAACGCATGGTTGCAGTGTACACCGACATCTCCCCTTCCTATGCAACCATTGCTCGCTGGAATAGGGAGTTCAGCCATGGTCGTGAGTCCCTTGGGGATGAGCCCCGTCCAGGACGCCCGTCAGACGTGACCAACGAGGACAATGTGGCCCGTGTGGAGAGGATGATCCTCAAAAATCGAAGGGTGGAGGTCGAAGAAATCGAGCGAGAACTTGGAATATCACATGGAAGTGTTATCAACATCATCCACGACAATTTGGCTATGACCAAGGTCTCTGCCCGTTGGGTCCCTAGAAACCTCACGCCCCATTATCGACTTCAACGTCATCAAAGTCCACAAGGCCAGAGTTGCACAAGCTGCTCTGCGAGAGTGCGGATTCGAGGAGCTCAACCATCTCCCCTCCCCCCTACAGTCCAGATATGGCCCCTAGCGACTACTTTTTATTCCGCCAGCTCAAGGCTGCACTGCATGGACGCTGGTTTGGCGAAGATGAAGATGTCCAGCTCGCCGTCCAGGAGTGGATTGAACAGCGCTGGGAGATTTCTGGTTGTCGAGAATTCAAAACCTCAGGGATAAGTGGCGCAAGTGCATTGAAATCGAGGGTAGTTATATTGAAAAATAATAAAACACTTTTCCTCATATCTCGTTTCCTTATATCCGAATTGCAAAACTTATTGACCGCCCCTCGTAGGTTCGTGTTTTCAAGGTATTTTTTAACCTTTCGTTTAGGAGCTTTTCGAGAAGTTTCCCAAGAAACTCCAGTAGCGAGATGGAAGCGTAGTTTTCGATTTGATTTTTCCGGTTTTCCTGGTTTTGGTAGGAAGATCATCTTTGCTGTCTCGAACGCTTGGGAAAAATATCCAATGTTCAGAGAGACATTGAAAATCTTCAATATTAACTTATGGACATTGTGCGATGCATTAATCAAGTGGGCCTTTCGTATGACGTTCGTACCTGGTGTTTTATGTTTGAAGGACTTGACCGCTGTCAAGTACTCTTCCTTTGTGAAATACATTCCTTCTCTTCTCGAGTTGCGTCCATCTTCGTCGACATGTGAGTAGGATGCAATGTTTTCCCGTTGTACTTGCACTGTTCGTATATCTCCTCTTCATTTTCCAAATCATACTCAAGATTTTCATCCGATGAATTGAAAAAAAAGAACCCAGTTTCTTAGAGGGTTTTTGGAAGTTCGTCGTTCCGGTACACTTCCCTATGTTCTAAGTTATTTTTTTAGTTTAAATTAATTTCGATGTCGATTTTGTTTATGATATTATTCTAGACCAGATCTGTTTATTACCTTTATCAGCATTCCTACTTGCCTTCTGATTTTTTTTTAAGAGCATATTTGGCGTCTACCTGCTTGGGCATAAGTCACCGTACTAAACACAGCCTACTACTAGGCTATATTTAAAAAATAAATAACGATATATAACTTGATAACAACGATAAAAAACAAAGTCGGTGTGCATGAACTCGTCCCGAGTACACGGGACAAACGGTAGCGACCTCGCTCGTCCAGGTGCCATGACAGGTAACGTGCGGGGAGATCACCTAGACTGGGACATGCAACAAGAATGTGCCGAACAGTCTGGGGGACAACGCAGTCTTCACAGTATGGCGCAGGCGAGCGCTCCATCAAATCGCTCTGCCTCCCGCGAGTGTGTCCAATTAGGAAACGACAGAAAGCAACTTGAAGCCGTCGTAGAATTTGGGGGTAGGTCCATGGGAACAGTCGCGACGCAATGGTACGCAACTTTAAGTTCCCCTCGACCGCGTTCCATCTTATTTACCAAGCAGCCTGAAGAGCTGCCCGTATTCCTGCCATGTAATCGGTGTGAGTAAAAGCCAAACCCTGGTCTGGTCGCCCAGTCCTCGCGGACTCTTTGGCGCCCTCATCGACGAGCTCATTACCCGCAATTCCTACATGTCCAAGAGCATAGCAGAAAATAATCTCGACATCTGCCCGGCTCGCCAAAACCGTGGCGTGACGGATATCACGAACCAGGAAATGCGGAGATTCCAATGCGCAGAGAGCACTCAGGGCACTTTGTGAGTCGCTATAAATCACAATCCAGTCTCCAAACCGGGCACGTCGCTTTATCTCTCGTACCGAGCGGTGTATTACAACCAGCTCGGACGTGAAGATAGACGCAGCGCCTGGCAGAGCCTTGATGACTTCAAACAGAGGGGATACGGCGTGTAAACCGACCCCCTCTTTGGACTTGGAGCCATCCGTATACACTGTTACGGTTCCAGCATGACACAAAGTGTGCTCCAAAAAGGCTGAGCGCAATTCTTCCGGCGCTGTAGAAGTTTTGGGTGAAGATGCGTGGCGACAAATAGTCAAAGGTGGAACCCTCCATTGTGTCGTCCTGGGCAGAACCAGGGACGCCACTGGCCCGAGAGCTATGCCAAGCTTTCGAAGGAGTTCCCTAGCCCTAAAGCCCTAAACTAAAAGGGCTTAAGGTATAACTGGCATCTCTCGGCGGCATAGGCCCCCCTCGAGATTAGCTTCGGATGCAGTGAGAGCATACAGGCGAATAATGCACGGCGCAGAGCGAGTCGCATTTCCCCAGCATCGGTAGAATGGATCGAGTTCGTCTTTCGTAATAGACGCTCGGCTGCGGATGCATAAAACTAGCCTCTGTAGTCGAGCTTCGAACTATCAATGGGTCAATAAAAAAGTAAGGCAGTAGCCCTATCAGAACCACAGGCACTGAGCGTCGCGGAGCTAAGAATATCAATGGCACGGGTACAAGTGACTCTCAGGCTGTGAATATGAGCATCCCAGGTGAGGCGCGGTCAAATACAAGACGATGGAAGCGGTGCGACTCCATCATTTCCAGGCGAACCCAATTTAGAAACAAGTATGGGTCTGGGTGGAGCCGTGGGTGACGGCATAAGTGCACCACCTTAGTTTTGGCCAACGAAAACGAAGTCTATGCACTTCGGCATAGCGAGAGACGCAGTTCAAGGCCTGTTGGAGTCGATTCTCCAAAGTTGGCATCTGGGCCGCGACAAAAGAAATCGAAAGATCGTCCATGTAGAGCGTAGCGAGAACATCTTTCGGCAGCACCGAAGTGATTTGATTAATAATCAGGGCAAAGAGTGTGACACTGAGGACACTTTCCTGCTTCAAAGTGCAAAGTGACTTAAGTTATTAGCTTGGGCACAGAAGTGACAGATGACTTTTAACCTTAAAAAATGCAAAGTTATTAACATGGAAAGGGATAATATGGAATTTACCTATCAAATGGATGGCATTGGCTGAATTCAGTTGGGTTGAGAAGGACTTGGACGTAGTAGTAGATAGGTCACTGAAGTTTTCAAAGCAGTGTATTGAGGCAAACAATAGAGCAAATAGAGTGCTAGGACAAATTAAGGGGAATGTTAGCTACAAGAGTAAGGGGGTCATCTTTAAACTCTACAACTCGTATGTCAGGCCACATTTAGAGTACTGTATACAAGCATGGTCACCACATTTTAGACATGATATCAACCTGCTAAAGTCAGTACAAAGGAGGGCAACAAAAATAATACCTTCCCTGAAGCACCTTGAATATGAAGGTACACTGAGGGTACTAAATATGTTTTCATTTGAAAAAAAGGTGTGTAAGGGTAGATATGATTGAGCTTTTTAAAATCTGTTCTGGGATGGATAAGTTGGATTTTAGCAAGTTATTTGAGTTGGAAGGTAGTAATAGGACTAGGGGTTACCACTTAAAAATTTTAAAAAACAGAGGTGTAGGTTTGTAGTGTTCGAACCAAGTAAACATTAGTATGAAAAATTTGAACGGTTCACACAAAATCTTCGGGAAACGTTTATCATGTTTCGCTTGACTTTACCTCCTTTTGCAAATACAATGCACGAGAGAAATAATCATAACACTTAAATTTTAGCAGTCATGAATGAATTAATGAATGACGTATATAGAAAGAACAGAGAATGATCACTGTGTAACACAGGTGATCATGTACTCGTAGAGGAAAAGGGTATGGAAATAACTTAAGAGGGGTTTGGAAGAGTTGATAGGTCGGTGGCTAGACACCGATGCGTGGTGTAGTTGGGTGACACTCGGGTGTACGTGACTGGACGACGGTTGAGGGGGGGGGGGGGGGGTCAGGAAGGATATCGTGTTTTCTTAGTCGGAAACGCGCTATTCATGATGCTCTTAACTGATGCGTAGAACGGTAAGGGTTGCGGGTGACATGGGCTACGGGGTATCGCGGTGCCATCGCAACATACCGTCTTGCGTGTAGTGCGGTGTATATGAGGTATTTGGTGAGTTTTTCTAGTTGTTTTGTCAGTCTAGTTTGAGCCTATGTATTGAGGAGTACTAATTTGTTGTTGTCGTGTAGTGTGGACATTCTCGCGTACAAGGGAGAGCTGCAAGCGCGCTTCAGAGCGGAGTTTTGAATGCGCTGAGCCTTCTTCTGCCACGTGACACTCGCAGCTACGAGTGACAGTGGGGCGTACGTGAGAAGAGGTCGCACGAGTGTTTAATATAGGTGTAACTGTAGTTTCTTGCCCGCAGGGTGGAACCTGCGCAGCATTTTGTTTGTGCGTGTGGCTTTTGCTTTTATTATGTGCTGGTGTATATTGAACCTAAGGGACTAGTCAAAAGTTACCCCAAGGATTTTTGTCTGTTGTGTGTAGTCGATCCTTGTTGGGTTTAGGTGGTTCATGTCTGGTGTGTGTGAGAAAATTTGTAGGTTATGCATGAAGTGATCTCTTGTGCTGAAGAGTGTCGTATGTGTCCTCTGAGGATTCGTGGCAATCATTCATTTATCCTTGTATTCTGTCTTTACGTCTAGTATTATTTGTGCGTGGTGCGCGATCTCGTCTGGTCCACGGCCGCTGTGTATGTGCCACAGCAGTTTTCGGGTGGGCGTATGGTGTCGTTTCTGTACATTATGTAAAGTGTGGGTGCCAGTACGCTTCTTTGGGGAACGCCTGAGCGTAGTATGAAAGGTTATAAGAGGGTATTGTTGTATTTTATGTGACATCTCCGTTCAGTGAGGTAGTACGAGAGGAGCCTTCTGGTGCAGAGAGGTAACTTCATATTGTTGGCGAGTTTCCAACGGAGTCCCTCGTGCCACACCTTAGCAAAGGCCTTCTCCACGTCCTTGCTGATGGAGTGTCTTTTGTCGTACCTGGCATTTTTTTGTTGTATTCTGTCGTGAACGATGGTCGCAGCCGCCTGAGTGGACCGGCTCCTCCTGAACCCATATTGGGGGGGGGGGAGCCAGTCCCTCTCTTCCAGGTAGTCCCGTAGGCAGCAATTGATCATACGTTCGAGTATTTTCCATAGATGCTCTAATAGAGCAACAGGCCTGTAATTGTTTGGGAGTTTGGAGTCTTTGTTCATTTTGTGTAGAAGTATGTTGTGAGAGACTTTGAATATTTTGGGAAGTGGCCCTGAGGCTAGTGAGGCGTTGAATAGGTGTGTAAGTGTAGGGTATATGGCCGGTAGGTTGTGGATTAATGTGGTTGGTAGTCTGGAGGGGCCGGTGACGGGAGTGGTCAGTGTAGATGTGCAGTCGAGCAGCTCCATTCGTATTAGGGGGACGGTGCCTTAGCTCGTGAGCGTGGGCCCGACATCACTCCTGGACTTCCTGGAAGTGCTCTTGCGCGTCTGGTTTGGGTGGGTTGTGTGTGTGTGTGTGTGTACTGTGTCCCAGTAGGACCTAAATGCGTCGAGGATGACGTTGGTGTCTGAGTGTTTGGTTATTTATTTGGAGGGTGATGGGTTTGGGTGGATCAGTGCTTAGCATCCTTTTTACGTGCCGCCAAACGGAAGAGGGGTCAGTGCAACGAGCGTCCGCGATGCCGACGACCTCTCGCCACTGTCGGTTCCTATCTAGTTGCACGCACTGTTGGATGCGGGCACCTAGGTGAGTGATGTTGTAGTGTCGTTGGCCTCTGGTGTACTCAATAGTGGAAGATTTAGATAGTGGTAGAAGATAGATGGTGAAAGAAAGGTAGGGTTACCCTTGTTTGAGGGGCATCGCAGACATTTTTATTCTTTGATACTTATTTTTCCTTTTTGTTTTATTAATGTTTACTAGTGGTTGTCTCAGTGTGCATTCTTCTTTGTGTTTAAATTTAGTGTAATACCTCGTGTTTTTATCTGTTGCATTTGCTTGTTGTTCGTTGATTGTGAGTTTAATCTTGTCTCGTAGTCTCTGGTGTCATCATCTGTGTTGTTTTATGTTTATGTGTAAATTGGTATTGTATTTTCCTCAGAACAGAGTCTCGTGCTTGGAAAGCGCTGGCTTCGAGCGACCTTCCCTTGTAATCTGGAAGGGATGTTAATTCTGCCACCAGTTCTTCTTAATTCTAGAATGATATCATTGGCCATTGTAGACCAGACCTTTTTGGCCAGTTTCTGGGTTGCGACGTTAATGGGTCCAGTCGCTGCCTACGGTGCAGTTCCCTCTGCCAAAGATGCTCTCTTCGTCTGGTTTTATTTATGCAGAGGGATGCAGAGTTTTGCACTCGCTGGAGCTTCCTTATAGCTGTCTTGCTGGCCGTTTGCGTCACTACTGCAGGGTAGATGAGCTTAGCCCGGATAAACATCAGGTATATTTTCCTGATATTCGTCGAGCTAAGATTTCTGAACCTATATAGCTTAGATATTTCTCTCTTCGCCATATTCTGCCTCTCCTTGTAGTGACTCGAGTATCCGTGGTCAGAGATTTTTAGGCCCAGAATGGTGCTTTCAGTGGAGTAGCCGTATCTCCTCCCATCTATTACAATGGGCCACATCAACTTGCGGGAGAGCGGGAGGATCTTAAGTTTATCCCCGTTTGTCCGGATTTTCCACCTTCTCTCGTATTGGTTGATGTTCGAGATCTGTGCAATAATGTTGTTCGCCTGATCCCTTGCTCTCCTAACCCTACTGGGGACAATCTGCGTGACGTTATCTACGTATTGCAGATACATCGTGTCCCTATGTATTGGTGTAGGGAGGTCGATGATGAAGACCAGGTAAAGCAGGGGACTCAGGAAGCTCCCCTGGGGAATGCCTGCTTTGAGTTCGAATTCTGGTTCTTTGTGCTCTTCGATCATGATACGCGCCCTTTGTCCATGATGAAGTCAAAAAGAATCCTTTCCAGGACTGGGTTTAGCTGGAGACCTAGGATCTTATATTGCAGTCCTCTCAGATAAACTTTAT
Organism: Ceratothoa steindachneri; assembly: GCA_963969495.1. NCBI lineage: Eukaryota > Metazoa > Arthropoda > Malacostraca > Isopoda > Cymothoidae > Ceratothoa > Ceratothoa steindachneri. Next base: position 189,937,097 of record OZ018324.1, on the reverse strand, counting down.
CGAAGGCCTTCTGCACGTCCCTCATCACGATGTCTATATATTGATCCTTCACTCGGCAGTGTGCGATTTTTTTCTGTTAGGAGCGCCAGGACCGTTTAAGTACCCCTTTTTGGTCTGAACCCATGTTGTTGTGGGTTATGCGCTCCCAACTCATCGAGTTGATTTTTTAGCTATAATCTTCTCGAAGATCTTCCTGGGTATTTCTAGAAGAGAGATTGGGTGGTAGTAGCCACTTGGTCTGGTGGCTTATTCCCTTTCGGGATAAAGATGATTTTGGCCACTTTATACCCGCCCAGGAAGTATCCTGTATTCAGGGATGCGTTCATGGTGTTCACCATGCCCTGAATAATTTGCCGTGGGGCATTCACTAGGTTTTTCTTAGTGAGCCCAGACCAACCGAGGGCCCTCTGTTTGAAAGACCTTATGGTGTTAATGGTCTCTTCAATAGTAATAGGGCGCTCGTGGTTAAACATCTTTCTCTCTCTAGATACTTGCGGTTGTGGGTGGGTCATATGTATCATAGGTCCTCGAGCAGTTGTTCTTCGAAGTCCTAGTCGAAATCTTCGTTTTCCTCAGGTGATATTGCAAAGACCTCTTTCCAATGGCTCCTGAATCTCCTTTCGAGTGAATCCGGATCCTTTATGAGGATGTCGCCTTCATTTATTTTTATCCCAGGCCTAGGAGGCAATCACCTAAGTCTTCGGATGCTATTCCAAAAACTTACAGGATTTCTCTCCCTGTCAAGTCTGCTTATGATATCGTCCCAGATTTCCTTCTGTTTATCGAGGATTGTGTTTTTTAGTTCCTCGCTTAGCTGTCTCATTCGGGCTGCCCTCTCCCGGGTTGGGCCTGTCCTACTGACTTCCTCGTATATTTCCCTGTGTTCCCTAGCGATATCCCTAATTTCGTCCGTCCACCTAGGTTGTGAGAGCATTTTGTACGAGATTCTGGGGACGCATCTTTCGTCAGCTTGAATGAAGAGATTAGTGATCTTGTCAATCTCCTCATCAATTTCCTCAAGATTTGCGTCATCCAGGTCAGCTGGTTGATAGGTGCTGAGCATTTCTCTGTAATGCTCCCAGTTAGTTTTCGCGTAACTTTTCCTAAGTGAGACCGACTTGGGCATTGGCGCAAGCGAAATGGTGGGGATAATTGGGATATGATCGCTTGGGACCACTGGGCCTGGGGCGTTGGTGATGTTGAAGGGGAATTCCGGACTTACCAACACAATGTCCGGTTTTGTCGCCGAGCATTGCGTTAGATAAGTTGGGAAGTCTGGTCCTACTCACCGGACCCTATTTCTTTCGAATAGTAGTTCCAGGTTTCGTCCCCTTTGGTCGACGCGCCTGTAGCCAGATGTACGGCAACTGGTGTTTAGGTCCCCGTCTAGCAACGCTAGCCTTTTGTGCCTGAAGAGGGTGAAGAAGTTGTTAATCCGTAGGTACTGTCGCTTGGGCGGCTGGTAGGCTGCCGCCACAGTTAGGCCTCCAACCAGGGTTGGGATCTCGACAGCCACGAATGATTCGTCTAAGTCCGGTAGTGTTCTGAATTTTATGTTTTTTTTCTGATAGTGATGGCTGCGCCATCGTACCTTTCTTGTGAGTGGTTCTTTTGTATTACTGTGTAATTGTGTATTTTTATGGTGTCCGTGTTTGTGTTGATGCCGTGTTCCGATATGAGAATGATGTCCTGGTCTACCTTACGGAAGATGTCACCGTAAGGAATGGTCTTTCCCTTCCATCCATTCACATTCAGTGTGAGTATTTTTAAAGCGTTGTTTATGTTATCCATGTTCTTGTTCCTGTGTTTTTGTTCTTTTGGTGTGTCTTATGTGTTGTGTTTTTTTTCGTTCCGTATCTTCTTGAATTCTGCATCACTTAGGGTGATGCAGGAGTCTTTGTGTAGTTTTACCATGCCTTCATGTATCGTCTGTTCAATCTGTTTTTCGTTCTGGTGCCGAGTAGGTCCATTGTATTACTTTTTGTCGGATCCCCTGAAATATCTCCTCGGGGGCAAGTTTCTCGGGGTATGGGGTTTGCTCATTTGTGATTATTTTTAGGTCGATCTCCTCCCCATCGTACTTGTAAGTATGTTTCAAGGTCTTCGACCTACTTCTTGAATTTACAGGGCTCTTGGTCACCCTGTTTTCGGCCTCTTCAGCATCAGAATCCGAGCACGATTGGCTCGCGAGATTGCCTTCTGCTTCTTTAATTCTTCTTGCCGCTTTCTTTTCCTTCTTCTCACGGAGCTTTTGTGCCTCCAGTCTCGGGTCTGGCCTGAATGTGTTAATTTTTCCAGTTGTGTTTTTTTCCTCTTTCGCAGATTCTGTTGTTCTCTCCTCCGTGGGAAATGGAGTCGCGGGTACCTCTGTTGCGTCTTTTGCCAGAAATTAGAGCTGTATCACATCTCCCGTTGGTGGATCGTCCGGAAACCACATCTCAGACATGCCATTCTTTTTCAGCATGACATTTAGTGTTTTTGAGAACGTTCCCGGGTTTGTCAGATTATTTACGTGCGCAAATAGTATGCACGTAAGAATCTTAGTCGAATTTTCGTTCTCTAGTTTTAGATAAGTCTTCGGCTGTAGCTTTACTGTCTCTCTGTTTGGGGCTGATATTGTTGCCTGTACGTAAGAAGTGTTATTCCTCCTCGTTTCTTCAGATTTCATTTTCTTAATCAGTTCTTTCCTTTGGGGACAGGACATGGCCATCGCCCCGTGGTTCAGGCCACAGTTTGGACATTTTTCCGCTGCTGCCGAGCACTCCCGCCATCCGTGGCCTTTACCACTGCATCTAGAGCAGGTGATATTTTGCTCCTTGAAGTCTTTAGTCGTATGCTGGTCAAACTTATAGCACCGAATGCATATCGGGATGGGGTGAATTCTTCTCTCTCCATTTTTTCAGCGCTGATCTTAGCGTTAAAGAGCAGCAGGTCCCTTTCTTTGGCCTTCTGGGCCATCTGAGTGTCACTAAATATGACTTTAAAAATGTGTTAGTATTCCGTGTTGTCCCGTTTATTACGGAACTTCACGACTTCCACCACGTTGGCCCACGACTGATTTCGGTTTATCTCCTCCTTAATTTCTTCTTTACCATACTGACCGATCCAGAGGTCGAGCTGCCTGCACACCACGCTGCGATGTGCCTGGATCTGAGGTGAAGTGCTGGGCTGGAGGTTTATCTCCTTTATCACCTGCTGTCCTTCTTCCTTCGTCAGTGTCTCCACATCCGCCTCTTTCTCGCAGATTGCAGAGTACTCGACTGGGGTGTCTATGAGCCTTAGGATAGCCACATTCAGCTTTCCGAAGATCGTCTGGAAAACCGTTCCTCGGTCCGGCTTAGGTTGTCCACCTATTGTCCTCAATGGGACTCTTGTGGCTGGGTGAGAGGCCATTTTTGGTGCGTTTGCAATCCCTCTGACTGGAAGATGCAAGTCGTCTTTACCAAGCTTTGTTATTCTTTGTTATTCTTTAGCTTGAATTTTTATATGTGTGTGTGTGTGTATATATATATATATATATATATATATATATATATATATATATATATATATATATATATATAGAGAGAGAGAGAGAGAGAGAGAGAGAGAGAGAGAGAGAGAGAGATGAAGTGAGAATCCCCCCCATCCCCTGCCCCCTGCGCTCGCCAGCCGCCTTGGTGGAAATGGGAATTGCTTTTTGGATGGATGATACGATGTATGAGATGAATCCTGGTGGGATCCTCTCAGAGGTGTGATTGTATGGCGGACTTATTGACAAAGCCGCCCCCCCTCACCCCCCCCACCCCGAGAGTGTTTTAATCATGACCGCATCTCAACATACCATAGAGACGGTTGTATGTCCCTCTATGGTCCTGGAAGGGGCCTCCGCTGGGATGAGCAGCAGAGGTAGCAGTCCGTCCCGTATCCAGAAGAGTTTCTGACATTGTTATCAACTGTTGGCTATTCATCAAACCAGCTTCCTCCTATGCCCCCAATTATGGCCATGCTACTGCCTGGCATAGTTGGGACGAAACATGAATGACAATCCCCTTTCACATCTAACGGCAGTTTACGCAGGGGGGTGGGCCGGGGACTTAGGCAGTCATCTGCCTAAGTGGACTGCTGTAAAAGAAAAGATGGTTAGTAATCAATGATGATGAGGATGAGTGTGACACCGATATAGTAATCTCTTTTTTAAAATCTGGTTCTAAAATTAGAGACCAGATTTTCGGAGGCGTAGGCAAAAATTTGCCCAAAACTTTTTCTCCTTTACCAGATAGCGAGATGATTCTTCCGAGGTAAATCTGCCAAGAATTCCGAGCTAGCGGCATCTGGTCACTTCGGACTTCGGATGTAAGAAGTAGTAAAAAGAAAAACACATACACACACGTATGACAGCCATTGCCCTCATGTATGCATATATGTATGTAATAGTGGTAGATAAATAGGTAGGGATAGATCACCCTGATTAAAGAATAGTGATAGAGGGGGGGGGGGAGAATATTCCCTGGTGATAGGGAATCACAGGCATTTGTTAGGGTTGATGTTGATGTTATAAGTCTCTTGTTTACTCTAATATTGATGTTATTCTTCGTACTGTTAGCTCTGCTTATCTTTTGTTCTTCGACGTTGTATTGCTATTTGCATAGCTTTTTAGTTTGTTGGTTGTTCGGTTTTTTTGTTTGTTTGTTGTTTGTTTCTTGTTGTCAATCGTCATTTAACTTTAACTTGTAGTATGTAGTGTTTGATAGTATTTTTGTAATTTGTAGTTAATCGTGAGTAGTATAGCATTCAAGCCTTTGTAAGCTGATACTATGGCTTTCTTTGTTTCTCTTGGTGTAGCTAAAATGTTATTAGTGTTCTTCTTCTGTCCAGCCTTGTGTGTGTCGTTGTGTGAAGTGATTTTGTTTTTACGTGTAGATTGCGTCTTCTTGTCTTTCTGTCTGTGCCTTACTGCTGACAAAGTCCAGTTTTCTTCTGTTGATGTCTTGTATCGGGATGTCAATGTGTCTTTGTCTAGACTCGTCTGTCAGTAGTCTCGGGATTTTCTCCCAGATTTGTTGGGCCCTTCCTTGCAGCTCCATGTTGATTGGGGTCAACTGGATACCTTGGTGAAGGTCCCTCTGCCTCTTCCGTTCTCTCCTTCTGGTGTTCGTTATTAAAAGTACAGCCTTATTCTGTACTCTTTGAAGGAGTCGCATTTGGTTCTTGGAACTAACATTGACAGGTACAGGTGGATACAGTAGTTTCGACCTTACGAGCGCGAAGTAGATTTTCTATTTGTTAGCTGTGCTCAGGTTCTTGAACCTGTACAGCTTAGAAAGCTCTACCCGCGCACGCGTTGCTGCCCAAGCAACGTGGTCACCGTATCCCCTATAACTTATCTTTAGTCAAGTACCATCCCGTCGTTGCTGTAAGGGATCCGGGCGTTTTCGGTCTCGATATGCGCCCGTCTCTTACGGAAGAATGGAATAACCCTGAACTTTTGGGAGTTCGTGGCAATCTTCCATCTTCTTTCGAACCTGTTTAAATGGTCGATTTCTCTGGCGGTAATTTCTGCTATGAGCTCGGGATTTCTGAACGGGGCAGTCACAATCTGAGAGACGTCGTCCGCGAACTGGACATACAGGGTGTCCTCCCTGACCGGATTTGGTAGGTCGAGGGTATATATGTTGTAGAGGAGGGGGCTTAGGCACCCGCCTTGCGGCACTCCTGCAGTCAGTTCGAAGTCTGGTCCAGTATGGTCGTAGATTTGCAAATAGGCTCTTCGGCATCTGGTCATGGATTTCAGCCGTGTTTATGTGCAAACCGTTTGAGCGTTATTAACTTTTTAAATCTATCATGGCGCTGATTGTACAATTATTGCAGTGCTTATGTCTAAAACCTGATTGGTCAATTTTTAGCGCTAAGATCTGTTATTCCAAAAATGAACATAAGTATGAGGATTAAATGTATCTTAATCCTGATTAGTTAAATTTTGTAGTATTATGAGTAGATAAAATGACTATTTATATATATATACATATATATATATATATATATATATATATATATATATATATATATATATATATATATATATATATATATATATATATATCACTGTATTTGCTCGGCTCCCCTTCTTATCAAGTGTCGTAGAATGCCCCTCTTTTTGTTCTAAGAGTGCTAAGTGTCTAATATATTGATATTATAATAATATCTTAAAGAATAGAGCCGTTGGAAACACGTAAGGATATAGAGAAACGCACAATATTTCCCAAAATAAACTTATATTTTAACTTTAACAATTGAATACACAACATTTAAACATTAACTAAGCAATACTCTGAATATTATCATAAACAAGAATTAATTCAATTAGTTTGACCCTCTAAAATTGGTTAATTTTGCTACACACAGCAATATATAAGATTTAGGCTTACGGACTCAACTGGAATTTAAATCCCTCAGGAATGTTATTGTCTCACGACGCGTGCCACCTGGCCAGATGTAGTGGGATCACGCTGTCCTTTTGGCGAGGGTAGCAGCTGGGGGGTCCACACGGTATTCCGGGGAGGTTTCTTCAAGGACGAGAACAATTACGGTGCTTTATGCGGCACCAAGGTAGACGTGGTCTCTCTGGCGAGAGGGAGTCAAACTTGGTTCTTAAACCAAGTTAACTTGGAGTACGGTGTGACCACCGAGTAACGAGCTCGAGGGGGAGTTTTTCTCCTTCGTTAATTTATTCCTCATGGGCGAGGACTGAACTCGGGGAGGGTCTTCTTCAAAGAGCTAGGATCGATGAGGAGGGGGGGTTCTCTGACGAGAATAAGTTACGTAAAGTTTGGTTTGGTAACCAGGAACTAGCTCGAGGATGAGCTTCTTCTTAGTTCCAGTCTTCTTCAATGGCGAGTATAACGGAGGGGGGTTTCTCTGACTAGAATAAGTTAAACTTAGTTCCTCAACCAAGTTAACTTATGAGTTCGGTGTGGCCACCGAGCAACGGGCTCGAGGGGAAGCCTTTTCCTTAATTCCTCAAAGACAATGAATACCCTTGGTGTTTAAGATGCACCAGGATATGAGGAGTCTCTCTGACGAGAGTAAGTTGAACTTAACAAAGTTAACTTATCGTTTGGTTTGATATCCAGGGACTAGCTCGAGGATGAGCTGCTTCTTAGCCCCTTAAGTTAGGTAGCCCTGCCTCTCTTGTAGGGTACTTCTTGGTCTGGCGAGCCAAGTAATCTACCTCTCCAGTCTCGGTAGCCCGATCTTAATTCGGGGACTTCGTCACCTAGAGACTGACGTATACTACCTCGAATTTCCTCAGTGTTCCTCATTTATACCTTGTCACCCCACTGGGGGAGTGGTAAGCGGGGGAGGGGCTTGAGGACGGCCCCAGGAGGGTTCTTATGCCAGACGGTTTTTCCCACTAAGTCTTACATCGGCTCCTCGTTAGCCTTCGAGCTTGGGAGAAACACGTCTCCAATTTCTTATTTGACGTAAAATTGAATCTCACTCTCCTGGGGGAGATCTTGAATTTTAACCTTTAGGTCTTTCATAGCGCCGAGTGGTGCGGCGCTGCGGTTACGCGCTTGACCCGCCAGTACCTGGGGCCGGATGTCCTTACGGTAACCGCCTCGTGACTCCACCACGAGAGAAGGGGGAGGGACGATTCCCCTACATCAAGCATCGGTTTCTTTTCGTCCAGCAGCTGCTCCTTTGTGTATGTATATGTATGTGTGTGGCCGCGTGGGAAACCAGTTATTCGCTTGCCTTTCTTATGCTTTTCCTAATAAATGTACATTTGCAATATAAGTATATCTCTATTTTACATTGGTTTACTACTTATTACACTGCATATTACCTAATTAATTAATGTTTGTACTCAAATTCAGAATTTCATAGATCCACCCAGCACCCATTTGTGGGGGGGTTTCTCACTAGGCCTACCTATCCTGCAATTTTGGTGACACAGGCCTACTTTCCTTGCACTCTGGAGGCCACAAGACAGATTGACGGTAATATTCCTCGCTGTCTGAAAAGGTACGTTCGCTTGCTGCGTTTGTCGGTTACAAACTCAAGGCACATGAATATTGTCATGTGACGAGCTGATCTCATGGAGGAGCTCCTCTGCCTTTTTGAAGACGTCGTGGAAGCTGATCAGTTCACTTTTACGGGTCTTGTTGAAATAAGACTCCATTTTACCGATCGGGGCGTATGCTGAGACTAGAACGACCACAAGAGACTGCAGGGCCCGGTTCGACTTCACAGTGAGAACTAGAATCGACTAAGCGACCACGAGGACAATAGGAAAACTATATAATTTTTAATAGGTGAAGTAATTAGGCTTGTTGACTTTAAAAAAATATGCTAAACGCATAGATTGTTTCAAAGGCTGCATCAAATATTGCTCCAATTTTTGTTCCTCAATAAACAGTGTCCCCCTACATTTTTATTTGGGGGCGTATGATGAGGAAGCTTCGCTTTTCATCATAGGCTAATAAAAAAAAAACAATTTGGAGGGCCTTCAGCCCCCTCAGACCCGATTCTGGATCAGCACCTGATGGCGTCGTCTGGAGACATTCCTTCAAAGGTTGCCAAATGCCACCAAATCTCTCATTTTTAGGCTCAAATTACAATTTCACTTTTCAAACATTGAATAAACAAAATTTATATTAAATGTATTATAAAAGGAATGGGATTGAAATCGTTACCTAGTCATCATCATCATCATTATCTCTATAATTTAAGAAGGGGATTTTTTTTGAGTATTTGAATAATAATTTCATCTTAGTTTGGTTATGACATGTTTTTTTATCAAAGTTATTTCTAATAATTCTTTTATAATATCAAAAAACAAAATGGTGCAGTTCAGAAATAAATATAAGTATCGAAATTTTGTGAATTTTTAAAACCCAGAGAATTACAAATGAAGTTCAGAAAATTTATTTTTATATATCTTCTATAACTCTATATTTTAGCAACGTGAAATTTTGAAAGGGGAAAAATCTAGTTTAGAGTTATTTTTTAAAATTTTTATAATTGGCAAAGTTCAGAAAATTTATAAAAATTTTATCATGGCAGCTTTTTTTTTAGATTTTAAATTTTAATCTCAGTAGCGAAGCGCAAGCTCCTCCAGTAAGGGGGAGTGGCGAAGCCATTTCCTGGTTTAATCATAAACTATTGCACCTAATAAAGAAAATAACATAAATTTTAAAAGGTCTAACTAAGCTTTTTATTCTTTAACTTTAGGAGATATTTAGATTATAATGTTGATGGTCTTTACTATTATAAAATGACCTAATTACTTTTTGGTTTGGCTATGAAATTTAAGAAAACGATGTTTCTTAATTTCCGGGCCTCGCATAAGTATTTCCTCATTTCTTAAAGGGGTAAACATGTAGACGAGCGGCCCGGCCGGAAAAAATTATTTTGTGTAAATATTATCGTTCACCCGTATCTGAATATTCATGCGCGTTGTAGTTCCTTTAAATGATCTAGCTAATTACATTTAAATGTATAAAAGAAGGTAATAAAAATAGTAAAATGGGGAAAAATATATTCACAAATAAAAATGACTCCAAAGGAGGATAATAAAAAGCTATTAAGTGGGCAAAAAAAAAATTCAAATTAATCATTTCTGACGTCATACCCCCACCCCCAACCCCTATTATAATTCGAAAAACGATTAAAGGCGCTGGCATGATGTAGTTAAAGCATTCACCTCTGTAAACGTCAGAACATTATAAAAATTAGGATTATATGCTGGGGGGCTGTGCCACCCCTCCCCCCCAAATTTAATGGAACTCAGGATCATCGTAGTGCGGTCCACGCATCGTGTTCCCCCCCCCCCCCCGCGAGCCGTCCCCTATAAATGTACTCCAAAAACGTGAAACATTTTGGAACACGGACGAAATAGTACATCTTATCGGCCGCTCTACATATTTACCCTTAAAGGTATCTGGCTGCATATTTTGGCACTCGTTATTATTTTTGTATTTTGCATCAATTAACATTATTATTGTATTCCTTGTTCAGGTCCCACCAGGTTAAGAAAAACAAAAAATCCGGTTATTTTATAGTAGCCTTGGTGAGTTAGTAGAGTCACCAGTTTATGGAAGGTTTTATTCTGGAGGCAGGATTACCCGTAATGGGGTGTCAGACAAATGCGTTTGAGACATCGCTTTCAAGTTTGCTCTAACTCCCAAAGTTCTTACAATCCGTTTATAGGCTGGGTTCGAAAGGTAACTTATTTATCACTAAGTTAAAGGAAGGACTTGAAAGGAAATGGCGTTTTGTAGGCTTTATTCTTGGCTTAGGTCTACCTTAATTGAGGCAAGCGAGATAGTCGAGTCTTACGCGGTTTGTTTTAAATTTCCCTTTACGTTAGATAGGGGGGGCTAGGACGGCTGGACTTAAGGACGAGGGACGAATTCGTTACGATAATAATAAACAAATCAAAATAAAATTAATGACAAGTGAACAATAATAATGATAATATTTCAACCCTTTTATTTAAACCACCTCCAATTAAGGGGGCGTGATTTCTTTTCTCCTAATCTGGACGCGAGGTTGAGCTTATAGGGTCAGAAATATGTTCGTTTGTTCCTCTGTTGAGACTGCTGGGCGGAGTCAAAGGGTGTGTGTGTTTCAATGGAGACACATCTGGTCTCATCCGGGCTGGCAACGAGAACAAGGTGATAGCAAAGTTGATTTTGTCGTTTCGCGGGTCTATGTCAACTTTAGCTGGTCAAACCCGACTCCGTTCCAGCGGGCTCGTTATCTTATATCGAGACCTTTCGGCTCGCAGCTGTTTCCTCGCGTGTGTATGTTTGTGCATTCGCGTGGAAAACTCAAACTATTCGCTTTCTTCTTACACTCATGTTTTTCTTGATATATGTACAATTGTGATTTAACATTATATATAAGTATTTCGCTTTATTCTACATTAGTTCATCGCTACTACATTACATTTTATTTCAGCAGTTAATATGGAGGGCCCAATTTCGGGTGCTAATTTGTGAGGTTCCTCATTGAGCCTACTTCACCTTGCAATTCGGGCGTCGCTACAAAGCTTCGACTCGGGGTACACAGTTTGTTTCATCTATAATGCTACACATTTGCATTACTTCGATACCATATATATGTTTTTAATATTTCGGGTTCTCTCTACCTCTTTAACTAGTCCCTCTGATAATACTATATGTAACGATTACAATAAATGTCATATACAATTGGTTCACAGGCGAAGTGTTATGTACAAAATTATTTGGCGTGCGGACAATATGCCTCTTTCTCTTTTATTACAATAGGCCGGGACAATGAAATGAACGTAACCGGATTTAAAAATTAAAGAATGACAGATCTCTGGCGAACATAACCTGTCTCCAAGAACGCGTAAAAATGTCCAGCTTATCGTCACTCTCACCGGAGCCTACGTCATTGTCCACCGTTTCACCTTCTTCCCTCTGATATGAAGAGCATGAGGTCGCATTTCTATCTTTTGCATCAGTCTTCGGGTGGCGCTGATTACTCAATACATTGCCATCATGCGAGAGAAGGAGCTTTGCCGGTTTCAACCTGTCCATTGAAACAGTGTCTCATTTGTAATCAGGGAACTCCAACTTGTAGACCTTGTCGTCACGCTCGACCACCGGGAAAAGGCTAGCATATGGCGCTGCTAGCCGTTTGCGAATACGATCTATTCAGACCCAAACATTCGTTGCTCACGAAGAGCTTTGGCCACGAAAGCTTGGGCACCGAGTGCAGGTGTCCTTCGGATGCCTTTGTGAAATTGACTTGTTACCATAGCTGCGGCTAATTCCTTAATGAATTTTGAATCGGTTATCGACGACGATGTAAAACCAAGGGGTTTGGGCACAGTAGTGTAGTACCTATGACTGATGTGAAAGGCTGAAATCCCAAGTCATTATGCAAGTAGCGAATGCCCAAAAGGATAATCGGAAGAGCCATCAGACAACCTTGCCGACGGGCCATTATGGAAGACTCCAAACCTATGTGTGCTCTTTCCGCCATCCCTTTCGTGGATGGGAGGTACGCCGTGGTGCGGAAACGATGAAAATCAACGAGGGCTGATATTTCCTTGAACAATTCGGGCTCGAATTGGGCTCCTCTGTCGGCTACCACATATAATGGGACTCCAAATCTGGAAAACCATCCGTCTAGGAATGCCACAGCAACCGCTGAAGCACTTATGTCCGGAATCGGTAACGCTTCGATCCATCTTGTAGTCCGGTCAATGCACGAAAGTAGATACAAGAAAGAAACCACAGTGTTAGGATCAATTTATTTGCGAGACCAAGTTTCGACGGAGACCTCCGTCATCTTCAATCGCTGTAAACTAATGAATACAGAAAGATGCTTAACTTAGGGGCACACAAATTTATAAGTCATAATGCAATTAAGGGGAACTGTATGTGGGAGCAGCGGCATTTTTGAGTAGGGGAAGTATAAATCTCTTGCTTATCAAGGGATTAGTTCGGCATTTCCTTCATAAGAGCTGATTCTATTAGAGACTGATGAATATAATTGTAACAATTATAAATTATTTTTTCATTATCACTGTCAATCGAATGGCTTTCATTTGACATGTGGAGAAACAAACTAGAAGAAAGACTCCCACGGCGCATTTCGCATTTATGTTACTTCATTCTCTTGGAGAATCTGCTGCCTTCGGCAGTATATACTTGTTTGCAAATTTTGCATGGAATATAATAAACGCTATGTTCTATATCGGTGGATTTATTCTTAGACAGACTATTTAAGATCGTTTTTTTCGTATTTCGTGCCAACTTTTTAAATTTAATTAATTGGGGCGAGTAAGGGAATGTAATATAATTATTATTACATACTTTTTCCTTAGGATTATTTGGTGAATAGAAGTTGGTTCTGGCTATATAATGACCATTTTCTATACTGCAGCTGAATGAATGTTTGGATGATCGTCTTGATTTCATCCTGCAGGAAACAAGGATCACATATGCTATATGCTCTCAGGTACAGGGAAGAAACTATAGACCTATTAACTGATTCGTCGAGGCACGAGAAATAGTGAATGTAAGCAGTAGAGTTGGTTGGTTTCTGGTAAATAGAATATGCTTTGTTGTTTACTTTAGATATTATGATTTCCATAAAAGACAATGAGTTGTTTTGTTCCTATTCTACCTTAAATATAATGGTGGAGTGGATGTTGTTTAAGTGTTCAAAGAAAGAATCAAATGCGTTACCATTAATAGGCCACGTGGCGCATAAATCATCCACATAGCGGAACCAAGTTATGAGATTAGGTAAGACAGGAGGGGAGGTCAAAGTTTTCCATGAACAGATAACAACTGAGAAGGATTACCCATATTCAGGCCATATTTATGTATGTAGAAACAACCTTCGGCTTTAAACATATTATCTGTAATACACAAACGCACAAACTTTACAATTTTATTACACGGTAAGGGTAATTTTAGGTTAGACAAAGGCAAGCTTTAATAATGACATCAACGGCTTCATCAACGGGAACTTTAGTGAAAAGGCTAGTAACAGCAAAACTTAGCAACTGCTTATTGGCTTATTGGATAGATCAACCTCTTTACTTTGATTAAAAAAATCGCCAGAATGGATAATGTGAGCTTTAGAGATACTACCAACTAATTTGGATAGGATGTTCGCTAACAACTGAGAAAGTTTATACGCGTGGGATCCTACCCTGGAAATAATCGGTCTAAGTGGATTACCGTCTTTGTGTTTTAAGTAAGCCATACTGTAGGGGAATTGACCCTCTCCCTCCTCTCTTAGTTGATCCACGGGACGTTGACCACAAACAGGCTGGCCGTGTAGGAGCCACAGTTCAAACTCGTAACCACAGCGACTTCGCCCCTCGGCCCGATGAAAAGCAGAATGGTTAAAACTGCAAGATATCTCCTATGAGTGTGTATTCAATTTCACCTCAAGTGCGAAATTGGAGACGCGTCTCCCTCAAGCCCGAAGGTCTATCAGGACCAGAGGTAAGACGTCCTGATAAAAACCGTTGGAGGCGGAACCTTCATGTGGCCCGTTCCCCCCTCCTACCCCTACCCCAGTGGAGTGACGATGTATATATACCAAAAGCTTGGGAAAAACGTGGTATAATACGTGACTCAGCAAGGCTACGAAGTCCCCGGCAAGAGGCCTGGCTACCAAGAGAAGAGACTAAGAAGCAGCTCATCCTCGATCTAGTTCCTGGTTTTCAAACCGAACTTTAAGTTAACTTGTCCAAGTTCAACTTATTCTCGTCAGAGAACACCCCCCATCCCCCATATCCTGGTGTAGCACAAAGAACCGAGATAGTCCTCGCCCTTGAGGAATACCGAACTTTAAGTTAACTTGATTTAAGAATCAAGTTCAACATACTCTTGTCAGAGGAACCCTCCCCCCCCTCCTATCCTGGTGCAGCCCAAAGCACAGAGATAGTCTTCGTCCTTGAGGAAGACCCCCGAGTGAACTCCTCCCAGCACGCCTCTGAGTCAAAGGATTCCCGCCTGGCTCACCGATAGCCACTGCGAATTATTCTCCAGAGTAATCCGAAGAGGAGAAAAGAACATTCGTTCACAATCCGGTGGAGATATCATTTCCTGCAGAATGTGTGTGGCTGCCCCCATCTGCCACACTCGCCAAAGTCCTCAGTGGCTTTAACTCTATTTCGTCCGCCACCGGCCATATGGACGAGCGGCACGCGTCAACAAAACAACAAGATTCCTGAGGTTACGTAGCTCCTTGAGTTCAAGGTCAGGCTCAAACCCGTCGCAAGAGGGACAAAGGTATTTAAACTCGAGTAGAGACAGTTAGCATTTTTTTATATTGTAGGGAGCGGTGGGTCAACCGTCACTATAATTTCAAGAGGTCAATTTGGAAAGCCTTACTTAAAATTGATTGTAGTCATTTCGATGTATTTAGTGTGTATTATTTCTTTGGTTCATATTTAATTAGTTTTTTTTTAATTAAAGTTTTAGTTTGTTTTAACATTTTTTTATTTTAGCCTCGAATCGCTAAGTACGGCACAAGAAACCCTCAAAGTTTAAAAAAGTCAATATTCAAGATAATAATAATCAATCATATATAGCACTCTTAGAGAGATATAACGTTAACCACGGAGGGTTTTATTTGGTGTAGTACGTAAACAACTCATACGTACGAACATCCTGCCATCACTCGGTCCTTCCTATACCACGACATAAATATATAATGTCACAGTGTGTGGTGCTTCCTATACCACGACACATAAAGAGGGATTATACACTTTGAATTGTTTTATTAGATCAGAGTATCCTTTGATAATATTTTTAAGAGAATTATTGAACGATTTAGTTTTGTTTGCCAGTGGATCATTATTCAGCTTTTCATAAGTGTTCCTGTCATTTATCAAATCATTCAATTTAGATATCGGTTATGCGACGGGTAGGATTGTCGGGGCAACGTACACGGTAGAACTGCTCCAACGATATCAATGAGTACGGTTTCGAATCTTGACGAGGGAATATTAATGAGAAGAATTGGAGATTTCGTGTGGCGATCGATTTTTGGAGGATTGACATGAGATGCATTTCCGTGCTCAGGAGTGAATGTCCCTGTCCATATTAGGCCAAAAATATCGAGACTCAATTAGACGGAGGGATTCTTTAATCTCATGGTGTGACAAATCGTAAAACTGACTGAAGGTTAGTCATTCTGCATGCTGTAGGGACAAACGGTCGTGGGTATCTTAATGTTACTTCACACAATAGTTGAGCTTCTCCGGGAAAAGGGAAAGATTTACGTTATGACCGAAGTTCTCCTATTTCTTCGTCATTATCCTGCACTGCCGCCAAAGCTCGGAGGTAGAATGAGTCAATTTGGACCGAATTGACGTTCCTCGGTAGGCAGTCAGCAACTATGTTGTCCTGAACACGGACCTAGGACATATGGCTGATGTATTCTCAAATCACCGTCCAATGGCGTTGCTGCCTGTCCGTTTTGGCACGCAACGGTGACAAGAAGGCCGATAGTAGCGCTTTGTGGTCTGTGTATAGGGTAACATGACGACCCTCAATCATGTGCCTGAAGTAGATCACCGACGATACGCCGGTAAGAGCTCTCTGTCGTAAGTGGAGTATGCTTGCTGTGTCCGCCTTAACTTGCTGGAGAAGAATGCCACCGGTCGCGACGATTGGTTTACCATTTGGTGAAGGGCAGCACCTGCTGCGTATTTGTGAGCAATCCGTCACCAGCTGATATGGCAGATCATTGGGCAGCAGGTGACAGAGCTTGACGGATTTAATCAAAGCCAATTTAGTACTTTCAAATGCTTCTCGTGCATTACCGTTCCATTCGAGCTCACGAGCCTTATGTTGCAGGCGTGCAAGCTCGGGGCTGCAATCGCGGGAAAATTAAGAATTATCCTTTGATAGTATCCCAACATGACCAAGTAGTGTCGTAGTTCGTTATAATCTTTCAGTAACAAGATATCCCTAATTTCTTTTATTTTCTTGGCCGGCGGGCGAATTCCCACGGGCGAAATGTGATGCACTAGAAAATCAATTTCCTGTTTTGCTAGTTCGCATTCCTCCAGGGATATCCTCAGACTGTTCTTGGCTAGGATTCATAAAACTTGGTCTAAATGATCTAAATGGCCGTCCATATTGTCCGAAAATATCGGGATGTTGTCTATATATACATGAACGAACTCTAATCGCCTAAACAGGTTATACATGTGTCGTTGGAATGTGCAGCTTGCATTTCGGAGCCGAAAGGGTAACTTCATGTATTTCCATAATCCAAACGGAGTTACCACCGCAGTCTTCTCTATGTTCGTCAGGTTCATGAGGACCTGGTGGTAAGCAATGGATATCTTTCGGGCTTTGTGATAGCATTAAGCGCGCGGAAATCACCGACCACACTGTACTCACCCGGCGACTTCTTCGGAGCCATATGAATCGGCGAAGCACGTGGTGATTTTGACGGGCCCACTACCCCTTCCTTCAATAGTGTTTCGAACGTTGCTCTGGCAATTTACAGCTTCTTCATTGACAGAGGGCTTGGTTGCGCGAATGTCAGTGACGCACTGACGGTCTAAAATTGTGTGCGTCACGGAGTTAAGCGATGGCGGGGCGGGATCAATGGGCGTGGGGCTGTACAAGGCTTTGTACCTTTCTAATACGGCCTTGAAAACGAGCGATAGGTGCTGTAGGTTATTAATAATTAATGCTACCGCAGAATTCCCGGATAATTTCACTTCTGATTTGAGCTTAGTTTGTTTTTCGACCAGGATGCCGAGTGAAAAATCCACCAAGAGATTAAAGTGTCCCAGAAAGTCAATCCCTCAATAACGGCACTGTGGTATCCGCGACCATAGACGACCACAAAAATGACCAGCGAAGAATAAGGATCACTATATTCGTGTGTACCTCGCTGTGCACTTTTATTTTTACACCATTAGCCGTCGTAATGTTCACACTAGATTCGCGTCATTCACCCGTTCAAACTAATTTAATCGGGATAATCGTTGCACTCGCACCCGTATCAATTAAAAATTCGCACTTTAATCTATTTCTTTGCGGTGACGGCGAATACAGACTGCATACCAGCTGGCGCACTTGCAATAGCATGCCTTGCTAGTTTTCCTATGGGGCTGGCGAAGATGGCCTGGAAAACGGTTGCATTTGAACCTGTTACCCTTTCTTTGGCCACTTAAACTAAGGCTTGCTTAATTTCACACTTTCACCAAAATACAAATGGGAACGGCATATGACAGGTCTTTGGTTTTTGCGTAGAGGTCGCAGTCCTATTGGTATACTATTGGCACTGTATTCGTTATTACGAGATACAAAATTACAACGGTTTCCATTAAGGTACGCATCTATAGGCACTAATCGCTACATCCCGTATATTCACATTATTTATATGATTATCACCTCTATTATTTATCGTGGGAATACACACATCGGGAAAAGAAGCGGCACTATGTTATATGGTATCACTGTTATTATTAACATTAAGCCACTGTACCCTATATAATGGCATTAGTTCGTCAGCAAGCTTTCCTAGCTGGGTCAGGGTTAGGTTCTTCTGGGTAGCGAATATGGGCGCGATGTTAGCTGGTAGGGATTTAATAAATTTCTGCCTCACCAGCTGTTCCCCAACTCCTACCAGTAGAGCAGTCCTCCGCATTTCCTCCCGGCTGGTTGAAGGTTGACCAGTGAGTGTGGAGAAAACAATGAGCTTCTCGAAGAGCTTCGCTATGTTTCTTTCGAAGTGTCCGATTATCTCCGTCCTTAGGAGCTGGGTAGACAAAACTGTAGCCGAAAGTCGGTCAACAGTCTCGGGAGATAGTGCAGCCAGGACGTGAAAGAATTTCGTTTCCTCCTTACCTATTCTTGATATATGAAACTGTGCTTCTACAATCTTAACCAACCTGCAACTGGTGCCTTATTAAAGATGGGTGGCCTAATGATGATGGCGTTCACGATCTCCGTCTCTTCTTGTTCTGCTTATTGATGGTCCGATGTGTATATATTTCTTCTTATTTTACCTTCAATGTCGGGTCGAAGGGGTCACCAGTTTATAGGGGCCTCGGGGAGATATTAGAATCACCAGTTTATAAAGAGTTTTATTCGTGAGACAGGGTTACCCTTAAAGGGGTGTCGGACGAAGGCGTATGAGTTCTCAACGTCGAGTTTCCTTTGACTCCCAAAGTTCTTACAGGGAATCAGTTTATAGGCTGGGTTCGAAAAGTAAGTTGATTGTCACTGGGTTAGAGGAAGGACTCGAAAGGAAAATGGTGTTTTGTAGGCTTTATCCTTGGTTTAGTTATACATTAATTGGGGCAAGCGAGATAGTTGAATCTTACCCGGATTTGTTGTAAATTTCCCTCTACGTTAAATAGTTGAAGCTAGGACGTCTGGCCTTTATGATGAGGAACGAACTCGTGACGCAAATAATAAACAAATCAGAAGGAGAATAATGACAAATGAACAATAATAATGATAATACTTCAACCCTTCTATTTATACCACCGCCATTTAAGGGGGCGTGACTTCTTTTCTCTTAATCTGGATGCGGGGTGGAGCTTATAGGGTCAGAAGTATGTTCGTTTGTTCCTCTATTGAGACTGTCCAAGGGTGTGTGGGTGTTTCAATGTAGACACATTTGGCCGCATCCAGGCTGGCAACGATATCAAAGTGATGGCAAAGTCGATTTTGTTGTTTCGCAGGTCCACGTCAACTTTAGCTGGTAAACCCGCTCCGTTCTGGCTGCCTCGTTATCTTGCATCGAACCTTTCGGCTCGAAGCTGTTTTCTTGTGTGTGTATGTTTGTTTTTCATCTGAACCTCCAACTATTCGCTTGCTTTCATACACTCATGTTTTTATTAATACATTAAGTGAGCTGCTAAACTTTATCTTGGAAAATAATCTAGATAATGTTCTTAGTGAAAGTTCTCTTGATAAAAATCCTCTTGACAATTCCCATGACTACATCAGAGGGAGAACGCTGCTTTTCAACAAGAAAGTAATAAAAACTATACTAATGAGCACTATGAATTCTAAAAGACTAAATGCACTTGCAATGCTTTCAATGGGAAAAAAATCCTCACTACTCATTCAAAGATCAAGGAGAAAATAATTAATCTTTTCGCGCCAATTAAAACATGAAGAATGGATTTCGTTTTTAAATGAATGGATTAAGTTTGAACTGCAACAATTTAGGATATTAGTAATTAAAAAATGTTTGATTGTGTTCTGTTTAGGATTTTATCAAGTTTATCTATAAATTTTCTTTTTATATGTTTATTTCCTTTTACACAATATTAAAACAATGCTAAAAAAATCTTATGCAGCACACCCACTAATTTAACTACGAGCAGCCACTGAATTTGACCATTGTCCTTTTGGACGTTTCCAAAAAGAGAGGTTACTGTACTGGAACACTGCTCTTTTTAGAGCACTTATCCATACGGATTCCCTCCCATTTAAAGTTATTTTCGTTCAACGTGAACCCATTATATGATTTCACATAACTTGCTTTCTAATTCCTAGAAATCGAATAACATCTATTTTTTAAATAATATTTTGTGAGCATCTTCCATATTTTTGATAGCATTTTTCACCTTATTTTAATTTAGCCTATATTTTTACATATTTGTCTTTCACTTATTTTTGGTAGCTAAGATTTATATTGCTATATTTGAACACCACAAAACTGCTTCAGTACGCCGTAAAATCTATGTGATGTTCGATGACTGTGCCATATGGGGGTGTCTAGACTCTAGATAACTTGTGCTAATAACAAAAAAAAACAAAAAAAAAACGGAGCTCTTACCTGAAAGTTAGGCGAACGTGGTTATGTACACAAAGTACAAACTTATGAAATATATATTTTTTTTTATTGTGACATTGAGATGTGCGATGTTAAATCCTGTCAGTTCTTCCCTCTGCATTTAATGAATTTGTTCCTTTAAACAAAGATCTAAAAAATACAAACCCTTCTTGGTTCAAGACCATATCTGGTGTGATTGTTGTGCAGAAAAGTACGACTTGGAGAAGGTACAAACGTTTTAGAAGCCACTTGGTTGCAATTCAGAGACATAAATATTCTCTAAAAAAGAAACATACTGAAAGATGTTTCTGTTTCTGAAGAGTCTATCCTATCGTGTGGGGGCCCTAAAAGAGTTCATGGTTACCTAAGAGATTAAAAGGTTGACAAAATATCTGTAGGTCTTCTCTTAATTAACAGTTGTTGGATTAATGATAATGGCTCCATGGCTAATCACCTCGAAGATTATTCTCTTCTGTCTTTGTGGATAATGTGCAGGTCAATCCCTTTCCGCATCAAAGCTCCCACTCTCAATTTCTATTCAAAGATATATCTATTAATGACATTCTAAAAGAAGTTAGTCATTTGAAACTCTCTTCTAGTTGTGGTCCCGATAACCTTCCTTCATTAGTTTTCAGGAATTGTTCATCTTCTTTATGTTATCCCTTGCTCCTTATCTTTAATAAAAACATGTATTCAATGAAAGTTCCCTCTGCTTGGAAGGTTGCACATGCATTACCCATGTTTAAGAAGGGCATTTATTCAGACCTTTCAAACTACTGGCCTATAAGCTTGACATTGATCTGTTCTAAAACTCTTGAGAAAATAATAGTTTGGCAGCTTTACGCCTACTTGGACACTAACTCTTTGCTATCAAATTTTCAGTTTGGTTTTCGTGCAGGTGTATCAGTGACTGATCAGCTATTGTTTGCCTATGATTATGTCAGTAAACACCTTGATTTTGTTACTGTTATTGATGTCCTGATTTCGATTTTAGCAAGGCATTTGACGTTGTTAACCATCACTTGCTATTAACCAAACTGTCATATTTGGCCTATTATTGATTTTGGCTGTGCGGTGTGGAATACTGTCTCTGTTGACGATTTTCACTTGTTGGAGTCTATACAAAGGAGATGGACAAAAAAGATTTGGGAATTTTATAATCTTTCTTATGCTGATAGATTATCTAATTTGGGCCTGTTCTCCATCAAAGGACGCCTTCTCCGTGCAGACTTAATTATGGCTTGGAAGATCCTAAATGGTCATTGTCCCCACTTGTTTGATTTGTTTGAATGTAAAAGAGACAACATAACTCATGGCTACAGCAAAAAATCCTTCTACCCCACTCAAAATACGGATGCTCACACTCGCCTTTTTTCTATACGTGTTGTTAATCTCTGGAATTCTTCCCCGGGCGATGTTGTCAGTGCAAGTTCGGTTGTTGTTTTTAAGTGGAAAGTCGAACTGTTTCTTGCCCCCTTACTTTATGAGTTTGTTTAGATCATTTTTCCTTTGCGGTTCTGTTCAGCATGTGTAATTAGCCAATCTTTTGCTTGCCTTAGGTCTTATTCCTGCCCTTCTGGTTGGGAGATGCAGCAGCGCGACTAGTGAGGGATTGAAGACCCTCATCAAGATAAAGAACTGGTAACAACAAACCACACTGTTAAACCCAGGAAGTTACAATAACAAAGGCGCAGAGTCTGCACCGTTGCTTAAATTTAACACTACCATCCCCTCATATTACCAAATTTGCTTCATCTATCGAGTTCTCTAATCTTGTACACTCGTGTTGTTGTGTGCACACTAACCAACTAACAATCCAAACGATTTAACTCACCACTCCAATTATTTCAGTGGTGAGTCAAATAAACTAATGATTTAATGTCAATTATCGGAGCTTGTGTCAAACTGTGGCTCATTAACCCAACCACTTGTATTTTAATTTAACTATTGCAATATATTATGGAATCTTGCTTTATTTTCTTACTTAAAACTAATGCGATTTTCACAATTATCGGGATAAAATATTCTTGTTACATTCTAAATTCAATACATTTATTCCAAGTATTCGGCGATGTAAACGCGATACTTAATTAACAAGAATTGCCAACGTGATACTTCTCTTTAATTGCCTCTTGATTTTCTTTTCGTTTGGGTGCTATTTAGTTTCATTATCTAAATTGATTATTTGTTGGTTTTGCCTTCAACTGTTCTATAAGTATCGCTTATTATTGTCTCCGATTATTCTGCTTAATTTAAGGGGATGCAACATTCATTTTTCAACTTTTTACTATGTTAGATTATCATATATGAAATTAAAGCTCATTAAAAGCCCTTTTATTCCTGCCAAAATCATAATAACCAACGGCGCAGTTTTTGAGATACAGGGGATTCTTTAAGAACCCCCTTCTTGAAACGATATCATATAAATGGCTATAGAATTACTAAAAATTAAGCATTCAAACTCAATTCACGGTAAATATGTAGATTATCGGCGCGAACGATGGGACGTACTATTTCGTCCGTGTTCCAAAATGTTTCACGTTTTTGGAGTACATTTAAGTTGACGGCTCGTGTGGGAGTAAACACAATGGGTGGACTACACTACGATGATCCTGAGTTTCATTAAATTGGGGGGGGGGGTCTGGGGGGCACAGCCCCCCAGTATATAATCCTAATTGTTTATAGAATAATAATTCGAAAGGACTCAAATGCGCATGAATATTCCGACACAAGCGAACGATAATATTTACACACAAATTTTTTTTTCAGCTGGGCCGCTAATCTACATATTTACCCAATTCACAAGCATAAGATGCACACATGATTTAGTTATAATTTGAAATCAGTTTCGTTTAGTTCCATGAATATTTGTGTTAATGGTGGACTAAAACATATATTTTTTGGACGAGCTCAACTATAGGTTTTGTTCTCATTTGGAAAAGGGGGTGTTAGGTGAATAGTAATGGTGTTCTGAAAGGTCTGGAATATTTAAAATCGCATGGTATAGTTTTGTGTTTTGTTCACAAATCAACTTTAAAAATCTGGAGAATTTCCACGAATGTATAAAATTTTGCATTATAATTTTCACGGTTTTCACTATGTTCCAGTCATGTTGCTAAAACAAAATATATACTATAAAAAAAATGCATAAAATTTGCAATAAAATGTTATAAAAATCAATGGTATAGTTTTTTGGGGGGTAATTGTGTAGAGTATGGCCGGATCTGAGTCTTAGCTTATTTTGGGCTATTTTTCCTAGGTACTTTTTCTGAGCTGAAATCTATGTAGACGAAGTTTATGGCAATTTCTGAGGTAAATATGTAGATTAGCGGCCCGGGCGGAAAAAAAATTTGTGTGTAAATATTATCGTTCGCTTGTGTCGGAATATTCATGCGCATTTGAGTCCTTTCGAATTATTATTCTATAAACAATTAGGATTATATACTGGGGGGCTGTGCCCCCCAGACCCCCCCCCCCAATTTAATGAAACTCAGGATCATCGTAGTGTAGTCCACCCATTGTGTTTACTCCCACACGAGCCGTCAACTTAAATGTACTCCAAAAACGTGAAACATTTTGGAACACGGACGAAATAGTACGTCCCATCGTTCGCGCCGATAATCTACATATTTACCTAGGGTAGTCCCCCTATTTTGTTTACCCCCACACAAGCCATTCCCTTAAATTTACTCCCAAAACGTGAAACATATTGGAACCAGGTCAAAATAGTTAATGTCCCATCGTTAACATAACATAACATAATTTCACGGATGACAAAAGCCACAAGGGCCTATCAAAGGTCATCCGCATCCGTCAAAACCCACCCACAAAAAGCACCATCACCAGGGAAAGAGAAAATCAAAGTCCCCCACAATATAATATAACAGATGACAAAAGCCACAAGGGCTCATCATAGGTCATCCGAGTCAAACGGCCTCATTTTTAAGGCACCTAAACTCCCAGGAAAACTACATCCAGAGGATTGTGTCCAGAAACAAGGGTATCACCAATCAAGGCTTGTCAAGAACTAAATCATGCAGCTATAGATATATACAAACAATCTTAATATATACAAAACTTAGGAACCATCACAACCTTCCCTTCCCATAAACTCATCCAACCTACTCTTAAATACATTTAAATTTGGACTACCTACTACCCTCCTCGGCAATTTGTTCCAGAAGTCAACCACTCTATTGGTGAAAAAATATTTTCTTAAATCCAACCTGCACCCTTGCTTTTAAATTTTCAAGTGGTGACCTCTAGTCAGATTTCCATCATCTAACTCAAAAAACTTGCTAACATCCAATTTATCTATCCCAGAAAAAATTTGAAAGAGCTCAATCATATCCCCTCTCACACACCTCCTTTCGAACGAGAACATATTTAATACCCTCAGTCTATCTATATATTCAAGGTGCCTCAGGGAAGGAATAATCTTTGTTGCCCTCCGTTGCACTGACTCAAGAAGGTTAATATTGTGTCTAAAATGTGGGGACCATGCCTGTATACAATACTCTAGATTTGGCCTAACATAAGAGTTATAGAGTTTAAGAATAACCTCCTTACTTTTGTAACTGACATTTCTCTTAATGAAACCCAGCACTCTATTTGCCCTATTTCTTGCTTCAATACACTGCTTAGAAAACCTTAATGACTTATCTATTACTACTCCTAGATCTTTCTCATCCTCTACTGAGCTCAGCCAATGCCCATCCATTTCATAGTTAAATTCTCTATTATCTTTTCCCATGTTAATAACTTTGCACTTATCAAGGTTGAAAGTCATTTGCCACTTATGTGCCCAGGATAACAATTTATTTAAATCCCCCTACACTTTAAAATTATCATCAATATCTTTAACTACAGCTGCTAATTTGGTATCATCCGCAAAAATTGACACTTTATTATTAACTGCCTCCCCAAGTTTGTTTATATAGATGACAAATAATAATGGACCGAGAACTGATCCCTGAGGAACCCCCACTGTTAACATCCCTCCACTCTGACTTTACACCATCTAGCATTACCCTTTGCTTCCTATCTTTCAGCCACTCAGCTATCCAATTTGAAACACCCCCACATATCCCAATCATTTTTAATTTATGAACTAGTCTCCTATGTGGTACCTTATCAAATGCTTTACTAAAATCTAAGTAAATTATATCTACATTCTCTCCCTTATCTACTTGATTTGTTACAAACTCCAGAAAGTTTAGTAAATTAGTCAAACATGATCTACCTGATCTAAACCCATTCTGAGCATCGCTGATTAACCCCTCCCTCTCTAGATGTTGGCAAATCCCTTTTTTAACTATTTTCTCAAGAATTTTACAGACTACAGGAGTTAGGCTAACCGGTCTAAAGTTATTTGGATCCTCTTTACTACCCTTGAAAATGGGGACTACATTCGCTCTCTTCCAATCATCGGGTATTTCTCCATATTCCAGTGACCTAGTATACAACTTCTCCAGAGCTATTGAGATACTTTCTACCCCTTCTTTAAGTATCCTAGAATGAATATTATCAGGGCCGGAGGCCTTGGTAGTATCTAACTCACCTATTAGTCCTTTTATCGTCCTCCAATCCACACTAGTGGTAGTAAATACCTCTTTCCCTGACCCATGAGTACTATACATAAGACTATTTAGTTTCTCCTTTGTAAATACTGATGCAAAATGGCTATTTAGTACCTCAACTATTTCCTCATCAGTTTCTCTCACAACCCCTTCATATTTGATAGGCCTTAATTTAACTCTGCCAGACTTATTATTAATTTTATAGTAACTAAAGAACTTTCTAGGATATTTGTTGCTATCCTGAGCTAATTTAATTTCTGACACCCTTTTGTTCTTCTTTATAATCTTATTTTACTCATTCCTAGCCATTCTATAATCACTCAAATTTGGAATATTATTTTGTACCTGTAATTTTTTATATAAGAACATAAGAAAAGAAGGAGACTGCAAAAGACCATTCATGGCCTACACTTGGCAGCTCCTGTTCCATTCAACACAGCTATCTCCTGATTCCACCATAATGGTTTCCTACTTTTGTTCCTAATGGCTTTCATTGGGATACATTGTTCTTGGACTAAATTTATATGCTTGAAAGTATCCCACATCCCATAAGCATTTTTACCTCTGAATTCTACATCCCAGTCTACAAAATTTAGCAAGCTTCGGAGTTTTACATAATCTCCCTTATGAAAATTTGGAACTTTTACAGCATTCTCAGTTATTTTACCCTTCTCAATTCCCAAGTTAAAACAAACTATCTGATGGTCACTATTTCCCAATGCTTCCCCAACAGTCAATTCTTGAACTAAATGATCACTGTTGAAAGTACTAAATCGAATATATTGATTAAAAAATTATCCTCAAAGCATTCTATGAACCTGCCACTTGTTCTATCCCTACCTATCATATTTTCCCAGTCCACATAGTTTAAGTTGAAGTCCCCAATAATAACTGCATCTGTTTCACTTCACATCCCTTACTTATTTTCCTTATCATTAGTTCATCCATATCATCAGTCTGCCCAGGTGGCCTGTAAAAATCTCCCAAATGCACCATTCTACTTTTACTGAACCTAATATCTATCCAAAGTGACTCAACTCCATCCTGCTTTATTGAAGTATTTAAACTTGAAACAATGTTGTTTTTTATATAGATAATTATTCCTCCACCAATCCTACCTGTCCTTTGACTAATGTACATATTATAGCCCTGTAAATCAAATTCACTTATACTGTCACTAAATTCTATTTCATTAACCCATGATTCATTAACACATAATATATCTATATCCTCATTGCTAATATAACTAAATAGCTCATCCTTCTTGTTTCTAAGACTACGAGCATTTGTATATAAACAATTTAACCCCCCTATCCCTGAAGCACCTCTTGAAACCTGAATGACCTCACCTCTATCGCCTTGGAACCTATTTCTGTTATCTGCCAAGTCCATTCTACTTTCAGTACTATAATGTCCTCTCATAATTGCCTGACCACTATTAGTATCTAGTTTCCCGCCCGCAAAGACCTAATAACACGATCATACTCCTCCCACAACACATCTACCCCCCTCCTACTCAAATGCAGTCCATCCATTGCATACATTTCTTTCATTCCAACAAACCTATCCCACACATCCACAAACATGACACCTTCCATCTCACACATCCTCCTCACATAATCATTCAGCCCAATCGCACGAGACATCCATTCTACTCCAACATCCATTCTTTGAAGCACACCTGTCACAACACCTTTCATTCTACTTTCTTTCACCTTTTCAATCAACCTCTTGTACCTCTCACGTAACTCACATGCACCCACTTTCTTCACATCATTCACTCCTACATGTGTAATCACAACCGCATCCCTTGCACAGCCAGACACCAACTCCTCATACCTATCAGACAGATCTCTCACTCCAGCACCCGGCAAACCATTCAATCTACTTCCATTCAACTTCCTATTTAAATATCTAACTCGCGAATCACCCATCACAAGCACTTCAGTCAGACTCCTATTCTTAACCCCCACAGACCTAACTCCATCCCCACTCCTATTCTCATTCAAACTACCAGTCACTCTACCTCCCCCCCCATCAGTCATATCACTTCCAGTTACTTCCTCTCTTAGGGCACTGAATCTATTAGTCAAGCTAATAGGTTCTGTGTCTCTCTGACTCACACACCTATTCTTCCCCTGGCTAACAACCTCAACAGAGGCAACCCTATTCTCACAAAGAACAGGAGAAGCCTCCCTAGCTTCACTCTCCACTGTCCCCCATCCTCACTAGGCCTATTTCTAACTAATCTAAGGGGGCTAACTTCACTATCCCTAGAACTATCACATCCTACCTCCTCCACCGGCCCTCTACCTTCACCTGAAACATCTAACTGGCCTACTTCACCACCTAACCTATTCCCAGCTCTAGGCCTAACACTAAGTTCCCTCCTGAGCTCAGCAACTAACTCCTCCAGCCTACATATCTTGTCTAAATCCTGCATTCTCATCCCTTCTAAATCTACAATGCATTCACGTAGCCCACATACAACACATGTATACCTCTCACCAAATACACCACAACCAATGCATACATTCTGACACTATGCTCACTTTCATCCCCAAACTCCATCACTTATTCAAACAAAGAAAGAACTTAAGAAGTAATAAGAAAAAAAAAAAAAGCAACCTAGCTTTCGCTGATTCTGTGCAAAAAAAAAAACTGTACATAGAAAAATCTGAAAAATAAATCAACAACCAAGAGCTCTACGAAACACGTGCTACCTGTTCGAAGGTCAGTCGAAGATGTCCCTATGAAAGACCTGGACTAAACCTATTAATAATATAATCTACAGTCAATACCTACAGATATTATATAATGGACCCAGAAAAGTTTTAAGTTTGCATTTAAAAATATGCACAGAACTTGCAGAAACAACCTCTTCAGGCAGAGTTCCATAAATTGATAGTTCTATATGAGAAGAAGCGAGCTTGACATCAGTCTTCCTAGGAGGGAGGTAAATATATAGATTTGCGGCGCGAATGATAGGACATAAACTATTTCATCTGTGGGTAAATAGCAACTCAGACGAAAAAGTGTTTTTTTGGTAAATATTTTTGTTCACCCCTACTGGAATATTCAGGCGCGCTTGAGTCATCTGACATCAGACCCCACCCCCATTATAATTCGCAAAATGATTAAAGGCACTGACATAATTTGGTTAAATCATTCACCTCTGTAAATGTTAGCACATTAGTCTATAAACAATTAGGATTATATACTGGGGGGCTATGCCCACCACACACCCCACAATTTAATGAAACTCAGGATCATTGTAGTGTGGTCCCCCCATTGTGTTTACCCCCACATGAGTCATCCCCTTAAATGTACTCCAAAAACATGAATCATTTTGGAACACAGACGAAATAGTACGTCTCATCATTCGAGTCGCTAATCTACATATTTACCATTTCGTCTGTTCCAATATGTTTCACATTTTTCGAGTAAATTTAAGGGGAAGGGGACTGCTCGTGTGGGGGTAAACACTGCAGGAAGATCCTCCTATGATGATCTTGAGTTTTAATCAATTGGGGGGCTTAGGAGGCATAGGCCCCCAGTATATAATCATAATTGTTTATAGAATAATGTTCTAACATTTACAGAAGTGAATGATTTAACCAAATCATTTCTACGACAATCATTTTGCGAATTAGAATAGGGGTGGGGGGGTGTGACATCAGAAATTAATGAATTGAATCTTTATTTTGTTTTTCACTTAATATCTTTTTATTATCCACATTTGGAGTCATTTTTATTTGTCAATACCATTTTGGTACAAAAAATGGAACCGGGTATATTTGAACTAGGACTCGGACGCACATGAATATTCAGGCACAGGTGAATGAAAAAAAAACACACAAAAATCCACTTTTTGGTAAATATGTAGATTAGCCGCCCGGTCAAAAAAAATTTGTGTGTAAATATTATCATTCACTTGTGTCAGAATATTCATGCGCGTTTGAGTCCTTTTCGAATTGTTATTCTATAAACAATTAGGATTATATACTAGGGGGCTGTGCCCCCCAGACCCCCCCCCCCACACAATTTAATGAAACTCAGGATCATAAGAACATAAGAAAAGAAAGAGACTGCAAAAGACCATTCATGGCCTACACTTGGCAGCTCCTGTTCCAGTCAACACACAAAAGATTTCTTACCAGAGAAAAGTCATCAACATTGTCACCCTTTACAGGAGTTTGTCAGATCTAATCTACAATATACATAAAATGCATCCAGAGGATTATGTCCATTCATGCAACCCCAAAATATAATCTCCCCACTCCTTAGAAAAATATATACATATGTACATAAAAAAAAAGAAAAAAGTCAGTCCCATCTAGCAGCCTCATCCATATATTTATCTAATCTATTCTTAAAAGTACCCCACACGATTTGTAAACTAATTCCTCCCAATCTCCTTCCTAAACCTATACTTATCAAGCTTAAACCCATTGCTACGTGTCCTGTTATGTTCACTAAGTATAAGAACCTTACCCAGATCCCCTTTATTATATCCTTTTACCCATTTGAAGACTTCAATCAATTCCCCTCTGACTCTTCTCCTTTCCAATGTATGTAGATTTAGTTTTCTGAGCCTTTCACCATAAAGTAAGTTCCTTAGCCCACCAATCATCTTTGTCATCCTTCTCTGCACAGACTCAAGCAAATCAATATCCTTCCTATAATATGGTGACCAAAATTGTACTGCATAGTCTAGATGAGGCCTAACTAGCGCCAGATACAGTTTTAGAATGACTTCAGCACTCTTATTGCTTACACTCCTGCTGATGAATCCCAATATCCTATTAGCTTTATTCTTAGCATTTAGGCATTGCTTTCTAGGACGAAGGTCTGAACTTACCAAAATACCCAAGTCCCTCACAATCGGTCCTCCCTAAAATTCTCCCATTTAATTTATAACTATTCAGTGGATTATTTCTACCTATACTAAGTACACTACATTTGTCTATGTTAAACTTTATTTGCCATTTCTCGGCCCAATTGGACAGAATGGTCAATTCCTCCTGCATTACAACAGCATCAGAATCAGCCCTAATGGCCCTACCTAGCTTAGTATCATCAGCAAATTTACTCAGGTCACTACTTATACCTATGTCAAGATCATTAATATAAATTAAGAATAGCAAGGGACCCAAAACAGATCCTTGCGGAACTCCACTGCTAACACACCCCCACTCAGATTTAACTCCATCTATACTAACTCTTTGTTGTCTGTCACCAAGCCATGACTGAATCCACCTAAATATACTGCCATCGATCCTGTGTGCTTTAACTTTGCTCAGAAGCCGTAAGTGTGGCACTCGATCAAAAGCCTTACTAAAGTCCAAGTATAAAATATCATAGTTTTCATCATTATCTGCTGCTTCATACACCTTACTATAAAAAGACAGCAAATTAGTCAGACAGGATTTACCCTCACTAAAGCCATGCTGTGATTCTTTTATCAACTTATGCTTATCCAAGTGATCTCTAATATTCCTTGCTATAATAGATTCCATCATTTTCCCTACCACTGATGTCAAACTTACTGGTCTGTAATTAGACATATTTGTTTTATCTCCTTTCTTAAATATAGGTATCACATTGGCTTTCTTCCATGCCACTGGCACAATGCCACTCTCCAATGATTTTCTAAAGATGCATGCTAGGGGCTCACTTAACACATCCTTACATTCTTTCAAAATTCTAGGAAAGACCTCATCAGGACCGGGTGCTTTACTACTTTTGATTTTATCAATTTTCTTTGTCACTATTTCCTTTGTGATCAAGATATCCTTTAATTTCTCTTCATCATTACCCCGAAAGATCATTGACACCTCGGGTATATTTAGAGTATCCTCCTGTGTAAATACTGAGAGAAAAAAGTCATTTAGCATTCCAGCCATTGAGTCCCTATCGCTCACTAATTCTCCATTGGAATCTATAAGTGGGCCTATTTTATCTCTAACTTTAGTTTTGTATAATTGATAAAAACTTTTAGGATCTTCCTTTGCCCTATTTGCCACTTTAATTTCATAATTTCTCCTTGCTACTCTAACTAACTTTTTAACATCTCTTGCTAGTTCATTATATCTCTGCCTTAAGTGATCCTCTCCCTTTTTTATTTTCCTATAAATGCCCTTTTTAATGCCAATATAATGCTTAATTTTATCTGTCATCCATTTTGGGTCATTATTCTTAGTCCTAATCTCCTTATATGGAATGTTAATCCTCTGACCTGTAATTAATTTCTCAATTATTCTTTCATACTCCTCTTCAATTGTAATCTCTTCCTCCTGGCGATATATATATTAGGCAGAGGGATATAGGGACAGCTCTTGGTCCTCTGAACATCAAGTACAGGTATGCCAGTCTGTACAAGTGTAATACTGTTTTTAGAATAAACAGTGGAGTAGACTGAGTTGTGTACCTTATTTAGAATAGTATAGATATCTCATGCTTTATTAATGGAGTAGTAAAGGGTAGATAGGTACTGGTAAAGTATGGGGTGTCACATCCATTTAGTGTTAAAGCTAGTCATTGTAATGAAATAGGAGTGGACCAAGGCATATGTGCAATGCAGACTTGAATGAGTTGATGGAGTCAAGGGCAACCACACTATAAGGCAATGAATTTCAGATCTCAACACATATGAGGGAGAAAAATCTATGTCTTGCTTCCAAGGAACTATGAGTGTGATAAATCTTGAAACTATGCCCAAAGTAGGTGCCATGGTAAAAATGTCAGTAAACATGAAGATCGGCAGCACACCTGAAAAAATGTATTTTTTTGCTTATGTTTCATTCACCTGCACATGAATATTCATGCGCGTTTGGTTAAATAAAAATGTTTGAACATTATTATATAAACAATTGATTGAAACTCAGGATCATCGTAGGGGGATCCCCACGAGCAGTCCCCTTGAATTTACTCCAAAAAGGTAAAACATATTGGAACACAGACAAAATAGTTTGCGTCCCATCGTTCACGCCACCAATTGTAATGTTTACCAAAATGTCATCTGGTTTGATACTGCATTGGTGGTTGAAGAGAGAATGGAAGTAAACGCGATGTGTCCAGTTCAGAGAATGAATCTACAAGGACTGGCAACCAGACCAGCGTTTCGCTTTTCCTCACACCAATTGCATGGCAGGAATAACATAACATAACATAATTTCATGGATGACAAAAGCCACAAGGGCCTATCAAAGGTCATCCGTATCCATC
Source organism: Ceratothoa steindachneri (assembly GCA_963969495.1). Lineage (NCBI taxonomy): Eukaryota > Metazoa > Arthropoda > Malacostraca > Isopoda > Cymothoidae > Ceratothoa > Ceratothoa steindachneri. The sequence goes on along the minus strand of OZ018324.1, from coordinate 189,903,987 downwards.
AAATCCCACCCACATAATGCATCTATAGGATTTTGTCAGATCATGCATCTACAATATACAATTTAACAATCTATAGGAATGTCCAACCATGCATCTAGAATATATAATTTAAAGCCTCCATAGGAGTCTGTCAAAAACAAAATCAAAGTCCCTCAAAATATACAATAAAAAGAAACTGCATCCACAGGAATGAGTCAAGAAACATATCCACATACCAAAAAGTAAGAAATTAACCCTTCATCCCCATATAATCATCCAATCTGAGCTTGAAAACATTCAAGTTTGGGCTGTCTACAGTCTCAGGTGGCAAACTATTCCAATAATCCACCACTCTGTTAGTGAAAAATATTTTCTAACATCCAGTATGCACCTCTGTTTTTTAATCTTTAAGTGGTGGCCTCTAGTTCTATTACTACCTTCTAACTCAAATAACTTGCTGAAATCCAATTTATCCATCCCAGAACAGATTTTAAAAAGCTCAATCATATCTTCCCTCATACACCTTCTTTCAAATGAAAACATATTTAATACCCTCAGTCTATCTTCATATTCAAGGTGCTTCAGGGATGGTATTACTTTTGTTGCCCTCCTTTGTACTGACTCTAATAAGTTTATATCATGTCTAAAATGTGGTGACCATGCCTGTATACAGTACTCTAAATGTGACCTGACATAAGAGTTGTATAGTTTAAGGATGACCTCCTTACTCTTGTAGCTAACATTTCTTTTAATTTAACCTAGCACCTTATTTGCTCTATTTTTTGCCTCAATACACTGCTTTGAAAATTTCAGTGACCTATCTACTACTACTCCTAAGTCCTTCTCATCTTCATCTGAATTAAGCCAATACCCATCCATCTCATAGCTAAATTCCCTATTATCTCTCCCCATGTTAATAACTTTGCATTTATTAAGGTTAAAAGTCATCTGCCACTTCTGAGCCCAAGCTAACAACTTATTTAAGTCACCCTGCACTTTAAAGCTACCCTTAACCTCTTTGACTACAGCTGCCAATTTAGTGTCATCAGCAAAAATTGACACTTTGCTATTTACACCTTGCCCAAGATCATTTACATAGATTATAAATAATAAAGGGCCTAAAACTCATCCCTGAGGTACACCACTAATAACATTCCTCCACTCTGACCTCACTCCATTCAGTACAACTCTCTGTTTCCTATTTTTCAGCCATTCAGTTATCCAATTTAAAACGTTCCCACATATCCCATGCAGCTTTAATTTATGAACTAGTCTTCTATGTGGAACCTTATCAAAAGCTTTGCTGAAATCTAAGTAGATCACATCAACTTTCTCACCCCTATCTAATTCTTTAGTTACATAATCCATAAAATCCAGTAAATTAGTTAAACACGATCTACCTTTTCTAAAACTATGCTGAGCACATTAATTAACCTGCTACTCTCTAGATGATCAGAAATTCCCTTCTTAACCATCTTCTCAAGAATTTTACAGACTATAGAAGTTAAGCTTACCGGTCTAAAGTTATTTGGGTCCTCTTTGCTTCCCTTTTTAAAAATTGGCACTACATTTGCCAATTTCCAATCATTTGGTATTTCTCCAGACTCTAGTGATCTAATAAATATCTTCTCAAGAGCTACTGCAATACTTTCTACACCTTCTTTGAGTATCCTAGAATGAATGTTGTCAGGGCCAGATGCCTTACTAGTATTTAACTGCATTATAAGCCCTTTAATTTCTTCTCTTTCTATATTAATAGAATTTATCACTACTTTCCTTGACCTAGAATTATCATCAATTAATCTAACTGGTTTCTCTTCTGTGAATACTGAAGCAAAATGATCATTAAGGACCTCTACTATTTCCTCATCAGACTCTATCAAAACCCCTTCATATTTAATAGGCCCTATTTTATCACTGTTAGATTTATTATTGATTCTATAATAGCTAAAGAATTTTTTAGGATCTTTATTATTATTTTTAGCTAAATGAATTTCTGCTGTCCTTTTGGTCTTCTTAATAATCTTATATAGTTCATTTCTGGTTGACCTATAATGGTTTAAATTATCTAAACTACTCTCACTTTGTAATCTCTGGTATGCCCTTTTTTTCTCTGAAACTTTATTAACTATTTCTTGATTCCACCATAATGGTTTCCTACATTTCTTCCTAATAGACTTCATTGGAATACACTGTTCCTGAACCATGTTTAATATAGTCTTAAAAATATCCCACATATCATAAGTATTCTTTCCATGGAATTCTATATCCCACCTAATCTGATTTAGCATGCTGCGTAATTTATCGTAATCTCCCCTATAAAAATTTGGAATTTTTGTGGTGTTTGTCGTTGTTCTACCCTTAACTATTTGCAAATTAAACCGAACTATCTGATGATCACTGTTTCCCAATGATTGCCCTACACTCAATCCTTGAACTAAGTGATCATCATTTGAAAGAATTAGATCTAATATATTGTCACTCCTTGTTGGCTTATTAACAAATTGGGTCAAAAAGTTATCCTCAAAACACTCCATAAACTTACAACTTGCTCTATCTCTTCTTATCATATTTTCCCAGTCTACAGAAGTTAAATTAAAGTCACCAAGAATAACTGTATCTTCTTTGCATCCTTTATTTATTTCCCTAATCATTAACTCATCGATACAATCAGTCTGTCCTGGTGGTCTATAAAAAGCTCCCAAGTGTATTTTCCTATTTTTACCAACCTTAATATCTATCTATAATGATTCACCTTCTCCTTGCTTTATAGAGTTATTTAGATTTGAAGAAATGCTATTTCTGATATAAATAATCAACCCACCACCAGTCCTATTTCTCCTTTGACTAATGTACATAGTATAACCTTCTAGTTCAAATTCGCTGACATTATCATTAAATATATTTTCATTAACCCATGATTCAACTATACATATTATATCTATATCTTCATGAATGATATAACTAAATAATTCATCCCTCTTATTTCTAAGACTAAGAGCATTTGTGTAAAGACAACTCAGCCCACCTATCCCTGAAGAACCTGAGGGCCTATCTCCTCTGCATCTCCTTTCTCTCCTTCCCCGACCCTGTACTCTTGTATTTTCCTGACCACTATCACTACTCAAGTAATTTAACCCTAAAGCACTTCCATTAGCCTGCCTACCTTCTACAAATCTGTGTTTGCTTCCTTTCCCTGCCTCACTTTGAGCCATTAAATTTCCCTGACCACTATCAAAACCTAGTTTCCCGCCTCTAAAGACCTAATAACACTATCTAATTCCCGCCACAAAACCTCAACCCCATCTCGGCTCAGATGGAGTCCATCCATCGCATACAAAACCTTATTCCCATAAAACCCACTCCAAACATCTACAAACACCAATCCTGACTCCTCGCACAAACCTTTCACATATTCATTCAACCCCATTGCCCGAGACAACCATTCCATCCCCACATCCATTTTCGGAAGCACACCTGAAACAATGCCTTTTACTCTACTTTCACACATCCTTTCAATCAGCCTTTTATACCGCTGTTGTAACTCACAAGTACCCACCTTCTTTACATCGTTTACTCCGACTTGTGTAATCACAACTGCTTCCCTCTCACACCCAGACACCTACCTATCATACCTCTCACACACATCATTTACACCAGCACCCGGCAGACAAACTCTCACTCCCTTCCATTTACTTTCACTCAACTTCCTATCTAAATACCTAATCTGAGAGTCACCCATCACAATCACCTCAGTCATTCTCCTATTCTCTCTAGGCCTAGTATTACCCTCCCTCCTGCTCTCACTCACTCGACCTCCTATTCTACTTTCAGGCACGGCCACACCAGACAAATCTCTTTCAAATTCTTCCTCTCTCAGGACATCAAATCTGTTAGTTAGCCTAACAGGTTCCATGTCCCTCTCATTCACACACCTAACTTATCTATTCTGTTCACTTTCACCCACCACTCATCATCACTTACTTCACTTACTGCTTTCTCTCCAGTCCCTGTTCTTGGCCTAACTTCCTCCCTCCTGGTCCCAATCTGACTTCAAACGTACACTTGCATCTCTTCTCACTTCAGACACTAAATCGTTCAGTCTCAAGCATTCCGCACGTAATCGACTCACCTCCTCAGTCAAAGCACATACACGGCACTCAGACACATTCACTCTCCTCTCGACACCTCAGACATCGCACACTACATACACACTACTTTCAAAAGGCATACTCTCTCTACATCCAAACAGTCAGCCATACTTAAACAAGAACAATAATAGAAACAAAAACCTACGAACAACAAGAATTTGACCCAAATTTGAGCGTGCAAGTTTAAAACCTGCTAATCAAGATGGCCACCGAAGTAAACAAAAGTCACTTTCTCACCCCCCCAAAATAACCACAATTTAACTTTGTTATATTAACTAAATATACGATCTAATAACTTAATATTTATGTTTACTATGTCACACACCAAAGTATAGCAAATAATCAAAATATTCCTAGAGTTCTATGAAACACGTGCTACCTGTTCAAAGGCAAAGAAGATGGAAGACAGTGGATGGGGACTTAAAGTTATGTGCCATTGCGCCGCGACTGTTCCCATGTACCTACCCCCCAATGTTGCGATGGCTTCAGGTTGCTTTCTGTCATCTCCCGAATTGGACGCACCGTCACTTGATGGAGCACTCGCATGTGGCTTATTGTAACGACTGCATTGTCCCCCAGACTGTTCGGCACATTCTTGTTGAATGTCCCAGTCTGGGTGCTCTTCGCGCTTGTTACTTCTCCCGGTACCAGGATGAGTTGGGTTGCTACCGCTTGTACTTGGGACTGGTTCATACATACAGACTTGCAAACTATACAACTTTTTGGAGGGGGCTTGCCTCCTCTACTTTGACTGTTTGTTGTGGGTCGCATATTCCTGCACCGGGGGGAGGTGGGCCTACCCCTGATGCTGGATCACACTTCTTGTTACTTTGCTTTTATTTTATTTTTTTAGTCTTACCTTTTTATCATTATTTATTTACATAGTTATTTGTCTTTAATATAGCCTGGTAATAGGCTGTGATATGAGGATGGTGACTTTTGCCCTAGTAGTCAGTCGCCAGATGGGCTCCTAAAACTTTAAAAATGGTTCGTGCACACAGACTTACAGACTATACGACTTTTTGGAGGAGGCTGGCTTCCTCCACTTTGACTCTTTGTTCTAGGTTGCATGTTCCTACGGTGGGTAGAGGTGGGCTTACCCCCACTGCCGGAGCCTGTTTCTATCATGTTACTTTTTTTAGCCTGTCTTCCCTTTGTTCCTTTTTATATTTATTTTCTAGTTTTTAATCTATCCTAGTATTGGGCTTTCCATTAATCACGGCGAATTTTGCCCAAGTAGGCCGTTGCCAGATGGGCTCTTTAAAAAGAAAGCATTTTATAATTTAGGGGCATGATATACATGAGGTTCCCATTTCAATATAGTGTCTATTAATTAAAATATATTTTACCTCTAGTTCCAGAATGAGATTAAGAATTTCTTCATTAATTTTTGGTTTGTCAATATTTCTTGCCTTTATTATTTTACTCTACCAAATTTTGAGCCTTCCAACAGAGAATCCTGCATCTCCCGGGAAAAAGGTGAGTCAGCATCATTTTTTATTATAATATTGGGAATAAGGTAGTACCTAGTTGGTTAAATAATAGCCAAATATTATCAAAAGTTTCCTGTCAAAGGGTCTTTGAGCTCTCCCCATCTTGCTTAGTGTGTTTAAATTAATATTTTTCAGTGTATTTCAAAGTTGGGATAATTTGTTATTGCTAGCATTTAAGATTAATAAGGTTTGCCATCATGGCGATTTTCCTCTTTGACCCCTTTCATTACATTCACTCCTCATCATCTCATAAGCCTCATTGGATTGCATCTTTTAATATAAATTCCATTGTACTTTGAATTTTTTAATTGACTCCCATAAGGAACCACCCTTCTTCTGAATGCTGTCTGTATGGATAGCCCATATCTGGAGACTGTGAGTAATCTTTGGTTCCTCACAAAGAGGTTTAAATTTTTATCCTTCATTAATTCATTGAGATAATCTCTTATGCACTCTATTTTTATCACTCAAAAAACCAATCCACTTCACTCATGAATGATTTATTAAATAAAAAGATATATCGTGGATACAAGGTTCAAGGAAATAGTTATAGGGACTCTTCAAGGCCATCAGCCTTCATAGAGTGCCTATCATTCAACTAAGGAATAACTTGAGATAATAATTGGGTCTTCAAGTTACGCTTATAGGCTCTAATGGGAGGGGGGTGAGTATATTGCACCAGGCAGCTCATTCCACATTCTTGGAGCTAATATACAGAAAGCTGCATTAGCTAAAAGTTTTTTAGAAGGATTAAAAGAAGGCTTTGAAACTTACTGAATTTTGTTAATTAGTATGTAAAATTTAGTCATTAGAATATTTATGAGATGTGGGAAACATTTTTTATATATAGGGTGACGCCTCAAAATAGGGCCCCAAATTTTGATAGGTTTCATTTCTTAATGTTTTGTTGAATAAAGAAATGAAGCCTATTGAAGGTTGGCGCCCATTTTGGGGGATCACCTGTACATTTAAAATATATATTTAGTGTGTTTATCTGGCAGTAGATCAGAATAAAATTAGGGGTTATGAAAGAGTTGTAATACTTAATGATAATTTTGTTTCAGTATTTACAAAGGAGAACCTGAACAGTTCAATTTATGATACTTGTTGCTCATGGAAATAGATATTGAATACCATTGATGTAGATAGGGAAGCCATTATAAGACTTATTATTAAGTTAAATACTAACAAGGCCTTGACCCTGTTAGTATTCATTTTAGGTTACTTAATTAAAGAAAGTACCCTATAAAGTACCACTTTTGACTATTTTTACCAGGCCTCCGCTCCCAAGCTTCCACAGTGCCAGGGATATTGCATTCAGCCTCTTTGGAACACACTTTGTCTGATGCTGAATCTGTGCCAGTGTACATGGATAACTCCAAGTCCCAGATGCAGTCAGTAGGGCTCTATCAGGCTTTGTGTATGTATCCAGGGCTGAGCTGCTTACAATACACTGCTCTATACAAGAAATATGTCATGCCCAGTTCAGAGACTGGATTGTGATCTTTAGTGACTCACAAAGTGCCATGAGTGCCCCCTGGTTCACGGTAGCTGTGCTTGATGCCATGGTTGTTGCGAGCCAAGTGGATGTTGAGATTATCTTATGCTTGGGGTCCTAGACATGTGGGAATGAGCATATTCATGAAGATGCCCCAAAATCTGCAACAACTGGGCGACTAAACCTGCATTTCACTCTTCATCACACCGACTACATGTCCTCTGCAATGCTTGGCCAACAAAATTGGAGACGGCTGAAGTTAACCTAAAGTTGTGTGCTATTATGCCCTAATGGCTTCAGGTTGCTTTCCGTTTTCTTCAAATTGGGCGCACTCACGAGATGCACCACCATTTCATGGAGCGCTCTTCTGCACATTACTGCGGTGATTGCATTGTCAACCAAACTGTTCAGGACATTCTTGCTACAAGTCCCAGTCGGTGTCTGTGTACAAATACTGGGATGAGCGGGGTCTCTACCACTTGTCTCTTGTACTCATTGCGGGTTTGAGAATATCTTACTTTTTGGAGGAGGCTGGCCTCCTCCATTTTCTTTGTCTCTGTTTTGTGTTTTTGCATGATCCTGTACAGGGTGTGAGTGAGTCTCTCCCTTATGCTAGAGTGTGCTTCTTGCTTTTATTTGTTTTATTTGCCTTTGTTTTTTTTTGTCCTTTGCATGTTTTTTTTTTAAATATCTAACCTAGCATTAGGCTGTAAGATGATTATGGCCCCTTATGCTTTCATAGGCAGTCACCAGATCAGATGGGCTCTGAAAACCCCCCCATAAAATATCATTCTGTGGAAATGGAGGGAGGAAAATTTTATATAAGAAAGAATATATAAAATATTAAGTGATAATGGAGGGAGGAGAATCTTACATAATAAAGAATATATTCATAAAATATTCAGTGTAAATGGAGGGAGAATGTTACATAAGAAAGAATATATTCATAAAATATTCAGTGGAAATGTAGGGTGGAGAATGTCACTTAAGAAATAATATATCAATAAAATATCACATTGAAATGTAGGGAGAAAAATGTTGCATAAGAAGCAATACATTCATAAAATATTTAGTCAATGGAAATGGAGGGAGGAATAGAATGCTAGTTGGGTTATGAGGAGAGGTTCTTTTTCTCTGGAAAGTACTATGCCACTTAGAGGCACCAGCCCTGCTCAATTATGAAAGGGGAAGACAAAGCTCATATGTAGCTTAAACAGCCCTGAAGGGCACATTATAAATACCTATTATTATTATTACAGAATCAACACAGATAGTTGTAGTTCCTAGTCTACAAGTTAGTATAGTTTCAGCCATCAGTGTGTGTGGTGGGTTGTTATTGTTTTTCAATGAGCCTCAAAGAATATCAAAAATTAAAATATTGTATATAACTATATTCTCAAAAGTCTCATCTAATTGCATATCTTAAAATTACAGATTTACAGAAATTACTTAGTGAAATCTATATCTGGGCTATTAGGCCTATTCACCAAAATATAATAGTTCGGCACTTAAAATACTGCCAAGAACCTACTAAAAAACACAAGAAGCACATAACAATCAATCTTAGAAAAGTGACTGATGTGCTGAAAGATTGAAAAAAAGACTCATTGTTGTGTGTGAACTCTTGAAAAACCCCACAATACTTAGAACTACTGAAAACAATGAGACTGAGCAAGATTCAATTGAATCATCTTCAATGAGTGATTTGAGTAACATATCTTCAGTTTGAGATCTGGACAGTGATTGCTTGGTTGAAGAAAATCCTTCAACTTCAATTGTACCAGTTCTAGCACTCTTGGACCAAACACCAGTCAAAAAAAGTAAAGCTCGTGGTAAGCTATCAGATGCCCAGAAACACTTGAAGAAGAGGCTAGAAGTCAGTTATGGTGTTCATATTAGCTAGGGGTAAGTCATGCTTCAAAACCTGAAACAAAATCAGAAAAACATTTATAAACATTAATGAATGAATTGAAACAGTCATTCCTGTAGAGCAAATGTCATAATCACAAACTACAAATATTGACTCCCCCCATGCACAATTGAAAAAACTGCTAGTTTCTTTCAAACTACAACATATATAATGAAAAAAATTGTTCACTAAAATCAGAATTTGGAATCCTTCCCAAGATCCCAATAATGAGCAAAGGATAAGTGATATCTGAAGATTCTGAGAGTCAGATGAGGCTAGTCATATGTGTCCTGGCAAAAAGGATTGTGTGAAAGTCATCACTGCTGAAGGTGCAAAAATGAGCGGTCCTTGGGAATTTAAGAGTTATTTGAACTATATAAAAATGATAAAAAGAATCCCAAAATAGGATTTTCCACACTTGCTAAATTACAGCCATCACATTGTGTGCTTGCCGGTAGTGGTGGGACTCATTCTTTCTGTGTCTGCACATATCATCAAACCCCCAAATTACAGCTAGCTGCATTGGGAGAAAAAGGTCTCATACAAAGATCTTATGGATTACAGTCTCTGCAGTACAGAGAGAAAGGGGTGTTCTGAACTTTCTTGAGTTGCTTAACAGTGTAAAATCAGCTCCAAATGAAATATCTTTCAAGCAATGGGTGACTGTTGACTGTTGTACAATGGTAGACAAAGTGGAGCCACTTCATGAATATTTATCATCATTAAACATGAAAATATCCCGCATGGTTCGTCATCATTTTGTTGCGCAGCAGCAATCACAGTACTTAGAACAGTTGAAAGAAATGCTATCACCTCAGAGCGAGGCAGTTATATTAGGTGATTTCTCTGAAAATTATTCGTTCATTGTCCAAGATGCTGCCCAAGGATTACACTGGGACAATTCACAATTTACAGTTCACCCTTTTGTCATCTATTATAGATCATCTGCAGGCCAGGGACTTACCATTTTAGTGTCTGTTTCTTATCTCCATCACTAAAACACAACACTATAATGGTTTACTCATTTATAATAAAGCTTAGGAACTATATTAAATTTAGATGCCCACAACTGAAGAAGCTGTACTATTTTTCGGATGGATGTGCTGGCCAATATAAAAACAGATAGAACTCCACAAATCTCTGTTTCCATGAAGAGGATTTTGGTTTGTCTTGTGAATGGCACTTCTTTTACTATATCCCATGGCAAAAATGCATGTGATGGGATTGGAGGAACAGTGAAGGGAGCTACTGCTCATGCCAGTTTGCAGAGAACTACAGAGAGGCAAGTTCTTACACCAGAAGACATGTTTCAGTTTTGTGAAGAAAACTTTATCAAGACAATAATATTTTTTTTGTAACTACACCTGATTTGAAAGATGCAGAACAATGGTTTGAACATCAATTCAAGGACAGTAAGGTTGGGTTGTTCTGGGAACTCAGAAATATTATAGATTTGTTCCTATAAACAAGGAAGAACTGATGGTGTATCTCATTTCAAGTGGCATTGGAGAAAAGAGAAGAATAAAGAAAAGTCATATTACTAATAAACCTAAAATGTGTCAAACCAGGAGAGTATGTTAGCTGCATTTATGACTGGCAAGTTTGGTATGGAATTGTGGAGGAATATTGTGAGGAGTTTGATGATTACACAGTGAACTTTTTACATCCATCTGGGTCATTAGGAGCAAGTGCATATCATTACCCATCAAATAAGGATTCATGTGCAGTGCCAGGATATCATATATTAACTGTCATGAGTTGTCCTACATCAATTTCTCAAAGAAATTGATGAAAATATCGAATATGCCAAAATTGTATTAGGTTAACAGGTCTTCCCTATCATTATTGTAATTATTTTGTCAGTGAGGATTATCAGTGAAATATCATTTTTTTTATTCTTGGAGATTTAGGTCAATTCAAACTGATAGCTAAAATAAATTCCTAATTTGACCTATAATTTATAAATATGGTCTCAACATAAGTTAGTTACATGAAAAGTAATAGCATAAACAACCTTTTTATGATTGTTTCTAATAGCCAAGACCTTTGATCATTTTTTATATGCAAAAAAAAATTATAATTTCAATTTCTATAGGTCTGTCGTAGAATGGACTCTCGACGATATACCATATATAACTATTCGTTGAGGAAACTTCTTTAATTATCTTTAGAGTGTGTGGATGTCTGGCGGGCCGATATTATGTATCTTCGATATGCTTAAGAAGTGGAACTGAGCTCAAGGATAATAATATTGCTATCATTAATAAACTAGTTTTATTAATAATAACTATCAACAATACACAAAATGGAAAATATTGACATAAACAGAGAATGGAAAGGGTCGTGGGGGGTTCGGGCTAATCTGAGGATTAAAAGATTTAAAAAGGTAAAACAAATATAAAGTTAAAGAGATGGGATGGTTCACTAAACCATTTAAAGCACAGGATAGAATTGACAAAAGGGTTAAATACTCAAAGTAACGTTCGGCTTACGTAATTTTATACTAGTTTGCAGTGGAAGGTGACATGAAGGAATTTTCGGTCCGCTGGCGAGTTCCAGCCGAAGGGGGGGAGAATAAAATGATCCCGATGTGGCATCTTGGGAATGAGAACCGTTTCTCGATGAACGGCTTGAAGAACAATGGCTGTTCTACGTTGTTCTCTTCTGAACAACAGGGGGGGGGTGAGAACCGTCTCTTGTCTACGGGCTTGAACGAACAATGGCTGTTCTAACGTTGTTCTCTTCTGAACAACAAGGGAAGGGTGAGAACCATTTCTTGGCGAAGGACTCAAAAGAACAATGGCTGTTCTACGTTGTTGTCTTCTGAACAACAGGGAAAGGGGTGAGAACCGTTACTTGTCAACAGGCTCAAACGAACAATGGCTGTTCTAACGTTGTTCTCTTTCTGAACAACAATGGGGAAGCCTTGTGGACTTGGCATCACGAAAGGCTCGAACCTTGGCACTCAAGGGATATTGTCCTTCTTCTGGACAAGTGATGGTGAATCTCGAGGTCGAGGTCCCTTGGCGCACAAAGTGAGAGAGGGTCGTGGTGATGTTTCGCGACGAAAATCTGGATCTCCAATCTGATCTTAGTGGTAAAGTTTCCATCTAAATAGTCGAGACACTCCTTTGGCGTGGGGGACAATGGAGTGGGAGCTTCGAGGGAATGCACAGCTGAGCCTGGGAACAATGCCTTATCTGCCCATAAGCCTAACTCAATCTGGCGAGGTCGGCGTATGGGGGCAAACGGGGGAAAATAAACCTCCTTGTTTAAACATTGACTCAGGTGCCTGTGATAAGGCGCCAAGCTTCAAAGCAAAGATGCACATGGGAGCATCGTGGTTTTAAATAACATGTGATAGGGGTTGAAATTAACGCGGCTTCAACCCGTTCTATCACAAGGTCAATTTAAGAGCTTAAAAATATAGTGATTCCTTTTGTGTTAATAACTTGAAAATTTTTTTTTACTGATTCTAATAGCCAAAGCATATGTCTTCATTTTTCTGATTTATAAAATTTTGCAATTTTTATACCTCAGATTTTAGCAAATGTATGATTTTTTTTTTATTTTTCAACCTAGAGTTCTAAAAATTTCATATTTGGATTCCTTGTCTTTTTCTGATTATAAATATATATACTTTTATATAATTATCAACATTACTACCTTCGTTATGGGTTGCCAAATGTTAGTGATCTCGCACATGACCTTAAAATGCCTGATGTCATATCTCCTGAACTGTTGGTTGGATTGACCTTAAAATTTCAGAAATGGGTTTAGGGCCCCAAAACTTCCTATAAACCAAGTTTCAACAAAATCTGAGACATGAGGGTGTTAATTTGCAATTTTTCTGGTTGATCTCTAATTTATAATGTTGGCCTTAATAATAAATATTGATGAGTCAGCAGTTCTATTTTGCCACTGGCTTCCGCACTATCATCAAATAGGTACTGGGAGATTACTCTTTGTAGATTGTGCATTGGCCACACAAAACACACACAGCTACTATATTGAACAACACCATCGACCCTTATGTGATGACTGTTAGTCAATTTGACTATATAACCATATCCTGATCGAGTGCCCATCATATGTGGAATATCATCAACGATATTTTGGTACAGGTCCTTATAGACTGGAGTTATTATTGGGGAACAAGTACAGTAATCTACATGACCCCCTGTATCAATATTTAACAGACACGTCTCCTATGAGACCTATAATGTGTTGCTTTTATCCAAATTACTATTATATTGTTATTTAGTTAGATATTTATGCTTTTAATAAAAATTTATGATTTTAAATCTGACTTAAATTTTATTTTATACCTCTCTACTATTGTTATTTAGATAGATATTTATGCTTTTATTCGAAATTTATGATTTTAAATGACTTAAATTTTATTTTATGCCCCTTTACTATTTTTATTTAGTTAGATATTTATGCTTTTATTAGTAATTTATGATTTTAAATAAGACTTAAATTTTATTTTTATGCCTCTTTACTGAAAGCTCCTGATCTCACTATAATAGATATCTTATTTCCGTGTACCCTTTTTATACTCCAGATTGCTTCTTATATTCCAGAAATTTTAGCCACATAATTCTACTCAAGATTCACTGTTATGATCCCTATGGTGTCTACCGTGGTAAAACACCTAATATAATAATAATGTTCTAATTTATTTATAATGTATTATTCTTGACATTCATCACATGTAATACCATAATGTAATTTTTTTTTATTTCTGGTTCTTATCAGCCAGAAAATGTTGCCTATCTAGAAAGTAGATTAAGAAGACTTGAAGAAGATATTATATCCAACCATGCTACCATCAAACAAATTAAAAAGCTGATTCAAACGCTCTCAGAAACTAAAAATGGCAATAATCTCTTGGTGGATGAGTTGATGGAAAAGCCCATTCCTGATTCTTCCAAGTCACTTTTTGGACACTTAGGAAGGTAAGGAAAGTTCATTGATATCAGGGTACATTCACTCTATTTTTCTGTTTTTTTAACATGACCTTCAACTACCATATATTCTTGAAAATAGTTGTACCGAGGTAATTATATTGATAGGGGATGAACGAGAGAATTTAGAGTGGGTCTGGGTGTGTGGATCAACCAACTACTTGCACTGTGAAAACTGCAAAAAAAAAATGATGTAAAGTGTATGTTGCATTCATAAATCTGGACAAAGCTCATGATCATGTAGATAGAGAAACATTGTGGCAAGTGGTAAGAATGTATGGAGTGAGTGGTAAATTGGGTAAAAAGTAAGTTGTGCATGAGGGTAAAAGATAGAGTGAGTGATTGACATATGTGGGAGGCGGGGGGGGATAAGGTTAGGTAGTGGTACCATGGCTGTTTAATATTTATATGGATGGAGTACTGAGATAAGTACATGTAGCAATGAGGGAAAGAATGGGGTGCGAGTCTAGTGAGGGATAGGTTCTATGTTGGTGAAAATGCTGTGGGATGTGATATTTGAACCTATGATGTCACCCTTGAATTAAGTATGAATGAGGTTGTAGTTGTTGTTCCTAGCTGTTGAGGAGCAAATGCCATCTCTGCCCCCTCCAACTCCTTGGGAGATTAAGGGAGGAAGGCTTTGATCCTACAGCCTCTGTTGTAGGCCCTACCAACGTTACCACATTTAAGTGGCGCTGCACTTTCTGTAAGGCTGTCCTGAGGGGACAGCCAGGTTAAAGGGGAGTGAGACTGTTGCATGCTGTAGGAATTTTATAATGGCTCATGCAAAAGCTAGGAAGTTGTATTGCAACTTAACACTTTGACCATGAGTTGGGCCATATATGGTACACGAGTTGTCTCAAATAATTGATCCTTACTTTCTTCTTCTAAAGATAGCCTCTTTGAGCATTAACAATTAAGGTCATCTTTTGTAACATCTAATGCCCGTATAAGTTACTCATACCTCTTTCAGTCAATGTGTTAACCTCACATGTTCTGGAATACATCCAAGTGTGGTGGTTCCACTCCAGCATTGCACCCAGGTGGAGTGGTCCCGCTATAGGATTGCACCCAGGAGTGGTGGTCATGTCATCCACTTGGAAATGACTGACCACACATCCACTCTTTTCTCTTGCCCTACAGGGTGGTTCGAGTTTAAAAAGCTACAGCCTCGCCTGCTGGGCATGTATGAATGAAGTTGTGAGGTGGTGTGAGTGTATAAAAAGAATGAATGGAGATAGACTTGAAAATATAATATATGAGAATAATTGTCAGCCTGGGTTGATTGGGTGAATGAATGGTTGAGAGAGAGAGAGAGAGCTAGGAGGAAGCAGATGAGGAGGGGTGCTTGGGGCTCTGCCAAGGGATGAACCCTGACTGGATGAGATGCCACAGCTCATAGTACCGCATCACTATGAAGGACCAATTTGGCATAGAAAAAAATGATGGATGGGCTTGTGCTTAAGAGGGCATAAAGGGAGTATGTGTGGCAGATAGTAGCATTGAACATTTCCACCCCCACTTTATGGGAAATTGGTCAATGTTGAACTCCCAATTAATTATTTTACGCCTAGGCTTTATGGTGGGTAAAATCCTCCCCACTTATGGACCTGACAAGCCCCTAAGGAGGTGCCCTGTGCATTGTGTCACACCTGACACCTTCTTGTGCATCTTCTTGCCTTTTTAAAAAAAATTTTGGTACCTTTTGCACATTTGTTTTTAATCTAGCTTAACATTAGGCTTTGGAAGACATACAACTTATGCCCAACTGGGCAGTCACCAGGTGAGCGATAAAAAAAAGAGTGCTATGAAAAAGGGAGAGGAAATACAGCAATGTCATGATAGGTGTGTGGGGGGGTAAGGTCTTCTTACCCCATCTGGGCTAAGCACAGTGCATCTACCAATTGGTGGCCAGCTAGTGATAGTTTGTGCACCCCTAGTCATAACACAGTTGTTGTGCATCCTATCTCCTGCTGGGGACCTGAATGGCAGACACCCCCAATAGGGAGACTCTGCAATCAATCCCAGGGGTCAGGTTCTAGTGGACCTGGTCAAAGAGCATCAGGCTGTTTGCATGCACACGTGGCTGTGAGCCACCAATTGTAACACATCTCCAGAGGCAGAAAGCCCTTTAACAACCTGTTTTTGCTGAATGAGTTGTGCACAACTCTTGCTTTGTGTGGAGATACTGTCCCCAGTCTAGACAATGTCATGTATGGCATGCTTCGACATTTGTGTGAGCAAGGCATGGCATTTGTCCTTGGTCTATTAAACAGGATCTGGTTGAAGGGTATCTTGCCAGGATTCTTGCAAATGGCTACATTGCTTGCTTTTTGCAAGCTGGGTAGAGATCATTTCCCCCAGTTGGTTTTCACACAATTTTTCTAACATCCTGCATTTGCAAATTGATGGAGAAATTATTAAGTGCTAGGTTAGCCTTTTGCCTGAACAGTAGAGGCTATCTGCCTACCCCACAGTGCAGGTTCCGCTCAACATTGGATCCTCTGCTCTTGTTGGAGAGTGCTATCTGTGACCAGTTTTCAATCTGAAGGTGAGGGGTCAGTCACTCCCTAATCTTTCTAAGTTCCTACAAGATCATTGTTTCGGTGTAAGGGGAAGATCTTTCTTCAGGTCTGCAGGGCAAGAAGAGTATGTCCTGTAGTAATGTCCTCAGTGTCACTCTCTTGTCTTCAGCATCAATGATATCACTTCAATTCTTCCAGAAGATGTTCTAGCTACACCCTACATAGATCACCTTCCAATCTCTTTTGGCATGCCTCAGATGCCTACACTGGAGCACTATTCAAAACAGGCTCTGCACATCTCTCATTATGCCTATGCACACAAGTTTCCATTTTCTTTGGCCAAGACCAAGGTGGTGCATTTATGCCACTGACATAAACATCACTGATCTAGACTTGTTCTGGAATGGAGCTTGCTAGGAGGTGCTAGGTTCACAGTTTTCTTGGCCTATTTTGAGCAAGGCATCATATGGGAGGTGCACATTTGTCCTAATAGGGTTTCTTGCAGCCATGCCAAGCAAATTATTTGTTCTCTGATCTTCAGGCCATGGGCCCTGTAAGGGGCGCGGCAATTTACCATCCTGGCCGCAGTGCTGATGGGATCCAGCGCTCCATCCAGCCCCAGCTTAGCCTCTCTTCCTTCCTTCAGATAGCCTGTATTTCTCACCTACTTCTTCACTTCCCCTACAACCTCTCCCACAACTTTTTCTGATAAGCCTCTAATTTCACAGGGTAGATGCTTACCTTCTTCTCAGCCAACAGTCCCGGATTGGGGCTGAGGGGTGAGCGGACAATGTTCCCTAACCCCTGAGCTCCGGTCTGGGGTGGTTGGTTTTTAACAACCTGCTTCATCCCAACCCATACCTTCTTGACATCCCCTTTCCTTCTCACTTCACCATCTATCTTTGTTTTTTACGCCTTGTCCAAGGTGGAGCCACCATGCCGACGGCCTGCCAGGCCACCAGGCCACCAGGCGGGAGGGGTGGTCCTGAATGGTGGCACCTGGCCTGCCAGGCCAGTATGCTCCCCTCGCAGGGTGGGCTACTGCGAGGGGTGATGAGCTATTGGATCCCAGAATTAAAAGAGGGTGGGTCACCATGCCCAATGATGAAGAAACAAAAAATCTCCCCTTAATTTCCGCAGTTAAATTGTCAGAGCCGCCCTCTGGCAGCCCCACAAAAAAAATTGAGGTCCCTGTGCTTGCGCAGGGGACCCTCCATATTTCTCTAACAAGAGAGGAGGCTTACTCCTCTCTTTCTCCTACGGGTATAGGGGACTCCCCCTCACCCCCTTCTCTTGGTGTGCTTTTGGGCACCTCCCTTTTTCTAGCGGCAGCCTCCTCTTTTCTTTCCAAGGGGCTGCCAAAAAAGCCAGCAGGCAGCTCATAGCCGCCCTCTCCCCAGTGAAGCGGCAAGGTAGGGCAAACCCCCTTAAGGGGGAGAGGGAAGCCAGGCCCCTTCGGTCGCTTCCCTCATAAGACCTGCTGGCCAGAATATTGAACCTTGCCCAGGTCAAGGCCTGTGCCTCCCCACACATGACTAGTGATGCTGCCAACGGGACCTGCGATGTCTTGAGAGGGGATGGCCAACTGGAGGCCCCTCCTGAGATGGACATGGTCCTTGAGGCAACCCAGCCTCAGACGGTAGAGCCTTCCAAGCACCGAATCCGCCCCTATGCAAGGTCCTCTCAAATGGACTGGGTTTCCAAGGCAGTACAAGGAGGGGAGGGATCTCCTCCAACTGGTGCCCCTGTGACTACCAGGACCTTCTCCATCTTAGAGAAGGACCTGGCTGAGGCCGGTCCATCTGTCCTAGGGGCTTCTGCCGGTGGAGGGGAGAAGCAGGTTCATTGCCCGCCCTCCTCTCCTAAAAAGAAAAAGACTAAGAAGACTCGGGGCTCCTCTCCATCCGCGGGGGCTGCAGGGACGGATGGGTCTGCTGCCACTTTGGTAAGCGACCAAGCCAAGATCGGCACATCCGGCCCCTCTGTCCCCCCCCCGGGTGTGGAGCCCCCGACTATGACTAAGACAAAAGAGCGCAGGGCGAGCCTCAATAACATCAGGGCCCCTCATTCAGAAGTTACCTGGCGTTTTCGAGCCCGCTGGCTTCAAACGCTTCCTCATTATTCACTCAACTGATGGCAGCATGTTGGCCGAGGGCAACAACATGATCCATCAGAGGAAAGCATTAGCTAGTGTAATTGGTAGAGAGAGCTGAAGATGAGCTGTTTCTCGGACAGGAGCCTTCTGGCGAATGCAGCGGATCTCTCCGATGCGGCCAAGAAAAGTGCTCTTCAGAGACTTGATGGCACCCCGGTGATTGTGAGGCAGCACTCTACCATGAACTTTGTGAAAGGAGTAGTTTATGCCAGGGAACTCGTTGACTACTCGATAGAGGACATCACCTTAGAGCTGGCTGACGATGAGGCAGTCAAGGTCGAATGTGTGATGAGAAAACAGGGAGGAGCCTCAAGACCCACCCCTACACTCTTCATCACGTTCGACTGTGACAAACTCCCTGAGTCGGTGCGTGCCGGTTGGTACCGCTACCGCGGCGGTGCTATTACTGTCACCGCTTCGGCCAGATGAATCGTTCTTGTAGATGTGCAAAGTTGGGGTCACCCAAAGTTTGTGTAAATTACTTCAAGGCTGCACATGATGAGTCTAAATCGTGTGTAGCCAAGTGTGTCAATTGTGGAGAGCCACACCCCGCTTCTTTGAAGCAATGTGGTGCATATCTCCTTGAGAAAGAAATCGTGGCTGTTCAGGCCCAGGATCGACTCTCATTCTGCAACGATAAGGACTTGGTCCTGGTGGGCCTGGCTCTGCCTGGGGCATCTTATGCCTCAATAGTTAGAAAGGCACCCTCTGCTCCTGGCCCATCCAAGCCAACGAGCACGGTTGTTTCCTCGCCTATTCGGAGCCCTTCTGCAGGTTCTACTCAACCCGGGCGCTTCCCTGGTAAAGCTGGCAAAAAAAAGGGTTCACACCCAATCCCAGCGTGACCGTTTTCCCTAAGGCAAAACAGCCACGCGCCTCCACTAAGTCATTAGACTCACAGGAGGCAACACCCCTGAAGTTGGTCACTAGGCCATCTTCCGGGGTTCCTAAAGCTGTCCCCTGAAAGGACAGCAACAAAGGAGCTTCGGCTCCTTCACCCATGCCTAGTAGTGGGCTGAGTAGCTCAGAGACAGTGGTTCCTCGAAAAAAGGGCCCCCCACCTCCGAAGCCGCAATGCCCACCTAAGGTTTTGAGGCGGAGGGTGGAAAAGACTTGCATGGTGAGCCCAACCTCTCCCAATAAGTCCTTGAAGGCGACATCACTTTGTCCATCCAACAGCGCCCGGGGTTCTGCCTCCGGGAAGCATACGGCCATTCCCGTGAGGGTCTTCTGTTCAAAGAGGTCCCCCACATCTCCACCTACTGGGTGTGTTTTTCCTAGAGATCTGGCACTGTGTATCTGCATAAATGTGGCTCCAGTGAGTTCATTCTTATGTCAGCTTTATTTATTGTATTTTTTTTGTGTTTTCAGAAAGTTAGTCTTGTCTCTAGTATGATGCTGAGCACCTTAGGTAATTAATTTAAGGGTAATGGAGTATTTTATAGGTAGATATGCAGTGTTTTTTGTACTCCAGTTTGTGGGCCAGAGAGGGCAAGAGAATTTTGTGGTTGAAACTCTCATTAGGTTTTGAATCTCATGATATAGAGTTGTAGATCACAGGCAACTTAGGTTCATTGTGTTATATGATTCGCTTGTGACAACTTACTGTGGTGAATTGTGCTGGTTGACTTATAAGTTGGCAAGTCATCTTTTCTAGTTGAAGTTAAGTGTGCTATTTAGTATTTTTATGATTTAGCTGCTGTTTCAAGGGCTTTGTTCATGTTTTTTGCCTCTATTATTGTCCAACATAATGGTGTGAGTTGGTTGAAACCTTTTTGGATTAACTGGCTGATTTTGGTGAGTGTAATGGGTGGAATCTGTGTTAGGAGGGATCTTGTGGTATGTATTAGTTGATTTTGTTTGACTAGACATCCCATGATTTGGGAATGGGGGGACAGACTAGAGAAATAGGGCAGCATGATACAGAGCTGGCGATTGGTTTGTTTACCTTGAGTGGGTCTTATGTGGGTTGATTACCAGATGTTTGGAATAGAGTTATAAGAGATGGAGTGGCTGAATATTTGTGCGAAAGCATCGATGCCTCTCGGACCTGTGTTTTAGTTGCCTGTTTATGATGTTAGGGCCAGAAATTGAGAAGGATTTTGCTGCTGTACACATGGAATGCCATTACTGCGTGAATTGTGTGGGTGGGTCATAATGTTGTTCATTGGAAGAAGGGAGAAATCAGATAGTCAATATGAAAATAAGATAAATAGAAATTTCACAAGCCTTAGTTTCTAGGTTTTCAACCATCTTTTTATTTTAGAGAATTTGTGAATTTGGACTCAAAGATGGTCTTGCAACAACCTACTTATAACTTAAGCAAAGCTGTAGTGCAAGTGGATGACTGTATCTTTAGTCAGTCCTCTCCCTCCACTGTTGATATTCAGGTAAGCATAACTTCATTTCATATAATTTCTATTTGTTTGATATAAATGTATTTAAAAGAAGAGTTCAACTAGATAAGATTTTTGTGTGTGTGTGTGGGTTCTCTATGTTGCTTGTATATTTTTTAAATAATTTTTATTCTTGTATTTTATTAATAATTTACTATAGAAACCATTGTTGGCTTTAGTATTTGTTTGCTATATCTGTGCTTACAATTTATGATGAAATCTTAACCTCTTGCAAAATGACTCCACTTCCCTTTTGAAGTGTTGAGGCAGGGATACACAAATTTGTATATGATTCTTCTCACAAATTTCCTTAATAGACTTCTCTTATCTACTCAAGCATTTACCTTCCACTTTTTTTACTTCACCCTTTTCTTTGTGAACCTTATTATGAAAAGTTCTTGCAAAGATTGACTGACTTCTCCCATATTCTTTTCATTGATCATGGAATATATTAGTATTGTATGAGGGGCAGTCAATAAGTTTTGCCAATCGGTAGGGCAAAACAGAGGAAGGGGGATGGCTGTTTGTGTGGGTGTTAGGACAAGTTATGACAAGTCAGGACCTGCAGCTGCACGCTCCTGCCTCGTCTATTTAAGAAGCAGTAGCTGATCGCAGATCATCAGTCACAAATTTTTCAACAATGGAGAAGGTTGATCACCGCACAGTGATCAAATTTTTGACCAAGAAAGGCAAGAATGGCTCGCTAGAATAGCGAGTTCCACCATGGTCGTGAGTCCCTTAAAGATGTTTCCTGTCCAGGTTGCCCATCAGACGTGACCAACGATGACAGTGTGGCACGTGTGGAGAGGATTATCCTTGAAAATCAACGAGTGAAGGTCGAAGAAATCAAGCGAGAACTTGGAATATCACATGGAAGTGTTATCAGCATCATCCACGACAATTTGGCCATGACCAAGGTCTGCCTGTTGGGTCCCTAGAAACCTCACAAAACCTCACACCCCATGATTGACTTCAATATCATCAAAGTCTACAAGGCCAGAGTTGCACAAGCTGCCCTGCGCGAGTGCGGATTCGAGGAGCTCAACCATCCTCCCTACAATCCAGATCTGGCCCCTAGTGACTACTTTTTATTCTGCCAGCTTAAGGCTGCACTGCGTGGACGCCAGTTTGGGGACGATGAAGATGTCCAGCTCGCCGTCCAGGAATGGATTGAACAGCAGTCGGGAGATTTCCGGTTATCGGGAATTCAAAGCCTCAAGGACAAGTGGCGCAAGTGCATTGAAGTCGAGGGTAGTTATATTGAAAAATAATAAAACACTTTTCCTCATATCTCGTTTCCTTATATCTGAATTGCAAAACTTATTGACCGTTCCTCGTAGCTTACCTATCACTTTCTTTTCCTTCTCAATAAGTAATTGTTTGAAAACTAGAAGTTAGTTTTGAATCCATGAAAGTACAGTATCATCATGTCCTACACTAGGCAATCAATAATTTTCTAACAGACCTTATTATTAATTATAGACAGACTTTATCATTAATTATAAATACTTGAAGTAAGAGCTCAGATTTATGAGAGACAAAAGAAGTATACCAGGATAAAAGATAAAATATTTTTTGTTGTGAATTAATATACTTTGTATTTATTAGAAGCTCTCTAAATTATATGTAAAGCAGTTTAAAAGAAAAATAACATGAAGGGTCTAGGTTTGTGCGAATTAGTGGCATTGCCTTTCCATTTAAAATATATCTGGTTCTATTAGTTGCTAGCCTAAAGTTTATTGAAAAACCTTCCTATTTCATATGGCCTCTTCTTTATCTTCAACCCTTCAAGATTATTTTATTCATTGTTTAAAATTAAATTTTTAATTTTTGTTAGGATTAATTTACAAGGCAAAGTATCTTATAAAATAACAGTTGCCTTTAGCATTTAAGGCCTTTTCTAAGGCAATACACACCTACAGGATTAAAAGTAATTGGTTGTCTATTTACACAGTATAGGTAGAATGAGTTCCATAAGGAGAATTACCCTCAATGTAAAATGGGGCATATTTAAGAGAATTGAACAGTCTCCCTTTTCTGTCACCTCACTTGGTTTCCTCATTTAGTTACTGGGACTATGTACCTTTCACTTTTATATTTCCTAACTTCACTATTTTTCTTACAAACATTCCATAAAATTTTAAGTTATCCCCTTATTGTCTTTTACTCCATTAAAAAATTAAATCAGTCAAAATCATTGCACCTGAGGGAGGCTGGCCCAGAAAGAAGTCCCATTTTCATATATCTAATCTAATTACATATATTTAGTCACATGCGAGTCTAGTCATGAGCGACTCTACATCTCATTATGTCGATTGGTCGGTCCCCGGTTTGCTTTTTGTAATAACATTGTAACTATCTGGCTGATTTTAACGAAATTTGAACCCCTTATGTTGTTTTACATTCTCTTTTGAATTCTATTATTGTCAAGGTCCTCCCAAGGTTAGCCCAGTAATTATTTTTCTTTGGCAATAACATCATAAATATTCAGCCGATTCTAACAAAATTCAAAACCATTATGTTTTTACATTCTCTTACGAATGAGCCGGGAGTATTGCGTTCGACCTTTTTGGATCACACATCGTGTCACGCTGGTACCGTGCCAGTGTATACGGATGGCTCCAAGTCCCAAGAGGGGGTCGGCTTCCACGCCGTATCCCCTCTGTTTGAAGTCAGCGGGGCTCTACCAGGCGCTGCGTCTGTCTTCACGGCCGAGCTGGTGGCAATACACCACTCGGTACGGGAGATTACGCGACGTGCCCGGTTCGGAGACCGGATTGTGATCTATAGCGACTCACAAAGCGCCCTGAGTGCTCTCGGGGCATTGGAATCTCCGCATCCCCTGGTTCGCGATATCCGTGACGCCACGGTTTTGGCGAGCCGGGCAGATGTCGAGATTATCTTCTGCTGGGTTCCTGGACATGTAGGAATTGCGGGGAATGAGCGCGCCGATGAGGGCGCCAAAGAGTCCGCGAGGACTCTGCGACCGGACCAGCGTTTCGCTCTTCCTCACATCGACTACATGGCAGGAATACGGGCAGCTCTTCGGACTGCTTGGCAAAGAAGATGGGAGACGGTCGAAGGGAACTTAAAGTTGCGTGCCATTGCGCCGCGACTGTTCCCATGGACCTATCCCCCAATGCCGCGGCGGCTTCAGGTTGCTTTCTGTCGTCTCCGAATCGGACACACTCGTGTGACGCATCGCTATCTGATGGAGCGCTCGCCTGCGCCCTATTGCAACGACTGCGTCGTCCCCCAGACTGTTCGGCACATTCTTGTCGAATGTCCCAGTCTGGGTGATCTTCGCGCACGACACCTGTCCCGGTACCGGGATGGGCGGGGTCGCTACCGCCTGTCCCTTGTTCTCGGGATGAGTGCGTGTACTTTGACTGGTGGACTTATTGACTTTTTGGGGGAGGCCGGCCTTCTCCCTTTTATTTAACGCGATTTAATTGTTGTTGTTTTTGTAATTGTTTTGTTATTGCTTTGTTATTGTTATTGTTATTCCTTTTTATTGTTTTCTGTTTAATTTTTTAAAGTAGCCTAAATTAGGCTGTTTGTTTACGGCAACTTATGCCTTAGTCGGCAGTCGCCAGATAGCCCCTTAATTAAAAAAAAAAAAAAAAATCTTACGAATGATATAATTGCCAAAGTTAGCCCAAGAGTTATTTTGTTTTTGCAACATCATAAGTATTCAGCCAATTCTAATGAAATTTAAAACGATTGTTGTTTTACATTCTCTTTTGAATGATATAATTGCCAAAGTCCTCCCAAGTTAGCCCGGGAATTATTTTGTTTGGGCAATAACAACATAACTTTTCGGCCGATACTCTGCTAAACTAGGCTAAGATATAATGTACAAGGGTAAGATATACTATACTAATTTAGGCTATAATATGCTATGCTAGAATAGCATATAGTATTTTAGGCTAGATAATAATAAGTTATGCTTGACTAGGGTATGATAGGATAGTATAGGTTATACTTGTCTAGGATAGTTAATGCTAGGCTAGGCTATGCAGGGCATGAAAGACTATACTAGGCTAGGCAACACTATGGTATGCTAAGCTATGGTACACTAGCTAAGCTTTGCTATATCAGGTTAGGATAAGCGATGCTTTGCTAGGGTAGGATATGTTATTCATGCTATGCAAGCCTTGGCTAAATCTAATATATTGTCTAGTCTAGGCAATGAAATGATATACCTAACTAGGGTAGGGTAAGGTAGGCTATGATATACTATCCTAGGCGAGGCTCCAGTTAACTAGGCTAAGCTTTGACAGACTGGACTAAGTTTTAATATACAATTGTTGGCTGCGCTAGGTTAGGTTATACTCTGCCCAGCAGGCTAAGCTAGGATACACTGTATACTATGCTATGATATACTAGGCTGGGCTATACAAAGGTATGCTCTGCTAGACTAGGCTAGATTATAGTGTACCATACTAAGGTAGGCTAGACTATGGTTGGGTGTGCTATGCCAAGATGTTCCATGCTAGAATAGGATAGGATATACTTAGGCTGCCCAGATTTTTTTTAACCCAATGCTGGACGGAACCATCTGCCTATATATATTTTATATACATTTAAATATATATATATATATATTTAAATAAAAAAAGTTAAGTAATTTTAGTAGCAAACGAACTTAAATTATTAATAAGTCAATATTCACCTAATTTGGTCTAGAATTGTACTTGACATTTGAATGGATCTTTTCAAGGAGGTTTATGTTTGAGCTTAGGTAATCAGAAAATTGCAAACAATTCATCTCATAATTGCATGTAGTTAATAGTGCCGCTTTTAAAATATCTATATTTAACCTGCTTTTTTCGTCTGCCCAGTAGTTTTTCATCATTGAAAATACCCTCTGTTGGTGCATTTGATCCTGGTAGACTCAAAAAGAATTCTACTACCTGATAAATGTTTTTAAATGTAATATTCTGACTTTTGAAATGTGCAAATATTTCCAACCATCTACTGTCAGCCTCAATTTCACGATCATTCCACTCTTTAATTTTTTCTAATGTGACAAAATTCTTAACACAAGTTATTTCATCAAAAAGACCATCATCATTTATTGTGGAATTGGGTCTCTTGGCAAGAATAAATTCAAGTGCTTCTTTAACTTCTCTCAAGAGGATTAAGTTACGAAGAAGAGTCCAGTTGAAATTTTCCATCTCTTCAAAATGCACAGTCCATTGGTTCAAATGTTCTATACATGAATTATAGAATGTCAAAGTAGTTTCTTTGAATCTTTCTATATCATTTCCTTCTTTCTCTAAATCCTTCAGCATTTTATCCACAGCTAAGGGCAAAAATGACTCATGTTTTCTTTCAATCAATTTCAGCCTTAAGTTTTTAAGAATAAAGGCAATCTCTGCCATAGAAGCCTTTTGAGACACTCCACTTTTAGGATGTAATCATGGAATACTGCATTCTGATTGTGTACAAAATACAAAAAAGGCTCGGCACACAGATTTTCAAAAAACTGTCTTAGAATAGTAGGACATTGTTTGTGAGACAAGAAATATTCTTTTAAAGGCTTGAATTGTCGAAGAACTCTTTCAATGGCTGGCTTCAAAGCCAGCCACCTGGTCTTACTGTATCCTAAAATCTGTTGAAACTCCATGTCAACAGAATCACAGATATCTTTTAGTTCTTCTACCCTGACTGTATAAATGTAAAAGAATGAGTAGATTTTTACAACTACAACTTCAACATCAATAGGCAGACAATCACATACATTTTTAAGTCGTTATTTAAAACATGGGCTGGACACTTGACACCAATTATTTTTTGACCTAAACCTTGCTGTAGTCTAGAAAGTTTAAATTTGTATTATCAGCACATAGTGCCTGTACTTTATTGGACAAATTATGAGAATCTAAAATTTTCTGTATCAAATTGAATAATATTTTAGATGTTTCATCGACTAATTGTGCTACTTCTATTATTTTTTACATTAATTCCATTTGTAGGCAAAAAATACCTAACCAATAAAACACACACTTTGGCATTGCCATAGTTGGAACAATCACTGTAAAGTGTTACGTAGTTGGCAAGTGAGAGATCATCTTTTAATGACTGCAGAATATCAGGCTGAAAGACATTAGATAAAATGACTGCCATTTTAGTTTGAATGCAAGCAAATTTCTTATTGAAGCATTTTCTTAGTTTTTAAGTGCAATCCGTGGATCTAAATGAGTGGTTGTGTTTGATTGAATGGTAAACCCAAGTTCCTTCTGCTACTGCTGTGCTTTTTTTCTCTTCATCGAAAGTTTTACCTATTAAAAATGATTCTAACAACTTGCTTGATGATGCACAGACATCAGCTTGTTTATGCTTATTCAAGTTCAAATGGCGTTTAATATCCTGTCTCCCTCCACTTGCAATTGAGAAGCTAGAAAAACATTTGTCACATTTTACCACGCTCTCAGTATTGATATGATACGTCACACTAGTTGAAAAATCCTGTGATGACTGAGTGACAAATGAATTTCAATGGAAGAAATAATAAGGAATGACTCTCCGAATGAGTCAATGACTCAAATTAACTCCAGATTGAGTAACGACAGTCTGTTATTCAAAGCGGCATTGCCAAATGTTGTCAAGTCTATAATTACTTATGATTGTTTGACAGAATGTCCTCCTGCATTTCCCAATGCTGGACTTTACATTGTCCAGCATTGATTAGTCATTTTTGCTGGGCAAATGATCTAAAAACAGTAAAATGCTGGACATCTGGGCAGCCTAGATATACTATAGTAAGCTAGATTTGGGTAAGGTAGGCTATGGAAGATAAGCTTTTCTAGGTTAGGATATGCTATACTATTCTAGGTCATACTATGGTAAGCTTTACTATCCTATATATTTTAGGCTATGTTAGACTAGGCCTTACTATGTTTTCTAGGCTAGGATAGGCCATACTATACATTCTCTGCTAGGCTAGATTAGTCTAGGCTAAGCTATACTATACTAGCTACGCTAGAGTATGGTATAGTAAGTTCTACTGTTATAGGAAATCCTAGGCTTTTTCACCTTTACAATTCCATAAATTAGATGTGACAAAAAGTTAAGGCCGGCCATTTTAATTAAAAAAATATATATTTTAATATAATTTAGTTCTGCTTCTTAATAAACTATTAGAAAGTTATGACTTTTAAGTTGCAGGTGACTCTACATCTCACTATGTCAGTCAGTCGCCATTTTGCTTCTTTCTTTTTAATAATATTGTAACAATTCGCCCGATTCGCTAACAAAATTTAAAACTATAAATATATATTGTTTTGGCTATAACATCATAACTATTTGGCAGATTATAACAAAATTTGAAACCTAATGTTGTTTTACATTCTCTGTCAAATGATATAATCGCCATAGACCTCCCAAGGTTAACCAGGAAATTATTTTCTTTTGGCAATAACATCATAACTATTAAACCCTTATGTTGTTTGACATTATATTTTGAATGATATAATTAATAAAGTCCTCCCAAGGTTAGCCAGGGAATTATTGGGGGGGGGAGCAATAACATCATAACTATTCGCCTGATTCTGATGAAATTTGAAACCCTTATGTTGTTTAACATTCTCTTTAGAATGATATAATTGCTAAGGTCCTCTTAACCCTTAAAACACCGACCTTATTTTCTTGAAATCGCCCTGGTGAAATTAGCCTTGGTACAACAGCATTATGGAAAATAATAAAATAAAATTTTTAATCTTTTATTATAAATCAAATAATATCATTTGAGGTGCCCAGGACCACACACTTAAACGCCACAATGGCCAAAATTGAGTTAGGAATACCATGTGCTTCAGTCTTTCTTCTATCTTGGTAACAAACAAGGCATAAAAATAATGCAAAAACAAGCTTTAAAGCCGAGGGTGTAAGGGCTGATGTCCTTTAACATTTTTCCCTTTAAACAGCCTATAAAAAAAAATGACTGGAAGCATAGAACCACATGACATTAAGTGCCAATCATAGGAGTGCTTTTAAAACTGTGTAACTTGCAACATATTTGCAGCCAATCAGCAAGCTCAATAGAATCAGCAGAATGGCTGTTCTTTATTTTTGCTTTCTTTCTCTATACTTGCTTATTTTCTTTTGTTTGCGTCGACTTATGCCCAAGTGGGCAGTCGCCAGATAGCCCCTTGAAAAAAATGCTTATTTTCACGTCTTGTTAATTCAAGAATGCTTGCGTTTTAAAATTTACTATCAAATTTTTATTATTAATATTGTCCTTGGTGTGATTTATTATTGAAAATAATAATATTAATCATAATGAGTGAATATCATAGTGATAGTGAAGTAAGTGATAATGATTGCCAAAATACGCTTGCAATCAAATGAAAAAGGTATAAGAATGAAAACACGTTGAAAAAGATTGTTAGTAAAAACTTGTGTAATGCTGGAAAAGCATACGTAAGTAAAAAAACTGGGAAATTAGTACATGAAAGAAAGATAGGCTCCCCCCCCCTGCAAGGATGGACATTTTCAAAAGATTGGAATGGACATTATTAATCAAGTTTTTAATGAATTCTGGAAACCTGGATATTATAACAAGCAAACTGCTTATCTCCAAAATTCAATGGATCTGTTCCAGTAAAAAAACGATGTGTGAGAAGTGAGGAAGGCTTTAAATATGCACAAACATTTTTGTATAAAATATCATACAATAATGTTGACTATCCAGTGTGCAAAAACTGATTTTGTTCTAATTTTGGCATTGGCCATGAAAGAGTTTCTAAAGTGAGCACAAAACTAACAATGAGAGGCCGTCCAGTTGAAGATAAAACATTCTAATTCAAGAAAAGGTATTTAGACAGAAGATGAAGAATGAGTTAAAAGATGCATCAAGTCCTTCCCTACTGTACATTAATGGAGTTGCAGAAGCAAACGACACCATATAGACTATAACTAACCTTTCCTCTCTCTCCCTTTGCCCAACTTTCTATTTTTAGCATGGATTTAAAAAAATATCTTTGGTAAGTAGATAATTAAGAATTAACATAGTTAAAGTATTATATAAAAATTCTTTGGTTTTCACTTTTGCATTTGCTATAATTAAATTCATATTTTCTTAATGCTTTATGAAACATTTTTTATTTATCTTAGTTTTTATCAAAATTCTATTTAATGAACCTATAAAATGTTAAAAAAATGGTTAAAATATCATAAAGGGTTGCTCAGAAATAATTAGCCAACTTTGACTGCATTTTTCTCAATTTTTAAAAAATGTCGCTTAACAGAGTGTGGTCCTGTGTGCCTCATTTTAATAGCAAATAATTATTCTATTTATCTAACCTAAAAATTATTAATAGCCTTCTACATATTTGGAATTATGATTGGAAATATTTGCTTGTTGCTCAAAGTTATTTCTTGTTAACTGAAGAAATTAATTGTTACACTTTAGTTACCGCCTCTAAACCAACGGCATTTTATAGAAAACGTTGTTTATATCTTATGGATAACATTTTTATATGAAAGAATTTTTTAAAATTGGCCAAAAAATGAAAAATATAAAATAATTTCACCTATTTTTTGGCTGAATAGACTTTCTTCCCTTAGTCTGCTTTAAATAACATGCTGTTTTTTGTATGATATTAATTGGATGAGAAATGAAAAACAAGTGTAGACCATAAATCAGCCCCTTTTTATTGCGGTCGCTTTATGGAAGCCATTCATGTATTTTAATTAGATGATTACTTACTAACATAAGAGTTTAACAAAAAAGAACATATATTATCATATAATCAGGACGAATATGAGTCTACAAGTGAAAGGCCATAAAAGGCCCTCGGGTGATTACATAGC
This sequence comes from Ceratothoa steindachneri, assembly GCA_963969495.1. Classification (NCBI taxonomy): domain Eukaryota; kingdom Metazoa; phylum Arthropoda; class Malacostraca; order Isopoda; family Cymothoidae; genus Ceratothoa; species Ceratothoa steindachneri. The sequence goes on along the minus strand of OZ018324.1, from coordinate 189,873,092 downwards.
ACTGAATCGATGTCAGATAAAGGCCATTGGGTGGCTAATGGGTTAAGGTTAGCCCGAGAATTTGTTTTGCGGGGCAATGACATCATAACTCTTTGGTTGATTCTAACAAAATTTATATTGTTTTACATTCCCTTTCAAATAATATAATTGCCAAAGTCCTCCCAAGGTTAGCCAGCATATTAGTTTGTTTTTGGCCATAACATAACTATTCGGCCGATTCTAACAAAATATGAACCATTAAGGTATTTACATTCTCTTTCGAATGATAGAATTACCAAGGTCATCCCAAGGTTACTCCAGGAATTATTGAAAGTCATAAGGACATAAATCAGAATAAGTGAGGGCACACGACTTTTTGGTCAGCAGACCTTGTTTATATTCTCTTAAATTTTGGCTCTTGCTGAGTGTAAATGATTTTATTTATTGCTAGATGAAGGACTTAATTAAACTGACTTCAACATAATGCATTATTTTACATTTAAGATGAAGAATGTATATGATATCTTGCCCTTCAACAATCCAGATGGGGGGGCATGGAAACAAGGCTGGAGAGTTCAGTATGATGCTTCTCAGTGGTCAAAAGAAAACAAACTAAGAGTTTTTGTAGTTCCACATTCACATAATGACCCAGGTAAGTTGTGGCTTTAAAGCTTTCTAGCATTTAATGATGGTGGCATGCTTGCTTTTAATTTAATCACCTCATTTCTATGTAAAGATCACATAAGAGGCAGAGATCCAACATCTTAGTGTTTCTATTGCGCACCTTTGCCATTGAGATTCTCCTTGCCAAACTCTCCTCGGTAACATGATACAAATAGTGGTGCCTCTGGTTGAGGCTATCAAATCATGACATACCACGTTGCTTTGCTGTAATAGTGTCGTAGGAGTAATATTTTGATGGTAGAGAGGATGCATTACCATTATATACTCAGAAAAGTTCAATATTTCAACCCGATTTAGCATAGCTTCATCATAGCAAAGTTGCGATTGTTTCTGCTCCAGTTTTATGATTTGCATAATTGGTAATTCCGCGGCTCCCTACATCTAGATATAAGAGAGGCCCGCCAGCGTGCCTGAGCACAAACCTCGCCACTCGGTCGGCTCTTCTCTGACATTTTACATGATGCTGGACAAAACCAACCATCACACTCGAGTTCTGACCAGCCTGAAGCGCTTCACCCTAGATCTCGCAGTGTCAATAACATTAAGAATATGCAGTCAAAGCATCATGCTCACACCAAAATAACTAATGTAGCCCCCCACTCTCCAGCAGCTCTAGCTGGGTGAGACACTTAAAGACATCAGACGCTATTTGAAAGAATCCTCAACATCAACCAGTGAAGGTTCATCCACCCGGCCCCAAAACCCAAAGCCCAGTGGTAAGAGGAAGGATTCCTCTCTTGGGTCATCGACCACCAATAAGCGGGCAGCCTCTGGAGCTGACTCGGCCAAACCCCGAGAATCTTCAATGGACTCCTCTTCTATGGCTGAACATTCTATTCCCTTAAGTCCATCCCGCCCTTCACAGGACTTAGGCCCCATCATGATCCAAACGATGGCAGATATACACCCAGCTCCACACACCTCGCTCAGATCACCTGTTCGTTCCACCCACCCTTCAACCCATGATCCGATGGAAGCAGTTGATACTCCAACATCACCAATCGTGGTGGTTGGACCAACTCCTCAGACACCGAAAATACCCTCGACCCATGAATCCGGATTTACCGGCCGAAAATCCCTTCTTGATCTTCCTTTTCCACCAGGTTGTGAGCCCGAATTACAATCAAGGGCCTCAGCCGGTTCTCCAAAGCCCATGAAAAAAGCCCCAGTTATTGCTCCTGCAAAAGTAGGCTCCTCAAAATCAGCTCTCCATCTCCCAAGCTCTTTGGGACGAACCTCAAATACAATATCAGCATCTAAAGAGAAAAAGATATCCACTGTGGTATCTAACCGTCCCACATAATATCATCCATTTTACAATGGAATTGTCAAGGAGTTCTTCCAAAGTGGGAAGAACTCAAAAATTCTTTTGACGACTATCCAACCCACTGTTATTTGTCTTCAGGAGAATAAACTGGGTATATGACCCTTTCCGCTGGTACCCGGCTTTCTCACTTTCAACTCTATTGCTCCTGCTGAAAGCCCCTCTCATGGGGGGGGGTATCAATCATGGTATCTTCATCCCACCATGTTTCTCCCATCTCCCTACATACTACCCTACAAGCTGTTGCTGTGAGAGGGTTTCTTACTAAGCCATTCTCCGGTTGTCCTGTTTCCCGACCCTTTTAACTATTCAACACACCCATCTTTGATTCATATTGGCGGAGGAATCTTTTAACCCGTCATTTTCAAAATTTTTGTCACAAAGTGGTCTCCTCCACCTTTTATAGATGATTTGCCTCGTTTCATCCTAGCTGCCATATAGAATCCACTTGGATTGGGCAGCAACCCATTGGTTCCTTACCTTAAACCTTAATTGGTGATTCTACAGATTAATGACTCCATTGCATTCAAAGGTGCTGTGTTCAAAATATTTGTATTTTTAAAAAAATGCAAATATACATACATCTTCAATATATTACATACCATCTTCACTAGTTATCCTGTCGAAATTGATATTTATGCTTTAATAAATAAAAGTAGATTTGCAGTCATCTTTTCATTTATAGCCACTATTCCCTCTGGTAGCCCTGTCACTATAACATCACAACCATCTGGAAAAGAGAGATTGAATGAACTGATTCCAGAATTATCCATTCTCCATGATGATTAGCATCACATTAAGATGCTAATTTAATAGAGATGTATAGAAGTTTAGAAGTGGGAAGCTATTTAAATAGGTTTAGTTTTTAGATATATAAATGATTCATCTACCCTGTTGTATAATTCCAATTTTTGAGAGTAAACAAAAAAACACTGAGCAGATATAGATTATGTAGGTAAAGTTTTTAAATTTAAATGCTTCCCAGAAAAAAATTTAGGGTTTTAAAATGCTTCTCCATAGAAGTTTCTTCTAATGAATATTCTTTGTGATTCAAACACCGATGAGGCGTCTTGTCTCAACTCATTTAAATATGGTGTTGCAACCCCCCATCCCCAATTCAGTTTAAGATTATTTTTATAGACTTTCTGCATAATTAAAATTCAAACAAATTATCATCATATAAAACTAACTCACTCAAATTATTGTAACCTAACCAGCACGTCAAATAGCTCAATTATGCAAATGATAATAAAACTAAAATGTAAATACTCAGAATGTTGCACTGTCAAAGCATGCTAAATTGGTCTGAATTTTTTACTGGTACCTGGAGGATCAGCTTGCCCTCCCAACCCCACTGTCCCTGCTAGTTAAAAACTAAATTGAGACTACCTGGACCTTTTCCTTTTAAAGATCTGTTTACCCCATTTTTTTACACTTTCTTTACAAGCTTCTTCCTAGTTATTTTTCTTGGGCAGCTAATTTTGCCAGCTAGTTGCCAACTATCTTTCATACAGTCATCCCAATCAGGGTGAGTATGGGTATCACCAACTCCTTTTTGTTTCTGGTGTGAGAGTGGTGGTATTAAACAGATATCTTTAGTGGGATGTACCAATCCTTGACAGGATGGCCAGGATCTGTTTTGGTAGACCCAGAGACAGGCCCCGAGACTTTTAGTTGGCCTGGCAGACAACAAGGCAGTAAAACCAGCTCGCCAGAAGCAGTACAGCCTTGTGCACATGAGAAGGGCCACAGGGAGGGGGTCAGCCCATTGCATGCTGTGAAGTGCTTGTGGCAAACCTGATATTCCTTGTTAAAAGGCATTTATAGGGTTCAAAAAGCCTCTCTTCTGACACAGCATGAGGTAGCTGGTCAGGTCCTTAGAGCTAGACAGAGGGTTGAGGGGAGAGTTGTAAAGAAACAGGGAGGGAGGAGGGTGCACACTTACAACTTCCCTAGGCTCTTTTAAAGAGTTCAAGTCAATCCAGTGTTGGGGCATCCCTAATGTGCACTCTGTCCAGGTGAGAACAGTTCTTTCTAGTACCAAGTGCACATAGACAAACAGTTAAGGGGATAGTCTTAGAGTAAAAAAGAAAGTAGCTCTGAAAGTGAGTGAAGGGGGGGGGGGGCTGTACCAACTTCCCCAGGCCCCATTTGAGTTTAGGTTAACCTATTGATGGGGCTTCCCTAATTTGCTCTCAGGCTGAAGGATGTGTAGTTCCTCCACATACCAAGTGTAACAGGCTACACAGGGTACCCCCTCCCCTTTGGGGGCTTGACTATGGAATATAGACAGATGGCGTAGTACCTTCTGTCCATGTGATTAAGGTTAGGTTAGCTTCTTTTCAGCACATTGGTCATCAGTCTGCTGCATCGCAAGCTCCATTCCACGTTGGATGCTCAACTCCTGCTAAAAATGCTGTCTCTATGGCCATCCTTTATGTACTGCACTTTGCTATGGTGTTCTTTAATCTGGAGAAGGCCTATGATACTGCCTGGAAATCACCTATATTTATGGGTGAGGGGACCTTCCAATTTGCTTGATAGAGTCCCTGCAAGAAGATCGATTCTGCATATGAGTAGGGGTAACACACTCCAGTCCAATATGCAGCAAGAAAGCAAGGTCACATTGCTACTCTCTGTGCCTGGGAATTTTCCAGAAAACCAGTGGTGTACCCATGTTTAATGATAATGCAAAACCAAATTGGTTATATCCTACCAGAATCTAGTCTTAGTGTATATTTATAGCATGGTGCACCTGTGTTTAGTGATGAAGTAACAAACAAAATTAGGAATATTACAGCAGTTTAGTGAAAGTGACACACAAAATCATGATTGTCATACCCAAGTTTAGTGTTGGTTGATCTATTTTCCCTTTCAGGCAGTGAATTTCTTTTCAAAGTAACTAATAAGTACATTATCTCCTCCAAAGGTGTAAATCAAGAACAAGTGGATCACACATTTTTTCAGAGTAGTGATGAAATGAAAGTGGAACAGCTATATGATAGTGACATGGATGTTGGCTATGTGGCTGAGCCAAATGAAATTTGTAGTAAGAATGATGTCAGTAACTGATGCAGACATACCACATTGTCATTGCTCACCAGGGACAATAACGTACCCTTGATGAGGAGCTGTTTGTGTGGGTCACAAGGAATCAGGTTTCTGCTGTAACACTGACACCAGTAAGGAATATTTTTGGACATTTCATGCTTAGTCTCATCCAAGCAGCTACTCAAGCCTTCACCCCAGAAATGGAGTGGTTCACCATCAAGATTGATGTTGTAGCCATCAGATATTAAAAGAAAAGACCCACTGTTGAGGAAACAGCAAAAGAGATACATGCCCTTATAGGTGTCTCGATTTTTAGGTGCTATGGTGAGATAATCACCTAATCTCCTAGTGGTTTTGATGTTGCAAGACAGCTATGTCAGAGGGGTGTTTGTCTGTCCTGTTAACTTACCTCCGTTTAGATGACAATAACACAGGAGGAGAGGTAGGCCAAAGAAAAATTAGCCTACATTAGGAGTAATTGAGACAAGTTCATTGGATCTTGTGAAAAACACTACACACCTAATGAGACTGCTGATGAACATTTGCTGTCTTTCAAGAGTAAATGCTCCTTTAGAGATGTATATTCCTGATAAGCCAGCAAAATATCGTCTCAAACTTGTTTGAGGCTTCATGAGAAACTCCGAAATCTGGAGTTTCGTCCAAATCAAAGCATGTTGAGGGGTCGCACCGAGTGATCGAATGTTTGCTTTGCTTTCCCTTAGCATAGCATACCAACCATACACTGTGTTGTGAGCGCTATGCCTTTAGATATACTTCTTGGTGATGTCAACTCGTTTCGTGCATACCCCGACGTAGTTTTTGCTGTTATATAGCTGTCTTTATACTGTCAGGTCCAGAACTAAGCTAAAAACATCCTTATCTTCTCAGGTCTAAATGAAGAGTTCAACTCGGAAACAGACTAAGCTGTTTTTGTTAGGAAAGCCCCTTGAAGCCCTCAGCCAGATTGTCCTTCCAACAGGGAAAGATGTTCTGCGGCCACTCTTCTGTCATGAACAGCAAGGACAATCAAAAAGCTGTCATCGAAGTCGTCAAAGTTTGGGAACGTGCGAAATTCCTGTTGTCCCGCTGCAATCAATCATAAAAAAACTGGAAACCCTTGTCGGGAAGTAAGAAGTCCGTAAGAAGGCGAAAAAACGTCAATCCGAGGGGGAACAAGGTCTCCGACGCCCTTTCCCAGGGACACTTGTCGTCACTGTTCGACATCGCAGCCCCTGCCATTTCCTCTATGATCCACCTCAACCAGGAGGACAAGAACTTCCTCGACGACCAAAGGGGCCAGAGAAAAATGGTCATGAGTACTCTTGACAAGGAGAGCGTGGCAAAAGAGTCTAGGAAACATGAGAGGTTGGCTGCTGAGAGAAAGAGGAAGGAGAAGGAGTTAGCGGAGACTTCGGAGAGTGAAGAGACGGTTGAGTTGGCGAGCGGGAGTTCCACCACCGCTTCATCAACTTCTTCGTCGGCCACCAACTCTCCTGCTCGGGAAAGCACCTCTGCTTATGCTTCTTGTCCGAAAAGGCTCAAGATCACGAAGGAGCTTGCAGCAGCGGCTGACAGGGTCAAGTTGACCCCTCGCGGAGCCCACCACGTCTTCTCTGCCATCGCTGCAGACCAGGAAATGCTGAGTCCGTCCACCTCGTCCCTTCGCCGACACCGGAAAGTGTTGCGGAAGGAGACAGCAGAAGCAGCCGTCAAGGATTATCAAAACCAAGTCCAGGAGCACGACGCGGTTCTCATCCTTCATTGGGACGGGAAACTCTTGCCCGGATCAGAAAGTCAAGTTCATGTCGATCGCTTGGCTATCGTTGTCACCAGTCCGTCCCTCGAAGGAGACGAGCTCGCGGCTATCCCTGTCTTGCCATCGGTACCGGAGAATCAATGGCCAGCAAAGTCGAGGAGACCATCAGACACGACGTTCTAAGACAGAGTTGGGGGTCTCTTCTTCGACAACACCGCTTCAAACACAGGCGTCCATGCTGGCTGTTGCCCAACTTCTGTCGAACAGAAGTTGGGTCGTCCGTTGTTGAACTTAGCGTGCCGCCACGTTATGGAGCTCATCTTGGCCTCAACCTTCGAGCCACCTTCGGCGACGCTACGTCCGGCCCAGACGTTCAACTATTCAAACGGTTCCACAAGAAGTGGCCGACTCTCGTACATGCCAATGCTACGATCATCAACGACCCTCGGTTGGCTGACCATGACGAATGGAAGAGGACGACCCTTGAGGCTCTTGCCAAGGTGGCCGAAACGACAAGAGATGATTATAAAGAGTTCGCGAAACTAACGGCAAAGGCCATCGAGGGAAAGGTTCCCACCACCTTCCGCAAACCAGGAGCTCACCACTACGCGAGATGGATGGCGAAGGCGATCTACACGCTCAAGATCACGATGTTCAAGGACGAGTTCGAACTCACGCCGAGGGAACTGCGTAGCCTCTAGGAGATGAGTGTTTTCATCATCCTAATCTACGCCCCTGCCTGGTTCGAGGCTACCTTGGCCGCAAACGCTCCTTTCAACGATCTCACTCTCTTCCAGGATCTCCACAACTACAGAGACCTCAACTCAAAGATCTCGGAGGCCACGGTGAAGACCTTCAAGCGGCACTTTCGGCACTTGGGGACAGACCTCGTCGGCCGTGCCTTGTTCAGCGACAAAGTCACGATCGAGGAGAAGACCAAGATGGTGGAGAAGCTGGCCATTGACAAGGACCTCGATAAGAAGCGATAGACGACAGTGCCCCCAAGATCCTTCTTCAGTGACTTTGGGTGACCTTGTTACCAAGCAATCACTTTTCTCCTTCACGGCACTGAAGTTGGATGCCTCGTTTCTCCAATCTCCTGTGCTCAGTTGGAAGAAAACGAGGCATACAACCAGGGAAAGGAGACCCTCCACCATCTGGCAGTAACCAATGATGCAGCAGAATGGGCAATCAAACTGATTATTCCCAGATCCTCACCAAGGACGAGAGCAATCTGCAAGCTGTCGAGCGCCACCGACGGCTGGACCTGAACCCTAACTGATCTTACAGAAGAATCTAAAAATCGTTTCAATCGTTATTTCAGCCATTTTCAGTTTTATTTTGAAGAAAGTCCAGGAAATGTGCCATTCCTATCACTGTTCCTAAATGTTCCTTGTATAGTATCAGAGTAATATTCCTCCCATATACACTGCTGTATCGTGAAATGTTCCTAGAATAGTTATTTACCTCACTTCAGAGCAAATAGTTTCGTTTCTGTGGCATTTATAGTTGATGTGAATAAATAAGCTTGAGAAATGAACACTTGTATGGTCTTGAAAAATCAACTACCCTGTTTGACCCCTAAATCTTAAAAGATTCGCATGAAACTTTTTTGCTTTTTTCCCTTTGTTATTCCTCACAATAATTCATGGGTGCCGTAAGAGATTTCAAACTTAGATTTTTTTTACCCACCCTACTGGAAATGTAGGAGTTGCGGGGAATGAACACTCCAATGAGGGCTCCTAAGAGTCCGCAAGGACTGGGGGACCAGACCAACGTTTCACTATTCCTCACACTGACTACATGGCAGGAATACGGGCTGCCTTCCAGGCGGCTTGGCAGGCAAAGAAGATGGGAGACAGTCGAAGGGAACCTAAAGTTGCATGCCATTACACCATGACTGTTCCCATGGACCTACACCCCAATGCCCCCGTAAGGGGCGCGGCGATTTGCCATCCTGGCCGCCGTGCTGACGGGATCCAGCGCTCCGTCCGGCCCCAGCTTAGCCTCTCTTCCTTCCTTCAGATAGCCCGATTTCTCCCCTACCTCGTCGCTTTTCATACAACCTCTCCCACAACTTTCTCTCGTCAGCCTCTAATTTCACAGGGTAGAATGCTGACCTTCTTCTGAGGCCAACCACCCCGGATGGGGGCTGAGGGGGGAGGGGACATTGTTCCCTAACCCCTGAGCTCCAGTTCGGGATGGGTTTTTTTTAACAACCTGCTTCATCCCCACCCATACCTTCCTCACATCCCTTTTCCTCTCCTCTTCACATTCTATCTGTTTTACGCCGTGTCTAAGGTGGAGCCGCCATGCCGAAGGACTGCCAGGCCACCAGGCGGGAGGGGTGGTCCCAAATGGCGGCGCCTGGCTCTGCCGGGCCTGTAAGCACCTCTCGCAGTGCGGGCTACTGCAAGAGGTGGTGAGCGATTGCGTCCTGTAAAACAAAGAGGGTCACCATGCCCAATGATGAAAAAAAAAAACCATCTCCCCTTAATTCCCCCTAAAACAACGGAGCCGCCCTCGTGCAGCTCCACAGAAAAGATGGAGGTCCCCCCCCCCCCCCTGTGCTTGCGCAGGGGACCCTCCATACCTCTTTAACCGGAGAGGAGGCTTACTCCTCTCCTACGCCTACGGGTGTAGGGGACAACCCCCTCACCCCCTTCTCTGGAGGTGCTTTCGGGCACCTCCCTATCTCCAGCGGCAGTCCCTCCTTTGCTTTCTAAGGGGACTGCCAAGAAAGCCAGCAGGCAGCCCATTGCCGACCGCCCCTCGTACAAGCAGCTCGGTAGGGCAAACCCCCTTAGGGGGGAGAGGGAAGCCAGGCCCCTTCGGTCGCTTCCCTCAAAAGACCTGCTGGCAAAAATATTAAACCTTGCCGGGGTCAAGGCCTGTGCCTCCCCACTAAAGACTTATGACGCTGCCAAGGGGACCTGCGATGTCCTGGGAGGGGATGGCCAACTGGAGGCCCCTCCTGTGATAGACATGGTCCTTGAGGAAAACCAGCCTCAGAAGGTAGGGCCTTCCATGGGGAGGAATCCGGGCTCGCCGCCAAGCACCGAACCCGAATCCGCCCCTATGCAAGGTCCTCATCAAACGGCTGTGGATTCTCAGGCAGTACAAGGAGGGGAGGGATCTCCTCCGGATGATGCCCCTGCGACCACCAGGACCTTCTCAATTTCGGAGAAGGACCTGGCTGAGGCCGGTCCATCTGGCCTGGGGGCTTCTACCGGCGGGGGTGAGAAGCGGGTTCATTCCCCACCCTCCTCTCCAAAAAAGAAAAGGACGAAGAAGACTCGGGACTCCTCTCAATCCGCAGCCCCGTAAGGGGCGGCCATCCTGGCCGCCGTGCTGACGGGATTCAGCACTCCGTCCGGCCCCAGCTTAGCCTCTCTTCCTTCCTTCAAAACACTTGTTTCCTCTCTTTTCACACAACCTCTCCCACAACTTTCTCTGGTCAGCCTCTAATTTCACAGGGTAGATGCTGACCTTCCTTTCAGCCAACCGTCCCGCATCGGGGCTGAAGGGGTGGGGGACAATGTTCCCTAACCCCTGAGCTCCGGTCTGGGGTGGCTGGTTTTTAACAACCTGCTTCATCCCCACCCATACCTTCCACACATCCCTTTTCCTCTCCTCTTCACAACCTATATTTTTTTACGCCGTGTCTAAGGTGGAGCCGCCATGCCGATGGACTGCCAGGCCACCAGGCGGGAGGGGTGGTCCGAAATGGCGGCGCCTGGCTCTGCCAGGCCTGTAAGCACCTCTTGCAGTGCGGGCAACTGCAAGAGGTGATGAGCTATTGCGTCCCATGGCAAAAATAGGGTCACCATGCCCATGGATGAATTAATAAAACCTCAAACCCCTTTAACTCCCCCTTGCTCATCGACGGAGCCACCCTCGGGCAGCTCCACCGAAAAAATGGAGGTCCCTCCCCCTGTGCTTGCACAGGGGACCCTCCATATTTCTTTAACCGGAGAGGAGGCTTACTCCTCTCCTTCACTACGGGTGCAGGGGACTCCCCCTCACCCCCTTCTCTGGAGGTGCTTTCGGGCACCTCCCTTTTCCCAGCGGCAGTCCCCTCTTTTCTTTCCAAGGGGACTGCCAAGAAAGCCAGCAGGCAGCCCTTAGCCAGCCGCTCCCCATCAAAGCGGCTCGGTAGGGCAAACCCCCTTAGGGGGGAGAGGGAAGCCAGGCCCCTTCGGTCGCTTCCCTCAAAAGACCTGCTGGCAAGGATATTAAACCTTGCCGGGGTTAAGGCCTGTGCCTTCCCACAAAAGACTCTTGACGCTGCCAAGGGGACCTGCGAAGTCCTGGGAGAGAATGGCCAACTGGAGGCCCCTCCTGTGATAGACATGGTCCTTAAACAGACCCAGCCTCAGACGGTAGGGCCTTCCATGGGGGGGAAACCGGGCTCGGCGCCAAGCACCGAACCCGAATCCGCCCCTATGCAAGGTCCTCCTCAAATGGCTGAGGGCTCCGAGGCAGTAAAAGGAGGGGAGGGATCTCCTCCCACAGGTGCCCCTACGACAACCAGGACCTTCTCCATTTCGGAGAGGGACCTGGCTGAGGCCGGTCCATCTGGCCTAGGGGCTTCTGCCGGCGGAGGTGAAAAGCGGGTTCATTCCCCGCCCTCCTCTCCAAAAAAGAAAGACAAAAAAAACTAAAAAGACGAAAAAGACTCAGGGCTCCTCTCCATCCGCGGGGGCTGCGGGGACGGATGGGTCTGCTACCACTTTGGTAGGCGACCAAGCCAAGATCGGCACATCCAGCCCCTCTACCCCCTCGGGTGCGGAGCCCCTGACCAAGACTAACACCAAGAGTGCACAGGGCGGAGCCTCGATGACATCGGGGCCCCTCATTCAGAGGTTACCTGGCGTTTTCGAGCCCGCTGGCTTCAAACGCTTCCTCGTTATTCGCTCCACTGATGGCACCATGTTGTCCAAGGGCAACATGATCCATCAGAGGAGAGGATTAGCTAGTGCAATTGGTAGAGAGCCGAAGGTGACCCGTTTCTCGGACGGGAGCCTTCTGGCGAATGCGGCGAATCCCGCCGAGGCGGCCAAGATAAGTGCTCTTCGGACACTTCATGGCACCCCGGTGAGTGTGACGCCGCACTCTACCATGAACTTTGTGAAAGGAGTAGTTTATGCGAGGGAACTCGTTGACTACTCCATTGAGGACATCACCCTAGAGCTGGCCGACCATGGGGCGGTCAAGTTCGAACGTGTGATGAGAAAACAGGGAGGGGCTTCGAGACCCACCCCTACACTCTTCATCACGTTCGACTGTGACAAGCTCCCTGAGTCGGTGCGTGCTGGTTGGTACCGCTACCGCGTGAAGGCATTCGTGCCACTGCCGCGGCGGTGCTATTACTGTCACCGCTTCGGCCATACGAATCGCTCATGTAGACGTGCAAAGTCAGGGTCACCCGAAGTCTGTGTAAATTGCTCCAAGGTCGCACACGATAAGCCCAAATCGTGTGTGGCCAAGTGTGTCAATTGCGGAGAGCCGCACCCTGCTTCTTCGAAGCAATGTGGTGCATATCTCCTGGAGAAAGAAATCCTGGCCGTTCAGGCCCAGGATAGACTCTAATTCCGCGAGGCTAAGGACTTGGTCCTGGTGCGCCCAGCTCTGCCTGGGACGTCATATGCCTCAGTAGTTCGAAAGGCACCCTCTGCTCCTGGCCCATCCAGGCCAACGAGCACGGTTGTTTCCGCGCCCATTCTGAGCCCTTCGGTGGGCTCTACCCAACCCGGGCGCTCCCCTGGTAAAGCTGGCGGCAAAAAGGGTTCATACCCAGCCCCGGCTAAAACCAGGGCTCCCCCCTCTTCCCCCAGCGTGACCGTTTCCCGTAAGGCGAAACGGCCACGCGCCTCCACCGAGTCGTTAGACTCACAGGAGGCAACACCCCTGAAGATGGTCGCTAGGCCATCTTCAGGGGTTCCTAAAGCTGTCCCCCAAAAGGAGGACAGCAACAAATGAGCTTCGGCTCCTTCGCCCACGCCCCGAGGTGGAGCGGGTGGCTCGGAGACGGTGGTTCCTCGAAAAGAGGCCCCCCCACCTCCGAAGCCGCAGCGCCCGCCTAAGGTTTCGAGGCGGAGGGAGGAAAAGACTCGCATGGCGAGCTCAACCGCCCCCAATAAGTCCTCGAAGGCGACAGCGCCTCCAGCGCTTTGTCCGGCCAACAGCGCCCGGGGTTCTGTCCCCGGGAAGCGTACGGCCATTCCCGTGAGGGTCTTCAATTCGAGGAGGGCCCTCGCGTCTCCTCCGAGCTAGGCCTGGAGGGCATATTCCTTCAATGGAATTGCCGTGGACTCCGGGCCAACTGGGAGGAGCTGCGGAGGCTCGCCTCGTCCCGTTCCCCGTTAGCTATTTTTTTGCAGGAGACCATGCTAGGCGCGTGCCCCCTGCCTGCCCTCCCGGGGTATAAGGGTCTTGCGACCCCACCACCGCGGGATGGCCGGGCTGGGGGATGCGCGGTTTACACCCGGCATGATGTCTCCGTTCTTCCTTTCTCTTTAGATACCTCCTCTCAGGCAGTGGCTGTGCAGCTGCACCTGGATAGGAGGTATACTATCATTTCTGCGTACATTCCACCGTCAGCTGACTTCGACGCGGGGGACTTCCGCCGCGTCGTGGCACGGTTGCCGAGGCCCTATCTCTTGCTTGGAGATCTGAACGGCAGGCATCCTCTCTGGGGAGATTACTCCATAAATCCCAGGGGACAAGTCCTTGCCGATCTGATCGAAGAGCTTGAGATGGGTGTCCTAAACGTGGATGAGTTTACGCATCACTGTCCGAAACCGCTTCATTTTCTTGCCTTGACCTATCTTTGTGCTCTTCGGATTCACAGCCTGATTTTGATTGGGGGGTGGTCGATGACCTCCATGGTAGTGATCACTTTCCCATTCAAATATCATTTTCAGGGCAACTGCCGCCTGAGAGACCACCTCGGTGGTGCTTGGCGCGGGCGCGGTGGCCTGCATTTCAGGAAATGACTGAATTCTCTATCTCAGTCGAGGAGTTTAGGTCGGTAGATGAGGCCGTTGAGTTCTTCTCCGGCAACCTCATCGCCGTGGGCCTGACTACTATTCCTAGGACGTCTGGCCGTTTTGCATGCCGACCGCTCCCGTGGTGGTCGGCTGAGTGTGAGACGGCCCTCAAACAGAAGCGTTATGCCTACATGTGCTATAAGCGCCGCCCGAACGATTTCACTGTCGCTGAATTTCGTCGGGCTAGGGCTAGGTTCCGGTATATTTCGAAGCACTCCCGCCGCTCTTCTTGGCGGGCATACGTGTCTTCACTTAACGGGAAGACCCCTTTAGCTGAGGTGTGGAAGCGAGTCAAAAGGATTCGGGGCAAGTTCTCGCAGGACCCCCCTCCCGTTCTCCAGGAGAATGGGACCGCAATCTCGGACCCCGCGTCCGTGGCGGAATCCTTAGCGACCGCTTTCTCCGCATTCTCTAGCCGTGATGCTGCTCCGCCAGCATTCAATGCACGTCGTGATGTCGCGGAAGGTCGCCGGCTGGACTTTACCTCCAGAGGCGGAGAACCCTTCAACGACAAGTTTACTGTGAGTGAGTTGCGTTCCGCTCTCGCTTAGCGCGCGGACACCGCCCATGGTCCGGACGATGTCCCGTACGCCATGCTTCGACACCTGGGTGAGCGAGGCATGGCCTTTCTGTTAGATTTGTTCAACAGGATCTGGGTGGAAGGTCTTCTCCCAGACTCCTGGCGAATCGCTACTGTGTTCGCCTTTCGCAAGCCGGGGAGAGATCACTCTACTCCGACCGGTTTCCGCCCAATCTCTCTAACCTCTTGCGTGTGCAAGTTGATGGAGAAATTGGTAAATATTAGATTAGCCTATTTCCTGGACAGCGGAGGCCATCTGTCTTCTGCACAGTGCGGCCTCCGTAAGTTCCACTCCACGTCGGATGCTCTGCTCCGACTGGAAAATGCCGTCTGCGAGGCTTTCCTTCGTAGACAGCACTACGCCACGGTGTTTTTTGATCTGGAGAAGGCCTATGATACCGCATGGCGATACGGTATCATGGAGACTCTCCACACGATGGGGGCGAGGGGACGCCTCCCAATGTTTATATCTGAATTTTTGCGAGATCGTCGATTCCGCGTACGGGTGCGGGGAGCCCTCTCCGGCCCAAAGGAGCAGGAAGAGGGTGTCCCGCAGGGAAGTTTCCTCAGTGTCACACTCTTTGCCCTGAGCATCAACGGCATCACCTCGGTGCTGCCGGAAGATGTTCTCGCTACGCTCTACGTGGACGACCTTTCGATCTCTTTTGGCGCGGCCCAGATGCCAACTCTGGAGCGTCGACTCCAACAGGCATTGAACCGCGTCTCTCGCTATGCCGAAGCGCACAGGTTTCGGTTTTCTTTGGCCAAGACTAAGGTGGTGCACTTCTGCCGCCATCCACGGCTTCACCCCGACCCAGATTTGTTTCTTAATGGGGTGCGCCTGGATGTGGTTGAGTCGCACCGTTTCCTTGGTCTTGTATTCGACCGACGCCTCACCTGGGAGGCTCATATTCGCAGCCTTAGGGTCTCTTGTACCCGCGCCATGGACATTCTCCGTTCCGTGACGTTCAGCGCTTGGGGCGCTGATAGGGCTACCGCCTTACTTTTTTATCGATCCTTTGTTCGCTCGAAGCTCGACTACGGATGCGAGTTTTATGCATCCGCAGCCGAGCGTTTATTGCGGAAGGTGGATTCAATCCACCACACCGGCCTTCGCCTTGCGACCGGTGCCTTCCGCACTTCCCCCATTGAGAGCCTCTTGGTCGATGCTGGGGAGATGCCACTCGCTCTGCCCTGCGTGCAGTGCATCACTCGCCTGTACGCGCGAGCCCGGCGCCTCTCTCAGTCGCCAACGGCTCTCACTGCATCCGCAGCTGATCTCGATGATGCCTATGCCGCCGAGAGACTCCAGTCATACCCTAAGCCCTTTGGGGTTAGGGCCAGAAAACTCCTTCGAGAGGTAGATATAGCTCTCGGGCCGGTGGCGCCCCTGGTTCTGCCCAGGACGCCACCCTGGAGGGTACCACATTTGGCTATTTGTCGCCACGCCTCTGCTCCCAAAGCTTGTACTGCGCCGGGAGTATTGCGTTCGACCTTTTTGGAGCACACATCGTGTCACGCTGGTACCGTGCCAGTGTATACGGATGGCTCCAAGTCCCAAGAGGGGGTCGGCCTCCACGCCGTATCCCCTCTGTTTGAAGTCAGCGGGGCTCTACCAGGCGCTGCGTCTGTCTTCACGGCCGAGCTGGTGGCAATACACCACTCGGTACGGGAGATTACGCGACGTGTCCGGTTCGGAGACCGGATTGTGATCTATAGCGACTCACAAAGCGCCCTGAGTGCTCTCGGGGCATTGGAATCTCCGCATCCCCTGGTTCGCGAAATCCGTGATGCCACGGTTTGGGCGAGCCGGGCAGATGTCGAGATTATCTTCTGCTGGGTTCCTGGACATGTAGGAATTGCGGGGAATGAGGGCGCCAAAGAGTCCGCGAGGACTCTGCGACCGGACCAGCGTTTCGCTCTTCCTCACACTGACTACATGGCAGGAATACGGGCAGCTCTTCGGACTGCTTGGCAAAGAAGATGGGAGACGGTCGAGGGGAACTTAAAGTTGCCTGCCATTGCGCCGCGACTGTTCCCATGTACCTATCCCCCAATGCCGCGGCGGCTTCAGGTTGCTTTCTGTCGTCTTCGAATCGGACACACTCGTGTGACGCATCGCTACTTGATGGACCGCTCGCCTGCGCCCTATTGCAACGACTGCGTCGTCCCCCAGACTGTTCGGCGCATTCTCGTTCGAATGTCCCAGTCTGGGTGATCTTCGCGCACGATACCTGTCCCGGTACCGGGATGGGCGGGGTCGCTACCGCCTGTCCCTTGTACTCGGGACGAGTGCGTGCACCATGACTAGTGGACTTATTGACTTTTTGGGGGAGGCTGGCCTTCTCCCTTTCATTTAACCCGGTTTAATTGTTGTTGTTTTTGTTATTGTTTTTGTTATTGCTTTTTTATTGTTATTGTTATTTCTTTTTATTGTTTCCTGTTTAATTTTTAAAGTAGCCTAGAACTAGGCTGTTTGTTTACGGCGACTAATGCCTAAGTCGGCACTCGCCAGATAGCCCCTTAATTAAAAAAAAAAAAAAAAATCTCAATCCGCGGGGGCTACGGGGACGGATGGGTCTGCTGCCACTTTGGCAAGCGACCAAGCCAAGATCGGCACATCCGGGCCCTCTGCTTCCCCGGTTACGGAGCTCCTGACGATGACAAAGACCAAAAGTGCACAGGGCGGAGCCTCGATGACATCGGGGCCCCTGATTCAGAGGTTATCTGGTGTTTTCGAGCCCACTGGCTTCAAACGCTTCCTCGTTATTCGCTCCACTGATGGCACCATGTTGTCCAAGGGCAACATGATCCATCAGAGGAGAGGATTAGCTAGTGCAATTGGTAGAGAGCCGAAGGTGACCCGTCTCTCGGACGGAAGCCTTCTGGCGAATGCGGCGAATCCCGCCGAGGCGGCCAAGATAAGTGCTCTTCGGACACTTCATGGCACCCCGGTGAGTGTGACGCCGCACTCTACCATGAACTTTGTGAAAGGAGTAGTTTATGCGAGGGAACTCGTTGACTACTCCATTGAAGACATCACCCTAGAGCTGGCCGACCATGGGTCGGTCAAGGTCGAACGTGTGATGAGAAAACAGGGAGGGGCCTCGAGACCCACCCCTACACTCTTCGTCACGTTCGACTGTGACAAGCTCCCTGAGTCGGTGCGTGCCGGTTGGTACCGTTACCGCGTGAAGGCATTCGTGCCACTGCCACGGCGGTGCTATTACTGTCACCGCTTCGGCCATACGAATCGCTCATTTAGACGTGCAAAGTCGGGGTCACCCGAAGTATGTGTAAATTGCTCCAAGGTCGCACACGATAAGTCCAAATCGTGTGTGGCCAAGTGTGTCAATTGCGGAGAGCCGCACCCTGCTTCTTCGAAGCAATGTGGTTCATATCTCCTTGAGAAAGAAATCCTGGCCGTTGAGGCCCAGGATCGACTCTCATTCCGCAAGGCAAAGGACTTGGTCCTGGCGCGTCCGGCTCTGCCTGGGACGTCATATGCCTCAATAGTTAGAAAGGCACCCTCTGCTCCTGGCCCATCCAGGCCAACGAGCACGGTTGTTTCCGCGCCCATTCGGAGCCCTTCTGCGGGCTCTACCCAACCTGGGCGCTCCCCTGGTAAAGCTGGCGGCAAAAAGGGTTCATACCCAGCCCCGGCTAAAACCAGGGCTCCCCCCTCTTCCCCCAGCGTGACCGTTTCCCGTAAAGCGAAACGGCCACGCGCCTCCACCGAGTCGTTAGACTCACAGGAGGCAACACCCCTGAAGATGGTCGCTAGGCCATCTTCCGGGGTTCCTAAAGCTGTTCCCCGAAAGGAGGACAGCAACAAAGGAGCTTCGGCCCCTTCGCCCACGCCCCGAGGTGGAGCGAGTGGCTCGGAGACGGTGGTTCCTCGAAAAGAGGGCCCCCCGCCTCCGAAGCCGCAACGCCCGCCTAAGGTTTCGAGGCGGAGGGAGGAAAAGACTCGCATGGCGAGCCCAACCTCCCCCAATAAGTCCTCGAAGGCGACAGCTCCTTCAGCGCTTTGTCCGGCCAACAGCGCCCGGGGTTCTGCCCCCGGGAAGCGTACGGCCATTCCCGTGAGGGTCTTCAATTCGAGGAGAGCCCCCGCGTCTCCTCCGAGCTAGGCCTGGAGGGCATATTCCTTCAATGGAATTGCCGTGGACTCCGGGCCAACTGGGAGGATCTGCGGAGGCTCGTCTCATCCCGTTCCCCGTTAGCTATTTTTTTTGCAGGAGACCATGCTAGGCGCGTGCCCCCTGCCTGCCCTCCCGGGGTATAAGGGTCTTGCGACCCCACCACCGCGGGATGGCCGGGCTGGGGGATGCGCGGTTTACACCCGGCATGATGTCTCCGTTCTTCCTTTCTCTTTAGATACCTCCTTTCAGGCAGTGGCTGTGCAGCTGCACCTGGATAGGAGGTATACTATCATTTCTGCGTACATTCCACCGTCAGCTGACTTCGACGCGGGGGACTTCCGCCGCGTCGTGGCACGGTTGCCGAGGCCCTATCTCTTGCTTGGAGATCTGAACGGCAGGCATCCTCTCTGGGGAGATTACTCCATAAATCCCAGGGGACAAGTCCTTGCCGATCTGATCGAAGAGCTTGAGATGGGCGTCCTAAACGTGGATGAGTTTACGCATCACTGTCCGAGAACCGCTTCATTTTCTTGCCTTGACCTATCTTTGTGCTCTTCGGATGCACAGCCTGATTTTGATTGGGGGGTGGTCGATGACCTCCATGGTAGTGATCACTTTCCCATTCAAATATCATTTTCAGGGCAACTGCCGCCTGAGAGACCACCTCGGTGGTGCTTGGCGCGGGCGCGGTGGCCTGCATTTCAGGAAATGACTGAATTCTCTATCTCAGTCGAGGAGTTTAGGTCGGTAGATGAGGCCGTTGAGTTCTTCTCCGGCAACCTCATCGCCGTGGGCCTGACTACTATTCCTAGGACGTCTGGCTGTTTTGCACGCCGACCACTCCCATGGTGGTCGGCCGAGTGTGAGACGGCCCTCAAACAGAAGCGTTATGCCTACATGCGCTATAAGCGCCGCCCGAACGATTTCACTGTCGCTGAATTTCGTCGGGCTAGGGCTAGGTTCCGGTATATTTCGAAGCACGCCCGCCGCTCTTCTTGGCGGGCATACGTGTCTTCACTTAAAGGGAAGACCCCTTTAGCTGAGGTGTGGAAGCGAGTCAAAAGGATTCGGGGCAAGTTCTCGCAGGACCCCCCTCCCGTTCTCCAGGAGAATGGGACCGCAATCTCGGACCCCGCGTCCGTGGCGGAATCCTTAGCGACCGCTTTCTCCGCATTCTCTAGCCGTGATGCTGCTCCGCCAGCATTCAATGCACGTCGTGATGTCGCGGAAGGTCGCCGGCTGGACTTTACCTCCAGAGGCGGAGAACCCTTCAACGACAAGTTTACTGTGAGTGAGTTGCGTTCCGCTCTCGCTTCGTGCGTGGACACCGCCCATGGTCCGGACGATGTCCCGTACGCCATGCTTCGACACCTGGGTGAGCGAGGCATGGCCTTTCTGTTAGATCTGTTCAACAGGATCTGGGCGGAAGGTCTTCTCCCAGACTCCTGGCGAATCGCTACTGTGCTCGCCTTTCGCAAGCCGGGGAGAGATCACTCTACTCCGACCGGTTTCCGCCCAATCTCTCTAACCTCTTGCGTGTGCAAGTTGATGGAGAAATTGGTAAATGTTAGATTAGCCTATTTCCTGGACAGCGGAGGCCATCTGTCTTCTGCACAGTGAGGCTTCCGTAAGTTTCACTCCACGTCGGATGCTCTGCTCCGACTGGAAAATGCCGTCTGCGAGGCTTTCCTTCGTAGACAGCACTACGCCACGGTGTTTTTTGATCTGGAGAAGGCCTATGATACCGCATGGCGATACGGTATCATGGAGACTCTCCACACGATGGGGGCGAGGGGACGCCTCCCAATGTGTATATCTGAATTTTTGCGAGATCGTCGATTCCGCGTACGGGTCGGGGGAGCCCTCTCTGCCCCAAAGGAGCAGGAAGAGGGTGTCCCGCAGGGAAGTGTCCTCAGTGTCACACTCTTTGCCCTGAGCATCAACGGCATCACCTCGGTGCTGCCAGAAGATGTTCTCGCTACGCTCTACGTGGACGACCTTTCGATCTCTTTTGGCGTGGCCCAGATGCCAACTCTGGAGCGTCGACTCCAACAGGCATTGAACCGCGTCTCTCGCTATGCCGAAGCGCACAGGTTTCGGTTGTCTTTGGCCAAACTAAGGTGGTGCACTTCTGCCGCCATCCACGGCTTCACCCCGACCCAGATTTGTTTCTTAATGGGGTGCGCCTGGATGTGGTTGAGTCGCACCGTTTCCTTGGTCTTGTATTCGACCGACGCCTCACCTGGGAGGCTCATATTCGCAGCCTTAGGGTCTCTTGTACCCGCGCCATGGACATTCTCCGTTCCGCGACGTTCAGCGCTTGGGGCGCTGATAGGGCTACCGCCTTACTTTTTTATCGATCCTTTGTTCGCTCGAAGCTCGACTACGGATGCGAGTTTTATGGATCCGCAGCCGAGCGTTTATTGCGGAAGGTGGATTCAATCCACCACACCGGCCTTCGCCTTGCGACCGGTGCCTTCCGCACTTCCCCCATTGAGAGCCTCTTGGTCGATGCTGGGGAGATGCCACTCGCTCTGCGCCGCGTGCAGTGCATCACTCGCCTGTACGCGCGAGCCCGGCGCCTCCCTCAGTCGCCAACAGCTCTCACTGCATCCGCAGCTGATCTCGATGGTGCCTATGCCGCCGAGAGACTCCAGTCATACCCTAAGCCCTTTGGGTTTAGGGCCAGGAAACTCCTTCGAGAGGTAGATATAGCTCTCGGGCCGGTGGCGCCCCTGGTTCTGCCCAGGACGCCACCCTGGAGGGTACCACATTTGGCTATTTGTCGCCACGCCTCTGCTCCCAAAGCTTGTACTGCGCCGGGAGTATTGCGTTCGACCTTTTTGGAGCACACATCGTGTCACGCTGGTACCGTGCCAGTGTATACGGATGGCTCAAGTCCCAAGAGGGGGTCGGCTTCCACGCCGTATCCCCTCTGTTTCAAGTCAGCGGGGCTCTACCAGGCGCTGCGTCTGTCTTCACGGTCGAGCTGGTGGCAATACACCACTCGGTACGGGAGATTACGCGACGTGTCCGGTTCGGAGACCGGATTGTGATCTATAGCGACTCACAAAGCGCCCTGAGTGCTCTCGGGGCATTGGAATCTCCGCATCCCCTGGTTCGCGAAATCCGTGATGCCACGGTTTGGGCGAGCCGGGCAGATGTCGAGATTATCTTCTGCTGGGTTCCTGGACATGTAGGAATTGCGGGGAATGAGCGCGCCGATGAGGGCGCCAAAGAGTCCGCGAGGACTCTGCGACCGGACCAGCGTTTCGCTCTTCCTCACACCGACTACATGGCAGGAATACGGGCAGCTCTTCGGACTGCTTGGCAAAGAAGATGGGAGACGGTCGAAGGGAACTTAAAGTTGCGTGCCATTGCGCCGCGACTGTTCCCATGGACCTATCCCCCAATGCCGCGGCGGCTTTAGGTTGCTTTCTGTCGTCTCCGAATCGGACACACTCGTATGACGCATCGCTATCTGATGGAGCGCTCGCCTGCGCCCTATTGCAACGACTGCGTCGTCCCCCAGACTGTTCGCACATTCTTGTCGAATGTCCCAGTCTGGGTGATCTTCGCGCACGATACCTGTCCCAGTACCGGGATGGGCGGGGTCGCTACCGCCTGTCCCTTGTGCTCGGGACAGATTCGTGCACATTGACTTGTGGACTTGTTGACTTCTTGGGGGAGGCCGGCCTTCTGCCTTTTTTTTAAGCAAGGTTTGTTTGTTTCCTTGTTTTTTTGCATTTGTTTTTTGTTTGTTTTTTTCCTTTAGTTGCACGCTCCTGCGCCGGGGGGACCTCTTCCCGCCGCACCAGCTTGCTTCCTTTCCCCCTTTTGGGGTGTTTTTTTTTTTTTTCTCTCTTTAATTTTATTTTAAAGTAGCCTAGAACTAGGCCAGTTTTAATACGGCGACTAACGCCCAAGTAGGCAGTCGCCAGATGAGCTCTTAAAAAAATAAAATAAAAAAATAATACACTCCAATGCCGTTAGGTTCCTTTCTGTTTGTCTCCGAATTGGACACACTTGCGGGATGCACCGCCATTTGATGCAGCTCTCGCCCGCACTTTTTTTGCAATGACTGCGTTGTCCCCCAGACTGTTTGGCACATTCTTGTTGAATGTCCCAGTCTGGGCGATTTCCCTGCACGTTACCTGTCCCGGTACCAGAATGACCGGGGTCGCTACCTTTGTCCCTTGTACTTGGGACGGATTTGTACACACTGACTTGTGGACTATGACTTTTTGGAGGAGGCTGGCCTCCTCCATTCTATTTGATTGTTTTTGTAGGTTGCCTCTTACTGCGCCGGGGGAAGGCGGGCCTACCCCTGATGCTGGCTGGAGCCCGCTTCCTTGTTAGCTTTTTGCTTTGGTTTCCTTTTTTTTAGCCTTTGTTTTTTAGAGTTATTTATTTATATATTTTGTAATATACCCTAGTAGTAGGCTTTGGTGAGTACGACGACCTATGCTCCAAGTAGTCGTCGCCAGATGGCCTCCTAAATTAAAAAATAATCCACATCTGAACTGCTTGGTATGGGCGATTTCCTGCCATGACTAAATTGTGATCTATAGTAAAAGTGTATGCCCTCGTTGGTGCACATTTATATAGTTTTCTGTGTATTGCATCCATGCTTGGGTCCCTGATGGAGTGAGCCTCCTTCCAGCACTTGTTTTCTTTTTTGTTTTGTTTTGTCTGAGTTATTGGTTTATTTTCACTTTTGTTGTCATGTTTTCTATTTAAAATAGCCTAGTCATTAATTTCAGTGGCTAGACATTTGATTGCGCTCACCAGGTGCGACCTTCCTATTATGGTGTGTATGAGTATTTAGTGCAAAGCTTATTTAAAAAGTAATTTCAAGGTTAAATTCATTTGTAATGTTCTGCAAGATCTTGTGAAGATGAAGCACCCCAAGGTTTTTTCTACCCTAACCTAACCTAGCCTATTCTAGATTAGGTTGGGTTAGGTTAGGTTATATTAGTCTAATAAAAAACCAACTTGGGATGCCTCAATTTTTTACAAGATCCAATTATTTTAATAAATATTATATGTAAGCATTGTTATGTCTGTAATTAAGTAATCTGTAAAATGAATGCATACAAACATTGAGAATTAACCATTAAAACAATTTTGTGTATATGTAGATATTTGCCTCATCCTCTATTACTGAAAGAAGTTTCCCCATCACTGTTCATTCCATATTTCTTCCATCTTTAGTGTGTAACATTATGAAAATTGGAACACCAATTCCCCCCCCTCCTCCAAACTCCACCCATAAATATCTTATTTTTATTATTATTAATGTGACTACAGTTTCCGGTCAATTGTAGCAAACATACACTCTTTGACTCAGGCTGGATTAAGACTTTTGAGAAATACTTTGAGGACCAGACTCGCAACATTCTTGACAACATGGTGGTAAAGCTGGGTGAAGATCATCGCAGGAAGTTCATCTGGGCAGAGATCTCCTTCTTCTCACTCTGGTGGGACAGGCAATCAATGGAAGTGAAGGATTCTGTTAGGAGGTTAGTGCTTCTCCATCAATTTTGGTTAATCAGATTGAGATATTTAGCACAGGTGGCTTAATTACCACTTGAAGAGAAAGGTGTTGGCAGAATGGAAATCTTTTAGGAACCAAGCAACCTAAGATTCAGTTCTTTATAAATGGTTTTTAAGGGGAAAAACATCAAAATATGAATTTTTGCACTGTTGATGATTTCCTGAATGTCATTCTTTTTTCTGTAGCCAGAAATGTTTAAGCATTGTGTAAGCTCCTCACTTTGCACCTTCTACACTGCAGGAGGGACTAATGCTAGAATCTGAGCTTCTGCAGCACTCCCTCAGCTGGTTATGTTGCACATGATTTAGTCTGATTCTAGTAGACAGGGTTCATCTCATGGTACTCCATTGCTGCCAAAAATAACAGAGCAACCCCACAGGGGTGTACCCTGAGTAGCCTGTGTTACACTTGGTATCCAGAGGAGTTGCACATCCTCCCAGCCTGACTGCTAATTAGGGATGCCCTGTCGCTGGTCTTTCTTTAACTCCCCTGTGAGGGCCATGTCGAGTTGTTTCTCTGTTTGCTGTTCTTATGGGCCTCAGCCCCCTGTCCAGCCTCTTCTTTCTGACGCCCTATCTTCTTACCCTACAACCTCTCCCATAAATTCCTCTCATCCAGTCATCCCAGATTGGGGCTGGGAGGAGGGAACAATGCTCCCTCCCTCTTGATCTCTAGTTTGAGGTGGTTGGGTTTTTAACAACCTGCCTCGCCCCCTAGCCTCAGCTTCCTCCCATACCTCCCCCTCTCTCTTTTTTCAAGGACTATTAATTTTACTCCCAGCCGAAGTTGGAGCCGCCATGCTGATGGGCTGCCTGGTTCCGGAGCAGAAGGCGTGACCTCTAATGGCGCAGCTGTCTATGCCGGCCGCATATTCACCCCTCGCAAAGCGGGCTACTGCGCTGGGTGATTAGCATTTGCATCTTGTGGTAATAATAGGATCCCCATGCCCATTGACGAAGATTCTTTAGACTCCCTTTACCATCGTTGGAGCTGCTCTCGGGCAGCTCCACAGCAGAAAAGGAGGTCCATTCAAACTTCTTTTACCTGAGAGAAGGCTTACTCGTCTCCTAGGACTACAGGTCCGGCGGACTCCCTCTCACCCCCTTCTCTGGAGGTGCCCTTGGGTGACTCCATCTCTTCTACAGTGGCAATTCCTCCTTTGCTTTTACAGGGGACTGCCAAGAGAGCAGGCAGGCAGCCCAAAATTGACCCCTCCCACTTGATCGATAGGTCCAACCCCCTTAGGGGGAGTAAGGGATAACAGGGCCGTGGACCCTAATTTCCTGCTGTTATTCCCTCCTCTCTCCCCAATGGATGCAGGTAAACCAGCATTAGATGGAGACAAAAAGATCATATGGGATGTGATAATATGGGGCGGGTTGGCCACCTGGAAGACCCCCTGAGATTGACATGGTCCCGGAGGTGACCCAGCCCCAGATGCCTGGATCTCACATAGGGTCGAATCCGGGCTCGGTGCCAAGCACTGAACCTAAGTCCACCCCTGTGCAAGCTTCTCCACATATAGGTCAAGCCCCTGAGTACTCACAAGGAGAGGAGGGATCTCCTCCCCCCCGCTGGTGCCCCTTTGACAGCCAAGACCTTCTCCATTTCAGAAAAGGATCTTGCTGAGACCGGTCCATCTGGTTTATGTGCTTCTTCTGGCGGAGGAGAGAAGGGGGTTCATTCCCCACCCTCGTCTCCTAAAAAGAAAAGAAACAAGAAAAAGACTAAAAAGACGTGAGACTCATTTCCCTCTGCGGGAGCCCAGGGACGGACGTGTCCGCTGCCGTTTCGGAAAGCGACCAAGCCGAGATCGGCACGTCGAGCGCCGTTGCTTTCCCTTATGAGGAATCCCAGACAAAGACCAAAGTCGCAAGTGTGCAGAGCAGACCCTCGATTATGTTGGGCCCCCTCATTCAGAGACTACCTGGCATTTTCGAGCCCACTGGCTTAAAACGCCCCCTCGTTATTCGCTCCACTTATGGCAGCATGTTGGCCAAAGGCAATATGATCCATCAGAAGAGAGCTCTAGCTATCGTGATGGTAGAGAGCCGAAGGTGACCCGTTTCTCGGATGGGAGCCTTTGGCGAATGCGTTGGATCCCTCCGAGTCGGACAAGATTAGTGCTCTTCAGACACTTGATGCCACGTCGGTGAGTGTGACGCTGCACTCTACCATGAACTTTGTGAAGGGAGTAGTTTATGCGAGGGAACTCGTGGATTACTCTATAGATAACATTAGATTAGAGCTGGCCGACCAAGGAGCGATCAAGGTCAAGCGAGTGATGAGAAAACAGGGAGGGGCCATGAGACTCGTCCTACACTCTTTGTCACTTTCTACTGCGACAGGCTCCGTGATTCGGTGCCTGCCGGGTGGTATCGCTACCGCGGGAGATATTCCTTACACTGCCCACGCTTTGGCTACATGAATCTGTTACCCGAAGTCTATTTTCTCCAAGGTTGCTCACCATAAGTGCAAATCGTGTGTAGGCAAGTGTGTCAATTGCGGAGAGCTGCACCCCGCTACTTCGAAGCAATGTGGTGCATATCACCTTGAGAAGGAAATACTGGCCGTTCAACAGGGTCTGAGTGGAGGGTATCCTCCCAGACTCCTGGCGATTCGCTACTGTGCTCGCTTTTCGCAAACTGAGAAGAGATCACTCTACCCCAGCCTCTTTCCGACGAAACTCTCTAACATCCTACGTATGTAAGTTAATGGAGAAATTGGTAAATGTTAGACTAACCTTTTTTCTGGACAACGGAGGTTGCCTCTCTTCCTCAAGTTTCACTCTGTTGGTGTGCTCCGACTGGAAAATGCCCTCTGCGAGGCCTTTGATCTGAAGAAGGCCTATAACACGGCCTTGCGATGTGGTATCATGGAGACACTTCACACGATGGGAGCGAGGGGACGCCTCCCAATCTTTATATCTGAGTTTTTGTGAGATCATCGATTCCGTGTACGGGTGTGGGGAGCCCTCTCCGGCCCAATGGAGCAGGAAGAGGGTGTCCCGCAGGTAAGTGTCCTCAGTGTCACACTTTTCCTTGAGCATCAACGGCATCACCTCGGTACTGCCGGAAGATGTTCTCTACGCTCTACGTGGACAACCTTTCGATCGCTTTTCGTGCGGCCCAAATGCCAACTCTGGAGCGTTGACTCCAACATGCATTGAACCGCGTCTCTCGCTATGCCGAAATGCACAGGCACTGCATCTGTCTTCACGGCTAAGCTGGTTGCAATACACCGCTCAGTACGCGAGATAAGGCATCCTGTCCGGTTCAGAGACCGGATTGTGTTATATAGCCACTCACAAAGCGCCCTGGGTGTTATCCGGGCAGTAGAAGCTCCTCACACCCTCTAGATGGTGAGATTATCTTCTGCTTGATTTCTGGACATGTAGGAATTGCGGGCAATGTGCCTGCCGACGAGGGTACCAAAGAGTCCGTGAAGACTGACCAAGCAGACCAGTGTTTCATTCTTTCTCACTGACTACATAGAGGGTATGAGGGCAGCGCTCCCTGCTGCTTGGCAAAGAAGATGGGATACACCTTAGGTGAACATAAAGTTGCGTGCCATTGCGACACAACTGTTCCTATGCCCCCCGTCCCCAATGCGGCAACTGCTGGGAAGCACTGCCATTTGATAAAACGCTCGCCTGCACCTTACTGCGACGACTGCGTTGATTCCCAGACTGTTTGGTACATTCTTGTTGAATGTCCTAGTCTGGGTGATCTTCGTGTACGTTACCTGTCCCGGGAACTGGATGAGCAGGGTTGCTACCACTTGTCCCTTCTACTTTGGACGGATTGGTGCACACATAGTGTTGTGATCTGTTTTTTGAAGGAGGCTGGCCTCCTCCACTTTATTCGACTCTCTCTGGTATTCGTCGCATGTACCTGCAACGGGAGCCTGCCCTCCCGGGATATAAGGGTCTTGCGACCCCACCACCACGGGATGGCCGGGCTGGGTGCGCGGATTACACCTGGCGTGATGTCTCCATTCTTCCTTTCTCTTTAGATACCTCCTTTCAGGCAGTGGCTGTGCAGCTGCACCTGGATAGGGGGTATACTATCATTTTTGCGTACATTCCACCGTCAGCTGACTTCGACGCGGGGGAATTCCGCCGCGTCGTGGCACGGTTGCCGAGGCCCTATCTCTTGCTTGGAGATCTGAACGGCAGGCATCCTCTCTGGGGAGATTACTCCATAAATCCCAGGGGACAAGTCCTTGCCGATCTGATCGAAGAGCTTGAGATGGGTGTCCTAAACGGGGATGAGTTTACGCATCACTGTCCGAGAACCGCTTCATTTTCTTGCCTTGACCTATATTTGTGCTCTTCGGATGCACAGCCTGATTTTGATTGGGGGGTGGTCGATGACCTCCATGGTAGTGATCACTTTCCCATTCAAATATCATTTTCAGGGCAACTGCCGCCTGAGAGACCACCTCGGTGGTGCTTGGCGCGGGCGCGGTGGCCTGCATTTCAGGAAATGACTGAATTCTCTATCTCAGTCGAGGAGTTTAGGTCGGTAGATGAGGCCGTTGAGTTCTTCTCCGGCAACCTCATCGCCGTGGGCCTGATTACTATTGATAGGACGTCTGGCCGTTTTGCACGCCGACCACTCCCATGGTGGTCGGCCGAGTGTGAGACGGCCCTCAAACAGAAGCGTTATGCCTACATGCGCTATAAGCGCCGCCCGAACGATTTCACTGTCGCTGAATTTCGTCGGGCTAGTGCTAGGTTCAGGTATATTTCGAAGCACGCCCGCCGCTCTTCTTGGCAGGCATACGTGTCTTCACTTAACGGGAAGACCCCTTTAGCTGAGGTGTGGAGGCGAGTCAAAAGGATTCGGGGCAAGTTCTCGCAGGACCCCCCTCCCGTTCTCCAGGAGAATGGGACCGCAATCTCGGACCCCGCGTCCGTGGCGGAATCCTTAGCGACCGCTTTTTCCGCATTCTCTAGCCGTGATGCTGCTCCGCCAGCATTCAATGCACGTCGTGATGTCGCGGAAGGCCGCCGGCTGGAATTTACCTCCAGAGGCGGAGAACCCTTCAACGACGAGTTTACTGTGAGTGAGTTGCGTTTCGCTCTCGCTTCGTGCGCGGACACCGCCCATGGTCCGGACGATGTCCCGTACGCCATGCTTCGACACCTGGGTGAGCGAGGCATGGCCTTTCTGTTAGATTTGTTCAACAGGATCTGGGTGGAAGGTCTTCTCCCAGACTCCTGGCGAATCGCTACTGTGCTCGCCTTTCGCAAGCCAGGGAGAGATCACTCTACTCCGACCGGTTTCCGCCCAATCTCTCTAACCTCTTGCGTGTGCAAGTTGATGGAGAAATTGGTAAATGTTAGATTAGCCTATTTCCTGGACAGCGGAGGCTATCTGTCTTCAGCACAGTGAGGCTTCCGCAATTCCACTCCACGTCGGATGCTCTGCTCCGACTGGAAAATGCCGTCTGCGAGTCTTTCCTTTGTAGACAGCACTACGCCACGGTGTTTTTCGATCTGGAGAAGGCCTATGATAATGCATGGCGATACGGTATCATGGAGACTCTCCACACGATGGGGGCGAGGGAAGGCCTCGCAATGTTTATATCTGAATTTTTGCGAGATCGTCGATTCCGCGTACGGGTGGGGGGAGCCCTCTCCGGCCCAAAGGAGCAGGAAGAGGGTGTCCCGCAGGGAAGTGTCCTCAGTGTCACACTCTTTGCCCTGAGCATCAACGGCATCACCTCGGTGCTGCCAGAAGATGTTCTCGCTACGCTCTACGTGGACGACCTTTCGATCTCTTTTGGCGCGGCCCAGATGCCAACTCTGGAGCGTCGACTCAAACAGGCATTGAACCGCGTCTCTCGCTATGCCGAAGCGCACAGGTTTTGGTTTTCTTTGGCCAAGACTAAGGTGGTGCACTTCTGCCGCCATCCACGGCTTCACCCCGACCCAGATTTGTTTCTTAATGGGGTGCGCCTGGATGTGGTTGAGTTTCACCTTTTCCTTGGTCTTGTATTCGACCGACGCCTCACCTGGGAGGCTCATATTCGCAGCCTTAGGGTCTCTTGTTTCCGCGCCATGGACATTCTCCGTTCCGTGACGTTCAGTGTCTGGGGCGCTTATAGGGCTACCGCCCTACTTTTTTATCGATCCTTTGTTCGTTCGAAGCTTGACTACGGATGCGAGTTTTATGCATCCGCAGCCGAGCGTTTATTGCGGAAGGTGGATTCGATCCACCACACCGGTCTTCGCCCTGCGACCGGTGCCTTCCGCACTTCTCCCCATTGAGAGCCTGTTGGTCGATGCTGAGGAGATGCCACTCGCTCTGCGCCGCGTGCAGTGCATCACTCGCCTGTACGCGCGATCCCGGTGCCTCCCTCAGTTGCCAACAGCTCTCACTGCATCCGCAGCTGATCTCGATGGTGCCTTCCACCGAGAGATGCCAGTCATACCCTAAGCCTTTTGGGTTTAGGGCCAGGAAACTCCTTCGAGAGGTAGATATAGCTCTCGGGCCGGTGGCGCCCCTGGTTCTGCCCAGGACGCCACCCTGGAGGGTACCACATTTGGCTATTTGTCGCCACGCCTCTGCTCCCAAAGCTTGTACTGCACCGGGAGTATTGCGTTCGACCTTTTTGGAGCACACATCGTGTCACGCTGGTACCGTTCCAGTGTATACGGATGGCTCCAAGTCCCAAGAGGGGGTCGGCTTCCACGCCCTATCCCCTCTGTTTCAAGTCAGCGGGGCTCTACCAGGCGCTGCGTCTGTCTTCACGGCCGAGCTGGTGGCAATACACCACTCGGTACGGGAGATTACGCGACGTGCCCGTTTCGGAGACCGGATTGTGATCTATAGCGACTCACAAAGCGCCTTTAGTACTCTCGGGGCATTGGAATCTCCGCATCCCCTGGTTCGCGAAATCCGTGACGCCATGGTTTTGGCGAGCCGGGCAGATGTCGAGATTATCTTCTGCTGGGTTCCTGGACATGTAGGAATTGCGGGGAATGAGCGCGCCAAAGAGTCCGCGAGGACTCTGCGACCGGACCAGCGTTTCGCTCTTCCTCACACCGACTACATGGCAGGAATACGGGCAGCTCTTCGGACTTCTTGGCAAAGAAGATGGGAGACGGTCGAAGGGAACTTAAAGTTGCGTGCCATTGCGCCGCGACTGTTCCCATGGACCTATCCTCCAATGCCGCGGCGGCTTCAGGTTTCTTTCCGTCGTCTCCGAATCGGACACACTCGTGTGACGCATCGCTATTTGATGGAGTGTTCGGCACATTCTTGTCGAATGTCCCAGTCTGGGTGATCTTCGCGCACGATACCCGTCCCGGTACCGGGATGGGCGGGGTCGCTACCGCCTGTCCCTTGTACTCGGGACAGATTTGTTCACATTGACTTTTGGGGGGAGGCCGGGCTTCTTCCCTTTATTTAAGTTTTTTTTTTTATTGTTTTGTTTGTAGGTTGCACTCTCCTGCACCGGGGTGAGGGGGACCTCCCCCCGGAGGTCCCCTGCCGGAGATTGCTTCCTGATTGTTATGGTCGTTTCAAACTTCGTGCAAGCAACATCAGACCGACTCTCTCGGTCTCTCGGCTCAGTTTCTTCTCTCTTACCTCCCGGCAGCCTTGCGGCTTACCGGGAATGAGCCGGCTGACACGAAGCAGGGTTGTTCCCCCTACTCTTCAGGAAGATTCAGGATCGTCTAGTGATACGCGGTACATGGCTGTGAATCCCGCTGAGGCCCAAGTGCAACGGAGGCTCTCGGCCGGCAGGATTCCGGTGGACACAGATAGGGTGTTCTCTGACATCAGTGAACCAGTTGTGCTAAACTCACCTCCACCCGCGTATCCCAACGTCCTTCAAGTGGACCCGGAATCGGCAACTCAAGAAGGACCTTACCCGGATACTCCGAGGGCCCCTAGGGGTCCCCCCGCAGCAGGATCTCATCCAGCGATCCTCCCGTCGGATCATGAAGTGATCGACTCAATTCAGTGGACTGTGGTGGTCGAAAACCTGCGTAATAAAATTGATAGTGACGTATTTAAAGTGCGTGATAGGGAAGAGTTAAAATCTCTCCTAGTGTTATTCCGTTTTAGAAACAGCCTTACGAGAAGTGAATTTCTCCATTTACATACGCGGTTAAGGCTTTTTCATTGTGTAGCCCAATACGGCTGGCAGCCGGCGCTTCGTGACGCGCGTGAACAAGAATCCCTGGTTACGGGAATAGTGTTAAGTGAGGCCGCGTTGAACGGGCCTAGAGTTCAGACCATTAGGGTCGCTAGTAATACGGCTCCGCCCAGATATGGCAGCTGGTTCCACTCCGGAGTGGCTCCGTGAGGCAGAGGCGCACCCCGCGCTGGGTATAGACCACGCGGCACGGTTCCTAGAGGACGTCGTCGGTAATCTCGACGTAACCTGGCGGGAACGTGTTTCCCGAATGGCACGCCACATGTTCCAAGAGGTGCCGGTTGAATCGGACTCCTCGTCAACATTGGCAACGCCACCCGGAGACCTTCCCGCACTAGAAATGCCGGAACCTCCCATTTCCCCCATCCATCCCAGGTTCCCGGTACTTCAAATTCATGACTTACCTGCGCTCCCTCCGATATCTCCCTTAATTGCGACGGTCTCGGAAGTAATTGACGTCGCCCAGGATGACTTTCGTGTCCTACAAATCGGACCTGATCCAATGACAAGTTTCTTCGAAGAAGCAGCGGCACAGCTAGGCGCGCTGCACATCTACGAGGGACCCGATATGATTGCTCATATCCCTATGCCAGGCTTGGCCGTCCCCACCGTTTTGGAAATAACGGCTCCCAGTGAAGATCCCTCACCATCATCAATCTCCTCTAACCCTTCGGATCACGGCGATGTGATAATAGAACCTATCAGTGCTCCTCCAGACATCATGGATAGAAGCAGGGAAAATGGGAGTGAGGTATCTGAATAGGAAGATGCTGATGGAAATGAGGAAGAAGAAGAAGAAGAAGAAGAAGAAGACAACGAACAACGCGAAGATCACGACAACGAGGAGAATAGACGAAACCAAGACTGGGTTTCCCCAGGAATGGATCCTCTGGAGCCAAGCCCTCCGAGGTCCTTCGACGAACAGGCACGTCTGGATATCGAGCCTCCTTGAAATATCCTCTCGCTACCACTAGCTAACCACATAATCAAGGCCGCCCAAGGCAATGGTGTCAAGATATTTATCAACAGACACTACAAAAGCTGGGTAAGTTCCTCGCCCGGTGTGGCTCCTCTACTACAACAACTACTAGACAATGACGTCATCGAAGAAAGTAGGCAGGTGACAAGATGCCACCGGGTCTTCGCAGTACAAAAACCCAACGGCTCTGTGCGTATAGTCTACGATATGCACCGCCTGGACGAATACTACACTCCTCCGTCGTTTAGGCTTCCGTCGGTGCAAAAGGTGCTTAAGAAAACAGGCCCCAAGGACGTGGCAGTAAAACTGGACCTTAAGGATGGTTTCTACCACATTCCTTTAACAGAAAAATGCAGACATTGGTTTGGCATTCGATGCAACGGCAGGACGTTCCGTTTCAAACGCCTTCCCATGGGTTTCGCAGGCGCGCCATTTATAATGCAATCTACTATCGGTCCTGGCATCCAGGCAATGGTCAGAGCCCGGGGCTACCAAAGTTTCACATACCTGGACGACATCTTAATCATCGGTCCAATAAGGAAAGTGCGCTTGTGCGTACGGGACATCCTCAACAGTACGCTTAACGTAAATTTGGCCAAAAGCACTCTAGTACCTACCAAAACAATTACATATCTAGGAGTTAAAGTGGATTTGAAACGTAAGCGTGTGGCGTTGGTACCCTCTATGAGCCACAAGATCAAAGAAGCCCTTCTCTTCGCCGCCGGTCATACGGTTTCATACAGAGGTTGGACAAGGTTTGCGGGCCTCATGAACTTTATCGGCCCAATTATCCGCCTTCCTTTCTTCTGGGTGCAACTGATGATGGATCAACCTTCGCACTACGACCCGGAGAAACTCCTGGTCTTGGCATCACTGATCAATACAAGGTGGACGTCGTGGAAGGACCCCAGGGCTCACTGGGAACCAATATACGCGGATGCGTCAGAAACAGGAATAGGAATAACTATTGGCCCTAATTCTATGGGCATACCTCTTCCGGTGGAACAAACCGGATCCATCTTCATGTCCGAAACAATTGCTTACTGGACAACACGACTCCTCTTCCCTTTTCGCCCCATCTTGGGCGACAACTTACCGGTCGTCTTCAACAGCAGAAGGGGAAAACTTCCTATAGATCTCGTCAGAACCTTATCTGTGAATTCCTTACGATCTATATCTAACGTCTTTCGGTTCGCATCCAACAACCTGCGTTGGGTCCGTTCCCACAAAAACATAGCCGATGGCGCCTCTCGACTCTTCGAGAATTGTAATATAGCGTGGTTGGGAGGCTACCTCTAATGATCTATATAAGAGGCGCCTCCACCAGGAGGACGCCATGGTCGTTTCAAACTTCGTGCAAGCAACATCAGACCGACTCCCACCACCGCCCCTTCTCCTTCCAATTTTAGGTCTCTTAAAAGAAGGCACCCTTTCTGTAAACTCGTATCTACGTATACCATTTATGATATGCGTAAATCAGTATCTTTTCACCAATTTCACTTTCACATATTTATTTTATTGTATAACCTATGTTTTGGTCGTAAAAATCTTTTGATACTTTTGTAATTTCATAGCAAAATAAAAGAGGGGTCCCTCATCCTTGCGGGGAGGGGGACCACAAACAATTTATATCATTGTTAAGTTTTCATATTTTTATTTTAAAGTAGCCTAGTTCTAGGCTGTAGTGTTTTTCGGCGACTAATGCCAAAGTGGGCAGTTGCCAGATGGGCTCTATAAAATTAAAAAAAAAAACCTGCAACGGGATAGGCGGGCCTCACCCCAACACTGGATTGTGTTTCCTTGTTTCGGGTGCTTTGTTTTTTGGTTCTGTTGTTTTTCTTAGTTTGGTTTCGGAATTTTAGAGTAACTTATCACTAGGCTAGAACTTTTAATTACAGTGACTTATGCCCTTGTGAGCAGTTGCCAGATGAGCTCTATTACTCCCTCTTTCCTCTTGCCCGATTGATGTCCTCCCCTACCTCTTTTACTCCCAAGAAGGTGGCTCAAATTCACCCTTCACTGTTTGTACAACTTTTTTATTGGTGTCTTCCATTGTGGGCTCTAGCAATTAATGTATATTACCTTTGGTGTAATATTTCTTCTCCGTCCTTATCCCGTTCATTAGTTATTTTTTCCTTATTTTTCTTGTTTCGTCTCTTCACCCACCTGGATTGATCTGAGCAATGGTGATAAATCCCTTAAATAGTATAATCCTTTCTGAGATCTTGTAGCTTTGACTTTCTCCCTGGCATGGAGGGGGGTCAAATCATTACCCACAGGGAAAGGGTTATTGGGGCAAAACCGATCTTCTCATTAATTGCGCCCCAATACCCAGGACCCCTCAAGTCCTGGCTTCCTGCAACCTGCAGGCCTTAAAGAAAGGGAGTTGTTTATAGACGTTTTAATGCCTCTTTACTGACCCCAGAAGGTAACTGGTCAGGTCCTTGATCCTAGACAAAGGGTTGAGGGAGATGGGGAGAGTTGGTACACAAAGGCAAAAAGTAGATGAACTTCTACTTCCTAGCTCTACAGAGAGGTGCTTTTAAATTCCCTCAGCATGCAACAGCCTCCCTTCACCGTAGTTTGCTTCCCTCAGGACAGTCTCATAGACGGGCGCGGCCCCACTTAATTGTGGGAACGTGGGTGGAGCCTACAGAGCAATCTCTAGGATCAAAGCTTCCTCCAGGGGTCAGAGGGGGCAGAGGTCATCTGCTCCCTGGGAGCACTTAACAACAATGTGTCCCCGTACTTCGCTATTTTTCCCTATGTTTATTTGCTGCCCACAGGAGGGTAGGACTCGCGTATCGACTGGGCTAGCATGCTGCAGCTGTGTTCCTTCCAGGCCCCAATGCCAGTTGGAAGATCTGCTGCTCTATGTCTTCCACATATTTTCACTTTGTTTACAGATCTCTCCTTACATTTTGGGGGTGGGGGAAGGGGAGAGGTACCTCGTAGGTTATTGCTTTAAATTAAGAAAACTAACATTTGTAAACAGGTTGGTTGAACGAGGTCAGTTGGAGATAGTGAGCGGCGGCTGGGTGATGCCTGACGAGGCCAATACCCATTACTACTCTCTCATCGACCAGCTTCTCACTGGGCATGAGTGGCTTCAGCTGAACCTTGGCGCCAAGCCCAAGTAAGTCTGGCTCCGTTGACAGGGTTCCGCTGAGCTTACCTCCTCTTTTCGCAACAGGGCTGGTTCAGCCAAGTTTAGTGGTGGCCTCCCTAGTGCCATATAGTTTCCTCTTTTGGTTACTCGGATTGCGTACCATCCTCACATTTTGGCTTTCCTTAAATCCATCCCTTTAATACAAGCTTTTCAACATTTCTATTGGAGATTCCCTCATCAGGTTTTGCTCTTTTTAATAAGATTTATCAAGACGCTAGGACTCGTATCTCGGTGGAATTTGACTGATTGTTAGTAGATCCTCTAAACATTGTTTAGCTTCGCAAATAAACTTTTAAGCTTCCCCTTCCCCCTTCCCCACCCCTGTTATCGTTAGTGCATGTCCGAGTTCTCATTGCATTGAGAAACCTTTGCAGTTGACTCAAGTGGACTTCTTGCTTTGTTCCAGCAATGGTTGGTCCATAGATCCGTTCGGAATGAGTCCCACAATGGCCTACCTGCTGAAGAAGGCGGGCCTTCAAAATATGCTGATCCAGCGCACCCACTATGCAGTCAAGAAACATTTGGCCAAGGAGAAAAGTCTTGAGTTCCGGTGGAGGCAGATATGGGGTGAGGCTTGCTTGGGAGACCCAGTAATTAAGGTTACTGAGGTGTATTAATGCAATCTTTATCACCCTATTATCACATCCCGTTAGTTTAGCCACATTTTTTTCCATCTCTTCCTGCTTCTATTGACGAGTGAAAATGCCCTTGTTCTTGTTGGTTACATAGCTTCCTTCTCTTTTAAAAAAAATCCCTGCTTTGGGTGTGGAAAAGGGTTCATTGCTGTAGGGTTACTTATATAAAAGACAGGACTAAGACTGGGTTGAATGACTGACATTACAGCCCCTTTTTAATAACATGCTTTGACAAAGTAAACTGAAATCAGGATGTTCATCTTCATTGCACTTTTTCACTCTTGTGAGTTCTCCTGAATCGAAACAGGCAGTGTTTAGGAAAGATACCACGGCACTTGGTCTTCTCCAGAGGTCTCAAAACCGATTTTTATTTTGAAATTGTTCTAAGATGGTCAAAGCAGCCATGATTGGATTAGATGGGAAGTGTGCAAAGGACTTGTCATCTTTGTGCCTCCATTCAGCATACACCAAATCTTTTTAAACCTTTTCAATTTTAAAGCCCTTCACATTTTGGTAGTCTTGTGCTCTCCCCCAATTCTACCGCCCTGCTAATTGGCAAGCTAGTCTTGCTGTTCATTGTTTCCTGTGTAAAGTGTTATCCTCAGTGTTTTGTTTTCGTTTTTTACCCTTAAATCAAATTTTTTACTTCTTTGTATTGTTTTAATCATATGGAGTTTGCCCATTTTTTTAAGTTCATTCAAATAGTTTCTCTTTAGTTGTTTTTTTGGGGGGGAGGGTCAATTATTTCAACTGGTGCTCCATTCTCCCATGTGTTTTCTTAAATTACAAGTGCTCTTCTTTGTGTGTTTTCTGTTTTAATCTCCTCTACTCTCTTCTTTTGTCTTGGATTTCATCATATCAAGCTGCACTGTTGTTTTTTTTTGTTTTTTACTTTTATTTATGCCTTTTTTTCCTTCTCTATGCATGTCTTCTTCTTTTATTGTTTCTACATTTCTATACACATTTATCTCTGCTCATTTAATTTGTAATTGAACTACATATATACAGTCTGTTCCGGCTAAATTTGATGATTTTTAATGTCTCTTTCAAGAACAGTTCGAGGTAACGGCGAACAGTCACCGCTATTGGAGAGAATACAAAGGAAAGTTTTAGTTGAGGAAAAAGTTAGCTGACATGGAGGAATGGAAGCCATCTGAATATTGGAAAAGAGTTAGTTGCATCCTGATGATTCACGCCGAGTATCAAAATGCCGATGTTATGACTGTTGCTCAATCCTCTGTGAGCACTATAAAAGCTGTAAGACGTGACATGAACCTGTGGCCAGGAGAAAGGGACACAACAGGCATTCGGATTGTGTGTGCATGCTGAAATTCATCCAACAACTGCAGGAGAATGTGTTAGAAGATCCGCGCTTTGGCGTGAGAGATGGGTGTTGTAATCGCCACCATGAAGCAGGCCCCGAATGAGGACCTTCGCTACCACTCGTAAAAGAGGCGAAAGGTACAAATTCTGACGGCCAAGGAAAACAGCTTGATGAAGTCTAACATCCGGTTGAGCAGGGTACTATCTTGTTTTCAGAAGAAAAGAATTCCCAGGGCCAGTAGCACAACAACCAAAACAACAGGTGACTTGCCTACAATTCATGCGATGTTCCATGTATCATGAAAACCGTTTCCCCCAACTGGGATATCTTTGATTGTGCCTCCACACAGGATGACTTCATGCTACTCCACATCCTTGT
This sequence comes from Ceratothoa steindachneri, assembly GCA_963969495.1. Classification (NCBI taxonomy): domain Eukaryota; kingdom Metazoa; phylum Arthropoda; class Malacostraca; order Isopoda; family Cymothoidae; genus Ceratothoa; species Ceratothoa steindachneri. The sequence continues at coordinate 189,834,304 of OZ018324.1, read as the reverse complement.
GCAGGGTCTTAGGCACAAATCAGATGGCCTTGTAGAGCTGCTGGAGACTGGGGTCAAATCCTGACTGGAGAGGGTTGCTGCTGGTAAGCCATAGCTCCAGAGGAGTCGGAAGTAAGTGGCTGGTTGCCAGAGAATTTCTATGACTACACCATCCCCACTTTCTGACTTCCTAATTCCGCCTCTTATAATCCCTTAAATTACTATGTGTGGGGCATGGTTGAGAAAGAGACCAACTGCTTTCCCTGCAACCCCAAGGCCAAGCTGGTGGCTAAGATAAAAAAAGATGTGTTCGAAGATCTTCCAGAGAGAGGGGAACATATGCTACAAGATTTTGAGCTGTCTTGATGACACGGTTGAAGCTGAGGGCGGCTACTTTGAGTAAACTGTTATCTGCCAGCCATAATTTAGTCGATATTTTTTAATTTTTAAAGTACATAATTCATAGGGGTTACTCCTTGAGCAGCTTGCTACGTTCCATTTTCAACCCCGACTCTACCCCCATCCCATCCCTGCTTGACACATCTACAGTGATGACTGCCCCATTTGTCTCTATGGCACCCGCAGGGGAGTACCCTGTGTACCCTGTTATACAGGTTACCTGGTTGAGCTGCACATGCTTCCTGCCTGAGTGGAAATTTGGGAAGCGCTGTCAGGGATTAGCACAAACTCTGATGGGTCCTGGGAAAGTTGTTAACGCGCTTCCCCCTACTCCCTCACGACGCTACTTTATCTTTATTTATTTATTATTATTATCGCTCTTCCCGTAACCTTTACTCTACCTGCACTTCCTACCAGGAGAACTCACCCAGACAGAGTTCAGTTTGGGGATCACCTAGCACCAGGGTTTGATAATAATAAGGTGATCACCCACCCTACTCATTAGTGGACCCTCCTATCTCTACTTCTCTTTATTACATACCTTCCTACCCCTTTCCACACTTGCTCTTTATCCACAGAGGTTCCGGCTGCTTGACACACTTTCGTCCTATTTTGGATCTTCAGTCGAGTGGCAGTGTATACCATGATGCCCCTACCTGCTCTGAGGGCTGAAACCCCGCCGTCTGAGGCAGGTATTATACACGGGGTGTGTTGGGCGTGGACTCTGCGCTCACCTTCCTCCAGTACACATACAGTGCGCGACAAAAGTTTAGGCTGGGTGCGTGTCAGACAAGTTGCAGCATGATAAAAGTGTCATAAAAAAATATTAATCTTACCCTTAATACTTTGTTGGGCATCCTTTGCGTTTCTTGACATCCCTCAGGCGTCGTCGCATGGACATAGCAAGATCATGTAGCTTCTGGGTAGGTATAGCATCCTAACAAGCCCTAATTTCGTTCTCTAGCTTGGGGAGAGTGCTGACGTCCTTCCCTTGTAACTGCCTCGCTTTCCCCATAATAAGGCCACAAACACTCCCAAACTACAAAAACCAGTCACAAAATGGCCTCAGTCAGGAGAACACAACAGCACAGTCCTCTCACTACCTCGGACAAGCCGACACTGAGCATGTGCTGGCAGGCTGAGCGAGAAACTGAGGGATGTAGTGACGTCATGCAGCCGGCCCAAACTTCTGACTAAATTAAATCACCCTCATCTATACCATTCTTTTTTAAACATAAGTTTAGTCCACCCCATTCACCCGGCCTAAACTTTTGACGAACACTGTAGGTGGCTGCTACCTTGGCACCATCTTTTATGGTCAAAGCTCGCGGACGAATTCACTTGAATGGCGGGCCAGGCTGTCAAAGCCCATCTTAGCTCCAACCCGTGGGCCGAGGATGTGTAAATGATCACATTCTGGAATTTTCTGATTTATGTAGACATTTCTCTGAACCCCAAAGGGCATTGGGAATTCATAGTATCTAATTTCCGGGGGGGGGGGTCCTTTTTTATAATGTTACTATGACTGCAATAGAAGAAAATAGTGTGTGACATCTGGTCATGCAGATCCACCTACAAGTGCGGCCGTGTCCTCCCTAGGTGTTGTGGAGGACAAGGTAAAACAAGGAACAGCTTTGACCAGTGGAGGGGCTCCCCTCTTGCCATTTCCATGCGGCAAAGGGTCTTCCTCTTTGCCATCTGTGGAGCCAGCCTCAGCAAGCTCTGTCTCTGAAAAGAAGGTGAACCCCTCCCCCTACACACTGTGCCTGGGGTATAGGGGTTTTGCACCCCCATCACCACAGGATCGAGGTTGGGCAAGAGGGTGCGCGATGTACACCTACATGATGTCTCCGTTCTTCTCTTTGCTTTAAATAGCTCCTTTCAGGCAGTAGGTGTGCAACTGCCCCTGGATAGGACATATAGTTATTTGTTTACAGTTCACCGTAGGCTGACTTTGACGCAGAGGACTTCTCCCGCCTCATGGCACAGTTGCCCAGGCTCTTTCAACTGCATCGAGATTTGAACGGTAGACACCCTCTCCGGCGAGACTACTCGATCAATCCCAGGTGTCAGGTCCTTGTCATCCTGATCAACAAACTGGAGATAGGTATCCTAAATGTTCTACGCTTCACTGCCCGCTTCCTTTTTCTGTCTTCATCTGTCGCTGTGCCCTCTGGATGCACAGCTGTTTTTGCCTGGAAGGAGATGGTCAATGAATTCTTGCAGAGGTATGCAAGCGAGTCAAAAGGATTCGAGGCAAATTCTTGCTGGACTCCCCCGCCTCTTCCCATTCTCGGAGAATGGGACCGCAATCTCGGATCCCTCGTCCATGGTGGAGTCCTTCGCAACTGTGTTTTCCACATTCTCTAGGCGGGATGCTGTTCTCCCAACGTTCATTGCACATTGTATGTTGCTCAAGGCCGCCGAGTGGAGCCGGCGGGGAACCCTTCAACGACAGTTTTAGATTGAGTGAGTTGCATTCCACTCTCGTTTCGTTGGCGGACGATGCCCCGTATGCAATGCTTCGACACCTAGGTGATCGAGGCCTGGTCTTTCTGTTAGATTTGTTCAACAGGTTCTGGACAGACGGTATCCTTTCAGACTCCTGCCGAATGTCTACTGTGCTCGCTTTTTGCAAACAGGAGAGAAATCATTCTACCCTGGCCAGTTTCAACCCAATCTCTCTAACCTCCTGCATGTGTAGGTTGATTGATAAATTGGTAAATGTTAGACTAGCCATTTTCCTGGACAGCGAAGGCGATCTCTTCTACACAGTGTGGCTTCTGCAAGTTCCACCCCACATCGGATGCTCTGTTTCAGATGGAAAATGCTGTCTGCGAGGCCATCCTTTGTAGAGAGCACTATGCTGCAGTGTTTCTCGATCTGGAGAAGCCCTATGATACCGCATGGCGATACAGTGCCATGAAGACTCTCCACACGATGGGGGCAATAGGATTCCTCCTAATATTTAATTCTGAATTTTGCGAGATCGTCGATTCCGCATATGGGTGGGGAGAGCCCTCTCCGCCCCAATCGAGCAGGAAAACTGTGTCCTACAAGGAAGTCTCCTCAGTGTCAGACCCTTGCCTTGAGCATAAACGGTATCACCTCGTGCTGCCAGAAGATATTCCCACTGTACCTGGACAGCCTTTCGATCTCTTTCAGTGCGGCTACACACTGACCCAAACTAGTTCCTAAATGAGGTTCCCATGGAAGTGATGGATTCACACCCTTCTTTGGTCTTGTTTTTGACTGACACCTCACCTGAGAGGATTGTATTCGCAGCCTTAGGATTCGTGACAATCAGCAATTGGGGTGCTAATATGGCTACTGCCTTGCTTTTCTATCGATCCTTTGTTAGTTCAAAGCTTCACTATGCATGTCAATTATTGTGGAAGGTGAACTCGATCCACCACACCTGTCTCCGGCTGGCGACCATTGCTTTCCGTACGTCCCCAATTGAGAGCCTACATGTTAATGTTGGGGAGATGCCACTCGGTTTGCACCTTGTACAGCGCACTATGCGCCTCTAAGTGCCACCCCGGCGCCTCTCTCAGTCACCAACGGCACTCACTGCATCTGCCGCCAAGCTCGACTGTACCATTGCTGCTGCGTTTAGTGCTAGGAATCTGCCTAGCGAGCTCGGTGGCGCCTTTGGTTCCGCCCAAGACGCCACACTAGAGGGTACCACCATTGAGCATTTGTTGCCACGCCTTTGCTTTCAAAGCTTCTACAGCGCTAGGAGTATTGTGTTTGGCCTTTTAGGTAAACACATCGTGTCAAGCTGGATCTGCACCCGTGTATACGGATGCTCCAAGTCTCAGGAGGCGGTCGGTTTCCACGCCATATCTCTTCTGTTTGAAGTCAGCGGGGCTCTATTAGGCGCTGCGTCTGTTTTCACGGACGAGTTGGTTGTGATACACCGCTCGGTACGGGAGATAACGTGACGTGCCCTGTTCGGAGACCAGATTGTGATCTTTAGTGACTCACAAATCCCCCTGAGTACTCTCGAGGCATTGGAATATCCACAGCCACTGTTTCGCGGTATCTGTGATGCCACGCCGCTTGCCTCAAGCCGAGTGGATGTCAAGATTATCTTCTGCTGAGTTCCTGGACATGTTGGAATTGCGTGGAATGAGGGTGCCAAAGAGTCTGCGAAGACCTGGCGACCAGAACACCGTCTCGCTCTACCTCACATCAACTACATAGCAGGAATCAGGGCACTCCTCCGGGCGTTTTGGCAAAGAAGATGGGAAACTGCCGAGGGGGACTTAAAGTTGCATGCCATTGTTCCCATGGACCTACCCCCCCAATGCCATGACGCCTTAAGTTGCTTTCTGTCATCTTCGAATTGGGCACACTCACGGGAGACGCCGCCATTTGAACATACTACCACTGAACAACATCCTAAGTGAGCCTCTCCCTCCTAATAAACCAATCAGAGAAATCACTACATACAACGTACAAAGTAACCCTATTTCAACTGTCAATAAAAACAACAGCATGCCCCACAGGCAGCGAAAGCCCAGACAACATTGAACACCTCTTAGATTGCCCAAGGCTCACACAAGCATGCACTACACACACCATCTCCTCTTGTAGGGATCTGTGGACTGACCCAGAGATCTCACGGAAGGGAGGTAGGGGGGTGAGGTGGAAAGTAAGTAAAGTTGATTAAATTATAAAAAATGGGACAAAGAAAACCATAAATCAATTTCTTGTTTTAAACTAAAGTGTTTTTCCTTTACAAAAAGGTAATAGTTACAAATTCAATTTTTTATGTGTAAAATTATTGTTTTCCCTGATTCTGAATATTTCACAACTGCGGTAGCTAAAGGGTTAAGTAGCAAATAACCACATCCAAGTAGTTGATTACATCTCATCTATTTAAATCTTATGTAGATGAGATGTGCAGGAAAATATTCCTGATTTTTTTTTTCTAGATACACAGAAGAGCACGGATATGCTTTGCCACATGATGCCCTTCTACAGTTACGATGTGCCCCACACATGTGGCCCTGACCCTAAAATCTGCTGTCAGTTCGACTTCCGGCGTCTGCCTGGATCAGGAGTGGCCTGTCCCTGGCGTATCTCTCCGCAGCCCATCAACGGCCAGAACGTTGATGCGAGGTGAGGCAACCCCAAACTCAATGGTTCTTGCAACCTTTTACTGGTAATAGATCTGGAGAGTAGATCTTTGTATCCATGGTGAAACCCGTCTTTGACTGCCCCTGCTGCCATCTCCAGCAACCCCCAAACGCTTCCCCTCTCATTCTATCCTCCCCTTCCCTCGCCCATCTTAGAACATCTTTAAATATGACATATTTGAGAGACTTCTGAAAAAGAGGTCATTCCTTACTGGTGCCGGGTTTCCTTGAACAGAATCCGGCGGTTAAACTTAAAGTAGGAATAGATCTCAAGCATAGTATGGACCCCCTTCCCCTCTCCTCTGCAAGGTGGGCCTCCCCGAGGGAATGAATGGGAGTAATTTTGCTTCAGCATGTAACTGTGGGTGCGCTGCTTCTACATCCTGTGATTGTTGGGTCTGTAGTGTGAGTCCTAGGATGGGGGCGGGGTTGTCCGTTTAGTCCCACTTTAGAGTGTTTGTTCGATTTGTGGTAGTCACACATGGAAAAGTGTTACTGCTGATGTGTTGGGTCAGACGGTTTCGTGTGAGTTAATATGTTGTTGGGAATGGCCTGCTTGCTGTTATGAGTGAGATATAGTTTGCATAGGGGTTGGTGTTGATTAATGGAGTTTGTGGGATGTCATGTGTGGGTAGGTTGAATAGTAAGTAAGGATGAGAGAATGGCTCCTTGTGGGACCCCATTATGGAGTGGTTGGTGTACGATTTAGTAGCGAAATTCAAAACTCTGTTTCTGTGTTCCGGGTTGCAGATAGATTAGATATTTGATCCCTCGACTATCTTCAATGGTTAAAAGGACTAGATTCAATCAGAGATCTAAGGGGGCTCAATTTTTTGCTCCCACCAACTGTTACAGATTTTGGGAGTAGATCCTGTTTTCCCATTATTGATTCGAAATTGCCTTCTCTTTAGCCTTGGGCTCCCATACTTCACCTTAAATGTTATAGATCTCTCAGCCATGCTTCAAAGCATAGGGGCTTCGAACATCCTCCCTCTCGCACCTCTCTCCCCACAAGGGGTTTCAATACTGGCCTATCTAACCGCATGATTCCCCCGTGCATTGATAAGTGACAGAATTGCACATCTTTGGTTGGACCATTTGCCTTCCTTTTCTCAATTTAAAACCCACTGTTGACCTTGTTCAGGGCACGCTTGATCCTGGACCAATACCGAAAGAAGGCGGAGCTCTACCGCACAAATGTTCTGCTCGTTCCCCTCGGAGATGACTTCCGATACGTCTCATCGACTGAGTGGGACAACCAGTTCCTCAACTACCAGCAACTTTTTGATCACATGAACTCCCATGAGGATTTGCATGTCCAGGTAAGTGTGGGTGCCAGACTTTCTCTTCTTCCTGCCCGTGAGTCTTCCCTCGAGAGACCCGACTTAAGATGCCTTGGGCACTTGCGCTAGGCACATTCAGTACAGTAGTAATATTCAAATAGAAAAGGGACAAAGTTTTAATGGCCATAATTAGATTTTTATCATTACTCACACTATTGCCATTTTAATGTCTGAAAATATAACTGGATATGGGGTAGGAAGAAGACTTCTAACGTCCTCCAGTGCATGTTGTAAAAGATGACTAAGCCCGGATAATGAGGCACTGGCTTGGAAACCCGCCCACCTCAATGATTTATCCTAAGAGCGCAACATGCATTAAGTGTAATGAGCAGGACTGTCAGGCTGGTTAATCTGCATCTGTGTGTGAATTAAGATGGTGTATGGAATGTGAGGGTTATGTGTGATGCGAGAAAGAGGTGAGTGGTTATTAATGTCTTTAAAAGAGGGGAGATAGCAGTTTGTGTGGGATGGAGTGCGATCAGGTGTAGTTCAGAGTGGTAGGGGTAAAGAGGGATTGCCAGTGGTTATGAGTGATGAATGCGTGAGCTTGAGTTGAGATTTGCAAGGGTAAATCTGTGTGTATTTGTAATTTATGGATCCTGTACTGATAAGAGTGAAGCTGAGAAAGAGGTTCTGGAATGACCTGGGACGAGTGTTGGATGGAATTGAGAATGGTTCTCGGTTGATAGTTGTAGGAGATATGAATGGACGAAGAGGTGGCAGAATGAAAGAGGGGATAACTGGGGCTCTTTGTACACCAGTAGAGAATGAAATGAAAGGGTGGTAAGGTTCTGTGCTGAGAGAAACAGACCGTCCAAATATGCCCAAATCAAGCTCAGACTGTAAAAAGGAAAACAAAAGGGAAGGACAAGTGGAAAGACAACAAAGAAAAGTGTTAATGATTGTCTTTCCGCGATCTTATAACTTGTCCCTCTTGAAGGGAGCCAAGTTATAAGGTTGAGGAAAACAGTTTGGGGCAGAGTTGCATATTCTAGCTGTGAAGGCTTTTTTATTTGTTGGTTTTGTTTAGCCTTTGTACTTTTTATCTTTGTTATTTGCATATTGTTATGCGTTTTTCTTTAATATAGCCTAGTAGTGGACTTGTATGAGTACAGCGACTTCTGCCTTAGTAGGCAGTTGCCAGATGAGCTCCTAAAAAAAAAAAAAAAAATAACTGAAGGGAATGAAGGAATTATCAGCTTAGTTTATCATGTAGTTTACCATTTTTACACAGTAATCCTGTGAATTGGAAGCCTAGAATGTATTGCATAAACAGGAGAGTGTAGGTTGCATAAATTCATAATTAGGAAGAGCCATGCCCAAAATAGTATATGTAAAATGGTGACATCGCATCAACCTTATGACAGGTTGAAGTGAGAAAAAGGATGTTGATGAAACATAGGCATTTGATTCAAGTCTATCAAGGAGAAAAGTGAAAGATGAGCCACCCCAGACATGGGAATAATATTCTATACAAAGACAAATAAGTTCCATATAGATTCGGAGGAGATGCTCAGAGAAGTAGTACTTGTGACATCTGAACATTATACCCAGTTTTTTACTTGCAGACTTAGCGAGGCCCACACTATGATCTTTCCAAGACATTCTACTACTAATTTCTAAAGAACACATTTAGAAGAAGTAGCAGTTGAATTTCATTGTTATCTTTCCATCAGGGATACGATCCAGATCCATTTTAGCAACATTATAAAATTTTTAGCGAGAAGGTGAGTGTGTAAAAGAGTTAGACTGAGGAGGAAAAGAAGATTTAGGAAGCGTAAAATCATCAGCATATGCACGGGTGGGATAGATGGGTATGAAGGAGGCCATTGAGGATGATGAAAAGGGCAGGGGAGAGGACAGAACCCTCAGGAACACCACTAGAAATAGGCAAAGAGGGTTACTTAACACCATCAACTACGACAGAGAATGAATGGCCAGGCAAGAAACGAGAGATCAAGCCACATGGGGAATAAAATCAAAAGCAGGAAGTTTAGACAAAAGGGCCTTGTGCCAGACTCAGTCAAGAACCTTATAAATGACATCTATCAGGTATTGCAAAAGTCCTGTTAGACTTGTTACGGCGCTCTCAACAAAGAATACTGATGGTTTTGATACAGTTACACAGATTTTTCTATTGTTTTAACATATAAATATGTATTTAAATTGTAATATTAATCAATGTGGCCCCTTTTGGCGGCGAGCACGCGCTCCAAGCGAAAACTGAAGGCCGCGCACACGTTGCGGATGAAGTCCTTTTTCATGGATCGTCGATGTCGCTGTGACAGACTTTGCAAGCCTTGCCCTCGATATGCGTTCACATGCTGTAATCGAGGGGATTGAGGTCAGGCACCTGCGGGCAGCCAAAACTTCTTTGACCAGTACATATTTGACCCCAACCACTCTTGCACAGTCTTGGTCGTGCGTACCATGGCAACATCCTGCTGAACGATATAGTCAACCTTTGTGATCTTTCTTACCCAGGGCAGGACTTTCATTGACAAGATGTCCCTGTAATCGGCCGCGAACCATACCGGCGGCATCTTCTCGCCATTCAAAGCCACGATGCAGAGCATCATTACGGAGGCCGGTTGCTTGGTCGTAGACACGTAGCGGACCTCGGAGACATCCTTGCCGGAGCTTACCACGTGGTCGTTTTGCTTGCTGATGACCGAATTGACCGTGAAGGTTTGTTCATCAGAAAAATATGAGAATTCGATTGCCATGACTCTTCAAGTGTCCGACGTTGCTCTCGCATACGGTCGGTGAGCAGAGGCTTTTACACGCATCTCAAGCTCTTTCTGCCCTCCTCCTTGACGACTCTGGACAACGTGGCCACCTAGATGTTCTTTTTCACTAGCGCAGTCATTTTGAGCTTCGAAGCACTTTCAAAGGCCTTTCTCACAGCCAAGCAGTTAACAGCTTGAGGTCTGCTTGAAAGAGGTCGATCTTTGAGGTCTTCCCCGTTCTTGAACTATTCCTTGACTCTGAGGAGACGCTCATCCTGCGGACATTGAGCCTCTTGGTTATGTCGAACTTGTTGTGGACTGCGCGCACGAAAGCAGAGATCTCGATTCTTTCCACTTCCATCGCGACACACCTGCACACATTCAGGAAAAGTAGAAATTTGAATTTGTTTGACGGAACTTTTTCTTTCACACACGTAAACCTCTCGAAAGATAAAAAAAAAAACCCGAGTGTAACAGAACTTCTCCAACACTCGGTAAGTCTCTAAATTTTTTTAAGAGAGGGTGACCAAATATGAGCGAGATATGCTACGAGATCACCGGTTGCCCCATCCTTACGGAACACATACTGATGATCAGAGAGAAGAGAATGAGATTCTGAGTGTTTAAGGATATAAACAAGCCCATTCTTTCAACACAAGAATGTGTATAAATACACACAAGTTGGGCAAAGGAGATTAGAAGAAATTAAGAGTATGTTTGATCTTACCAAGTAAGAAAGAATATGTGTATTTGATGTGAAAGCTGTAAAAGGGAACAATATGGGACTATGATCATATGACGATGCTGTGTAAGGTTAAACTGCTTGGTACATGGATGAGATGTAAGGAAAGGAGAATCAAAAGTGTAATGTTATTGAACTAGAGAAAAAGTGGAGAGTGTGTGAATGATTTAGAGTAGAAGGTATAAATAAGTAAGAACATGGAGATAGACAATTGTGGAACAAATTTAAAGAAGTGATAGCAGTGAGTAGGGAAGGCAGAACTAGAAAGACAGCAAAGTGTTGAATGGTATAATGATGATGTTAAGCATGTACTGGATAGCAAAATGAAGGCATATATTCAAATGCTTGATACTGCAGAAGAGAAAGACGAGGTGATACGTTTGAATGCATCCAAGGAGAACAAGAACAAAGTGAAAGTATTCATTAAACAGTGTAAGAAGGCAGTAAATAAAGCGTTTGGGCAAGAGATGAATGAGGATCAAGATGGGAACAGGAAGCTATTCTGGAACCCAAAGAAGAATAACTGTGTGAACATAAACAAGAAGAATAGCCGGCCACTTATAAACAATGAGGTTAAAAGTAGATGAGAATACTTTGAGGTGTATAATGTGGCTATGTTAGATAATGCATATGTAAATATGATTGGCTTCATGGGCGTAAATTGGGTGCTATGTCAGTGTATGGAGATGTTATCCCGCAGGGCAGGGTCCTAAGTCCTACCTCGGCATCTCTGCCAACTTACTAACTCTGTGCCACCACAGCTAGTCCCCTTAGATGCCTACAGCTAACATCATACTGATAATATACTAACAATGAATTACTGCAAATGTATTAAGCAGTATTAACAGAAGGGTGTGAACAGTCAAGCTTTTCTCTAAGGAAATGGGAACAGTTAGCCTTCTCTCAAAAGTGGAGAGTTAGTGTGGGGTGGAATATAATCATGCGTCAAGCACTAATAAACATGGCTATAGGGGTACTAAGGTGTGGTACTAGTTCTGAGGTATCGTTGGCTATAAATGTGTGAGCGTGAGAAGAATAATAATAATAGTCGAATTGATATTTCGCGAGGGTGAAACTGTGCCTAGTTGTATATGAACCCTGTAGTGATAGAATTGAGGCATCCGCACCAGGCATCAAGAATTACACAAAACACCTATCCCCCTCCATCCAATCTCACCTTATATCCTTCCACAACTACACCTTAATACAAAAGGACATCTCATTCTCCAGCATTACCAGACACACCCAAACCCTCCTACAAAATGACTATACTACAAAACTACAATCAATAGCCATTAAAATCAACAAAACCACATAACATCATCAACACCTGCATCCTACTCTCCTCCCAACACTGTTCAGCGGGTTTCTTGCACAACCTACCACCACTCACAGCTCCCTACCTCTTCCTAGGAGCAATTTCATCGCCTGGCACCACAGCTGGCTAACCTCAGTCTAACACACCAAAGGTACTACCATCATCCAATAACTGTTGTTGTTTATTGCTCCCTGGGAGCAGGTGGCATCTCTGCCCCCTCCCTCCGACTGCTTGCGAGATTAAGGGAGGAAGATTTGATCCTACATTGCGGCTTAACCTCGGGCGGGATACATCCAAGTGTGGTAGTCCCAGTCCACGATTGCACCCAGGTGGGGTGGTACATGTCATGTCCACTTGGAAAATGACCTCTATTTGTTCTTGCCCTTCAGGGTGGGTAGAGTTTAAAAAAACACTGCCTTGCCTGCTGAACTGTCCAACAACTACACCCACTGAATATACGGAAGAACAAATCAACCTAGAAGAAAATCCTCAGAGCAAAATGAAACGCCCACATCCCCGAAATAACCCTCTGTTCTCCTCACTTCTACACTTAGAACCCTCTGTAAAACCTTCAACACACTCAACTCTGACCACCTCCCAATTCTCAACATGATAATAGCGACTCATGTTCCGGGTGGTAGTCGCCAGATGGCACTAAACCACCACCATCACACACACACAAAACAACAACAATTTCACACCTGAAATCAGTGAATATCTGTTGGTTTGGTCAGCATGGCAACATGTTTTTCCTTAAATCATACCCAAAATTGGCAACCTCATTAAAGATGAAACAGAGCACCCATTGTGCAGAACATTCATTACTTCATCACCTATCACCACCAAACGAGAAAAATGGAAACAATAGCTTCAAACAATCAACCACCATACAAACGGTTCCCATCTGACAAACAATTAAAAAAAGTACATCACACATCCGGCCTTCTCCCCACATGAATCTACCTGCCAGAGGTAACAAAATACCTAGCCTAACCCGCCAATGCAACCACTACAAAATTTGCCAAATACCCACCAGCCACAACAATAAGAAAATCCTCAAAAAAAATACCTAAATTTCACACTGACCCCGCACCTCAACAACCTTTTACTCCTAAGACACTTCACTCACCATCATATTTCTCAATAACTCAAAGCAAAGACCCACACCACATTTAAAGCATTTGACTAAAACATCTTGGCCCCATAGTCATATCTGCACTCAGACATCTTCCACCATTCCTGGTTACATATTATCCCCCCCCCCCTCCAATCTGGAAACACCCATACATCCTCCCCATCCTCAAACCACGCAAATCCGCAAACCTTCCTTCCTCCTGAAGACCCATTTCCATCCTCTCCACCATCTCAAAAACTAATAAACTTGATCAACCCGATCACACCTCTCTCACACACTCAGCATGGCTTCAGAACAAAACAACACCTATCTTAGAATGCTTTAACCCAAATTAACCCCCACAACTCAGTGATGGAAGCAAAAGACGCTGTCCCACGCTACACCCTAAAAAATGGATAGCACACCACCTCTCCGATAAACATGGCCAAGTCCTCCAATGCAGGGTCCGATCCAAAAGCAAAATGCTTCTCAGCGTGATTGCCAAAGTTGCCATTCACCCTCCTACCCTCTTCAATCTCTTCTTGCATGACATACAGCTCCCTACTACCCAATCACTTCAAACATCCTACGCAGATTGGCTTATCCATCACAGTCATAATCATCAATCAGGTTGTGATCAACATTATTAGAATCAATGACAAGATTTGCAGTTGTCAAATATTTGATTTATATGAGTGGTTTGTTAGTAGTAGCCATTTTCGATTTCTGTCTTCTCCCCAAAATAGTAGTATTCATAGGTTGAACATGCCACACGCTCTAACTACCTGTGGTTCAGATCCCTCGTTAACCTCTCGGTCCCCAGAGAAAAATAAAATGCTTTAAAAAGTGCAGATCAATGGGGAAACCCTTATCAAAATTTTGGATCTTGTTAAATATGGACGCATCCTTCTCTCATTGCCTCAAGGGAAAAACCATCAAATCAATTTATCATCTTATCAGTGAATGAATTCTGTATTAAGGACTAACTAATGCAGGTACATGGCAATATACCAACGGGCTCAATGGAGATCACTGAGCGTATTCCCCATCAACTACGAACAAGGCCCTTTCTTTCCCGGCTCTTAGGCGCAGTTTGGCACATTAGCTGACTATTTCCGGGCGCTGAGGGAAGAAGTGGAGAAGAACGGCAAATATGAGGAGACTCCTGAGAATTTCTTCCCCAGCCTCTCAGGAGACTTTTTCTCGTACGCCGACAGAGACAAAAGCTACTGGACCGGATACTTCACGTCGCGACCTTTCTATAAGCGAATGGACAGAGTGCTACAGTCATATTTGAGGTGAGTTAGGTAGGGTAAAAAATACTTTCAAAACCAGTTTCTTCTCGACGTGGGGGCGGGAAGGTCCTGGCCAAGAGTGGACCGTCTGGCCTCGGACGGAGGAGGTAAAATCTAAAGTGCCAATTCCATTAGGGAGGCGAGTGTAGCCTCGTGGAAGTCGGGGTACCTCATCGTTAGGCTTCCCAATGTTTTCGAGCCTGCCTACTTCAGGCCCTTTTTTGATTATCCGTTCCATGGATGGGACCATGTTGTCCAGGATACACATCCTCTATCAGCATCGGGCATTAACTATGATTCTCGGTAATGGACTAAAGGTCGCCCGTTTCTCGGATGGAACTCATCTGGCGAATGCAGCTGTCATTGTGAGCGCTCTTCAGTCACATTATTGCTCTTCTACACACTATACAGGTGACACCCCTCTACCATGAATAGTCTGCAAGGACTGGACCACCGTACCAGCTTTTTGCTCTTCTCCACATTGCCTATATGGCAGGATTCAAGTCAGCCTTTCGGTCTGTATGGCCGATGGGAATCTAAAGTTGCATACCATTGCGCCGCGACTATTTCCGTGGTCCTACCGTCCCTAATGCCTCTACGACTTGTTCAGGTGATTTTCTGTTGCCTTCAAAGCGGGCACATTCGCGGGACGCAGCGCCATTTGATAGAGTGCTCCTCCCTGCACCTTACCGAGACAACTGCGGTGTCCCTCAGACTGTCTGTCACGTTCTTGTTACAGTTTGGGTGATCTTTGCGCACGTTATCTGTCCCTTTACTGGGAGACAAGTGAGGTCGCTACCGCATGTCCTTTGTGCTGGGTTTGTGCACTGCCAGAGTTTTGAGAGGCTGCGCTCCTCCACACTATTTAGTCTTTTGGTTTTGGATGGTTGTTGCATTCTCAAGTTCTTGAGGAATCGGACCTCCCTGTGACACTTGAGCGTGCCTTATTTGTTGTTTTTTTTTGTTTTATTTTTCTTGTTACTACTTTTTACTCTTAAAAAAAATAATTAAGTCAAAGTAGGCTTAGTGTCGATTTTGGTGTATATGTCCCTCCATGAGGCAGCGAGACGATCGCATTCAATAAAAAAACAAAAACGCAGCCTAGTCAACGCACCCCAGTACCACCTCACTATCGCCACCACGCACCCCATCAATACCCCACTTCCCCAAAACTAAGCACCACCGAAACTTTACACTCAACATTTTACAACTAAACAAACAGAATATCAAACAATCAAATGGAATGAAAGGCGTTTTTCATTGACCTTAACATACATCTGGCTTTCATCCAGGAAACAAAACTCCGGCTCGGATCACAAACATACGACGCTACACGCACTTTGGGCAAGAGAAAACGAGAGAGTCGGCAGCCTAATCACACATCGGAGATGACCAACACCTCCAGAGTCACCTCAGGCTCCATCCCTCACCATGATCCAAAGGAAATTCAAGCCCTCCTAGCACGCATCGATAGAACAGGGTACTCTTTCTCCAACCTGTACTTACCTCCACCCACATCCAAACCACCTCCTAACATAACAAGACAACAACACCCCTTTATCGTCGACTTCAACGCCCACATCCCTCCCCAACCTGTCAGCTTGGAAGCCAAAAGAGCTCTCACGCCGCTAAGAAGCCTCGATCTGCCGACTACGTATCGGCTATTGAAAGGAGGTCATCGCCCCTACTGCCAGGACTGTCCAGTCCTTTTGACAGTCACTTATATCATCGCAGCGTGCCCCTACTTTCGGTGAATTGAGACACCACTACCTCCCTTTCGACAGAGGTCAGGCACCCCCTCCGGTCAGCAGTTCAGAAAGAAAACATGCATCCTGGACTGACAAAATTCCTCAAAGAAAGTGGACTGATCTTCAAATTATAACAAATTAGAATCTTTTTTTCTTTTTTTCTAATGATTTATTAGAAATAATTTTTAAACACACCAACCTGTATTAATCACCCCACACCCACATCTAATCTGCCTCCTTCAGATTTTCATTACATAATCATCACTCACACTTTACATGACTACCTTACCACTTTTCATAAACATCATTAGCATAATCACCTTTTAACAGTAGTATAATGTTTTAAGTCATTTTTTACTATAATTTATTAAAAACTAAACTATGGCACCACCACCATTTTAGTGTGTGCCATACTCTCAGTGCCAACTCACCCACCAAATATCGACCCAGAAGAAATATTATTCTCATTTCACACAGGTCACCCGCAATGACATAATCCATACAGACACAGTTCGGCACAACTTCGCAACATCCCCGACACAAGTACAACAGAGGCAAAATTTGATAGAGCCTGTCTAGTCAGTGAAGTTCACTGGGGCTGCTTCCTAAAGAGACAATTTCACTGATAACTAAATGTAACCCCCCCCCCCCTCTCTTCTTCCTTATAGAAGTGCAGAAATTTTGTTTTCTCTCATGCTTGAAACGGAGACCCACTCAGGCTGGACGCGCAACCAGCAGGAAGTAGTTTACACACTCATGGACCACCTTGCTCAGATCCGCAAGCACCATGGCCTCTTTCAGCACCACGATGGCATTACTGGCACAGCCAAGAACCACGTTGTTGTGGACTACGCTAATAAGTGAGTAAGGTAGTTTTTTGAGTTTTATATTTGCAGACCAACCAGCAGCATTATAGTCCTGTAATTCTTGTATTCAACTTTCTCCCCTTTTCCCTTATACAGTGGCAATCTCGTACCATTCTTCTACTCATGCCCTACTCCACTTTCAAATGCCTTAACTTATTAACATTGCTGTTTATTAGCCTCCTGGCTACCCTATCATCCACTCTAGCAGTCTTATTATTTTTCAAACTTTTCCAGTGTTAACAACTTCTTGCGGTTTTTATCAGTGTATCTTATGATACACCTACTTTGAATCCTCAAAACCAATGGCAAATCGCATTCAATTAATTTTCTAGACTTTTCCAATGTATTCTCTCGATACACTTTTGACATTCAAATCGCCTAAGTGTCATGGTCATATAAGCGATGAGTGCTTAATGTCACATGTTCAAATCCAACTTCTTTATTTATTTTCATATAATGGTTAAAATAGTTTCCCCTATCTTTCCATTTTCTACTTCTCCCATTTTCCTTCTTAAGCTTTTATTGGTTCATGTAATATTCTCCTTAGTGTTTTTCCGAGTTGTGTTATCAATTTCCATTTCCTTGGGCCTTTAAATACATCTACAAATCATGTGTCATGTGATTTTCAATTATATATATTTAACCAAAGTTAGAATGTTAAAGACTTGAAGAATTGTACTATCTATTCATTTTATTCAATAAAATCATCGTTGGCCTTAACCATTTCCTCCAGACAGCAGTGGCGGAACCTGTTGCAGGCCTGCTCAACAGTCCCCCTGTTTAACTGGGGGAAAACTGTAGTGATCTTGACCCTAAGCTCCACCTTAGTGTTGCACAGGGGCTTGTTGGTCTCTCTATCCACCATGCCCTGCACATAATAGTCCAGGGGGTTACACTATGGGAAGTTACGTCAGAGTCATGTGTTCAAAGAAATTGTCTGACAGCCAAACTAGGTCCTCCTGCTTGTGTGGCATGGTGCAGTCCTGCTGCTAATGGCCTCCGGGGCAACACCAACTCATCCAGGCACTTAATGTAGCCATCCATGAAGATAAACTGGGGCTATGTAGGGTCACATGTCTTCCAGGCATGGTTTATCCTTGTGTAGAAGGTCCCTAACACACACCTTAACTCGTGATGTACCAATCAATCGGCATATTTTTTGTGATTTGTCTAGTCTTTATGCCGATTAACATGTTAGGAGATTTTATCATCACTTGCCTACCATTATTTTCATATTACAATAAAAGTTTCATCAACTCTCATTTACTATTTTTTCTATTCAAATTTTTATAATGGTTGGTGAAAAAAGTGTTAGAAAAATTTCCAGCGATTAAAGTGAATGTTATTAGTGTGATTAAGATAAAAGCTTGAGAAAACTAGATCAACTGGAATAAAGAAAGGTATTGGACTTCCTAAGTTCGTGACCATTCCAGAAAACATTGAGTCACTAAACTGAGTATAAGTAAAATGTTGGGTACGTTTATCCCTTCCTACAATCTGTAAGTAAAAAATCGCACACTTTTTTCACTGCTCATTTTATAAAAATTTGTAATAGAAAAACAGTGGTCAGTGGCACTTGTATCGTAAATTGAACGAGTTCTATGTTTCACTTTGATGTTATTATTGCAAAATTTATGACTTTTTATCATCTTTTACATTCATGTAACAGGAAAAAAGTTTTTTTGATATTATATCTAGCATGCAAAAAACAATAATTTATATTTTCTGCTAATTTGCTTGACTAACCTAAATGAGCATCATTTGATCCATGCTTTATGCATGCTGATAGGCAGGCAAGGTTGGAAATCATATTGCAAAGTGAGGTGATTAGCCTCATAGTCATTGAGCTTTGACAGTCCTCAGAGCATTATAAGTGACTATAATAGTTGAGCTTTACCTAATGTTTTGAAAATTTATCTAAGCTCTGCATCGGTCTTTTGTTAATAAATTGGCATCAGCCAAAATGTGTAATTGGTACATCACTAACCCTAATATCATCTCTACTAAAAAATAAAAGTCCTCAAAAAGGACCATTGCTGAAAAACTGTGCCTATCATGTTTATGGTTTTTTGGATTGGAAGAATTTTATTTCAGTGCTGGGAGGTGGTGAATACGGGTGTTTTTTATTCAGTCATTTATGATACATAGGCTGCGTTTGGACTGGTGTCTCCTGTGTAAGTTTGTGTTAGATATTGGTGGTCTCCATGTGGGAGGTATTACTTAGAGTGTTCTGAGTAAAGAGTATAGTTCATTCACTGTTTTTTGTGTTGTTTGGATATTGTATTTGAGTTCATTTTGAGGGGTAGTAAAGGTCATGTCTCAGTCTAGGGCAGCAGTGCGGACCCTAGCTCATGCCCAAGGTGGCACATCTACAACTTTTTGGTGCATAAAATTGAGGCTTGAAAAAAAAATCCAGCTTCATCATTTAAGCTTGGGATGCAACTTGCTAAAATACAATTTTATTAGGAACAATACTAAATCAATTATAATAAAAATAACAAACAAACAGACAAGATAATATTAATAAAAGTGATAATATAAGAAGCTACTATGCTATTCAAAGCTATCTAACTCCACGATATTGATTCTATTTGTCTTGTTTAGTCTTTAAAATTTTCTAAATTCTATCAATAATAACTATAAAACAAATATTCGTAAAAGATAGAAAATTAATTAGAAAAGCTTTATTGGCCATGAAGGGTAATGATACTAGTTTTTGCAAAATTCTGGTCGATTGGGTATAGAGAGAGGTATGTCATGTATGAAAAGATTGAAGCAGGTGGGGAGAGGATGGTCCCCTGAGAGACCCAGTAGTGGATTTTTTTCTTTTTGGATTGATCACTCTTAGACAACTAGGCTTTGTCTATTGGATAAATGTTTGCTAACCATTTCTATGCCATTGCTGTGATAGTTGGTGTGTAGGATTTTTGGTTTGAGGATCTATGCCTTTGCTGTGATAGTTGGTGTGTAGGATTTTTGGTTTGAGGATTTTTGCTTGGAGTCGCTCTTTTGCTATCCATAATAATCCCAGAAATGCATTAAATAGCCTTTGATCAGATCAGAGGTCTCATTGCTCCAACCTTTAAAATGGACTATAATTGTGTGGCAGTAGGAATATTTTTTTCTTCCTATGGCACCGATGAATGCCATATCCTCCTGTATGTACTAAGAGGCCTTTAGGATGATAATCATTTGAAAATGGCTGAATTGATTCCTAGTTCTTTTGTTTCCTTCTTCCCAGGATGCTCTCTGGTCTGAGGATGAGTGAACATGTGATCCAACAGGCAGTCAATTCCTTGCTTTCCCCCAAACCTGTAAGTTTTTATCATATTTTTTTGTGCAAAGTCACTTAGGTGTAGTTATAGGATGGGGCCCAATTCAGGTCAAATCCCTGTTGGCTGCCACTTGCGCTATCAACCTATCATTCAAATCACATGCAATATGGAATTTTTGTGATGTACAAGTCCGAGTGTTTGCTAGAAGATGGTCAAGTAGGTTATGGCTCAGATAGTAAGGCTCTGCTCTCGTTGGGTAAATTGTAGGGTTTCTAGAATTTTAAGAAGTAGTGTGTGTGTAATAATTGCATATAAAGTCTCCATTTTGGGATAATGGTGTGTCAAAATTATCCAGAAAGGTTGATGAAAAAGTTGTAATGACTGAAAGGGTCATCCTTGAAACCCTTGCCTCTGTTTGATCCTCTAATAATATGACAAAATGGTTCAACCCTGGTTAATATAGAGGCCTCCTCCACTTTATTTGACTCTTTGTTGTAGATTGAATGTTCCTGTGCCAGGGGGGAGGCCTACCCCCAATGCCAGAGCTCGCTTTCTTTGTGTTGCTTTTTTGCTTTTATTTTTAGTTTTGTTGTTTTTTTTAAGCTTGCGTCTTGCCTTTGTTCCTTTTTTATCTTTGTTATTTGTTTTTTTAATCTAGCCTAGTATTAGGCTTTGCATGAATTACAGTGACTTTT
Organism: Ceratothoa steindachneri; assembly: GCA_963969495.1. NCBI lineage: Eukaryota > Metazoa > Arthropoda > Malacostraca > Isopoda > Cymothoidae > Ceratothoa > Ceratothoa steindachneri. The sequence goes on along the minus strand of OZ018324.1, from coordinate 189,813,654 downwards.
GCTCTAGTAGGCAGTTGCCAGATAGACTTAAGTAAAATTGTTACTATGGACCATTAACAGCTCAATTCTCAATTAGACATAGAGTTAGGTGTAAGTAAGATTTATTGATTCAATATTTTATTTAAATACCCAAAAATACATTTTCTTCAAAATACTCATTTAATTTCAACAAAAATATGAGGAATTTAATTATGAATTTAAAGAAATGATGCATCCAAAATTAGTGATGGTACTGATCAATCGGCATTGGCATATATTTTTCTGATCGGCATCAGCATATTTTTTGTGATTTGCCTAGTCTTTATGCCGATTAACATGTTAGGAGATTTTATCATCACTTGCCTACCATTATTTTCATATTACAATAAAAGTTTCATCAACTCTCATTTACTATTTTTTCTATTCAAATTTTTATAATGGTTGGTGAAAAAAGTGTTAGAAAAATTTCCAGCGATTAAAGTGAATGTTATTAGTGTGATTAGGATAAAAGCTTGAGAAAACTAGATCAACTGAAATAAAAAGAGAGGTATTGGACTTGCTAAGTTTGTGACCATTCCAGAAAACGTTGAGTCACTAAACTGACTAAAAGTAAAATGGTGGGTACATTTATCCCTTCCTACAATCTGTATGTAAGTAAAAAATTACACACTTTTTTCACCACTCATTTTTTAAAAATTTGTCAGAGCTGACATCGGCATCTGCCAAAATGTGTAATCAGTACATCATTATCCAAAATGAGAGAATGATAACATAACTTTGCTTACACGTAAAAATTCCTGTGTGTTTAGCAACACTTTCCCATATATATAATAAGACTGTTATTGGTATCAATACTCATTTATCCAGAGAGCAAGATGAATTAAGGTCACCAAATCCTTTAGAAAGCTGGTTGTCTAGTGGAAGAGTGAAGTCATTTGAGGGCTTTGTTCAGGCAAAAAGTGAGATTTCACACACAATAAAACTTCATGAGTATACCAGGTCCTGTATATCAACAAAGAAAACAGGTCAACCTAAAAAAAAACACTCCCAGGAAGATCATACAATACAATGAATGTCAATGAAGCATTGATTTGAGACAGCAGCCAGTATTTCACATAAAGTTGCTGAAAATATGAACCTGACTGTGTCTAGCTAGACATCACATCGCTTGATAGAGGTGGCGCTCATAACACTCTTCCCTGCTAAGAAACCACTCAAGTAAAAGGAATAAAATGGCTAGGTTGGCCTTTGTTTCACTACTGAGCATGTCCTATGGAGTGCTACAAAGTTTTTCTCCCACAATAAAAGCAAATTTGTTCGGATTGAATGGGAAGCAGCATGTAGGTGTTGTACAGGTGAAAGATTGAATCCAACATGCACAAAAAAGCTTAAATTTTGAGGACTGAATATTCATTAAATGGCATTGCTTATGATTAGTCACTCTTCCTTGCTTCCAGTGATTAGATCTATATTTTTATTAATTTATAAGTGGATGTGGAGGGGGTGTTCTTTCAAGTTCTTTACCTTCAGCCTGCATAGGTACCCCCTGCTCTTATTGTAGAATAAAATGTCAGGAGAGTTGCGTGCCCTTCTGATTTCTAGTCCCCAAATCGTCTCTTCTGCATTTCTCAACATTCTACCTTCCATAAACTTTCTTTTCCACTTACTTTAATACCTGTGCAAACACATGGAATAGTTCCCTCCTTATTTTTGCCTTAATGTGATTTAGGAGGATAATTTCATCTTATTGACTCCCATGTTGTGGCAGCTGACTGGGGATGAAGATGCAACCAATGGTTACTTCGAACTTGGGGAAACTTTTCCCATGTACAATGCGCTTCCTGAAGTGACGGTCCGCCGGGTGTCATTACAGAGCCCGTTCATTGTGTACATCTTCAATCCCGATGCACACAAGAGACAACAGTTGGTCACCATCAGGATAGACACACCTTTCGTCCAGGTAAGAAAGTCTGTTTGTTTCTGCCATGTCTCATCGAGGTAAGAAACCTGCAGTGAAAATACTTGTGTTTCAGATTCCGCATTAAACAGTAGGTTCCCCAAACTGAGACATCAATTAGTGGTAAAACTTTTAACCCTGACTCGAGCCATCATTTACCTACATCAGGGGGCACCACACTTAATGTTGTATCCAAATCATAAGTCATATTTGAACCTCTTACAAAGTCAACTGGACTAGAAACCCCCATACCTTGACTAACTACATATATATACCCTGTGTTCTTTAGCTTCGTTCCTGTTTGTCTGCAGTGTTTCCATTCAGTCCTGGCATAGCCTTCATATAAATACATATATGGGTATATGAATCCATTAAACCATATTGAAAGAGAAAACGGACTAATTTTTCCTTGCAGTAATATTTTTATTACCTTTTTCAAAAAAATGTGTGCAGGGAAGCGATTTGAACCAGGCACACTGTGGTAGCGAGCACCGCTTTGAACCACAGTTAAAAGTATGCCGTTAGTACACTATGCTACACAGAGAACGGCATACTTTTAACTGTGAGTGTGATGTTGCACTCTACCATGAACTTCATGAAAGGAGTGGTTCACGTGAGGGAACTCTTGGCTACTCCTTAGAACACATCACCTTAGAGCTGGCTGACCATGGGGCGGTTAAAGTCGAACATGTGATGAGAAAATGGGTGGAGCCTCTAGACCCACCCATACACCCTTGATCACATTCAACAGTGACTGGCTTCCTTAGTCGGTGCCTACCAGTTGTTATCCTTACGTCATGAAGGTATTCTTGCCACTATCAAGGAAGTGCTACTAGTACTACCACCGCTTTGGCCATACAAATTGGTCATGTAGATGTACACAGTCAGATTTAACGGAAGTTTGTGTAAGTAGCTTCAAGGTTGCACACAATAAATCCCTATCGTGTAAGGCCAAGTGTGTCAATTGCAGAGAGCCGCACCCCGCTCCTTTGAAGCAATGTGGTCCGTATCTCCTCGAGAAGGAAATCCTGGACATTCAGGTTATGGATCGTCTGTCATTTCACGAGGTTAATGACCAGGTCCCGGTACGCCCGGCGCTGCCTGGGAGGTCTTATGCCTCAAATAAAGAAAAAAATTCCCTCTGCTCCTGGCCTCTTAAGGCCTATGAGCACAGTCGTTTCTGCGCCCATTTGGAACCCCTGTGCCTGTTCTAGTCTCCTTGAACGCTCCCCTGGTAGAGCTGGCAGCACAAACGGTTCACATCTAGCCTTGGCTAAAACTAGTGCTCTCCTCGCCCAGCGTGACCGTTTCCCGTAAGGCGAAATGGCCGCGCGCCTCCACAAGTTGCACTGGGTGGTTTAGAGACGGTGGATCCCCCCAAGTATGGACCCCTGCCTCTCAAGCCTCCCTGCCCGCCAAACGTTTCGAGGCAGAGGGAGGTAAAGACTCATAGTGAGCCCAACCTACAACGCTTAAGTCATCGAAGGCGACAGTGCCTTGTTCGTCCAACAGCATCCAATAGGAGCTTCTCCTCGAACACGGCCCTCGCATCATCTCCATGCTAGGCATGGAGAAGATATTCCTTCACTGAAATTGCCATGGGCTCAGAGCCAACTGGGAGGATCTTCAGAGACTCGTCTCCTCACGGTCCTCGTTAGCCATCTTTTTTAGCAGGAGACCATGATGGGCGCTTGCCTCCTGTCCACCCTCTCAAGGTTAAGGGTTTTACGGTTGCCGAGGCCCTTTCTCTTGTTTGGAGATCTAAAGGGTAGCCACCCCATCTGGGTAAACTACTCTAGTAATCCCCAGGGTCAAGTCCTTGCCGACCTGATCGACGAGCTTGAGATAGGTGTCCTAGGTGCGGATGAGTTTATGCATCAATGCCCGAGAACCGCTTCATTTTTCTGCCTCAATCTATCTATGTGCTTTCCGGATGCACAGCTGGATTTTGATTGGGGGATGGTCGATGACCTCCATGGTAGTGATCACTTTCTCATTCAAATATCATTTTCTGGGCCGCTGCCGCCCGAGAGCCCGCCCCGGTGGTGCTTAGCACGGTGGTCCACATTTCAGGAAATGTCTGAATTCTTTATCTCAGTCGAAGAGTTTAGGTTGTTAGATGCGGCCGTTGAGTCTTCTCCGGCAACCTCATCGCCGCTGGCCTAACTACTATTCCTATAAGGTCTGTCCGTTTTGCACGCTGACCACTCACGTGGTGGTCAGCCGAGTGTTAGACAGCCCTCAGGCAGAAGCGTTATGCTTACATGCGCTATAAGCGCCGGAATCCTTCGTGACCACTTTCTCCGCATTCTCTAGCCGGGATGCTGCTCCGCCATCATTCAATGTGCGTCGTGATGTCGCGGAAGGCCGCCGGCTGGACTTTACCCTTCAACGATAGGTTTACTCTGAGCGAGTTGCGTTCCGCTCTTGCTTCATGCGCGGACACTGCCCATGTTCCGGACGATATCCCGTACGCCATGCTTCAAGACCTTGGTGAGCGAGTCATGGCGTTTCTCTTAGATTTGTTCAACAGGATCTGGGTGGAGGGACTCCCTCCCGGATTTCTGGCGAATCGCTACTGTCCTCACCTTTCGCAAACCGGGGAGATATCACTTACTCTGACCGTTTTCCGCCCAGTCTCTCTAACCTATTGCGTGTGTAAGTTGATAGAGAAATTGGTAAATGTTAGATTAGTCTTTTTTCTGGGCAGCTATGGCCATCTGTCTTCTGCACAGTGCGGCTTCCGCAAGTTCGATTCCACGTCGGATGCTCTGCTCCGACTGGAAAATGCCGTCTGCGAGGCTTTCCTTCGTAGACAGAACTACGCCACGGTGTTTTTCGATCTGGAGAAGGCCTATGATACCGCATGGCGATACGGTATCATGGAGACTCTCCACACGATGGGGGCGAGGGGACGCCTCCCAATCTTTATATCTGAATTTTTGCGAGATCGTCGATTCCGGCCCAGTGGAGCAGGAAGAGGGTGTCCCGCAGGGAGGGAAGTGTCCTCAGTGTCACACTCTTTGCCCTGACCATCAACGGCATCACCTCGGTGCTGCCGGAAGATGTTCTCGCTACGCTCTACGTGGACGACCTTTCGATCTCTTTTGGCGCGGCCCAGATGCCAACTCTGGAGCGTCGACTCCAACAGGCATTGACCGCGTCTCTCGCTATGCCGAAGCGCAAAGGTTTCGGTTTTCCTTGGCCAAGACTAAGGTGGTGCATTTCTGCCGCCATCCACGGCTCCACCCTGACCCGGACTTGTTTCTTAATGGGGTGCGCCTGGATGTGGTTGAATCGCAACGTTTCCTTGGTCTTGTATTTGACCTGTGGACTTATAGACTTCTGGGGGGGAGGCCGGCCTTCTCCCCTTTATTTAACTAGTTGGGCGTTTTTTTGTTGCTTTTTTGTTATTTTAATAGGTCACACGTTCCTGCGCCAGGAGGAGCCCCCCCCCCCCCCCGACGCCGGAGCTTGCTTCCTGCTTTTTGCCTTTTTCCTCTTTATTTTTATTGGGGTTTTTTTTGGGGGGGGATCTTATTTTAAAGATGCCTAGTATTAAGCAGTGTTGAATACGGCGACTAATGCCCAAGTAGGCAGTCACCAGATGAGCTCTTAAAATTAAAAAAAAAATGGTTCATAATTCTGTAATTTTCTATATGAACTTCTCTAAAATCCTGCTGTCAAAGATTTCCCCTATGAGTTTTTACTTCTTAATAAACTTATCCTCGCCTGCTTTGGTGTAGTAATTTCCCAGTTTTTATTATCACAGGTGAAAGACCGCAGCGGAGATTTACTCCTTTGTCAGGTTGATCCTGTCTTCAGCCATGCAGGAGAGCCAGTCACAGGGCAGTACGACCTTCATTTCCTGGGCTCCCTCGATGCCCTGTCCATCACTGCATTTATCATGGAGGCTGTCCCCCAGGATAAGATTCAGACCAAGTAAGGAGTGATAGTGTGTCGTGTTTGTGGGGAAGAGAAAGTTGGTTGGGGATGGTTTTGTCTTTCATTTAGTTTAGAGAAAGGAAACACACTAGTTGAGATAGTGATTATTTGTTCTTAGCTGAGAAAGTTTAGAATAGCAAAAAAATCATTGACGAGTTTCATTGTTGTTACCTTGAGTCTGAGATCTCCTAGACTGGCAGCCGCAATGAGATCCGCGTACCATCCAGGCCTCTCAAAACGTTAAACTGTGTTAGTGTTGGGCATGGAAATAGGTGGTAAACTGTTTGATATCAATTTGCAGTGGATGCTGTAGTCTCTGTCAGCCCTGCATTGCGGTGTTTATGTATTGAGTGTTGGATTTAGATTGCATATTTTCCTCTCGGTCAATGTTGGGGAAACAACGTTTAGGATGCAGTTTGGATCCAGGGATTGTATGGCCTGGTGTTGTGCTTGTCAATGGGTTCTGTTTAATATGAGATCTGAACCACTGGCCAAGTGCTACGACATATGGCAGCAGCTGTAAAGTTAACCAGAATCCATACCTCCATCTGATGACTAAGCATAATCACTGTGACCTAATTTCTCTCTAGGTTCTAATTGGCTTGCTACTGTCACATCCTGTCGGACAGCTATATTTGCTAACAAAGGTTGCGCGATAAAATATTAAAGCTTTGTTCTGTATTAAAATTATAATGTTGCTGTAGATTCTGTCATGGTCTGTAACAGTAACTAAGATTGGATTTGTATTACCCTTGAAATGAATATGCAATGTTTACTATATCACAGAAATTATTCAAATAGTAATAGAGTAAATAGTTGAAAAGCCTACAACAATGCCGTATATTTTTCAGGAACAAGTGTGTATAAAGACCACTGGCACTTGTGGAAACCACAATAAATGTTGGTTGGTATTTGTTTTTGTTTAAATTTCTGGTTGAGTAGCTTTGTGTATGGTCCTAATATAGCTCGGTTGTGTTTGTTGTTCACAAGGTTGAAACATTTAAGCTCCTTTGGGATTTATATTAGACAATAGTGAGGGGCATTCTTATAATCTTATTGCCCGGAGATAAACTCATAGGATGAGATGTCTTAGCCCTAGATTCTATAACCAGTGAAGCTTATTGTCAACAAAGAACCAATCCTGAGATTGTACCACTCATATACGGCAGGGTAGGAGGGTTTCGCAGGTCCAAATCCTTAAATTTTTCCCCTACAACTATTTGATTATTTTACTGTTTATTGTATGCTTGGGTCTTTGAGGGAGATGGGCCACCTACATAGTCATTTCTTAATTGATTTTATGGGATATAACATGCACCCTTATTTTGAAGAAAAAGGTTTTGGACACACTAGGTTGCTACGACGAGTTACTTGTACTCAGACTGAATTCACCCACACTGAATTGCCTCATTACAGAGGGGATGAGGTGGGGCTCTCCCATAGTTTTGAGGTATTGGATTCATGTCTAACTTCTAGGGGTTATGGACCTCTCTCCGGTACCTTAGTGTGCCTTTTTTTATTTAGTCTTTGTTGGGATGTCCTTTTGGGAGGCAGGAGGGGGAGGTCAGTTTTATTGGTTTTTACTATTTTTTTAATATAGCCTAAGGATGGGAGGATCTGCAATTTCAGAACCTATACCCTTGATAACAATTGCCTGTTGGGACCAGTCAAAAAAAGATGTGAGAATAAGAGTAACGCACTTAACATGAGACCATTAATTACCATGGGTAATAGCGAGAAATGGAAGCATGTCAGATTTGGGCAGGCGTTCGTTCGAGTCTTTTCAGTGTGTGGAGGAACTCTGACTCTGTTATTATACTCCCCAAATTGTGGGGAGTCGCATGTTCCCGCTTAGACAAGGTTTGCGTTCCTATACAAGTTTTTCGAGTCTGCAGGTTGGTGATAGCACTCTAGCCGACGGCTCTTATTGCATCCGCGGTCGATCTCAACGGAGTCTATGCCGCCAAAAGAAGGCCAATTCTACCCTAAGCCTTTCGAGTTTAGAGCTAGGCAACTCCTTTTTGAGCTCGATCTAGGTATCAGTCCAGTGGCTTCTCTGGCCATGCCCAAAACGCCTCCCTGAAGAATAACACCTAAGCGTTTTCTCCGAGCTGGTTTCAAATTGAAACTTTCAATACACCACTCGGTGCAGGAAATTACCCATCGTGCTCGGCTTGGAGACGAAATTGTGATTTTTCGAGACTCATAAGAGCGTCCTGAATGCTCTCGAGGCAATGAAATATCCGCATCCCCGGGCTTACACTATCCTTGACCCCACGGATGCCGCGGTCTGGATGGATGTGGAAATTGTCTTCAGGCTTCTTGGACATCCTCTGGATTGCGGGAAATGAGGGCGCCAAAGGGTCCGCACAGACTGGGTGACCGGTCCCACGTTTTGCTCTTCAACGCACTGACTATATAGCAGGGTTCAGGTGATCCCTTCAGGTTGCTTGGCAAAAAAGATGAGAGAAGGCCAAAGGGAACCTAAAGTTGCACGCCATCGCACCGCGACTGTTCCTGTGAACCTATTGCCCAATGCCCCGACGCCTTCTGGATGTCTTCTTTCGTCTCTGATTCAGCCACACTCGCAGGACGCACCGCTATTTGATAGTGAGCTTCCCTGCACCTTACTGCGACGACCTCGGTGTCGCAGTAAGGTGGCCCATTCTTGTTGTATCCTTTGTACTCGGGATGAAATCGTGCACTCATGATTATCGTGTTTGCGAGTTTTTGGAGGAGGAGGGGGGGGGGGCTCCTCCCACTCTATACAGTTTGAGGGCGTTGGTTACATGGTCCGACACCTTGTCTCCCTGCGACGTCGGAGCATACATTTTCATTATGCCTGGTTTGATTACAGCGACTTAGGCCCATGCACTCAGTTACTAGCAGACCTTTTTAAAAAAAATGCGACCGTTCTCGACGGTGCTTATGCCAAACATACCCTAAACATTTTGTGTTAAGGACAAGGCAACTCCTTCGTAAGCTTGATGTAGCTCTCGTGCCGGTAGTGACTTTGGTTCTGCCCAGAACGCCACCCTAGAGGTACCACCTCAACTTTTGTCGCCATACCCTTGCTCACAGCGCCGGGGGTATTGCGTTTTTTGGAGCACACACGGCCTCACGCTTGAACCGTGACAGTGTACACGAGATTACGCGTCGTCCCAGTTCGGAGACCTGATAATGATTTTAGCGACTCGCGATCGCCCTGAGTTCTGTCCAGGCATTGGATTCTCCGTATCTGGTTAACGTATCCAGGACACCACGGGTGTCGCGAGCGAGGTGCGTCTCGAGATTGTCTTGTCCTCTGTTCCTGAACATGTAGAGATTGGGGGAAATGAGCCCACTGATGAAGATGCCAAATAGTCTGCAAGGAGTGGGTCATCGGACCAGCGTTTCGCTCTTCCCCACTCTATATTGCAGGAATCAGTTTATCCCTTCGGGCTACACGATAAAGAAGTTGAGAGATGGCCGATGTGAATCTAAAGATGCATGCCATCGTCCTACCTCGCAATCCCCTGACACATTGTCGTTTTCCGCCCCGCTTCGATTCAAGCACACTCGCCGGGCGTACCGCTCTCAATCTTATTGTGACGACTGCTTCGTCCCCCTAGATTCTCCGGCATATTCTTGTTAAATGTCCCAATCTGGGGGATCTTTGTACTCGCTACCTGGATTAGCGGGATCGCTACCACTTGGCCCTTGTACTTAAGACCTCTTCTTGCTTATCGTATTGTGGATAAATGTAGTTATTGGAGGAGGCTGGCCTCCTCCATAGTCTACTTTTTTTCTCTGGAGCGCTTTCTGGCGGCTGAGGGAGTGAGCCTTCCACTGGCATCTGAGTGTGGCTCTATCTTAGTCTTATTTTGCTTTCCTTTATTTGGGATGTCATTGGCTTTGTTTTTTCTGTTCCTCTCTTTTTTAACCCTAAATTTAGCCTTTGAATATGCTAGTCACTAATTTCAGTGGCTATCCCTTTTATGGCTGTCGCCAAATCTTCCCTTTATAATATATGGTGACCAGTGCCTCCTGCACGTCCCCTATAGAGAGTAGATTCTGGAGAGAAACTGAGCGCTTTGCCGCGTACACAGTGCATTTTTGTATGCGCGAGTTCAGCATCTCCCGGTCGTCAACCGCTCTCCTCTCATCCACCTCCCATTTCGACGTCGCCATGGCCAACCATATCCTAAGCCTTTTCGTGGTTAGAGCATTGAAACTCCTTCGGGAGATCGGCCCGATGGCTGAGCTGAATCTGCCAAGATCGCCACCCTTGAACATTTGTCGCCACCCCTATTTTCCCAAAGCTTCTAGAACGCCGGCAACACGGCTTTCAACCTTTTTTGGAGCACACACACCGTGTCTCGCTGGAGTCATGCCAATGTAGACTTATTCGATAGAAATCTTGAAGGGGGCGGCTTTCACTTTCATTTTTTGAAGCCGGTTGTGGTTTTCCTGGAGCTACATCTGAATTTGACGGCAGAACTGGTTGCAATACACTGCGTGAGGCTGGAGATTAAGCATCTTGCCCGCTTCGAAGACCGGATTGTGATTTATAGCGACTCAGTGCCCTCGAGGGATTGGAATCTGTAACCGCTTGTCCCTTGTATTCGAAACAAATTCGTACCCTCCCGATTGTAGATTGGTTGAGTTTCAAGGAGGAGGCTGGCCTCTTCTTTGGTGTGTTTGGTGCATGCTCCGGCGCCTGAGGGAGAAGGCTTGCTCCGGGGCCTGAACGTGCCCTTTTCCTTATTGTAGCCGTTGTTTTTTAGTTTCCTGTCTATTTCTTTTTGGGTTTGTTTATACATCTTTTAATATAGCCTTGATGACATTCGCCATTTACGCCCCCCCCCTTCCAAAAAAAAAAACATGGTCCTGTTTTATCATAGGTTTCCTTGGCATCAGGTGCCTATTTTTTTTGCAAGGATCCCATTTTTTAAAATTTCCGAGAACCTAATTTAGTTATGCATCCATCAGGTATCAGGACAGCCAACCATAAGGTGTGGTGGGGAAGGCACTTAATTGTGGTAACGTTGGCGGGTCTGACGGAGCAAGCTGTTGGATTAAAGGCTTTCTCCCTTAATCTACCAAGCAGTCGGAGGGAGCAGAGATGCCATCCACTCCCGGGGAGCTACAAACGACAACTGCAAGTTGTGCTACAGCAACGTTGACCTCCTCTCTTTCAACCCGTTTGCTGCATCTTTAACTTGAGGCGGGGGGGTAGAATGTGTATTATGGGTTAAGCCCCTGCTCCACCCCAAAACCTGGAGAAAAGTCACGCCCTCCCACTCTCAGGGTGTACCTTGCAAGGGGGTTGTCTGCTGTAGCATGGATAATCATGCTGCAGCTGACATCTGTAAAATTGTGTGCCCTCCATTTTCTTTCATTTTAATTCTTTAAAAAAAATGCCGTTTCGTTAAATGATGTAAAGTTTCTTCTTTGTTGCAGATACACCTTTTTCAGCATGATCGAATACCGACACTTAGCTAAATTGAATATCGCTGATGTCTTTCCTATAGTAGCCTCGAGTAGTGGCAAGGAAGAGGTGGGTGTCATTGGTTTTGTGTACCGATCCCTGGATTGTTACGTTTGTTAGTTAGTCAACGCCAATCCTTGCATGATACTGGGAGGATCCCATGAGCGTACACAAAGGTCAGCGCATGTAGAGATCTGGCTACCGATTGGTGGACGCGCTGTGCTCACCCCGTTTGCGGGTGGGTAGATCTTACACCTCACACATAGCCAAGCACAACACACAAATACACACTCTGTTCCAAGAAATCCTGCTGATGGGTATCTATATCCACGTACCTCTGACGTGGAACAGGTCCCTCTTCCCCGAGGAGACGAAGGCTTCCACCTGAGCACCGTTTGGTGTCTAAAACATAATCCTTCCTGGCACCTCTCTCTAAAAGAGGACCGGCTCCTGGGGCCCTCGGTTCGCCCAGCGATTGCCATACTGACCTTATATGGATCCCTGGATTGTCTTCATCTTTATCAATTTAGGTTGGAAATGGGTTGACGAACTCTCGATTCCTTGTCCTGTTGCTTCTAACACCAATCTCTCTGCGGGGATAAAGCATCAAGCTAGGATACCCGACCCATTATTTGTTTTCTACGCATTTTCACTTACCCTAACTTCGCAGCTCTACGGAAATTTCCTCCCACAATGTGGTGCCCTGTGTATACTATTACACTTGGACCCTGGAGGTGGGGTCAGTCATCCCAGTTCTAGTGCACCCTACAGTCGTAAACTAGTATGAGTCTAACTGGGCTTTATTCCTGCTAGGCATCTTTCTTCTCCCCTTCCTTCACCATTTATCCTAAAAATCTATCCTCACCTATTTTTATCCGTCCTCGGGGTGTCAACAGGCACCTATAGAACTTGCCCTCCCCACCCCAATACCTGCGAGGAAGGCCTGCATCAATCTTTGGTCAGGCCTGTGGAAATGCCCATTCCCCGAGTCCTCTATGCACTCTTTTGACCAAGACTTTCCTCTTCTCTACCTTTTCAATGTCCCCTGCTACCCATGTCTCTACCCTGCAAAGGGGGTGCCTTTATAGAATGCTACACCAGGCACCTAGAGGGCAGGCATACCCTCCTGACCCCAGTTGCCCCTGGGATTAGGTAATTGGTAGGTTATCACCTGCTCTACTTAATGGCCCTGCCTCTCTCTCTTCTTCCTTATTACCTACCCTAATCCTACCAACTTTTTCTCTTCTGATTGAGAGGTTCTGGTGGTTGGGTTTACTTCCAGCATGTATATGAGCCAAGGCAAGTGGTAAGATAGTCTGGAAGGAGTAAAATCCTGATGACATGGATTTTATGAGTTGGGAAGGGGGCACTATGCTCACTACAGTGGCCCCAATCCTTATGGACCAAGATTCAATGTCAAATTTGTTTGTGGTGACAAGGTCCATCCTAGCTCTTATCTTAGGCTAGGTCCTGTATGTGTAAATGCTCATGGTCTGGATATTTCTAATCCTATGATGTCTTTTTATTACTCGAAATTCATTAGGAGTCCTTAGTATCTTCAATCCATGCATGTTTTCTTTTTTTTAAGTGCTGCCTACAAATGTGCCCTCGCCCCACCTTGGTGTCAGTGGGGTTATGTGATTGATGGCATATCTTTGAATGGTGCAGGACACATGACGCCTTGGGTGGGGGATGACCACTTGAGGGGGGGGGACCCCAGAGGTGCCCTACCGCAGATAGTAGGATATTCCTTGGCTCGGGTACCCGACACCGAACCTGAGTCCGCCCCTGGGCAAGGCTCCGTAAGGGGCGCGGCGATTTGCCTTCCTGTCCGCTGTGCTGACGGGACTCAGCTCACCGTCCGGCCCCAGCTTAACCTCTCCTTCTTTCTGACAGCCTGTGTTTTTTACCCTACAACCTCTCCCACAACTCTCTCTGGTCGGCCTCTAATTTCACATGGTAGATGGCGACCAGCTTCCTCTCAACTAACTATCGGGGCTGAGGGGGGAGGGGACAACGTTCCCTCACCCCTGAGCTCCAGTCTGGGATGGTGTTTTTTAACAACCTGTCCCATCCCCTTTCTTTCTCCTTTCACTATCTATCCTATTTACTTTGAGCCTAAGGTGGAGCCGATGGGCTGCCAGGTCACTAGGCGGGAGGAGTGGTCTCAAATGGCGGCAGCTGGTTCTGTCGGTCCCGTATTCACCCCTCGCAGAGCTGGCTACTGCGTGGGGTGATTAGCGTTTGCTTCTTGTATCACTAATAGGGTCACTATGCCCGATGATGAGAATAATATTAAAACCCTCTCCCTTTTCCCTTCTCCAGCGACAGAGCCACCCTCAAGCCGCTCCCCCCCCCCCTATGGAGGTCCCCCACCCCCGATGCTTTCTTAGGGGACCCTCCAAAACTCTTCAACCGGAGAGGAGGCTTACTCCTCTTCTTTGCCTATGGGTGTAGGAGACTCCCCCTCACCCCATTCTCTGGAGGTGCCCTCGGGTGCCTCCCTCTTTCCAGCGGCAGTCCCTCCTTTACTTTCTAAGGGGACTGCCAAGAAAGGCAGGCGGCCCATAATTGACCGCTGTCAGTGGGAGTGGAACGATAGGGCCAGCCCCCTTAGGGTAGGAGGGAATACGGGGCCCGTCGGCCTCTTCCCTACAAAGACCTGAGGGCTCGAATTTTGAGCTTAGATGGGGTCACCGTACGTGCCCCTCTCTCTTCCCCGATAAAAGACTTTATGACCAAACCCGAGTCAGCCCCTGTGCAAGGTCAGATGGCTCATGTCTCCAAGGCTGCACAAGGAGAGCTGGGATCTCCTCCTCTTGCTGGTTTCCCTGTGAAAGCCAAGACCTTCTCCATCTCAGAGAAGGATCTTGCTGAAACCGGTCTATCTGGCTTTGGGGGTCTTATCCGCGGATGTGAGAAGTGGGTTCATTCCCCGCCCTCCTCTCCAAAAAAGAAAAAGACTAAGAAGACTCGGGGCTCCTCACCATCCGCGGGGGCTGCGGGGACGGATGGGTCTGCTGTCACTTTGGCAAGCGACCAAACCAAGATCGGTACATCCAGCCCCTCTGCCCCCCCGGGTGCGGAGCCCCTGACTACGACAAAGACCAAAAGTGCACATGGCGGAGCCTCGTTGACATCGGGGCCCCTCATTCAGAGGTTACCTGGCGTTTTCGAGCCCGCTGGCTTCAAACGCTTCCTCGTTATTCGCTCCACTGATGGCACCATGTTGGCCAAGGGCAACATGATCCATCAGAGGGAAGAATTAGCTAGTCCAATTGGTAGAGACCGAAGGTGACCCGTTTCTCGGACGGGAGCCTTCTGGTGAATGCGGCGAATCCCGCCGAGGTGGCTAAGATAAGTGCTCTTCGGACACTTCATGACACCCCGGTGAATGTGACGCCGCACTCTACCATGAACTTTGTGAAAGGAGTAGTTTATGCGAGGGAACTCGTTGACTACTCCATTGAGGACATCACCCTAGAGCTGGCCGACCATGCGGCGTTCAAGGTCGAACGTGTGATGAGAAAACAGGGAGGGGCCTCGAGACCCACCCCTACACTCTTCGTTACGTTCGACTGTGACAAGCTCCCTGAGTCGGTGCGTGAACGTTGGTACCGCTACCGAGTGAAGGCATTCATGCCACTGCCGAGGCGGTGCTATTACTGTCACCGCTTCGGCCATACAAATCGTTCTTGTAGACGTGCAAAGTCGGGGTCACCCGAAGTCTGTGTAAATTGCTCCAAAGCCGCACACGATAACTCTAAATCATGTGTGGCCAAGTGTGTCAATTGCGGAGAGCCACACCCCGCTTCCTCGAACCATCCGTTCATGGATCTCTTTTGCATTCTTGCCTTCCTTGGTCAAAAATTTGATCACTGTGCGGTGTTCAACCTTCTCCATTGTTGAAAAATTTGTGACTGACGATCTGCGATCAGCTACTGCTTCTTAAATAGACGAGGCAGGAGCGTGTGGCTGCAGGTCTTAACTTGTCATAAATTGTCCTAACGCCCCCACAAACAGCCATTCCCCTTCCTCTGTTTTGCCCTACCGATTCCCAAAACTTATTGACCGCCCCTCGTACCTGGGTATATTCTACTCGCTCTGCGCCGTACACAGTGCAATTTGCGCCTGTACGCACAAGCCTGGCGCCTCCCTCAGTTGCCAACGGCTCTCAATCCATCCGCAGCCAATCTCGACTGTGCCTTTGCTGCCGATAGACGCCAGTCATTCTCTAAGCCTTTGGATTATTTGTCACCACGCCTCTGTTTCCACAGCGCCAGGGGTAATGCGTTTGATCTTTTTTGGAGCACACTTAGTGTCACCCTCGACCTGTGCCATTGCACCTAGATGGCTCAAAGTCCCAGGAGGCGGTCCGCTTCCACGCCGTATCCCCTCAGTTTGAAGTCAGCGAGGCTCTACGAGACGCCCGATTTTGAGACGGGATTGTGATCTTTATCGACTCAGAAAGCGCCCTGAGTGCTCTCGGAGCATTGTAATCTCCACAGCCCCTGGTTCGCAGTATCCATGACGCTACAGTTACCGCGAGCACGGTGGATGTCGAGATTACCTTCTACTGGGTTCCTGGACATGGGTGAATTTAGGGGAATGAACGCGACAAAGAGTCAGCGAGGACATAAGGGCTGCTTGGTAAAAAAGATGGGAGACGGCCGAAGGGAACTGAAAGTTGCGTCGCATTACGCCGGTACTGTGCCCATGGCCCTTCCTACCTCTAAATTCCGCGAAGCCTTCATGCCGCTTTCCGTCTTCGAATTGGGTACACTCGCGGGACGCATCGCCATGTGGTGGAGCGCTCGCCTGTACCTTATTGTGACGACTGGTGTTCCCCCGTCTTTTCGGCACATTCTTGTTTAATGTCCCAGTCTCACTGTTCTTTGCGCATGTTACCTGTTCCGGTACTGAGACGAGCGTGGTCGTTAACGCTTGTCCCTTGTACTCAATACGGGTCGTGTTCGTGTATACAGATTCATGTATTATCTGACTTTGGAGGAGTCTGGCTTCCTCCACATTATTTTTCTCCCTTTGATGTTCGTTGCGTGTTTCTTTCCTGCGCCGTCGGGAGACAGGTGCACCCCCAACACCTGAGTGTCCTTGCTTCTTGACTTTTTGCTTTTGCATTTGTTTTTACTTTGGATTGGGAGGTGTTGGGGGTGGGGGCTTCTTTAATGACGTGATCTATTATTGCGGTTTACTATAGTCTTGTTGTCGATACTTGAATACTAGGTGACCTCTTAGGGTCCTGTAGAAATAACCAGTCAGTCCACGCCCGTCACCCACCCACTCTATTAAGATAACGACCTACTTAAGAAAAAGCTATAGACAAAACAACTCTAGCCTACTGTTTCTTATCATAGCCTAAATTACATATTACATTATTCTAGTTACTAACCCCTACTAATATCTTATCTTGTCAATTACTACCGCATCTGATGCGCCACGTCATCTTTGGCGAGTTTTCTTAATAATAGTTATAACCTAACTGATAATAGATATACCACAGGTTCGTTTGGTTTTAATCTAGCCTAGCATTTGGCTATAAGATGATTACTTTGATTTATGCGCTAGTAGGCAGTCGCCAGCTGGGTGTAGAAAAAAAATCTATTTTTACTCAAGGTCTTACTGTATGCGTGCCTTTGAACGCGACAACATAGTGGGGCAGATTTACTAACCACTTACATTAAGGGAGCTAGATGATGGATTTTGGTTAGTGCGAGTTAGGTAGGTTGGATCAATCGTGTTTGTTTGTGTAGGTGAGCTTTCCTCAAGAAACCCGGGTGTAAGAGGAAAGACAAATTCTCTATCGAACGGGAAAATAAAATTAATCCTCACTATGATAATCAAATCTATCTTCCGTGAATGCCCTGTCACTCATTCGTTTTCTGACTAAAATAAAAATTTTCAAACGCACGAAATAAAATCAATGGGTTTATGCAATATTCATAGAAAACGTTACTTAAAAGCTCCACCTCACTATCAAAATACATTCCTAACCAAAACTGAGGCTGACCCACCAAAATTAATTAATAAAAACAAACAAATTATCAAGTTGGAATTTTTAAATGGACCGTGGAGTATATAACTCTTAAATTAATTGCGCTGTCTTATTACATTCAATTGTAAAACTAGACAAACCAAGTCTAATTCGCTTTTATTGAAAAAATTAACGGTTTTACCTTTATACTGCGAGTATACTTGTTTACGTACGTGGGTTGAAGGGTGTTGACGGGGCTTCAGTCTTTTTCCATCATGATGATTGCTTGAAGATAGTTCACCAACTGGTCAGTAGGGTGACGAAGGTGTACCGCTCTATCTTTTAACTTCTTTCCGAGATAGATCTCTTTCACGCAATGGAAAACGACCATAGAAGATGACGTTGGAGGCTCAACTATGGTTGGCGCAACCGATGTTCTTGAAGACAACTGACCGGAGCAATCCTTGTTGCAATGGCCAGGGCGTATCGGATCGTTTTTTGTAACGTGACCGGGTTAAATCCAAAACTTACCGTCAGGCAGAGTGAGCTTATTGCTGACTACTAGGAAGTGTAAAGAAAATCTAAGCGGAGTGATTTTTTTTTTAATATTTCTTGATCAAACTTCTAAAATAATTACTAAGACCCGCAAGGTCCGAACTTTAAGAGTTTAAATTGACAAGGGGTCATCCTCTGAATGTTTCCGAGAACTATCTAATTATTGTAAAAACGTAAGTGGGGGTTAAACTTGAGTTTAAGTCCAGCCAACCAGGGAACATTTTTTGTGCAGAGGTTGAGTTTATCCAGATCTTAAGCCACTCGGTCAGTTATGCCCAATGATTTTAAGATCGTATTTGCCAGGTTTCTGAGGCGGGGCAAACTCAAGCAACAGAAAAAGGTCATTCGGGAGACGGGGCTGCTGATTCAGCTGGGGGATGATCAGTAGTGTTAGGTTGTCGCAACTCTACCCAAGGACTGTTTTCAAAGCAAATTTATTAAAATAAAACTAGTTGCGAGAGATGTTTCGGTGTTGCAATCTTAAGCATTGAATTTCGCTAACTGAGCCCCGCATTCCCTGGTTCGCGAAATCCGTGACGCCACGGTTTTGGCGAGCCGGGCAGATGTAGAGATTATCTTCTGCTGGGTTCCTGGACATGTAGGAATTGCGGGGAATGAGCGCGCCGATGGGGGCGCCAAAGAGTCCGCGAGGACTCTGCGACCGGACCAGCGTTTCGCTCTTCCTCACACCGACTACATGGCAGGAATACGGGCAGCTCTTCGGACTGCTTGGCAAAGAAGATGGGAGCCGGTCGAAGGGAACTTAAAGTTGCGTGCCATTGCGCCTCGACTGTTCCCATGGACCTATCCCCCAATGCCGCGGCGGCTTCAGGTTGCTCTCTGTCGTCTCCCAATCGGGCACACTCGTGTGACGCATCGCTATTTGATGGAGCGCTCGCCTGCGCCCTATTGCAACGACTGCGTCGTCCCCCAGACTGTTCGGGACATTCTTGTCGATTGTCCCAGTCTGGGTGATCTTCGCGCACGACACCTGTCCCGGTACCGGGATGGGCGGGGTCGCTCCCGCCCGTCTCTTGTATTCGGGACGAATGCGTGCACTTTGACTGGTGGACTTGTTGACTTTTGGGGGGAGGCCGGCCTTCTCCCTTTCATTTAACCAGGTTTAATTGTTGTTTTTGTTATTGTTTTGCTATTGTTGTTTCCTGTTCATTTTTTTAAATTAGCCTAGAACTAGGCTGTTTGTTTACGGCGACTTATGCCTAAGTCGGCAGTCGCCAGATAGCCCCTTAAAAAAAAAAAAATTCGCTAACTGAGCAATGTCGTTGACTAGGGCAGAGGCAGAAAATCTTCTCTGTCGCTTGGGGACATTGCTCTAGTATGGTATACATTTATGCCTATACATATGTACATATTGGTATACATGTACACTACAACTTACATAATATATATATATATATATATATATATATATATATATATATATATATATATATATATATATATATATATATATACACATATACATATACGAGGGGTGGTCAATACGTTTTGCGAATCGGTAGGGCGAAACAGAGGAAGGGGGATGGCTGTTTGTGGGGGTGTTAGGGCAAGGTATGACAAGTCAGGACCTGCAGCCGCACGCTCCTGCCTCGTCTATTTAAGAAGCAGTAGCAGTAGCTGATCGCAGATCGTCAGTCACAAATTTTTCAACAATGGAGAAGGTTGAGCACCGCGCAGTGATCAAATCTTTTACCAAGGAAGGCAAGAATGCAAAAGAGATCCATGAACGCATGGTTGCAGTATACACCGACACCACCCCTTCATATGCAACCATTGCTCGCTGGAATAAGGAGTTCCGCCATGGTCATGAGTCCCTTGAAGATGACGCCCGTCAGACGTGACCAACGAGGACAATGTGGCCCGTGTGGAGAGGATGATCCTTGAAAATCGACGGGTGAAGGTTGAAGAAATCGAGCGAGAACTTGGAATATCACATGGAAGTGTTATCAACATCATCCACGACAATTTGGCCATGACCAAGGTCTCTGCCCATTGGGTCTCTAGAAACCTCACGCCCCATGATCGACTTCAACGTCGTCAAAGTCCACAAGGCCAGAGTTGCACAAGCTGCCCTGCGTGAGTTCGGATTCGAGGAGCTCAACCATCCCTCCTACAGTCCAGATCTGGCCCCTAGGGACTACTTTTTATTCCGCCAGCTCAAGACTGCACTGCGTGGACGCCGGTTTGGGGACGATGAAGATGTCCAGCTCGCCGTCCAGGAGTGGATTGAACAGCCTTCGGGAGATTTCTGGTTGTCGGGAATTCGAAGCCTTAGGGACAAGTGGCAAAAGTGCATTGAAGTCCAGGGTAATTATATTGAAAAATAATTAAACACTTTTCCTCATATCTCGTTTCCCTATATCCGAATTGCAAAACTTATTGACCGCCCCTCGTGTGTGTGTGTATATATATATATATATTTTTTTTTTTCTTTGCACACATACAGGCTCATGCGTAATACAATGCTGAGAGTGAGTTCATGTCAATAGTTCTATAATTTTCTGCATTATTTCATTATTAATTTATGAATTTAATTTATCACTTTCACCAATCACTGCCTAAGTAATCACCATTTTATTTCATTTTAACTAATAATTTTGCCTATGTAAATGAATCACATTTTCACATGGATGAAACGCACATTAGGAAATCGTACCGAATTCCTTGAATTGGTTCGAACCCCCTTTCGCACTGATTCGCTCCATTCCCCTCCACAGCCGATTTTCCTGCAAGTGGGTCACGTGTCTGCCAACTTCTCCTCCCTGGGCCTCCTCCAGCAGGTCTCCCTCAACGGACAGAGTATGGACGTGTCCTTGTCTTTCATCAAATACGACGGAGGGTGAGTTCCCGATTGGTACCCCCCTTCCCCTTCGTTCCGCGATAAGCGAAAAAAGTCGCTAAGAGCTACAGTTTGTTCTTGCTTGTTCTGGGATGTTTCGGGGTCCCATTTACTGGACCCATCAGAGGAACTCCCGAATGGAGCTGACTCGGGCTGACTCATTAGCATAGTGAATACGACGACAGACTTCTAGCGTCGGGGTGCAAAGGTTTAGTCCCAATCGAGAGCGGACACAAATCGTCAGCGCAAGTCAAGAGTTCTGGCCACCGATTTTGGCGCATCGCTGTGATTAACCCCGCAGGTGTAGGTGGATCTTACATAGGTCATCATCACATAGATAGCCAATCACAACACCCCTATCTCTCCTCTCCCATCTTAACAGCACAACACCCACACATATTTCTCCTCCGTTCGAAGGAATGCTGCCGATAGGTAGTTGTAGCCCCATTTTCCTGACTCGGAACAAGTCCCCACTTCTCCAGAGGTGACGACAGTTCCTACCTGATAGCTGGTTGCTGTCAAAAACTCAAATACTCCCCTCCCCAACGAAGACCGTCTCCTGGTGTACTCGGACTCACTAGTGATTGTCATTCTTATCTTTATGTTATTCAGTTTGGGGAGGTCCATCCTGGCCAAGAGACGGATGGCGTTAAACCTACCTACCTACCCTTCAAAGATTCGCCTCGGTCTTTAGAGTTGTATTCGTAAATGTTGGATGGGGAAGAGGGTCGCAGATTTGTTTTCACTACTTTTTTTACCGGTCTCATTATTCCTTATTTTATTAAATGGTTCTCATCGGATTACCAATCCTTTATTTTCCTGCTGAACAAAATTTGGTTACAACACGCCAGGGTCCTTTTAGAAAACCACCCTTTCTTTATTGCTCATTCTGGGTGGGGGGCACCCATGCTGCAGTCGACTTGCCTGAAATTGCATTCCCTACCTGCCCCAATTCTCGCAAGTGTATCGTCCACACATTTTCCCTTTCCTTAGACAAGATCTATTCTTAACTTTCGTTATCTTCCATTAAGTGGGGTCGGAGTGCATCAATGACGCTGAATGACTTGACTCAGCTGAGTCCATGACAGCCCCCCTCCCCTCCACACACATATTACCGCCATTGCGTATCACGCTCGCAGAAACAAAGCTTTCCAGGGCAGTGACCTATATCCTGGTTTAGTTGTCTTTTACCGGAGGACTGTTTGAGTATCTCCCCCCGCATAGAGGCGAGTTCTATAAGACCAAAATTAATAATAAACCAGAAAACAAACGGGGGGGGGGGATCTTCACCCGCAGGTTTTTGAAAAGAAAAGTGTAATTGTGTGTGAAAGAAAGCGCAAATGTGTTACTAATTTTGTCCATGGTGTGTATTTCCTTTAGGAGCGGAGGTGCCTATCTGTTCCTCCCAAGGGGAGTCAGTCAGGAGATGAAGCTCATTGACCTGCCCCTCGTAATTGTTCGAGGTCCACTCACCGCTCACCTCACCCTCCAACAAGACATTTTGAAGCATCAAGTCATCCTCAAGAATTCGCCTGGTAAGTGGTAAAGACCTTTTATGAAAGTAATATTACCCATAATGAAACTAGGTTTACTTTTGCAGCTGTCATTACTTCTAACCCTCTTCACCTATTTATCCACCCTTTCTCTTTTGCCCCCTCTTTCCTCATTTTACGACTCTATACCAATCTTTTCCACAAAACGGCCGAAATACCCTCGTGTTTTTTTGTTTATTAATAAATAAATCAGATTCCCTCCACTGAGTAAACTTGTAAAACAAAAAAATGAATGATGTTTGGTGGCACAAGACACGAAGATGCAAAATTGACCTTCCAGGTGTTGATGGGCTTTCCCTCCGCATCAACAATTTCGTCGACATTAAGAAACAGCGAAACGTTGAGTTGTCGATGCGCCTCCGCACGAGCATCAAGAACGAGAATGTATTTTACACCGACCTCAATGGATTTCAGGTCAGAGAAGCATAATTGGAAACAATGTGTATTTTAGCTCGATGGATATATGGGCTTATATTGCTAGGAATCATGATTCCCCAATTCCGCCACCACACAGATTATCAAGCGAGTCCGGTACGAAAAGTTGCCGCTTCAGGCAAATGTCTATCCAATGCCGTCCCAGATGTTTATTGAAGACCAGGCGACAAGGCTAACACTACTCTCCAGCCAACCTCTCGGCTGCGCCTCGTTTCATCCCGGAGAGATTGAGGTAAGACGTTTGGGGAAGGAAGATTGAACTAAAGACTAGCGCACTTTGCTACCACTACTCATACTCCATCCCACACCATTGCGCGATGGAAATGCAAATCATCCAAGCACGCATCAACAGAACAGTACATTTTCACCAATCTGAGCATACCTCCCCTTGCACCCTGTCCACCCCGAATGGGGGTTTCCTTTGTAGCCTGTTACACTTGGTACTTGGAGACGTTGCACATCCTTCCGCCCTGAGTGCAAATTAGGGCAGCCCTTTCACTGGGCTGATGTGAACTTCCTGATGGCTGGGAAAGTTGTTGGTGCGCCTCCCTCCCCTCCCACTCCCTCTCACCGCTACTTTATTTAGTAGTAGTAGTAGTATTTGAGCTCCCCCCTCCCCCAAAGGCGAATCCATCTCTGCATCACCCCCCCCCCCTCTCTTGCTATCACGGGGGACTGCCAAGAGAACACGTGTGCGGTCCAGAATCGATCGCTCCTGGTGGTAGCCGCTCAATAGGGCCAAGGGATAGCGTGCCCCTAGTCTCCTGCTGGCATACATTATGAGCTTGCAGGGGGCTGGCGCATCTTCCCACTCTCTTTGCCGATGGTGGTCCGTTTGCTGGGCCAAATGACTATAAGACTGAAGAGTACTCGATAGGGAACCATGATATATTGGGGATGATCACATGGAGGCTCCCCCTAAGCTGAGCATGGTCAAGAAAGTGACCCGAGCCTCGATGGCAGTTTCTTTCATGGGGGCGAGCTCTGGCTCGGTGGCAAACACCGAACCTGAGTCCACCCCAGTGCATGCTTCTGCTCAGGCGGCTCGGTCCCCAGAGGACTCATAAGGAGAGGGGGGACGTCCTCTCTTTAGTCTTGCCCGCTTGATAGCCAAGCCCTTCTTCTCGAACGATCTTGCTGATGCCGGTCCGGTCTTTCCGCCCTAAGGGAGCCTTCCGGCGATGGAGAGAAGCGAGTCTCTTCCGCCTTCTCTACGCACCGTTTCCTTGGTCTTGTATTCGACCGACGCCTCACCTGGGAAGCTCATATTCGCAGCCTTAGGGTCTCTTGTACCCGCGCCATGGACATTCTCCGTTCCGTGATGTTCAGCGCTTGGGGCGCTGATAGGGCTACCGCCTTACTTTTTTATCGATCCTTTGTTCGCTCGAAGCTCGACTACGGATGCGAGTTTTATGCATCCGCAGCCGAGCGTTTATTGCGGAAGGTGGATTCGATCCACCACACCGGCCTTCGCCTTGCGACCGGTGCCTTCCGCACTTCCCCCATTGAGAGCCTGTTGGTCGATGCTGGGGAGATGCCACTCGCTCTGCGCCGCGTGCAGTGCATCACTCGCCTGTACGCGCGAGCCCGGCGCCTCCCTCAGTCGCCAACAGCTCTCACTGCATCCGCAGCTGATCTCGATGGTGCCTATGCCGCCGAGAGACGCCAGTCATACCCTAAGCCCTTTGGGTTTAGGGCCAGGAAACTTCTTCGAGAGGTAGATATAGCTCTCGGGCCGGTGGCGCCCCTGGTTCTGCCCAGGACGCCACCCTGGAGGGTACCACATTTGGCTATTTGTCGCCACGCCTCTGCTCCCAAAGCTTGTACTGCGCCGGGAGTATTGCGTTCGACCTTTTTGGAGCACACATCGTGTCACGCTGGTACCGTGCCAGTGTATACGGATGGCTCCAAGTCCCAAGAGGGGGTCGGCTTCCACGCCGTATCCCCTCTGTTTGAAGTCAGCGGGGCTCTACCAGGCGCTGCGTCTGTCTTCACGGACGAGCTGGTGGCAATACACCACTCGGTACGGGAGATTACGCGACGTGCCCGGTTCGGAGACCGGATTGTGATCTATAGCGACTCACAAAGCGCCCTGAGTGCTCTCGGGGCATTGGAATCTCCGCATCCCCTGGTTCGCGATATCCGTGACGCCACGGTTTTGGCGAGCCGGGCAGATGTCGAGATTATCTTCTGCTGGGTTCCTGGACATGTAGGAATTGCGGGGAATGAGCGCGCCAAAGAGTCCGCGAGGACTCTGCGACCGGACCAGCGTTTCGCTCTTCCTCACACCGACTACATGGCAGGAATACGGGCAGCTCTTCGGACTGCTTGGCAAAGAAGATGGGAGACGGTCGAAGGGAACTTAAAGTTGCCTGCCATTGCGCCGCGACTGTTCCCATGGACCTATCCCCCAATGCCGCGGCGGCTTCAGGTTGCTTTCTGTCGTCTCCGAATCGGACACACTCGTGTGACGCATCGCTATCTGATGGAGCGCTCGCCTGCGCCCTATTGCAACGACTGCGTCGTCCCCCAGACTGTTCGGCACATTCTTGTCGAATGTCCCAGTCTGGGTGATCTTCGCGCACGACACCTGTCCCGGTACCGGGATGGGCGGGGTCGCTACCGCCTGTCCCTTGTTCTCGGGATGAGTGCGTGTACTTTGACTGGTGGACTTATTGACTTTTTGGGGGAGGCCGGCCTTCTCCCTTTTATTTAACGCGATTTAATTGTTGTTTTTGTAATTGTTTTGTTATTGCTTTGTTATTGTTATTGTTATTCCTTTTTATTGTTTTCTGTTTAATTTTTTAAAGTAGCCTAAATTAGGCTGTTTGTTTACGGCAACTTATGCCTTAGTCGGCAGTCGCCAGATAGCCCCTTAATTAAAAAAAAAAAAAATCTTCCGCCTTCTCTAAGGATTTCCTCTCCCTCCGCGGATGCTCTGGGGAATGACGGTAGCGCTGCCTCTTCGGGAAACGACCTGGCGAAGATCGGCACGTCCCAACCCGAGCCGACCTCCGGCGGGAAGGCACAGACAAACACCAAAGTTTCAAGTGCGCTGAGCAGAGCCTCGATTACGTCGGGGGCCCCTCATTCTGAGATTACCTGACCTTTTTAAGCCAGCTGGCTTCAAACTTTTTCTGGTTAATCGCTCCACCGATGGCAAAATGTTGGCCAAAGGTAACCTGATCTATTAGAGGAGAAGAGCATTAGCTAGTGTGATTGGTAGAGAGCCGAAGGTGACATGTTTCTCGGACAGGAGCCTTTTGGCGAATGCTTCAGACCTTTCCGAAGCAGGCACGATTAGGGTCCTTGGGACGCCGCACTCTACCATGAACTTAGTGAAAGGAGTGCTTTATGCGAGGGAACTCGTGGACTACTATTTAGAAAACAACCTTAGAACTGGCTAACCACGGGGAGGTCAAAGTCGAACGTGTATAGAGCAAACAGGCACGGGCCTCGCGACCCACCCCTTCACTCTTCGTCACGTTCGATCGTGACAGGCTCCCTGAGTCGGTTCGTACTGGTTGGTATAGCTACCGCGTAAAACTATTCGTGCCAGTGCCGCTGAGGGGCTACTACCACCACTGCTTCAGCCATAGGAATCGCTCGTGTAGATGTGCTAAGTCGGGTTTACCCGAACCATGTATACGTTACCCCAAGGCCGTGCACGATGTCCCTATCGTCTATGGCCAAGTGTTTCAATTGCTGAGAGCCACACCCTACTTTGAAGTAATGTGGTGCATATCTCATGAAGAACGGAATCCTAGCTGTCCACCCTGTGAATCGTCTCTCATTTCACGAGGCTAAAACGACTTGGTCCTGGCTCGCCCGGTGCTTCCTGAGATGTCATGCCTGAATATTAAAAAAAAGGTACCCCCTGCTCCTGCCCCTTTCGGAATCCTTCTGCGAGTTTTAACCCTCTTCTCCTCCTCGTCCAGCGTGACCATTTCGCGCGCCTAAACAGATAAGGACATACAAAAGGCAGCACAACTGAAGCTGCTCCTTAGGCCGTCTTCGGCGATCCTAAAGTTGCCCCCCGAACGAAGGGCGGCACCAAAGGAGCTTAGGCTCCTACGCCCCGACCCAAGGCCCGACTTCTATTTGTATAAAAATCTCTTTTCAAACAGTAGCAGTGCCACTACACCTGTATATAAGGTATACTGTTATTTCTGACGCTGGGGAGTTCCGTCGCGGCACGGTTGCTGAGGCCCTTTTTAGGCCAGAGATAGGTGTCCTAAATGTGGATGAGTACGGATCACGACTTCATTTTCCTGCATTAAAGCCTGGTTTATGGTTGGATTTGGCCGATGACCTCCATGGTAGTGATCACTTTTCCATTCGAATATCATTATCTGGACTGCTTTTGCTTGAAAGACCACCCAGATGATGCTTAGACCCGGTTCGGTGGTCCTCATTTCAGGAAATAACTAGTTAATTTCTCTGGTCCTAACCTAAGAGCAGGTATTCCTAGAACGTCTGGCCGGTTTACACCCTGACCGATTCTGTGGTGGTCAGCCCTGGGAGACAGTCCTCAAACAGAAGCTCTTCATACATGCTCCGCCTAAACGATGTCAATGCCAGTGAGCTTCGTGAAGCTAGGGCTAGGGTCCGCTATGTATCGAAGCACGCCCACCGCTCTTCCTGGCAGGCATACGTGTCTCCCGTTCTCCAGGAGAATGCGACCGCAATCTCGGAGTGGGGATGCTGCTCTGCCAGCATTCAATGCACGTTGTGATGTCACGGAAGGCCGCCGACTGGACTTTACCCCTAGAGGCGAAGAACCCTTCAACGACAGTTTTACTTTGAGTGAGTTGTGTTCCGCTCTCGCTTCGTGTGCGGATGATATCCCCAGTGAGCTTCGTGAAGCTAGGGCTAGGGTCCGCTATGTATCGAAGCACGCCCACTGCTCTTCCTGGCAGGCATACGTGTCTCCCGGTCTCCAGGAGAATGCGACCGCAATCTCGGAGTGGGGATGCTGCTCTGCCAGCATTCAATGCACGTTGTGATGTCACGGAAGGCCGCCGACTGGACTTTACCCCTAGAGGCGAAGAACCCTTCAACGACAGTTTTACTTTGAGTGAGTTGTGTTCCGCTCTCGCTTCGTGTGCGGATGATATCCCCTATGTTTCGACATCTAGGTGAATGAGGCATTGCGCCTCTCTTAGATTTGGGCAACAGGATCTGGACAGAGGGTATCCACCCAGAGTCATGTCGATTGGTTACTGTGGTGGTTTTTTACAAACTGGGGAGAGATCACTCTACCCCGGCCGGTTTCTGCCCAGTCTCTCTAACCTTCTGCTTGTGCAAGCTGCATAAATTGGTAAATGTTGATTAGCCTTTTGTATGGACAGTGGAGGCCACCTTTCGTCCGCAAGTTTCACTACATGTTGGACGCTCTTCTCCGACTGAAAAATGCCGTCTGCGAGACTTTCCTTCATAGACACTATTACTGCACTGTGTTTTTCGAGCTGGAGAACACGATGGGGACGAAGGGACGCCTCCCAATCTTTATTTCTGATTCTTTGCAAGATCGCGGATTCTGTTACGTGTCGGGGGAGCCCTCTCCGGCCCAATGGAGCAGGAAGAGGGTGTCCTCAGTGTCACAGTTCTCGTAAGGAGCGCGGCGATTTGCCTTCCTGGCCGCTGTGCTGACGGGACTCAGCACCCCGTCCGGCCCCAGCTTGGCATTCTTTTTCTTCTTCTTCTAACCGCTATATCGTCCTCTGTACCAATTATCTTCCCCGTAAGCGGCGCGTTGATTTACCTTCCTGGCCGCCGTGCTGACGGGACTCAGCGCCCTGTCCGGCCACAGCTTAGCCTCTTCTCCTTCTTTTCCTAATTTTGCCTCTGTACGGGTCAACGGATGCGCCCACTGGGGGGCATCGTCTGCAGGACCGTGCCTTAGAGGAAGTTTGGTTGCCCGGGTCGTCATTTTGTTTCTGGGAGGTCTTAACAGTGCAGCCCAGAGAATCTCCGTTATGCGGCTCCGCTGTTTTTAAAAGACAGTGGGAGTCGGGGGGTCGGGTTACCCCCGTCTGGGCTGTATGGGCGCTCTTTAGACTCACGATGACGATTTGGTGTATGCCCTCGGCTCCAGGGGCAGAAGTCGACCTCGAGTTGGAATACAACCGATTTTTAGTCTTGAAAGCGAACGATAGTCATCTTCGACGTCTACTAGGATTTTGTTGAGAAATGTGGCGAACCTGCCCAAATGTGGCCACGTAATGATGGCTCATTGATAGTCGAGGCGGAATCAAGTGAGCAGCATCAGTGGATTAAGACCCTACAGTCTTTAGCTTCTGTAAACATGTCCTCTGCTTCGCACCTGACATTTAACGCCAGTAAAGGTGTTATCCGATCGGGAGAGTTAATAGATTACGATGTTGACAGGCTAGTATCAAAACTTACCAGTCAGAAGGTTGTAAGTGCCCACCGCATTTCCAGGTTTGTGAATGGCGCTAGGTTACCTCCTGGCAACATAATCCTGACCTTCAACAGATTGGAACCGCCCAAGTACGTTAAGGCTGGCTATCTTAACATCCCAGTCAAGCCTTACGTTGAAAACGCACGACGATGCTTCCATTGCCAACGCTTTGGCCATGTAAGCAAGTTTTGTAAACAGGCAAGGTTGTGTGTGAATTGTGGATCGGATTATCACGGGATGCCCTGTTCTCAACAGCCGTGCTGCCCTAACTGTGCTCGGGAACACCCTGCAACATCGCAGCAATGCACTATCTTTCTCTATGAGAGAGAAGTCATTGCCATTAGAAATAAAAACAGGGTCAGTTTTAAAGAGGCCAGAAGAAGAGTAAAGGAGATGCATGTCCAACCTGGTGTGAGCTTTTCTGATGCTCTGCGTTCTACCGGGCCAAAGAAAGAGAGAAGCCAGAGACCTACTGGTTCTGTGCCTGACCAGGTAAAAAGTCCTCCCCGTCCTAAACGTACATCTCCTCGTGATGACCCCGTAAGGGGCGCGGCGATTTGCCATCCTGGCCGCCGTGCTGACGGGACTCAGCACCCCGTCCGACCCCAGCTCAGCCTCTTCTCCTTCCTTCAAAACACTTTTTTCCTCGCTTTTCATACCTCTCCCACACCTTTCTCTGGTCAGCCTGGAAAGGACAGCAACAAAGGAGCTTCGGCTCCTTCGCCCACGCCTACAGGTGGAGCGAGTGGCTCGGAGACGGTGGTTTCTCGAAAAGAGCCCCATCCCCCCCCGCCTCCGAAGCCGCAACGCCGGCCTAAGGTTTCGAGGCGGAGGGAGGAAAAGACTCGCATGGCGAGCCCAACCTCCCCCAATAAGTCCTCGAAGGCGGCAGCGCTTTGTCCGGCCAACAGCGCCCGAGGTTCTGCCCACGGGAAGCGTACGGCCATTCCCGTGAGGGTCTTCTGTTCGAGGAGGGCCCCCGCGTCTCCTCTGAGCTAGGCCTGGAGGGCATATTCCTTCAATGGAATTGCCGTGGACTCCGGGCCAACTGGGAGGAGCTGCGGAGGCTTGTCTCGTGCCGTTACCTGTTAGCTATCTTTCTGCAGGAGACCATGCTAGGCGCGTGTCCTCTACCTGCCCTCCCGGGGTATAAGGGTCTTGCGACCACTCCACCACGGGTAGGCCGGGCTGGAGGATGCGCGGTTTACACCCGGCATGATGTCTAAGTTCTTCCTTTCTGTTTAGATACCTCCTTTCAGGCAGTGGCTGTGCAGTTGCACCTGGATAGGAGGTATACTATCATTTCTGAGTACATTCCACCGTCAGCTGACTTCGACGCGGGGGACTTCCGCCGCGTCGTGGCACGGTTGCCGAGGCTCTTTTTCTTGCTTGGAGATCTGAACGGCAGGCATCCTCTCTGGGGAGATTACTCAATAAATCTCAGGGGACAAGTCCTTGCCCATTTGATCGAAGAGCTTGAGATGGGTGTCCTAAACGTGGATGAGTTTACGCATCACTGTCCGAGAACCGCTTCATTTTCTTGCCTTGACCTATCTTTGTGCTCTTCGGATTCACAGCCTGATTTTGATTGGGGGGTGGTCGATGACCTCCATGGTAGTGAGCACTTTCTCAGTCGAGGAGTTTAGGTCGGTAAATGAGGCCGTTGAGTTCTTCTCCGGCAACCTCATCGCCACGGGCCTGACTACTATTCCTAGAACGTCTGGCCGTTTTGCACGCCGACCACTCCCATGGTGGTCGGCTGAGTGTGAGACGGCCCTCAAACAGAAGCGTTATGCCTACATGCTCTAAAAGCGCCGCCCGAACGATTTCACTGTCGCTGAATTTCGTCGGGCTCGGGCTAGGTTCCGGTATATTTCGAAGCACGCCCGCCGCTCTTCTTGGCGGGCACACGTGTCTTCACTTAACGGGAAAGACCCCTTTAGAAGAGGTGGAAGCGAGTCAAAAGGATTCGGGTCAAGTTGTCGCAGGACCCTCCCTCCCGTTCTCCAGGAGAATGGGACCGCAATCTCGGACCCCGCGTCCGTGGCGGAACCATTCGCGACCGCATCCGCTTTTTCCGCATTCCCTAGCCGGGATGCTGTTCCGCCAACATTCAATGCACGTCGTCATGTCGCGGAAGGCCGCCGGCTGGACTTTACCTCCAGAGGCGGAGAACCCTTCAACGACAAGTTTACTGTGAGTTGCGCCCCACTCTTGCTTCGTGCGCGGACACCGCCCATGGTCCGGACGATATCCCGAACGCCATGTTTCGACACCTGGGTGAGCGAGGCATGGCCTTTTTGTTATTTGTTCAACAGGATCTGGGTGGAGGGTCTCCTCCCGGATTCTTGACGAATCGCTACTGTGCTCGCCTTTCGCAAACCGGGTAGAGATCACTCTACTCTGGCTGGTTTCCGTCCAATCTCTCTAACCTCTTGCGTGTGCAAGTTGATGGAGAAATTGGTAAATGTTAGATTAGCCTTTTTTCTGGACAGCGGAGGCCATCTGTCTTCTGCACAGTGCGGCTTCCGCAAGTTCAACTCCACGTCGGATGCTCTGCTCCGACTGGAAAATGCCGTCTGTGAGGCCTTCCTTCGTAGACAGCATTACGCCACGGTGTTTTTCGATCTGGAGAAGGCCTATGATACCGCATGGTGATACGGTCTCACGGAGACTCTCCACACGATGGGGGCGAGGGGACGCCTCCCACCCAATCTTTATATCTGAATTTTTGCGAGATCGTCGATTCTGGCCCAGTGGAGCAGGAAGAGGGTGTCCCGCATGGAGGGAAGTGTCCTCAGTGTCGCACTCTGAGCAGGAAACAACTTCAAGGGCTAGGTATAGCTCTTGGGCCGGTGGCGTCCCTGGTTCTGCCTAGGAGGCCACCCTGGAGGGTACCACATTTGGCTATTTGTCGCCACGCCTGTGCTCCCAAAGCTTTTACAACGCCGGGAGTATTGCGTTCGAGCACACCTCGTGTCACGCTGGAACCGTGCCAGTGTATACAGATTGTTCCAAATCCCAAGAGGGGGTTGGCTTCCATGGTGTATCCCCTTTGTTTGAAGTCAGCGGGGCTCTGCCAGGCGATGCTTCTCTCTTCACGGCCGGGTTGGTGGCAATACACCACTCGGTACGGGAGATTACACGACGTGCCTGGTTTGGAGACCGGATTGTGATCTATAGCGACTCACAAAGAGCCAGCCGTGAGTGCTCTCGGGGCATTGGAATCTCCACATCCCCTGGTTCGCGATATCCGTGACGCCACGGTTTTTGCAAGCCGGGTGGATGTCGAGATTATCTTCTGTTGGGTTCCTGGACATGTAGGAATTGCGTGGAATGAGGGCGCCAAAGAGTCCGGACCAGCGTTTCGCTCTTCCTTACACCGATTACATGGCAAGAATACCGCCAGCTCTTCGGGCTGCTCGGCAAAGATGATGGGAGTCTGTCGAAGGGAACTTAAAGTTGCGTGCCATTGCGCCGCGACTGTTCCCATGGACCTATCCCCCAATGCCGCGAAGGCTTCAGGCTGCTTTCTGTCGTCTCCGAATTGGGCACACTCGCGGGACGCACCGCCATTTGATCGAGCGCTCGCCAGCGCCTTACTGTGAAGACTGCATTGTCCCCCAGACTGTTCGGTACATTCTTGTTGAATGTCCCAGTCTGGGCGATCTCCGCGCACATTACCTGTCCCGTTACCGGGATGGGCGGGGTCGCTACCGCCTGTCCCTTGTACTCGGAATGAGTTCCTGCACATTGACTGGTGGACTTGTTGACCTTTGGAGGGAGGCCGGCCTTCTCCCCTTTATTTAACTAGGTTTTGTTTTTTTGTTATTGTTGTTTTCTTTGTAGGTCGCACGCTCCTGCACCGGGGGGGAAAGGGGACCTCCCCCCGACGCCGGAGCTTGCTTCCTGATTGTTGCCATCTTCCCTTTTTATCGTTGTTGTGTTTTCATAATCTTATTTTAAAGCAGCCTAGTGCTAGGCTGTCTTGATTCCGGCGACTTATGCCCAAGTGGGCAGTCGCCAGATAGGCTCCCAAAATAAAAAAAAATAAAAAATAATAATGGCAGACCCCTGTAGACAAATCTGGAAGAGGGTCAAAAAGCTATTGGTGAAATCCAATGGCTTTACAGCTCCCACCCAACATTGTTCAGGCCGGAGAACTGTTGGGAGACTTGTCCCATATTTCTGATGTTTTGGCTGGATCGTTTGCTAATATTTCAATCCCAGACAACTATTCCATCCAATTCCATCGTTTTGGGCTGGAACAGGAGCAGCATCATATCAACTTTATGGAGCCTATCATGGATAATGAGCCTTATAACCGGTTCTTTTCTATCCATGAGCTCCATAATGCACTGAAGCACTATGGATCCACTGCACCCGGATTGGATGGCATTTCCTATGATACGATTAGGAATATGCATCCATCCCTCCTCTCACATTTGCTGGATATCTATAACTTTATCTGGATTATGGGTTGCCTCCCTTCTATGTGGAGGGAGGCTGTGGTTTTACCTTTCCAAAAACCAGGAAAGGATGGGACGGAACTCACCCATTACCGCCCCATTGCCCTTACTAGTTGTCCATGTAAATTGTTTGAGAGGATGATAAATACAAGACTCGTCTGGTTTTTGGAGACACACCATCTTATATTTTCCTCTCAATCAGAGTTCCAGATAAAAAAAAGAGTACCATTGACCTGCTTGTTAGAATGGAGTCTTATATAAGAGATGCTTTTTCAAAGAGGCAGCATTCTGTTGCTGTTTTCTTTGATATTGAGAAAGCATATGATACCACTTGTAGGCGTTGTATTCTTAAGCAACTCCATGATTGGGACCTGCAGCGCTTTCTCCCCAGGTTTGTCAAGCAATTCCTCATGTGGCGCACACTACATGTAAAAGTTGGAAATGCCCTATCAGAGCCCATAGAGCAAGTTGAGGGTGTGCCACAGGGATGTGTCCTCAGTGTCACCTACTTCTCTGTGGCCATCAATAGTATTATCGCAAATCTCCCAGCTGAGATTTCCTTAACTCTATATGTGGATGACTTAATGCTTATCATTTCTGCAGTAAAGACCAAGGCTGTCCACTTTTACAATCATAGATCAGTGACATAGGACCCTCTCTATTTGTCACTCTATGGTGTCCCTGTCACCTTTGAGCCCCATTTCAGATTTCTAGGGGTGATCTTTCATTCGAGGCTTTCTTGGTGGCCTCATTTGGATGCTTTGAAAAGGTCTTGTCTGAAGAGAATGGACATAATGAAATTACTGTCACACATTTCTTGGAAGTGATCGACACTCCCTCTGGCTTCTGTATTCAGCATTGGTCCAATCAAAGCTTAACTATGGGTCACAGGTGTACTCCTCTGCCTCGCCGTCCATCCTTGAAAAATTAAATACTGTGCATAACCAGGTGTGCGCCTGGCTTCTAAAGCCTTCAAGTCTTTCCCTATGTGGAGTCTCTATTCAGAGAATGGGACTCTTCCTCTTCCTTTTCACAGGCTCAAGTCTAACCTCAAATATCTTTTTAGACTTGAGCAATTACCATGGTCGCCAGTATATGAGTGCACGTTCAATTTGCGAGCAATGGCCTCTTATGATAGATATCCATCCCTGGCTCGCCCCTTTGCTCTGCGCATGGCTGAGCACACAGGATGTCTAAGGGAGTTTTCTGTTATTCCATTTTCAATACCAAAGATTCCCCCATGGCTCATACCACCTGTAGTGGTATGCAAGGGGCTTACTGGTATGCTCAAGGATTAGTTCTTCCCTGTAGTCTTGAGACCATGTATGATCAACACGTCTCCCACCATCGGCCTAGCACTTTGTGTTCACCAACGGGTCCAAGTCATCGGACGGAGTTGGAGCTGTTGCTGTCTTCCCATCTCAGACAGCATTGGTTTCCCTACCAAGTGCAGCTTCTGTTTTCACAGCAGAACTTGTTGCCATTCTTGCTGCACTCTTTGTTGTTACTCCTATGCCATCTAGTTGTCTTACAATTTTCTGACTCCCTTAGTTCTCTGGAGGCAATGAGGCTTGTGGTTTTAACCATCCACTTGTTTCCAAGATCCAGCAGGGGCTTTTTTATCTTTCTCCTATTCATAAGATTTCTTTTTGCTGGGTGCCCAGTCATGTGGGCATCCCAGGTAATGAAAGGGCGGATGCTGTGGCCAAGGAGGCTGCATCATTTGAGACACCCCTATCAGCCCCAGTCCCACTTCATGATGTCTATCCACTCATCACCGATTATGTAGGTGCCTTATGGCAGAAGATGTGGGATGAGGTTCCTCTCAACAAAGCTCCATTCCATAAAAATTTCAGTCTTCCCATGGCCACATACAATGAGACCACGTAGACTGGAGGTTATTTTGTGCTGACTGAGGATAGGCCATGGCCGCCTCACTCATGGGCACTTGATGAATGGGCCCCCACCTTTGTGCATCCTGTGTGGGGTGCAGCTGTCCATCCTTCACATCTTTGCTGAGTGTCCCCTTTTGAGAAATCTTAGGAGGGTCTTCCCTTTCATTACTGGGCAGATGGCCCCCCAAACAGGTTCTGCGGGGCATTTTGTCTGAGACTCATGTCTCTTTTAGTGTGAATAGAATTTTTAATTTTTTAGAAGAATCTAATCTTTTAGCCAAAATTTAATATATTGTTTCATGATTTTATATTCTCTGTTCTTGTATTTATTGTTGATCCATCTATAGTCTATGTTTTTATCCTTTGTCAAGTTCTCAATAGTTTATTTTTTATATCCTTTTACACCCCTTGATGGTTTTAAATTCCTGTACTTCCATTCTATTGATCTTAATTTCATAGCTATATTTTTGTATATTCTCCAGATGTCTATATTTTTATTGAGAACACTCATGCAAATTACCCGTCTTTGAATTTGGCTGCGGGCTAGTCCGTTTTTGCTTTACAGCATTTATTTTCGGCACTATTCATTCATTCATTCACTGTCACACTATTTTCCTTGAGCTTCAACAGTATCACTTCTGTGCTTCCGGAAGATGTTCTCGCTACGCTCTACATAGACAACTTTCGATCTCTTTTGCTGCCACCAAGATGTCAACTCTGGAGCGTCTACAACACGCATTGAACTGAATCTCTCGCTATGCCGAAGCACACAGGTTTCGGTTTTCCTTGGCCAAGACTAAGGTAGTACATTTCTGCCACCATCCACAACTCCACCCTCACCCGGACTTGTTTCTAAATGGGGTTCGCATGGAAGTGGTGGATTCGCACTATTTCCTTGGTCTTGTTTTTGACCGACACCTCACCTAAGGAGCGGATATTCGCAGCCTTAGGATCTCTTGTACCTGCGCCATGGACATTCTTCGTTCGTTCGAAGCTCGACTACGGATACGATTTTTATGCATCCTGAGCCGAGCGTGCATTGCAGAGGGTGGACTTAATCCACCAAACTGGTCTCCGCCGGGCGACCGGTGCCTTCCACACGTCGATGCTGTGGAGATTGTCCTCGCTCTACCCCCCAGTACAGTACATTATGTGCCTGTACCCGCGAGGCCCGCGCCTCCCTCAGTCGCCGAGGGCTCTCACTGCTTCCGCGCCCGATCTCGACGGTGCCTATGCCGCCGAGACACTCCAGTCACTCCCTAAGCCCTTTGGGTTTAAGGCTAGGAAACTCCTTTGAGAGCTCTGTGTAGCTCTAGGGCTTGTGATTAGGACACCGAGGAGAATAATACCTTTGACTATTAGTCACCCCGCCTCTGCTCCCAAAGCTTCCAGTGCGCGTGAGTATTGCGTTTTACCGTTCAGAGCAGACTTGTTGATGCTGGGGAGATGCTACTCGCTCTGCGCCATGCACAGTGATAAGCCCCTGTACTCGCCTGCTCAGCCCCTCCTTCAGTCGCCAATGGCTCTCACTTCTTCCGCGGTCAATCTTAACTGTGCCTATGCGGCTAAGTGATGCCAGTCATCCTCTAACCCCTTTGGGCTGAAAGCTAGGAAATGCCTACAAGAGCTCAGTGTACAGTTGCGCGGCGCATATCTATTGGCAACACATCTCAAATTTTGTTGTTTACAAATTTTTAGACATTACTACACCTTTTCACCCTCAAATTTAAAAAAATGAACTTCAAATTAAAAGAGCTTACTTTTACATTTTAAAAAATGAACTTCAAATTTAAAAATTGACTTTCATATTTTAAAAAATGAACTTTAAATTTTAAAAACTGACTTTCATATTAAAAAATGGAACTTAAAATTTAAAAGGTTGACATTCAAATATTAAACATGTTTACCTCCAACTTAAAAAGGCTGACTTTCAACCTTAAAAAAGTTCCTTTCAATTATAAATAAATGAAATTCAATTAAAAATATGTAATATATGAATTTGTGTAATGTCAACAGCACTAATTTTGCCACCAACCCTTGCAAAAATATTCTAGTGTTTTCGCTTCTTAGGCACTTATTTCTTCATAAAATACAATCTTCTATAGATACAAATACTTGTAAGACTCATATCTACATTATTACTTACACCATATGTATTTGTAATGATATACATGCTTAAAATGAGAAAAATATAATTCTTCATCAGTCATCTTCCGAACATTTCCAACATTTTGACAAACTCTACCATGATGTTATAAACCCTATTTTCATAGCTTGTTGGATTTCTTCTCATCATATCCTCATTGGTAGCTCTTTCGCGCCCCTGGCAACCATTCCCATACATAACTCAGCCTTCTCAGTAACCAAGTGAGTATTTTTTCAAATACTGGACTGGAAAAATATTTAGTAATGCAAATTTGCAATACTGGTATTTTCTACCTGTATTAAGAGATCTCTGAAAAACCGAAATAATATCCTGTAAAAAAATAAAAGTAACAAAAAAAAGATGGGCTCAATACCACCTCCAGGCTGCAAGGAACGACTACAACACATGGCCAACCAAAGTGGGACCATTGGGTGCTGAAATGGCTCAATGGCTTGCAAAAACCTCGGCTAGACTCCCTACCCAAGTGCGGGTGGATTGGGCATAAATATGGGTTTCCCCCCCCCCCAGCGGGGGGGAATTCACTTATTTTAATTTGAAGGTCAACTTTTAAAATTTGACTTCTTTTTTTTTTTAAATCCAGCTGTTTTAATATGAAAGTCAATTTTTTTATTTGAAGTTCATTTTTTTTAATATGAAAGTCAGTTTTTTTAACTGGAAGTTCAATTCTTTTAATAGGAATGTCATCTTTTGTAACTTGAAGTTCAATTTTGTTGATATGAAAATCAACTTTTTTAATTGGAAGTTCAATTTTTTTAATTTGAGGGTGAAAAGATGTAGTTCGAAATGTACATATTTATATTATACTTAATTATATTAGCCTAAAAGCAATATATTATAATATATAAATGATAAAACAAATTATTAACATTGAATGTGGCGTTTATTAGAAAAACACAAGAAACAAACGTATTGGCAACATTCATAAATATCACATATATTTTATTGGCAACAATAAATTAATACTTTGTATGACCTTCTTTAGCAGCAAGCACAGCAATCAGATGTTTCTTGTAGGTATGAACAAGGTTTTTGCAAGTTTTAGTAGGAATTTTAGTCCACTCTTCCATTGGGCAAAAGCTTTCAACTCTAAGATGCTGCTTGGTGACCTCTTATGAACATGTGACTTCAGTTCTTTCCAAAAATTTTAAATCAGATTTAAATCTGGACTTTGAGAAGGCCATTTCATCACTTTCAAGCTTTGAATGGCAAACTATTTCTGCATTGATTTGCTTGTGTGCTTGGGATCATTATCCTGTTGGAAGATGAACCTTCTGCCAAGACTAAGCTTCCTCGCCGATTGTTTCACATGTTCATCCAAAATTCGCTGATATACCTTGGAATTCATAGTGCCTTCTATCACACAAATTGAGCCAGTACCCACAGCAGCAAAACACCCCCACAACATGATGGAACCACCTCCGTGCTTCACAGTAGGTATGATGTTCTTTTCCAGCGGAGCTTCTCCAGATTTTCTCCAAACATGATAGGTAGTTTAAGCCAAACAGCTTGAGCTTAGTCTCATCTGACCATAATATTTTACTAAGTTCTGCTTCAGTGTCATCAAGATGTTCTCTGGCAAACTCTAAACTTCTCTTTTTGTGAACCATCTTCAACAGTGGTTTCCTCCCTGGTACATGTCCATGCAGACCCGCACAATTCAGGTAACATCGCACTGTTGACACATCAATGATTGTTCCACTGCTACCCAGATTTGCTTTCAATTCCTTGGAAGTGACTTTTGGATTCTTGTTGACAATTCAAACGCACATCTCTATCAGTTAATTTTCTTGATCGCCCTTTCCACACACGATTAATAGTAGTCCCATCGGCCCTAAATTTTACAATAATATTCCTTACAGATGAAATTGGGATATTCAAACTTGCCAAAATTTTTATATATGCATTTCCTTGGTTGTGTAGCTCAATTATACAGTTCATATATGCTTCTGAGTGTTCGGATGTCTTCACCACATTGCTATTTCAAAGTTATTGTATAGATAATTCTTCTGCCATGTCTAATACCATAATGAACACCCAAAAAATTTACCCGTGCAAGTAACCCGCTGACCTGGATTAGTCTGGAATATTCCATCAGTCATTCTCAAACATTCTTTACAACTAATTTTAATAATTTGATTTGTTAAATAAGTATTATGTAATCATTGCCAATACTTTTGCTTCTTGTGTTTTTCTAATAAACACCCTGTTGAATGTTAATAATTATTTTTATTATCATTTAGACATTATAATATATTGCTTTTAGGCTAATATAATTAAATATAATATAAATATGTATATTTCAAACTAGTAACGTATAAAAATTCATAAATTAAAAAAATCTGTGTTGCCAATAAATATGCACGTAACTGTAGCGCCTCTGATTCTGCCTAGGATGCTACCCTGGAGGGTACCACCTTTGACTATTTGTTGCCAGGCCTCTGCTTTCACAACGCCGAGAGTATGTGTTCAGCTTCTTTGGAGTACACTTCCTGCCACACCAGATCCGTGCCAGTGTATACAGATGGGTTCGGTTTCCACGCCGTATCCCCGTTATCTGAAATCGGCAGGGCTTGGCCAAACGGCCGAACTGGTGTGCAATACACCGCTCGGTGCGGGACATAACACGTCATACCCGGGTCGGAGACTGGGTTGTGCTCTTTAGCGACTCGCAAAGCACCCTGAGTGCTCTCAGAGCATTAGAATCTCCGCACACCTTTGTTTGCGGTATCTGTGATGCCACGGTTGCCGCGATCCGGGTAGATTTCAAGATTATCTTCTGCTGGGTTCCTGGACATGTGGCAATTTGGGGGGATGAGGGCGCCAAAGAGTCTGCGAGGACTAGGTGACCAGACCAGAGTTTCGCTCTTCCTCACACTGACTCCAAAGCAGGAATTAGGGCAGCCTGGTAAATAAGATGGGAGACAGCCGAGGGGAACTTAAATCCTACAACGTCTTCAAGTCGCTTTATGTAGCCTTGGAATTAGACACACTCACGGGACGCACCGCCATTTGATGGAGCGCTCGCCACCTGCACCATACTGTGAAAACTGCTTTGTCCCCCAGACTGTTCGGCACATTCTTGTTGTATGTCCCAGTATGACACAGACTTGTCAACTATCAGACTTTTTGGAAGAGGATGGCCTCCTCCATTTTATTAGACTCTTTTGTGTTGGTTGCATGCTTCCTTCTTGCATTTTTGTTTCTTGTTTGTTTGGTTTTGGATCTTTTGCACCCACCATTTTTTTTTTTTAATCTAGCTTTGCATAAGTCTATAAATCATTGTGGTGACTTATGCCCTAGGAGCCAGTCGCCCGATTAGCACTTAAGAAAGACTCCCAGGAGAATGGGACAGCAATTTCAGAACCCACTTCCATGGTGGAGTCTTTCGCGGCCGCTTTCTCTCGCCAAGTCGCTGCTCCACCAGCATTCAATGCCGACTGTGCATGTTTAGGCAGAGTGAGTTGCATTCCACTCTCGCTTCCTCCGCGGACACCAAACCCCTGGTCTGGACGATGTGCCTTACGCCTTAATTCAATACCTCCATGAGCGAGAGTTTAAAAAAATACAACCATGTTTTTTTTAGACTAGAGGCACTGTAGGGCAAGAGAAAAAGTGGATATGACCCCACCTAACTGCAATCTTGAGAGTGGGACCACCCTAGGTTAATTTATCACACGTGAAGTTGTTCATTAGAACTTCCACTTACCAGCTGTTGCATGGACTGCTAACACAAGGTAGAGGGGGGGGCTTCTATATTCTATAAAATTGACTCAGCATGCAACAACTTCCGTCCTCTCTAACCTTGTCCCCTCAGGACGGCCTCACAGAAAGCGCGGCCCCACTTAATTATGGTAATGTTAACGGGGACAACACCAAGCCGTCAGAGCAAACAAATTTCTTCTGCCCCACTGGGGAGCTATAAACATGGGCGGAACTCTGCCTCCCCGCCCCCTCCTCATGACATAGTAAAAAAAAAACCTATTTCCCCCATGACATTCCATGAAAGTCCCACATGCCCAAAAGTCCAAGGACCTACTTGTAACACTGAGATAATCCCAAGAAATCCATCCCCCCTAAAACCAAGGTCCCCATCACCCGCAAGACAAAATCAACATACATAACACAGCAAGGCCTACAATCACAGAGTCAAACCACCACCGCCATTCACCTGTACATCAACCCTTTGGAAATGTTCCTCCCACGCCACAAATGGGTGGTCCTGGCCAAAATTAGACCACCCAGTGGTCCAGCCAGAAATTAAATCCATACAAATACCACCCGGCATCAGCTATACAAATGACCCTGACCGCTGCTAGCAATAACTAGGTACATTTCTTACTCTATAGATTTGATGAAATTTTGTATTGCAGTCCTGTAATCATAAACCTTTTCTACTACTAGTCAGGATATATTTTGTTTTACTGAATATTTTCTCCTTGATTTGCATGTTTCCCTCTTTCCTTAATAAAATTATAATTTCTGTATTTTCCCATCCGAAGGTTATTCAAGATCGCCAATTGGCCCAGGATGACGAGAGAGGGCTGGGACACGGTGTCCATGATAACGTCTTGACTCTCAACTCATTCCTCCTCCTGCTGGAAACCAAAGTTGAAACCCAGGTGCGTATGTTTGTTCCTCTAATCTGCCGCTTCCTACACTAAGTCAGCATGAGAAATCGAGGGAGAAATGAAACAGATTGTATATACACTCCTTTATTTACAAAAATATATCTAAATATATTTGAGACCTCGTTACTTATATATACACAAACAAAAAAGTATGAGATAGATAAATTTACAATTTCAATATATACACAATCAAAATAAGCAGTCTTATTACCAAACAAAATTTTACCTAAACAAACAAGAGAGAATCAATCAAGCAAACACAAAAGGAGGCCTTTTGCTTATGTGGTACCACGCTTTACAATTTGGGGTTTTAAGGTTCCCAGGGGAAAGGTCTTGCCAGCAGTCACTCTTGTGACCAAAATTGGGTGCATGGTGCCTTCAGCCCAGCTTAGTAATATGCGATCCGGTCGTGAATTGAGGCTATAAATCCCTTCCGTCCAAACAGGACGTACAATAAATTTAATGAAGTTATTCAATTATATTAGTCCAAATCCTACAATCTCAGGCACTTTTTACGAATTGACAAATTAAATTTTGGAGTTCATACAAAATAATAGTGGCTTCAGCAAAGAGATAAAAAACATTTTTAAACAAAACATGAAATTTATATATATATATATCCCTATTCACACATATTCTTACAGAGGGAGAGAGAGGTCCGTTAGAAAAGGGGTGGGAAAATGGCGCTACAAACACACTCACATTCGCTCCACCACAGCAAGACTACCGCAAACTCTTACCAAGTGTATTCTGCGTTAATCAGTTTTTTTAAATCATTGCGTAACTGAGCTAAAGATGGCTTCACATATTCCTCACAGGATGAGAAGCACGACAAGCAGTCACTAACACAATCACAATGGAGTCCCGTAGGGATCCGTACACCCTCATCACATACTACAGCCTTATCGATGTTATCATCTTCCGTGCCCAACACTCAATTACCCCCAGACAGTTCATGCTCTACATCACAAGATTCATTCACGGTGACTTATGCCTTTGATGGCAGTTGAGTGATGGGCACCTTAAAA
This sequence comes from Ceratothoa steindachneri, assembly GCA_963969495.1. NCBI lineage: Eukaryota > Metazoa > Arthropoda > Malacostraca > Isopoda > Cymothoidae > Ceratothoa > Ceratothoa steindachneri. The sequence continues at coordinate 189,770,297 of OZ018324.1, read as the reverse complement.
GAAAAAATCACTAGACTAGAATACTGGATACACCAGAATCTAATTACCATCTTACCTTCAAAATCCTTTGTTACCCTTCTTTACAAGCCACAAACTGGGATAAAACAAAAAAAAATAAGCAGACTTATTTTAACAAACATCCCAATTATCTTAAATAGAACGCCTTAAGTGCTTGGTCTCACATATGGTACACAACTAAATTTCCGACAACGCATCGGACAATCCATGGAATCCATCGTCCCACTTACAAGCAGTACATTCATCCTTCACTTGCCAATACCTCATGGCCTGAAAACGCAATCTTATATTCACTCACTTGAGCACACTAGAGAAGACTAAACAAACCACTCCTCACCACGAGATGTATCCGCAGTACCCCACTTGACCACCTACACTTAGAAACAAAGGTTGTGTCCATAAAACACCACCACAACCTCCGCGCAATTTCTCCATGGTATGCCACACCTGAACCACTCATGTTACTACATGCAAGACGCTTAAGTCCCCACGAAATTAGAGCAAGGCTACAAGAACATATCATACTACCCCATAACTAGGCCCCTATCACATACCAAACCATCCACATGCACAGCAATGCATCCAATCTCGGGGTCTAAACGACTGCGTCAACGCTTTTGCACATGACATTGACTAAGAGGAAACCTCTTCCACATCACAAACAGGTTGGTTCGCCTGGCATGCGCCCATGAAAAACTAGAGACAAATAGCGTTCATTCAACATATCTTCCCACATGGCTAACACAAGTACAACTGAGACAGAACAAGGGAGTGTTAGATCTCTTCAAGAACTTCATTCGTTCAGTGAGTTGGTCTCTGAGCTTATCTCCAAGGAGCTCAGCCCGGGTATAATCCACTTCCCTTAGCTCTGAAGAGCTCAGCCCTTGGGTATACTCTACTTCCCTTATCTCTGAGGAGCTCAGCCTGTGGGTATTATATAGTCCACTTCCCTTATCTCTGAGGAACTCAGCCTGTGCATATAGTCCACTTTGCTTATCTCCGAGGAGCTCAGCCTGTCGGTATAGTCTACTTCCCTTATCTCCATGGAGTTTAGCTTATGGGTTTTAATCTGAGGACGGTTCGGAGGATCAGGACAGAGTTGGATGAGTCAGCCTATACTTACAAGGGTACAGAGGCTCGGAAACCTCACTCTAAACGTTCTTATATGAAAAGAACTACGAATTTGTCAAAGATATCCAGGCTATCATTGGCAACAATCCCAACAAGTCAATGAGGTCCATAGCCAGGGACAAGGGAGTTTCAAAGTTTCCTCAGGTAGTTAATGCATGAAGACATCTGCTGCTACTCATACAAGATGAGAGAGGGCAATCTTCTGTCGCAGAAGAGGAATAAGACACCGAACTGCGTTTATCTTCCCGGAAGGCCTCTCAGGCTCAATACTGAGGGCTACATCAAGGATCTGGCTGAGTCATTCTTATCTAGCCAGGGGGCCTCCTTCTGAGTGGTTACAGAAGAGGGTGTATTTCCACTCTCTTTTAAAAAGAAAAAAAAAAGTCAAAAAAGATTAGTGGGTCCTCTCCTTCTGGGAAAGGTTCCACAGGAGGGGTCCCATACCCACTTGGCATGTGACTGGCTTATGCGACCCTAAGGGGGGAAAGGGTAAATCATAAACTTTTAAAGAAAGTAAGTTGAGCGGAGCTCGGCTGATGTCGGAGCTTCTCATCAAAAGGTTCAAGACATTTTCAAGCCTGTCTGCTTCAAATGCCTCCTCATTATTTGATTTACTGATTGAATGATGCTGTCCAAAGAAAACATGCTCCATCACACTCAGCCAGGATTCTCAATAGAGAACTGAGCTCACCCATTTCTCATTCACAGCAGAATGCCATGCAAGGAGATACATGGGAGGGACAAGGAAAATACACCATTTACTACAACTCCTGGAGCAGCCTACAGGCTTTCAGAAAACTTGACAACTTTCACCAATACCCCAAGATATAAAACAAACCATATTTAAAGCCAACAACATTAAAACTGCCGCCCAACAAATTATACGCCTACTCAACTACCAAATTCCGTATCAAGACTACAAGAATGCCATAAGAACAACATTCAGGGATACCTGGTCAGCTAGATTGGCTAGCCTTAGGGGCTCAAGCAAAATCTGCGACATTTTCCAGAATTTGTTAGCATGGAAACCACCAACAATCTCATGTCGGCAAGCAGTAGTAATCTGCTGACTTCAAATCAGTCACACCAGAATAACACAAATTTCTATTGGAAAAAGCATTCTCCCCTTACTGCCAGGATTGCTTAAGCTTCCCAGCAATGACACACATTATCAGAGTGGCCTACCTTCCTCAAACTGAGATGACGCTACCTACCCTTTTACAAAGGTTGGACTCTGCCCAGCCTCCTCCTAATATTTACAGTCACTGTAATGGAAATTGATCGCCAGCTGAAAGGGCCAACTTTCATGAGAAAGTCGGCAGCTTGGGATGATTCTTTTTCAGTTCAGCGGCTGTAATGAAGGGATTCTTCAACACCTCCCTCATAGCAGCGGATCAGTTTTCTTTCCCCCAGTCCCGAGTTTCTTCTTGGGAAAAATGTCAGGTGGCAAACCACCAGCCGCAGCAGCCACCCTCCTGACATCGCACCTCCTCTTCCTGTCTGGTGACAGATCTCCTTTGTAAAAACTCTTGCATCAACAATTCGGGATAAAGATGTCCTATGTTTTGACAGATTTTTCACAAGTGTGAATCTTATGTGCTCATTGCCTTTTGCAGCTGTAGGAACTTGCATGAAAAACAGAAGGAATATGCCTAAATTCAGCGCTGATCTTGAATGAAGAGAATCAGAAATAGTTGTATGTAAAGAGGGAATCATTGGTGTTCGTTGGAAGGACACCAAAGATGTGATTTTGCTGAGTAACTGCCACAACCAAGAGGAAGGAACTATCAAATGAACTATGAAGGATGGCACTAAAAAACAATTTCATGTCCAGAAGCCATAGTATTCTATAATTCATACATGGGTGGTGTGGACCACACTGACTAAATTATTACTTTGTAGGACCTAGATAGGAAAAGCACCAAATGGTACCTAAAAGTTTTCATAAGAGTGATGATGGCTGTAACATTCAACTCGTATGTCATTTACTGCGAAACCAATCACCATAAGATGCCATATATCAAATTTCTGGTCAATATTGCCGAAGGATTGATTGATCGATCATGGGAGAGCACTACTCTCAACCAGAAAAGAACACATTCTACTGGAAGACCTTTAAAATCTTCAAAGAATATGCAATATATCAGAGACCACTTACCTGTGAAAGACAAAAGCAGGTGTTGATGATTTAGATGTATATCGCAGAAAAGAGAAAACAAATCATCTATGCAGAAAATACAATCTTCCCCTGTGCATGGACTGCTTTACTCCATACCATACATAAACATCATGTTAATCTCAATAAATTACATTGATACAATGTTTATTTATTCCTGTCTATAAAATTTTTCATATGATTATATCGATGTGAAATACTATTGGGACATTTTTATCCCACCAGGTGATGGTGGTGAAATACTAATGAGATAGTTTTGTCCCATAGCTAAAAATGATATTAGGATTTTGGGGAGATCAGATATATTTTATTTATGCGTTATCGTGGTTATAATAACCCTATGCATGCAATAAAATATTGAATTTCATTATTATCCAAAATTAGGATCAAATGGTTAAGGCTTCTGATATTATCATGGTTCATAGTTCTTGCTAGAATGATGCTCTTAATGACCTGCTCTCTAATAAGCTCTCTGTAGTCTATCAATATAGTTTAAAAATGTTCCTAGATGAGCAAAGTAGGAATCATTTCAGTGCCTTTTGACTAATTTCCTTATCTTTGTTCAAACTTCCATTTTCCTGCATCAGTGCTCCAGTGCTTATCTTTGGATAGAATTAAAAAGAAATTTTGGGAGTGTGTAAAGACAAAATGAGGAACTAAGTTCTCTCAGCCCCAAAACAAGAAATAAATAGGTCCACAGGAAGGTGTTTAGATATCTGCAAGGATATAATAATATAATGAATTATTCAAATGTATTAAATAAATACAGTGCAAAAAAGGGTCATATTAAAACAATGTAAATGTATCATATAAATACAGTGCACAAACAGGTGCATTAAATATGTCACAGGATTAAACCACCAATGACAACACGTTACAAAATAAGCACTGCTACTCTGGACAATCGGTACAGGAATATACCCTCCTGTCTTGCGTCCTTTATAAATAGCTGTAGGTCTCGATAATGAGAACCTAAGAATGGGGCGTAAGATGAAAAGAAATACTCCAAATAGCTGTCATGGAAGTAGTGAGGCAATGCACGGATGGCAATTGTCCTGCAAACGGGGAGAGTCATATGAACCCAAGTGGAATCCGACTTCTGGTGAAAGTGAGAGAGAGAGACGAGTAAATCGGGAGCTTGCAATCGGTGCAGCTGCAGAGGAAATAGCGGCAAGTGCTGGCAGGGGTCTGTATTTATACCTGTCATCATGAATTCCTATGTGACAAAATTCAGCCATCTTTCAGTTCGACCCGCGCTCCAGTCACTACCAGTCACTACAGCATAAACTAGGCAGTAAGTTATCGAACCACACTTGCCAGCAGTTACAATATAAGTTACAAATGGTAGTAAAGCATGTGGTTGGTCATCCTTACAGAGTGTAAGCTTACATTATGATTTTTACAAGATCTTTAAGGCTTTTAGGGAGACTTTCCGATGTAACCTACAGCTGAAGGATTCTATTTTTACTTGTCAGCCACCTTGCATATGACATCTATCAGGGAATCTTGTAGCTAACTAATCTGAATCTAAGCCAGATTGGATACCACTAAACATTTGGTATATCAGAGATATTTTTGATCTGTGGTCAAAGTGTCATCTACCTCAACTGGAATTTCTTTAATGTTATATTGATTGGAATAAATTTAACAATAGTCATATTCCCAGGTCATGTTTAATTTTATTTTCAATAGATCCTTTAAATGCATTTGGTCGTGTAGTTTTTCCATCTAAAGGTTCAAAAGGATACATTTCAATTAATTTACTAACTTCACTGATATGCCTAGTATTTACTGGTGTACCATCACAATAATGCTTTTAATGTTTCTTGATGACCTAGATAAAGTACAAATGTGATGATTTCTTCTACAATACTATGTGCATTCCATTATCAGTAGTTAAATGGTCCGTGTAAACATCTGGCTCTTTAACTATAATGTGTTGTTAACTTTTACTACCTCCATATCGTTTTTACCTCCATATAATTTTTTGTCTAGAAAATTTTAAAAAACACTAAATTTTTTTATTATGCAAGATTATCTTTAGCACTTAAATAATGATAAATATAAAATCTCTATGTGCATTTAGTCATGATAACACATGGCACAGTTGTACCTAAGGCCTAATAAATACACAACATTGCCAAATGGGGAGGAGTGATGTCTTTAATATTTATGCAGAGTTATAATAACTTTCAAACTGTGTATAGTAGTGTGGAATAAGAAATTTTGAATTTTTTTTTATATATATATTTTTTGACCACTTACTGCGCACCCTACATCAAGGATACACACTTCATTGTTCACAACTTACCCAGTGGAGATCGACAAGGCGCCCAACCCAGCTTGGCCAAAGGCCCTTATAAACCAAGAATTTCAACAGCAATGAACCTTTTTACGAAGGTCTTTGAACAAAGCTGTTGATCCCTGTCTCTCCTGGTTTCCATATTACTCTGCAATAAATCTGGTTCTGAAAAGGTGTTGGTGCTCACACTGGTCACTGCCGCTGCCGCCAGAAGGGATATTAAAATTTGGTTTAATTACTTCTGAAATGTGCTTTATAATTTGCATGATCACTCCCTCGACAATCAGCTAATTTGAAAATTTGATCAAAACTACTTGAATACCCTCTCCTTCATCATTCTGCACTTATACATATTCCGCACATTTTCACTTACTCTCAATTTCTCCTTACAAGTTTTCTGCTTGAGATGTTTTTGATGGTTTTTCTTTGTTTTAGGAATCTACAGTGAGGGAAGAAATACCAAGTGGGTTCCCCTCACTTACGGTACACACTGCCAGTTCGTATCTGCTCTACCCAGTGCTCACAATGCACTCCCTCACCAAGGTAATGTTGCTCGATGATTCTGCCAACACTATACCTGCTGGTTCAAGAATGTATATTTAGCGTACCCTATCTCTCGCCTGTAATATTAGTAAGTTCATAACCATGATGCAAACAGGTGAAGGGGGGGGGGAGTTTTAATGTCATAGGATGGAGAGAAAGTTTTGAAATGGCGATAGGAAATAGAACAAGTCAGCTAAAGGTAAGACTTTTCCCAAGATCATTGTATACATAAGATTATTCCATGAATGGTTCCCAACCTAAATTTCAGTCAACTTGTAACCTTGCTCCAGAGAGTATTCATACCACATTCTTTCGCCATAGTTCAAAAACCATTGAACAAAATTTGAAAACATTGGCGCGAATGTATCAGTAGACCTACCCGCAAAATTTCAACAAGTTTGATAAGTAAATAAAGTAGCAATAATACTTTTTTTTAGGAAAATCACAACCATAGAGTATTCATAGGATATCCTTTTCACATCCATATGTTTAATTTATATGGTTTAAATTAGGACACTTTTGAAGTCATGCAAGTAGTTTCTGTGGCCTACATATTTATAATTTGGAAAAATCAGGCCTAACGTAGAACCCTTTCTTCAGCATCAAAACTACAATCTTAGTCTACATCATGGCGAAAAGTAATAAACTATTTTCTGACATCATTTTGAGAATAACTATGAAATTCAAATCTAAGATGGACTACAAGAAGATTTAAAAAGAACTAAATGTCCCTAAATCTAAAGTGCAGTCAGTAATAAGAATGTTTAAGGAATTGGGGACAACTGCAAATCTCCCCCATTTGGGTTGTCCTTGAAAAATTCCCCTCTACCACAGCCTTTCCCTGACGCCGGAGCGCACTTCGCTCTTGCCTCTTTTTTTTTCTTTTTTTTTTAATCTAGCCTAGTACTAGGCTGTCGTGAGTACGGCGACTTATGCCCAAGTAGAAGGTCGCCAGATGGGCTCCTAAAAGAAAAAAAAATAATCCACTCTCCACAGTTTGGAAGATCTGTTAGAAAAACAAAACAAAATGGGGACTAGAAAGGAGATCATTGAAGAGGTAGGAGAGGAAAGCATCAATGTTAACTTAAACACTGTTTAATACTTACTTTTTACTTGCCCCTCCCCCTCCCCCTACTACTTCTGCATGCTGGATGGCCCCTAAGAAGGCCACCACACCCCAGGTAGGTGACCCCTTGAACACCCTCTTCCTCCTGTTTCTTCTTTTCTTTTCTATTTCTTATCCATCTCCTATTGCTTTCCTTCTCAACTCATCCTCTTTATTATTCTCATCCTTCTTTATTTTATTTTTTCCTGCTCTTCAATCTTTTCTTCTCTTCCACCTATTTATTCTATCCTCCTATTCTTCTTCTGCTCCTCCTCTAGTGCTTCTTTTTCTCCTCCTCTAGTTCTTCTTCTCCTCCTCTAGTTCTTCTCCTCCTCTACTTCTTCTCCTCCTCCTCTACTTCTCCTCATCCACCTATTCTTCTTCTCCTCCTCCTATTCTTTTTCTCCTAATCCTCCTCCTATTCTTTGTCTTCTAATCCTCCTCCTATTCTTCTTCTTCTAATCCTCTGCCTATTCTTCTTCTAATAATAATCTTCCTATTCTTCTTCTAATAATCCTCCTATTACTCTTGTAATCCTCCTCCCATTCTTCTTCTTCTAATCCTCGTATTCCTCTTGTAATCCTCCTCCCAGTCTTCTTCTTCAAATTCTCCTATTCTTCTAATCCTCCCTATTCTTCTTCTAATCCTCCACCTATTCTTCTTCTAATAATAATAATCTTCCTATTCTTCTTCTTCTAATAATCCTCCTATTCCTCTTGTAATCCTCTCCCATTCTTCTTCCTCTAATCATTCTCCTATTCTTCTTCTAATCCTCCTCCTATTCTTATTCTTCCAACCCCGTAAGGGGCGCGGCGATTTGCCATCCTGGCCGCTGTGCTGACGGGATCCAGCGCTCCGTCCGGCCCCAGCTTAGTCTCTCTTCCTTCCTTCAGATAGCCTGTATTTCTTCCCTTTTCATACAACCTCTCCCACAACTTTCTCTGGTCAGCCTCTAATTTCACAGGGTAGATGCTGACCTTCTTCTCAAGCCAACCGTCCCGGATTGGGGCTGAGGGGGGAGGGGACAATGTTCCCTAACCCCTGAGCTCCGGTTCGTGAGGGTTTTTTTTTAACAACCTGCTTCATCCCCACCTATACCTTCCTCATATCCCTTTTCCTTCTCAATTCACTGTCTATCCTTGATTTTACGCGTGTCTAAGGTGGAGCCGTCATGCCGATGGACTACCAGGCCACCAGGCGGGAAGGGTGGTCCCAAATGGCGGCGCCGGGCCTGTAAGCACCTCTTGTAGTGCGGGCTACTGCGAGAGGTGATGCGCGATTGTATCCCGTGTAAAAAAGAGGGTCACCATGCCCATAAATGACAAAATTAAAAAAAAAAAAAATCTCTCCCCAATACCCCTTGCTCATCAACAGAGCCGCCCTCGGGCAGCTCCACCGAAAAAATGGAGGTCCCTTCCCTTGTGCTTGCGCAGGGGACCCTCCATACTTCTTTAACCGGAGAGGAGGCTTACTCCACTCATACGCCCACAGGTGTAGGGGACCCCCTCACCCCCTTCTCTGGAGGTGCTTTCGGGTACCCTATTTCCAGCGGCAGTCCTTCCTTTTCTTTCTAAGGGGACTGCCAAGAAAGCCAGCAGGCAGCCCATTGCCGACCGCCCCTCGTGTAAGCGGCTCGGTAGGGCAAACCCCCTTAGGGGGGAGAGGGAAGCCAGGCCCCTTCGGTCACTTCCCTCAAAAGACCTGCTGGCAAGGATTTTAAACCTTGCCTGGGTCAAGGCCTGTGCCTCCCCACACAAGACTGACGACACTGCCAAGGGGACCTACGATGTCCTGGGAGGGGATGGCCAACTGGAGGCCCCTCCTGTGATAGACATGGTCCTTGAGGAAACCCAGCCTCAGAGGGTAGGGCCTTCCATGGGGGGGAATCCGGGCTCGGAGCCAAACACCGAACCCGAATCCGCCCCTATGCAAGATCCTCGTTAAGCGGTTAGGGTTTCTGAGGCAATACAAGGAGGGGAGGGATCTCCTCCGACCGTTGCATCACTCGCCTGTACGCGCGAGCCCGGCGCCTCCCTCAGTCGCCAACAGCTCTCACTGCATCCGCAGCAGATCTTGATGGTGCCTATGCCGCCAAGAGACGCCAGTCATACCCTAAGCCCTTTGGATTTAGGGCCAGGAAACTCCTTCGAGACCTAGATATAGCTCTCGGGCTGGTGGCGCCCCTGGTTCTGCCCAGGACGCCAACCTGGAGGGTATCACATTTAGCTATTTGTCGCCACGCCTCTGCTCGCAAAGCTTGTACGGCGCCGGGAGTATTGCGTTCGACCTTTTTGGAGCACAAATCGTGTCACGCTGGAACTGTGCTAGTGTATACGGATGGCTGCAAGACCCAAGAGGGGGTGGGCTTCCTCGCTGTATCCCCTCTGTTTGAAGTCAGCGGAGCTCTGCCTGGGCTGCGTCTGTCTTCACGGCCGAGCTGGTGGCAATACACCACTCGGTACGGGAGATTACGCGACGTGCCCGGTTCGGAGACCGGATTGTGATCTATAGCGACTCACAAAGCCCCCTGAGTGGTCTCGGGGCATTGGAATCTCCGCATCCCCTGGTTCGCGATATCCGTGATGCCATGGTTATGGCGAGCCGGGCAGATGTCGAGATTATCTTCTGCTGGGTTCCTGGACATGTAGGAATTGCGTGGAATGAGGGCGCCAAAGAGTCCGCGAGGACTCTGCGACCGGACCAGCTTTTCACTCTTCCTCACACCGAATACGGGCAGCTCTTCGGACTTCTTGGCAAAGAAGATGGGAGACGGTCGAAAGGAACTTAAAGTTGCGTGCCATTGCGCCGCGACTGTTCCCATGGACCTATCCCCCAATGCCGCGACGGCTTTAGGTCGCTTTCTGTCATCTCCGAATCGGACACACTCGTGTGACGCATCGCTATTTGATGGAGCGCTCGCCTGCGCCCTATTGCGACGACTGCGTCGTTCCCCAGACTGTGCGCACATTCTTGTCGAATGTCCCATTTTGGGCGATCTTCGCGCACGTTGCCTGTCCCGGTACCGGGATGGGAGGGGTAGCTACCGCCTGTCCCTTGTACTCGAGTCGAGTGCGTGCACCATGACTGGTGGACTGATAGACTTTTGGGGGGAGGCCTGCCTTCTCCCTTGTATTTAACTGTTTTTTTGTTATTTTTGGTTGTTTGGTTTTTTTTGTAGGATGCAGGCTCTTGCGACAGGGGGAGGGGGACCTCCCATCGACGCCGGAGCTTGCTTCCTGATTGTTATCCCCTTTTTATTGTTATTTCTGTTAAAATTTTTATTTTAAAGTAACCTAGAACTGGGCTGCTTGTTTGCGGCGACTTATGCCCAAGTGGGCAGTCACAAGATAGCCCCTTGAAAAAAAAAATCTCCTCCGACCGGTGCCCCTGCGACCACCAGGACCTTCTCCATTTCGGAGTAGGATCTGGCTGAAGCTGGTCCATCTGGACTAGGGGCTTCTGCCGGCGGAGGTGAGAAGCGGGTTCATTCCCCGCACTCCTCTCCAAAACGGAAAAAGACTAAGACCAAAAAGACAAAGAAGACTCGGGACTCCTCTCCATCCGCGGGGGCCTCGGGGACGGATGGGTCTGATGCCACTCTGGCAAGCGACCAAGCCAAGATCGGCACATCCGGTCCCTCTGCCCCCCCGGTTGTGGAGCCCCTGACTAAGACCAAAAGCGCACAGGGCGGAGCCTCGATGACATCGGGGGCCCTGATTCAGAGGTTACATGGCGTTTTCGAGCCCGCTGGCTTCAAACGCTTCCTCGTCATTCGCTCCACTGATGGCACCATGTTGGCAAAGGGCAACATGATCCATCAGAGGAGAGCATTAGCTAGTGTAATTGGTAGAGACCCGAAGGTGACCCGTTTCTCGGACGGGAGCCTTCTGGCGAATGCGGCGAATCCCACCGAGGCGGCCAAGATAAGTGCTCTTCGGACACTTAAGGGCACCCCGGTGAGTGTGACGCCGCACTCACCATGAACTTTGTGAAAGGAGTAGTTTATGCGAGGGAACTCGTTGACTACTCCATAGAGGACATCACCTTAGAGCTGGCCGACCATGGGGCGGTCAAGGTCGAACGTGTGATGAGAAAACAAGGAGGGACCTCGAGACCCACCCATACACTCTTCGTCACGTTCGATTGTGACAAGCTCCCTGAGTCGGTGCATGCCGGTTGGTACCTGCAGCGGCGGTGCTATTACTGTCACCGCTTCGGCCATATGAATCGTTCTTGCAGACGTGCAAAGTCGGGGACACCCGAAGTCTGCGTAAATTGCTCCAAGGCCGCACACGATAAGTCCAAAGCGTGTGTGGCCAAGTGTGTCAATTGCGGAGAGCTGCACCCAGCTTCTTCGAAGCAATGTGGTGCATATCTCCTTGAGAAAGAAATCCTGGCCGTTCAAGCCCAGGATCGACTCTAATTCCGCGAGGCTAAGGACTTGGTCCTTGCGCGCCCGGCTCTCCCTGGGACGTCTTATGCCTCAATGGTTAGAAAGTCACCCTTGGACCTGGCTCATTCGGATCCCTTCTGCGGGTTCTACTCAACCCGGGCGCTCCCCTGGTAAAGCTGGCGGCACAAAGGGTTTACACCCAGGGCTTTCCCCCTTTTCCCAGCTTGACCGTTTCCGGTAGGGCGAAACGGCCACGCGCCTCCACCGAATCGTTAGACTCACAGGAGGCAACACCCCTGAAGTTGGTCGCCAGGCCATCTTCCGGGGTTACTAAAGCTGTACCCCAAAAGGAGGACAGCAACAAAGGAGCTTCGGCTCCTTCGCCTACGCCTAGTTGTGGGCTGAGTGGCTCGAAGACCGTGGATCCTCGAAAAGAGGATCCGAAGCCGCAATGCCCGCCTAAGGTTTCGAGCCGGAGGGAGGAAAAGACTCGCATGGCGAGCCCAACCTCGCCCAATAAGTCCTCTAAGGCGACAGTGCCTTCAGCGCTTTGTCCGGCCAACAGCGCCCGGGGTTCTGCCTACGGGAAGCGTACGGCCATTCCCGTGAGGGTCTTCTGTTCGAAGAGGGTCCCCTCGTCTTCTCCGAGCTACGCCTGGAAGGGATATTCTTTCAATGGAATTGCCGTGGACTTCGGGCCAACTGGGAGGAGCTGCGGAGGCTCGTCTCGTCCCGTTCCCCGTTAGCTATTTTTCTACAGGAGCATGCTATGCGCGTGACCCCTGCCCGCTCTCCCGGGGTTTTAATGGTTTTGCGACCCTACCACCCCGAGATTGGGGCGTGGCTGGGTGATGCGCGGTTTACACCCGGCATGATGTCTCCGTTGTTCTTTTCACTTTAGATACCTCCTTTCAGACAGTGGCTGTACAGCTTCACCTGGTTAGGAGATATACTATCATTTCTGCGTAGATTCCACCCTCACCTGACTTCGACGCGGGAGACTTCCGCCGCGTCGCGACACGGTTGCCGACGCCCTATCTCTGGCTTGGAGATCTGAACGGCAGACATCCTCTCTGGGGGGATTACTCAATAAATCCCAGGGGACAAGTCCTTGCCCATTTGATCGAAGAGCTTGAGATAGGTGTCCTAAATGTGGATGAGTTTACGCATCACTGCCCGAGAACCGCTTAATTTTCTTGCCTTGATCTTTCTTTGTGTTCTTCGGATGCACACCCTGATTTTGATTGGGAGGTGGTCGATGACCTCCATGATAGTGATCACTTTCCCATTCAAATATTTTCAGGGCAGCTGCTGCCTGAGAACCCACCTTGGTGATGCTTGGTGCGGGCTCGGTGGCATGCATTTCAGGAAATGACTGAATTCTCTATCTCAGTCGAGGAGTTTAGGTCCGTAGATGAGGCCGTTGAGTTCTCCGGTAACCTCATCGCCGGGGGCCTGACTACTATTCCCAGAACGTCTGGCCGTTTTGCACGCCGACCACTCCCCTGGCGGTCGGCCGAGTGTGAGACGGCCCTCAAACAGAAAATAGTTATGCCTACATGCGCTATAAGCGCCGCCCGAACGATTTCACTGTCGCTGAATTTCGTCGGGCTAGGGCTAGGTTCCGGTATATTTCGAAGCACGCCCGCCGCTCTTCTTGGCGGGCATACGTGTCTTCACTTAACGGGAAGACCCCTCTAGCAGAGATGTGGAAGCGAGTCAAAAGGATTTGGGGTAAGTTCTCGCAGGACCCTCCTCCCGTTCTCCAAGATAATGGGACCGCAATCTCGGACCCCGCGTCCGTGGCAGAATCCTTCGCGACCTCTTTCTCCGCATTCTCTAGCCGGGATGCTGTTCTGCCAGCATTCAATGCACGTCGTGATATCGCGGAAGGCCGCCTACTGGACTTTACCTCCAGAGGCGGAGAACCCTTCAACGACGTTTATTTGAGTGGGTTGCGTTCCGCTCTTGCTTCGTGCGCGGACACCGCCCATTGTCCGGACGATGTCCCGTACGCCATGCTTCGACACCTGGGTGAGTGAGGCATGGCCTTTCTGTTAGATTTGTTCAACAGGGTCTGGTTGGAGGGTCTCCTCCTGGATTCCTGGCGAATCGCTACTGTACTCGCCTTTCGCAAACGGGGGAAAGATCACTCTACTCCGGCCGGTTTCCGCCCAATCTCTCTAACCTCTTGCGTGTTCAAGTTGATGGAGAAATTGGTAAATGTTAGATTAGCCTTTTTCCTGGACAGCGGAGGCCATCTGTCTTCTGCACAGTGCGGCTTCCGCAAGTTCCACTCCACGTCGGATGCTCTGCTCCGATTGGAAAATGCTGTGTGCGAGGCCTTCCTTCCTAGACAGCACTACGCCACGAAGTTTTTCGATCTGGAGAAGGCCTATGATACCGCATGGCAATACGCACTTCCCCCATTGAGAGCCTACTAGTCGATGCTGGGGAGATGCCACTCGCTCTCTGCCGTGTAAAGTTCATTATTCGCCTGTACGCGCGAGACCGGTGCCTCCCTCAATCGCTAACATCTCTCACTGCATCCGCAGCTTATTTTGACGGTGCCTATGCCGCCGAGACACGCCAGTCATACCCTAAGCCCTTTGGGTTTCGGGCAGGAAACTCCTTTGAGAGTTGAGTATAGCTCTCGGGCCGGTTTCTTCCCTGGTTCTGCCCAGGACGCCACCCTGGAGGGTACCACATTTTTCTATTTGTCGCCACGCCTCTGCTCCCAAAGCTTGTACAGCGTTGAGAGTATTGCGTTCGACCTTTTTGGAGCACACCTTCTGTCACGCTGGAACCGTGCCAGTGTATACGGATGGCTGCAAGTCCCAAGAGGGGTCGACTTCCACGCCGTATCCCTTCTGTTTGAAGTCAGCGGGCTCTACCTGGGCTGCGTCTGTCTTAACGGCCGAGCTGGTGGCAATAAACCGCTCGGTACGGGAGATTACGCAACGTACCAGGTCCCTGGTTCGCGATATCCGTGACGCCACTGTTTTGGCAAGCCGGGTGGATGTCGAGGTTATCTCCTGCTGAGTTCCTGGACATGGAATTGCCGGGAATGAATGCGCCAAAGAGTCCGCGAGGACCTGCGACCGGATCAGCGTTTTGCTCTTCCTCACATCGACTACATACGGGCTGCTTGGCAAAGAAGATGGGAGACGGTCGAAGGGAACGTAAAGTTGCGTGCCATTGCGCCGTGACTGTTCTCATGGACCTACCCACCAATGTCGCGACGGCTTCAGGTCGCTTTCTGTCGTCCCTGAATTGGACACACACGCGGGACGCACCGCCATTTGATGGAGTGCTTGCCTGCGCCCTACTGTGAAGACTGCGTTGTCCCCCAGACTGTTCCGCACATTCTTGTTGAATGACCCAGTCTGGGCGATCTTGGCGCACGGTACCGAGATGGGTGGGGTGGCTTCCGCCTGTCCCTTGTACTCGGGACGAGTTCGTGCACACCGACCTGTGGACTTTAGGACTTTTTGGAGGAGGTCGACATTCTCTCATTTATTTAAATAGTTGGGCGGTTTTTGTTGATTGTTGTTTTTTCTTATTTTAGTATGTCACATGTTCCTGCGCCGGGGGGAGGTGGACCTTTCCCCGACGCCTGAACTTGCTTCCTGCTTATTACCTTTTTCTTTGTTTTATTTTATTTATGTTTTTTTATTTGTTTTTTTAGCCTCCTCTTTTTAAGATGCCTAATTTTAGGCAATGTTGAATACGGTGACTCATGCCCAAGTAGGCAGTCGCCAGATGAGCTCTTAAAAAAAAAATTCTCATCATCTTATTCTTCTACTCCTCCTTCTATTCCTCTTCTCCTACTCCGCCAATTCATCTTCTAATCCTCCTCCTTCTTCTTCTCCTCCTCCTCCTCCCCTATTCTCATTCTTCTCCACCTCCTATTCTTCTTCTCCTTCTCTACTTCTCCTCCTCCTCTACTTCTCCTCCTCCACCTTTACTTTTTCTCCTCCTCCTCCTCCCCTATTCTCATTCTTCTCCACCTCCTATTCTTCTTCTCCTTCTCTACTTCTCCTCCTCCTCTACTTCTCCTCCTCCACCTTTACTTCTTCTCCTCCTCCTCTCTTCCTCCTCCTATGCTTCTTCTAATCCTTCTCCTATTTTTCTTCTAATCCTCTTTCTATTTTTCCTTTTCTAATCCTCATCCTTTTCTTCTCCTTTTACTCGTCTTCTTCCTCTCCTCATCCTCACCTTCCTTCTCTTCTTATTCTCCTATTCTTACCCTTCTTCTTCTCCTCCTGCATTTCTTTCCACAAATTCCCGTTCTTAAAATATATTGTTAGGGACAAAAGGAGAGCGGCTTCTTCACTCCTCATTTTGCTCTACGCCTTTTGAGGTGCCAGTAGCTCTTTCCTCCTGATAAAGATTAATATTCAAAATCTATTTTGAATATACAAAAAAATAAAATAAAAAAGCAGACAAGGAAAAAATTTTTAGAAAATGGCCCCAAAAATAACAGGTTATTCATTAACTAACAAAAGAAATTACCATTTTTGCACTTCTTTAAGAAAAAGTACCTTTCTAAAAATATAACCTTTATTTTAAAAAAATTTTATCAATAACTATATTTTGTATCATTGTTCATTTGAAAGCTTTTTAGAAAGAGGGGTTTTTTTATCTAAATATGGAAAAAACAAAATGGTGATGTTCAGAAAAATAAATAATCTAATGTTTTGGAATTTTCTAAAATAATAAAAATTATAAAATTGATTAAAATGTAGGTATTGCTGCTTTTTTTTATTGTCTATTCCAAGTTTTATTGAAGTTTCATCTAAAATAGATGTTTAATTTTAGTATGAAGCCATTCATTAACTAAGTAAGAAAAATATTTACTATTTTTTGATAAATCTCAAAAAATATTGCCTCAGTTTGAACAAAACTAACCACGATCTTGATACCATCAATGAAGGTCTCTGATCCTCATTCATCATCCCTAGCTAATTAGTGGTATTCTTGAACCAGGACAAGGAGTACTCCAAGCACTGGAGCACCGGGGGTGAACTTCCTTGCGACGTGGAACTGGTCAATCTTCGGTCCCTGACTGCGCCCAGACAACCCGGGGCCTTACATCCCCCTAGTTCGACAATTGCACTCACCCTCCGGCGGCAAGGCTTCTCGTGCTCCTTACCCGCCCTCGGTCTCTCCTGCTCCACCAACAATGGGAAGGTGGGTCCTTCGCCCGGCTCTCACAGCCACTGCCCCTCATTCCTGGCATTTGGGCTGATATGCCCTCGCTGGCGGTC
Organism: Ceratothoa steindachneri; assembly: GCA_963969495.1. Lineage (NCBI taxonomy): Eukaryota > Metazoa > Arthropoda > Malacostraca > Isopoda > Cymothoidae > Ceratothoa > Ceratothoa steindachneri. The sequence continues at coordinate 189,753,359 of OZ018324.1, read as the reverse complement.
GCCAGATGAGAGAGTAAAGTTAAAAGAAAAATCCCCCATCACGGGGCGGGGTAGTTAAAGATGTTCTTTGCTAGGGGGGTCCAGGGTACTTTTTCTCTTCTTTTTTTTAAACATTTCGTGCATCTTCCTAGGTGTAAATTAAAGGATTATTTGTTGGGTGTTGCCACAACTATTGCCTTGTTGCTTGCGCCCATAAGATTTTTTTAACGTCCTGTTTGCCCCCCCCGCCTTTTCCCTGGAGCTTTATATTACGCTCTCCCCGTTCAAGTTTAGCCTAGTTTTGCTTTTGTAGTCCTTGTTATCAGTCGCACTTTTCATTATTCTTGTTTGTTTTCATCATGGTAAGCAAGTGTGTGGCAGGAGTCAGTGTGCTGCAACTGACATATGGAGGTTGCCCGTCTACCAAGGCTGGATTGGGTGAGTCGGAGACTCTCACAAAGGAGGGACCCCCGCCGACCGTCAAACGTTTGAGGCGGAACGAGGTAAAGACTAGCATGGCCAGCCTAACCTACCCCGACAAGTCCTCGAAGGCGAGCGCCTTGTTTGGCCAATCCCATCCAGAGTTCTACCTCCGGGAATCGTAAGGCCATTCCCGCCAGGTTCTTCTATTCGAAGAAGGCCCCCGCATCTCGTCCGAACTAGGCCTGAAGGGCATATTCCTTCAATGGAATTGTCGCGGACTCCGGCCCAACTGGGAGCAGCTGCGTTTCTCGTCTCGTCCTGTTTTCTCTTAGCTATGTTTATGCAGGAGACCGTGCTGGCTGGCCGCGTACACCCTCCCGGGGTATAAGAGTTTTGTGACCCCACCACCACGGAATGGGGCCCGAGCAGGAGGATGCGCGATTTACACCTGACATGATTGTCTCCGTTCTCATATTTGCTATAATTACTTCATTTCATTTTGTAGCAGTGCAGCTACACCTGAATAGGAGGTATACTGTAATTTATGCGTCATGGCACGGTTGCCGAAACCCTTTCTACTCCCCTGGGGCTTGAGCGGTTGAAACCCCCTGTTGGAAGACTACTCGATCAATCTCAGGAGTCAGGTCCTTGCCGACCTGGAGATAAGTATCCTAAATATGAATGAGTTTATGCATCACTGCCCCAAAACCGCTTCATTTTCCTGCCTTGATCTTTCTTTCTGCTCTTTGGATGGTAAGTGTTCGCTGACCTCCAACATTGTGATCACTTTGACATTCAAATATCATTTTCTAGGCCGCTACCGCCTGAAAGACCACCCTGGTGTTGCTTTGCCCGGGAGCATTTGTCCGCATTTCAGGGAATGAGCGATTTCTTCCCATTTGAGTAGTTTAGGTTGGTCGATGAAACCGTTGAGTTAATCTCTGGCAACCTCATCGCCGTGAGCCTAAATATTGTTGTTATAGCTGTCTTTCGGATACGAAGACGACTCGAGCTTCGCTCGATGAAAATAGAGATGAATTTATGGGTATGATGATAAAGGGTTAATGAAGGGGATGATTGAATGAAAGAGAGAGTGAGAGAGATGAGTTAAACTGTTTGCGCAATGAGTGGATTAATGTGGAGAAGGGCTTGCGCTGGGCCTATTCCCACAGCTTAGCCTAAATACTATTCCTAGAACGTCTGTCCGTTTCGCACGCCGCCCGCTTCCGTGGTGGTCAGCCCTCAAACAGAAGCGTTATGCCTACATGCGTTATAAGCACCGCCCAAACTATTTCAATGTCGGTGAATTTCGTCGAGCTAGGGCTAGGTTCCGTTATTTTTCGAAGCTCGCCCGCCACTCTTCCTGGCGGACATAAATGTCTTCACTTAACGGAAAGACCCCTTTTGCATATGTATAGAAGCGAATCAAATGGATTCGAGGCAAGTTCTCGCAGGAGAATGCGACCGCAATCTCAGACCTTGCGTCCGTGGCGTAGTCCTTCGTGGCCGCTCTCTCCGCATTCTATGCCCGCGATGCTGCTCCGTCAGCATTCAAAGCACGTCGTCATGTCGCTGAAAGCTGCCGTCTGGACTTTACCTCCAGAGGCGGAGAATCCTTCAACGGCAGGTTTATATTGAGTGAGTTGCGTTCCTCTCGCTTCTAGCGTAGACACCGCCCCTGTTCCGGACGATGTCCCGTATGCCATGCTTCGAGCATGGCCTTTCCTGGAGTATTTGTCGCAACCCGTCTGCTCCCAAAGCTTCTACAGCGCACTTCATTTCACCCTGGATCCATGCCAGTGTATACGGATGGCTCCAAGTCCCAGGAGGGGGTCGTTTTCCAACCATATCCCATGTGTTTGAACTCAGCCTGACTACCAGGCGCTCCGTTTGTCTTCACGGCCGAGCTGGTTGCAATACACTGCTTGGTCCGGGAGATAACTCATTGTGCTCGGCTCGGAAAGCGGATTGTGATCTTTTAGAGTCACAAATCGCTTTTGGTGCTATCGGAGCATTGAAATCTCCACACACCATGGTTTGCGATATCTGTGATGCCACGGTTGTCGCGAACAAGGTAGAGGTCGAGATTATCTTCTGGTGAGTTCCTGAACATGTGGGAATTGCGGAGAATGAGCGACCAGACCAGCGTTTCAACTTTCTCGCCCAGACTACTTGGCAGGAATTAGAGGAGCTCTCAGGGCATCATGACAAAGAAGATGGGAAACGGCCGAGGGGAACTGAAAGTTGCGTGCCATTGCGCTGCGGCTGTTCCTATAGACCTACCCCCAAATGCCGCGACGTCTTCAGGTCGCTTTCTGTTTTCTTCGAATTGGACACACTCACGGGACGCACTGCCTTATGATGGAACGCTCGCCCGCGTTATATTGCAACGACTGCATCGTCTCCCAGATTGTTGGGCACACTTGTTGAATGTCCCAGTCTGTGTGATCTTCGCTCACATTACCTGTCCCGCTATCAGGATGAGCGAGGTTGCTACTGATTGTCCATTATACTCGGGATAGGTTCGAAAAGACAGACTTGTGGACTATTTGACTTTCTTTGTGGTAAGTAAGTCCATGTTCCTGCGTCAGGGATGTTTTTTGTTGTTGTTTGGGGAATTTTAAAATAGCCTAATACTAGGCTAGAATTTTAATTACAGTGACTTATGTCTTTGAAAGCAGTCGCCAGATGGACGAATTAAAAAAAAAAGCCCCCCTTTCCCTCTTCTTGACACTAGCTTCCATCCCGAACGGTCCTTAATCACAGTCTCTACACTAACACTTTAGATTGATGATCTTTGCCTTGAGTAATCCTTGTTAACCTTTTTTTAATGTTTTTTTTATCGATTCCTCCTATACTCTCTCGCAAAGAGATGTCGGGGCCATTGGTAACCATACTGCAGTAGACTTCTGGAGGATTGTGTGCATTCATGTCTCCAACGCGCGCATGCTTGGGGCCGTTGCTAGTGATTTCGAGTCATTACGCATATTTTCACTTTACGAACGTGGAAAAAAAAACTTTCTGCAATTAATGCCTTCCTCGGTTTTCTCTTTTTTTTAAATGAATACGATATGTTGCTACAGATGTTGGTTTTCTCACAGATCCGCCTCTCCGATTTGTTTCCCGCTTCCTTCAGTGACCAAGTGAAGCAGATGTCCTTGTCGCATCTCTACGAAGGAATTGATATGAGCAAGTCCTATAGCATGTCGCTTCACCCCATGGAGTTGTATAGCTTCAAATTATTCATCTCTTCTGTCAACTAATGGCCCTTTTCGAAGCGCCCCAGGTTGCCTCTGCTAATGAGCGCCCACTTGCCATGGTTTGTCTCGCTAAATTTAGGTTTCGAGTCATCTGGTCAGTTATTATTATCTTAGGCTTACTTCTGTGTCTTTTTTTATTTAGATCAGGGTTTTTTTTTTATTGTGTGTAAATGTGTTTTGGGCGACGTGACCAAATAATGGTCGAGTATTCCTTTTTATATTAAGGTTCTGCACCAGCCCGCACCCTTTGAATATTACGCGTGTGTGTAAGAGAACTCTCTTATATGAGATCTGTTAAGTGTGGCGTTTTAAATCACCCCTAAATATGGATGGACGAGTCGCATAGGCTTGTATAGACAGTGCGCATTCCTATAATGATTATTTTGCACCAAATATTCTCTTCATCTGGAGGTTTTAATGAACGTTATACGGTCGGTTTGTGGAAGATTTACCCACAAACTATTACACCAGTGTAAATGATGCCACGGCTGCAGACGTTTTGCCGGTCATTTAATTATGGAATTTTATACACGTGTGTATGAAATACCACTTCCACCGTAAACGAAGTTGAGCCACATTGGCTATTCTTTCTCGTCGGATGGGAATTTTATTTGGGTTGACTTTGCGGTGAGTGCTATCTATACTCATTTCGCGAACCATGGTTCGAAATCCACGTTTTACTAGAGGGCTCTGCCGAGATATTTCCCGGACGGTGCATTCATAACAAAAGTCTTACTCCTATTTTGATCTGATTTCTAAACCAGACGTTAAACAAAGATGTTTGATAGCGCGAGGCGAACCGAGTTATACAAACCTTTTCCTTGAGTTCCACAAGGAATTAAAGGGAGGCACTTGTCAATTTTTTTTTTCATCTTCTCTCTGAACCACCTTCATACTCGCCTTCCCTCCCCTCCTCTTATCGAATGAAAACATTCCATTAGTTTATGTCATTTCCCCCAATTAACACCTCAGAAAATTGAACTGAAAAGAAAATATTCATTTTCAACCTAAACGCGTCATGGTGTTGGAAACAGCTTTCAATCTTTTTTCTTTATAAACGTCGAAGGTATTTTTAGTAGTAAAATTAAATTGATCTATCAAAGTTTAATTGGAATTGTGGAGACAAATTTTAAATTGTTTATTGTTAATAAAAAATTTATCTCGAAGCTTAGGCCAGATTTTTCTTCTTTCGCCTCCACCCCCCACCCTTGCCTGGCGACTTTTTCGCTGGCTTAGCCTCCGGCCAGTTCCTCTCTTAGGGGTGGGGGTCCTCCTCACTGTGTTAGGCCTGACTAGACATTTACCATGCCGGGGTTTGGGTAGGGTGGCCTCCACCTCAAAAGGGTGGAAGGGGTATGTTGTTTATAGTTCCCCAGGAGCAGATGACCCCTGCTCCCTCCGGGTGCAGTAGACCCCGTCAACGTTACCAGTGGGGGCCTGCGCCTTTTGTGAGACCGTTCTGATGAGGGACCAGGTTAGAGGGGGAGAATGGTGTAAAGGCCCCAGGGCCGCTTGAAATCGTGGACAAGTGGCATGGCGTCCCTTGTCCCCCTCCCCCCCATTTTGATTGGGGGGGTGGATATTCCTTCCATCGCTACCTTAGGACCCGGGGTAGGATTTCTGAAGTTAAGCCACGCTTTCGATCCCAGCGGCTGTGGACACAAAACTCAGCGGCGTATCCGCCGAGTGGGCGGATACACTTTCAAACCCCCGTGGGGGGTATGTAGCTCCGCACACATCATCATAATACACATAGCCAATAAAAATGCTATAATTTTCCTTCCTGCCTTCACAGCACAACATACCCTCTCTACTATGGGGGCACTCGTACCCACCTACCCAAAACAAATGCCCCCACCACGGATCTCGAAGGGTTCCACCATCGCTGATTGGTGACAAAAGAACAGAATTACCCCCAACAAATCCATCCATTCCCCCATTCACTATGCCCTCTCCGTTCCCTTCTTCTAGTACATTCCAAGATGGGGCCCAGGCTCTCCTTTCCAGACCTCTCCGCGACCAGCTCATGATCATCTTGTCCTCCCGGGAAACCCATTCCTACCCTGCTTTCCAAGCGTTAAATTTGAAATGTCGATCCTCTTACTTTTTCCTTTCTTCTCCCCGACAATAATAGTCCATTGGAATTGCCCTTGTTTATTGGCTAACAGAAATCGCATCACATCTTTCTTAATTTCCTCTCAACCAAGTCTTCAGATCTCTGCTCTCTCCGGTTGCTTTCCCTTCCTTCGCTCGAAGCAAATCTAGCCACCATCTTCACCCCGGCTTAGGTCCCACGTCACCCTCTCTTGTCCAGGACTGCCCTTCGACCGAATAATGAAACCACAAATTTAAGCGTGAAAATCATTTGTGAACCTGAGGGCACCAGAAGCTAGTCCTCTATTTTTTGGCGGAAGGTGTATTTTGTTTTTGAGACCAACCATCGATCAGGTAGGAACCTTGGTGACTATTGGATGAGGGAAACGCGTTTGCTTTCAGAGGTATGTGGATACAATTATCTATCTGCAAGATTCCTTGGAACAGAGTTGTGACGACGAGGAAAGACAAATCTACCTACCTCCGCCGGGTGTAAACACAGCGCCTCCACCAATCGGTGATCAGACCACTACGTGTACTGTGTTTGTGTCCAGCTTGATGGGGGTTGAATCCGTTAATTCGACGATAGAAACTCAATTATATTTCGATAGATCTGGCACATCCACAGGGCAAACTAGACCAGTTACTTTACTCCCATAGGGTGTATGATTTCCCCAATGTTGATGAGGCGCTGGCTTTTGTCAATTCTCTAATATTCACATTTGCCCTACTCGTGTATCCCCGTCTTCTGGTATAGTCCACCCTCAGGCGGTCCCCTGATGGTATCCCAGGAATGGAATACTGCGGCAATTCGCGCTAAGAAGTGTGCAACTCTGACTAACGCACCCTTCCTCATCAATATAAGTTCCAGATGAACCATGTAAGAGCGGTACTATGTCGGTGTATAAAAGAGGTCTCTGCTTCTGGAAGGCAAATCTCTAAGATTTCTGACGATTGCGCGACGTGGTAGGAAAGCCCACCCAGTCCCCCCCGCCTCCTCAAAGACGGTGACTAGTTCCTATTCAAAGGATGGGCGGTTGCCGAAAGTCTGAGCCCTTCAATTCTTGGAATAATTAACACATATTTTAGCAACTTGCCCCCTTGTTCCTCCTCACCGTTACCTTCGCATTGACGTTGTTCTTATTTATATCCATTCTACCCATACCGATGAAGCAACTAGTCAGGTTTCTAGGCCTCATTTTTAAAAAGCTTTCATGCAAGCCTTACGTATTCGACCTTATGGGAGTTAACCGGTACCCTCACACCCAATTTAAGAGAAAATTTATTGTCCAAAGAATGCATTTTTTAGCTTTATTACGAACGTGGTTAATGCGAGTTATGACATTAACTTCGTTCTGTTGTTTTTCACACGATGGCGTATTTAGTAAAAAGTGCCTCTACCCGATTTGTAGGCTTATACACGCACAGACATGAATGGATTTTGGTTTTCACTGTTGCAAAGATAAGCTAAGCTATCCATAGTTCTGATGTTCTAAGAGTTTTAATGAAGGCTTTTTATTTTTATTCATAAACATCTTTCCAATTTTATCTTTCAAACTTATCCCGAGGTTGAGATTCGGATATTATTTACCCTTAATTTAGTGACTATAACCGCATCCATGAGATAAACAGACGGAAACTCTTGGTTGCTTCACTCTATAATGTTCTATGAAAGGTGTCAATTCGGTGGCCTATTTTACACAGCATTTCTCATCCTATATACGAGTATGTACGTAAGCCACCTCCTTTTAGGTATTAGGCAATAACGAGATTGTTTTGCCTAATGGCTGGCAATTTGTTAGAATTTAAGAATTATGGGCCTTACAATAATTTATTTGAAATGCTGGTGAAGAGAAATACGATTCGGAGCAGTGACGCATTTCGAACCCACATGCCGGGTCGCTGAGATCAATGGATGCAGGCTTAATCCACGAGGCTATCCCTGAGCGCCCCCAGCCTAGACACACGAAGCTGGATTATATAAACTGCGGCATTTGGGGTCGACATCCATCAAAACCACCCAAATCCGTAGCTATTTGGGTGTAGTTTTAGTTCAATCCAGACGAGTAAGCATGGATTTATTCAGACTAGATAATATTTCGAATTGATGGATGAGAATTGTAATTAATTTCTGTGGATAAAAGAATTTTGCATTTGAATTATTAATTGTTCTACCGAAGGCATTTGTCAAAAAAATTAGGTATGATTAGCAGAATAATTATCTATTCTAAAATGTATAATTTTATTTTGACTTCGAAAATAAAGCTTTGTATTTTTAATAGTTTTACTTCATATTTCAGTGTTTTTTAATTGGTAGTTTTGGCAACAGCGGGTCATTCTTAATCGCTCTCGGTGCGTTGGATAATGGCAACCATGAATAACGGGAGAAAAATAGAATCCTCTGCACCATCCACACTCATCTGATTCGTGGTGAGGGTTCCCAATCCAACATCGGTATGCTCAGGGGGTTCCCAATCCAACGTCAGTATGCTCGGGGGTTCCAAATCCAACATCGGTATAATCGGTGGGGGAGGGGGGTTCCCAATCCAACGTCAGTATGCTCGGGAATTCTAAATCCAACATCGGTATAATCGTTGGGGGAGGGGGGTTCCCAATCCAACATCAGTATACTCGGGGGTTACCAATCCAACATCAGTATGCTCGGGGGTTCCCAATCCAACCGGTATCCTGGGGGAAGGGGGTTTCTCAATCCAACATCGGTATGCTCGTGTGTTCCCAATCCAACATCGGTATGCTGGGGGGTTCCCAATCCAACATCGGTATGCTCGGGGGTTGCCATTCCAACATCAGTATGCTCGTGGGTTCCCAATTCAACATCAGTATGCTCGGAGGGTTCCCATTCCAACATCGGTATGCTCGGGGGGTTCCCATTCCAACATCGGTATGCTCGGGGGTTCCCATTCCAATATCGGTATGCTCGGGGGGTTCCCAATCCAACATCGGTATGCTCGTGGGTTCCCATTCCAACATCGGTATGCTCGTGGGTTCCCAATTCAACATCGGTATGCTCGGGGGTTCCCATTCCAACATCGGTATGCTCGTGGGTTCCCAATCCAACATCGGTATGCTCGGGGGTTCTCATTCAAACATCGGTATGCTCGGGGGTTCCCATTCCAACATCGGTATGCTCGGGGGTTGCCAATCCAACATCGGTATGCTCCGTGGTTCCCATTCCAACATCGGTATGCTCGTGGGTTCCCAATTCAACATCGGTATGATCGGGGGTTTCTAATCCAACATCGGTATGCTCGGGGGTTTCCAATCCAACATCGGTATGCTTGTGGATTTCTAATATAACATCGGTATGCTCGGGGGTTCCCATTCCAACATCGGTATGCTCGGGGGTTCCCATTCCAACATCGGTATGCTCGGTGGTTCCCAATCCAACATCGGTATGCTCGGGGGTTCCCATTCCAACATCGGTATGCTCGGGGGTTCCCATTATGACGAATGCATCGGACTAGGAACCCCTAGTCCTGTCTTTATTATTTTTAGGATGGTGATGAGAAAACCAGCTTTCTCTAGCCCCAGAAGGCACCACTAGGCTGGATGGACAGGCCTCATAAATATTATTGTCTGAGATGGACACGAGCTGTTAGAACAGCAGTCGAGGGAGGAAGTTCCTAATTTCCTCTGAGTCATCAGGGGGCCCGACCGGTCAAAGTTGTCTCCTGTTACCTCGAAATCTCTGACACCTATGGAGGCGAGATTGCGCTAGGAGGTGGCTCTCCATTCATTACCAGTCAACCACTATTTCTTTCAGTTGTAGCCTTAGTCACAGTAAAAAGGACAAACATGCATGGGAAGTAGATACTATAACCTCAGAATGCCTTGGGAGGTTAAGAGAAAAGTCTCCATAGGATTTGAAAATTCCAGCATATGATCATACATTTATACATACTCAACCACAGCTAAGATGGGCCTTGACAACCCACCCCACCATTCAGGCGAAATTGTCCTAGAGCTATGACCATAAAGGATGGTGCCAGTGTAGCCACCTTTTATGTGTAATATGAGAAGCTGAGCAGTTGATGGCCCGACACACCCCATGCCTAATCCTTTCCTCAGTTACTGGGCTTTCGACCCTCGAAGCAGGTAGGAACCTCACGGTATACAGTGCTACCTCTGTGGATAGAGGAACAAGTTTGGAAAGGGGTAGGAGGGTATATAATAAAGTGAATTAGAGATAGGTGGGTTCACTAATGAGTAGGGTGGGTGATCACATTATTTCATACCCTGGTACTAGGTGATGCCGTGTAGTCCACCCAGGCACCATGTCTAGGAAACCGAACTCTGTCCAGGTGAAAAAAGTTCCTCCAGGTACCAAAGCGGGTGGGCAAAAAGTTGTCAACCCAGTGACAGGGCTTTCCTAATTTTCACTCATGCCAGGAGGATGTGCAGCTCCTCCAAGTACCAAGCGGTAAAAGTTGAAGTTCAGGACAGTAAAGGGGTTCAGCTCAGTCAGCTAACACTACAGAAGTGCAGTTGGAAAAAATAGACAAACTACAACCCTTCTTCTAACTTGGGTATTGCTTATATCTTTCACTTGAGAGTGTAGGATCTTTCATATGTCCTCTCTAACTAAAACAGGCCTGGCTCCTTTTGCTTTATCTCTAACATGGTTCATGCAACCGTCTGACTTAAAGGCATTTCATTCAGATCGAGGATAATTACTGGTAGTTACTACCTAACCCAGGGGTCTCCAAACTATGGCCCGCGGGCAAATCCGCCTGCCGCTGACTGGGCCACAAATGAACATTTGAAAGCAATTCTCTTGATTGGATGCAGCAATTACAAAGCAAATATTGATGATATCTTAAAAGCTAAACGCCGGTTTCACAAATCTCACTAACCTTTTTTGCTGCTTAGTTTGTGAGACTCAGATATGTGCACACTGGGTGTGATAATACTTTTATTGCTAACGATGCCATCTTTGATAACTTTTTGGTAAATAAATATGTTTGTTGTTTATATTTCTTGTGTATTGGTAAATAAATATGTTTGTTGTCTTTATTTTTGTGTGTATTCACTATGTTGTATTAAACAAAATGGTTATGCGGCCCGTGCTAGTCATTCTCTCAGTTATCTGGCCCACTGTGAAAAGAGTTTGGCGACCCGTGGCCTAACCTAATAGGGTATGTAACCTAAAATTCATATGGAGAGACATATACAAGATTTATTTATCATAAATCTGAAAAAAGAAAAACAAAGATTACACTGTACAATGAAGCTTAAATTCAGCCTCCAAGAATAGCCTCAGTTCCATCAAATTGATGTCCTCTACCTGAAACACAGTAAATGGGACTAACAGAGTTCTGTCCCCAAGCTGAGACAACAGGTTCTGGCGGACTGAATTCACACTTGTAGATGCAGATTTAAGCAAACTTTTGTCAGAGTAAACACTAGACTGCTTTAAACTTTTCATCTTCTGACCAACAAGTGTTCGTAAGATTAAATCAGACATGTGAAGAAGATTGGTCATATTGATTACCTGTGCTTCAGCTCTGCTGTGAGAATCAGTGGCTATGGACAAGGCTTTATCAAAGTTTCCAATAATAAAGTCATAAACTTGTTGAAGATGCAAGAGGATCTTTTCTGCTGGTATAGCAAGTGATTCACCTTCCCAAGAGTTTGACAGGCAAGGGGCTTCCAGCTTGTGGTCCATTGTTTCAATAACCTCTGATGATACTTGGTTTGGACGATTTTGATTTCTTTCCTTAGCCAAAATCTGAGAACATTTTAAATATACTTGACAAAAGCCACAATTATAATTTGAAGCAATTCGGAAGAACTTATGGCGCATACTCTTGTAATAAAAGTTGTCATCCACAACTAAAGCATATTTTTGATTTGGGATCAGATTTTCAAGACAAGGGTGAATTTTAACATCAAAGTCTCCTATTTTGAGGGCACATATGATGCTGATGACCAATTTTGTAAATTTATCTCGAAAGTCCTTGAACCTACACGATTCTAACTTTTTTGTCTCAAATACAAGTTTTTCTTGATCTTCAACTGAAATTAAATCATCAAAAGACAGTTTAATGATCTTTATTTTGAAATTTAATTTACTTTGACTCAACTCAACTAGTCTATTAGCTAGACTAGTTTTTCCAGAACCAGGAAGACCAATCAACACACATATAACAATATCTGTTTTCATCTTAATTAAGTCTGACAATTAAAAGAAGATTTTTCAACTTTCTTTCTCTTCAAGAGTCATTTGCTTGAATGTCTCATCAGCTTTTTGATTTGCTTCAGCATTATCTTTATCTTCAAGTTGCTGCAGTAGTTTCTCTTTCTCAGTTTCATTCACCACTTGAAAGAAACTGGAATCTTTTTGCACAAACTCTCCCTTTTCTCTTAAAATATCCTCAACATTTTTCTTTCCTTCTAAGTCAGAAAACCACCCTAAATTGTCTGCTATCAAATGATTATTTGCGCATCCTTCACACTTTACAATAACTACCCCTTTTGTATAACCTAAGTAAGAAATAATCTTTGACTGTCTGGTCCCACACTTCTTACATGTAAACACCAGTTGAAATTTTTTCTCGAGTTTCCCCAATACAGCAGTACTTTGAGGAGTCACAGTGGAAAAATGTGTCCGCCGGGACGAATGACCAGGCACCAACGATAAGCCTGATGACCTATAATAACATTTATGTAAACGAAAAAAACTACTGAAATTGAGCAAAGTTCGTTGAGGCAAGAGGCTTATCAATCGCGGGCACAAAGTTGCCATTATATGAATTGAAGCGATTTAAGTAGTTGCTTGTGACTGAAGTGCTTGTTCAGGGTTGCCTTCAGAATGTTTCATCAGCTCTTCCATCCGCTTTTCCATGTAAATTGGTTGCATCTCAGCATAAACAGCCATCATTTTATGGTTGATGTTTATATGTTTCCGAATGCAGCGATCAACGCAGATGTACTGGAAGCAAAGACTCATTAGAAAAAGGCTAATGAATGATGATAAAATGCTATCAGTGAATTCTAAGGTGACAAAATCTAGACTGCACATTAAAGTGAGTAAATCTACTATAATTAGAGGTAGAATGCAATTTGCAGTACTGGTAACAAAAGGTTCAATTTAATAATGCCTACTCTATCTGCTACCACATTATTCCATCTTATGGGAGTGATGGAATCAATACACAACCTTTGGAGCGTTTTGTTTCGGTTCACCAACCTTCCTTTATCCAGGAGGATCCCCAAATGGATAATGAAATAGACATAAAGGTCAGTATGACAATCGCTGGTGAGCCCGAGGGCACCAGGGTCCGGTCCTGTTTGGGAAAAGGTGCCGGAAAGTATTGTGTTTTGACACCAAAATATACAGAGAATCGAGTTATGTAATTAGGTGGGATTTATTTACTTGAAGAACATGGGCATATATTTTTTTTTTTTTTTTAATTAAGGGGCTATCTGGCGACTGCCGACTTAGGCATAAGTTGCCGTAAACAAACAGCCTAGTTCTAGGCTACTTTAAAAAATTGAACAGGAAACAATAAAAAGAAATAACAAAAACAATAACAAAAACAACAACAATTAAACCGGGTTAAATGAAAGGGAGAAGGCCGGCCTCCCCCAAAAAGTAAATAAGTCCACCAGTCAAAGTGCACGCACTCGTCCCGAGTACAAGGGACAGGCGGTAGCGACCCCGCCCATCCCGGTACCGGGACAGGTGTCGTGCGCGAAGATCACCCAGACTGGGACATTCGACAATAATGTGTCGAACAGTCTGGGGGACGACGCAGTCGTTGCAATAGGGCGCAGGCGAGCGCTTCATCAAATAGCGATGCGTCACACGAGTGTGCCCGATTCGGAGACGACAGAAAGCAACCTGAAGCCGCCGCGGCATTGGGGGATAGGTCCATGGGAACAGTCGCGGCGCAATGGCACGCAACTTTAAGTTCCCTTCGACCGTCTCACATCATCTTTGCCAATCAGTCCGAAGAGCTGCCCGTATTCCTGCCATGTAGTCGGTGTGAGGAAGAGCGAAACGCTGGTCCGGTCGCAGAGTCCTCGCGGACTCTTTGGCGCCCTCATCGGCGCGCTCATTCCCCGCAATTCCGACATGTCCAGGAACCCAGCAGAAGATAATCTCGACATCTGCCCGGCTCGCCAAAACCGTGGCGTCACGGATATCGCGAACCAGGGGATGCGGAGATTCCAATGCCCCGAGAGCACTCAGGGCGCTTTGTGAGTCGCTATAGATCACAATCCGGTCTCCGAACCGGGCACGTCACGTAATCTCCCGTACCGAGTGGTGTATTGCCACCAGCTCGGCCGTGAAGACAGACGCAGCGCTTGGTAGAGCCCCGATGACTTCAAACAGAGGGGATACGGCGTGGAAGCCGACCCCCTCTTGGGACTTGGAGCCATCCGTATACACTGGCACGGTACCAGCGTGACACGAGGTGTGCTCCAAAAAGGTCGAACGCAATACTCCCGGCGCAGTACAAGCTTTGGGAGCAGAGGCGTGGCGACAAATAGCCAAATGTGGTACCCTCCAGGGTGGCGTCCTGGGCAAAACCAGGGGTGCCACCGGCCAGAGAGCTATATCTACCTCTCCAAGGAGTTTCCTGGCCCTAAACCCAAAGGGCTTAGGGTATGACTGGCGTCTCTCGGCGGCATAGGCACCATCGAGATCAGCTGCGGATGCAGTGAGAGCTGTTAGCGACTGAGGGAGGCGCCGGGCTCGCGCGTACAGGCGAGTGATGCACTGCACGCGGCGCAGAGCGAGTGGCATCTCCCCAGCATCGACTAATAGGGTCTCAATGGGGGAAGTGCGGAAGGCACCGGTCGCAAGGCGAAGGCCGTTGTGGTGGATCGAATCCACCTTCCGCAATAAACGCTCGGCTGCGGATGCATAAAACTCGCATCCATAGTCGAGCTTCGAACGAACAAAGGATCGATAAAAAAGTAGGGCAGTAGCCCTATCAGCGCCCCAAGCGCTGAACGACACGGAACGGAGAATGTCCATGGCGTGGGTACAAGAGACCCTAAGGCTGCAAATATGAGCCTCCCAGGTGAGGCGTCGGTCGAACACAAGACCAAGGAAACGGTGCGACTCAACCACATCCAGGCGCACCCCATTAAGAAACAAATCTGGGTCGGGGTGAAGCCTTGGATGGCGGCAGAAGTGCACCACCTTAGTCTTGGCCAAAGAAAACCGAAACCTGTGCGCTTCGGCATAGCGAGAGACGCGGTTCAATGCCTGTTGGAGTCGACGCTCCAGAGTTGGCATCTGGGCCGCGCCAAAAGAGATCGAAAGGTCGTCCCCGTAGAGCGTAGCGAGAACATCTTCCGGCAGCACCGAGGTGATACCGTTGATGCTCAGGGCAAAGAGTGTGACACTGAGGACACTTTCCTGCGGGACACACTCTTCTTGCTCCTTTGGGCCGGAGAGAGCTCCCCCCACCCGTACGCGGAATCGACGATCTCGCAAAAATTCAGATATAAACATTGGGAGGCGTCCCCTCGTCCCCATCGTGTGGAGAGTCTCCATGATACCGTATCGCCATGCGGTATCATAGGCCTTCTCCAGATCAAAAAACACCGTGGCGTAGTGCTGTCTACGAAGGAAAGCCTCGCAGACGGCATTTTCCAGTCGGAGCAGAGCATCCGACGTGGAGTGGAACTTACGGAAGCCGCACTGTGCAGAAGACAGATGGCCTCCGCTGTCCAGGAAATAGGCTAATCTAACATTTACCAATTTCTCCATCAACTTGTACACGAAAGAGGTTAGAGAGATTGGGCGGAAACGGGCCGGAGTAGAGTGATCTCTACCCAGTTTGCGTAAGGTGAGCACAGTAGCGATTCGCCAGGAATCCGGGAGGAAACCCTCCACCCAGATCCTGTTGAACAAATCTAACAGAAAGGCCATGCCTCGCTCACCCAGGTGTCGAAGCATGGCATACAGGACATCGTCCGGACCATGAGCGGTGTCCACCCACCAAGCAAGAGCGCAACGCAACTCACTCCGAGTAAAATTGTCGTAAAGTCCAGTCGGCGGTCTTCCGCGACATCGCGACGTGCATTGAATGCTGGCGGAGCAGCAATATGGCTAGAGAATGCGGAGAAAGGGGTCGCGAAGGATTCCGCCAAGGACGCGGGGTCCGAGATTGCAGTCCCATTCTCCTGGAGAACGGGAGGGGGGTCCTGCGAGAACTTGCCCCGAATCCTTTTGACTCGCTTCCACACCTCTGCTAGAGGGGTCTTTCGTTAAGTGAAGACACGTATGCCCGCCAAGAAGAGCGGCGGGCGTGCTTCGAAATATACCGGGACGTAGCCCTAGCCCGACGAAATTCAGCGACAGTGAAATCGTTCGGGCGGCGCTTATAGCGCATGTAGGCATAACGTTTCTGTTTGAGGGCCGTCTCACACTCGGCCGACCACCATGGGAGTGGTCGGCCTGCAAAACGGCCAGACGTCCTAGCAATAGTAGTCAGGCCCACGGCGATGAGGTTGCCGGAGAAGAACTCAACGGCCTCATCTACCGACCTGAACTCCTCGACTGAGATAGAGAATTCAGTCATTTCCTGAAATGCAGGCCACCGCGCCCGTGCCAAGCACCACCGAGGTGGTCTCTCAGGCGGCAGTTGCTCTGAAAATGATATTTGAATGGGAAAGTGATCACTACCATGGAGGTCATCGACCACCCGCCATTTTTTTTTTTTTTTTAATTAAGGGGCTATCTGGCGACTGCCGACTAAGGCATAAGTTGCCGTAAACAAACAGCCTAGTTTTAGGCTACTTTAAAAAATTAAACAGAAAACAATAAAAAGAAATGACAATAACAATAACAAAACAATTACAAAAACAACAACAACAATTAAATCGGGTTAAATAAAAGGGAGAAGGCCGGCCTCCCCCAAAAAGTCAATAAGTCCACCAGTCAAAGTACACGCACTCGTCCCGAGCAAAAGGGACAGGCGGTAGCGACCCCGCCCATCCCGGTACCGGGACAGGTGTCGTGTGCGAAGATCACACAGACTGGGACATTCGACAAGAATGTGCCGAACAGTCTGGGGGACGACGCAGTCGTTGCAATAGGGCGCGGGCGAGCGCTCCATCAGATAGCGATGCGTCACACGAGTGTGTCCGATTCGGAGACGACAGAAAGCAACCTGAAGCCGCCGCGGCATTGGGGGATAGGTCCATGGGAACAGTCGCGGCGCAATGGCAGGCAACTTTAAGTTCCCTTCGACCGTCTCCCATCTTCTTTGCCAAGCAGTCCGAAGAGCTGCCCGTATTCCTGCCATGTAGTCGGTGTGAGGAAGAGCGAAACGCTGGTCCGGTCGCAGAGTCCTCGCGGACTCTTTGGCGCCCTCATTCCCCGCAATTCCTACATGTCCAGGAACCCAGCAGAAGATAATCTCGACATCTGCCCGGCTCGCCAAAACCGTGGCGTCACGGATATCGCGAACCAGGGGATGCGGAGATTCCAATGCCCCGAGAGCACTCATGGCGCTTTGTGAGTCGCTATAGATCACAATCCGGTCTCCGAACCGGGCACGTCGCGTAATCTCCCGTACCGAGTGGTGTATTGCCACCAGCTCGGCCGTGAAGACAGACGCAGCGCCTGGTAGAGCCCCGCTGACTTCAAACAGAGGGGGATACGGCGTGGAAGCCGACCCCCTCTTGGGACTTCGGCCATCCGTATACACTGGCACGGTACCAGCGTGACACGAGGTGTGCTCCAAAAAGGTCGAACGCAATACTCCCGGCGCAGTACAAGCTTTGGGAGCAGAGGCGTGGCGACAAATAGCCAAATGTGGTACCCTCCAGGGTGGCGTCCTGGGCAGAACCAGGGGCGCCACCGGCCCGAGAGCTATATCTACCTCTCCAAGGAGTTTCCTGGCCCTAAACCCAAAGGGCTTAGGGTATGACTGGCGTCTCTCGGCGGCATAGGTACCATCGAGATTAGCTGCGGATGCAGTGAGAGCTGTTGGCGACTGAGGGAGGCGCCGGGCTCGCGCGTACAGGCGAGTGATGCACTGCACGCGGCGCAGAGCGAGTGGCATCTCCCCAGCATCGACCAACAGGCTCTCAATGGGGGAAGTGCGGAAGGCACCGGTCGCAAGGCGAAGGCCGTTGTGGTGGATTGAATCCACCTTCCGCAATAAACGCTCGGCTGCGGATGCATAAAACTCGCATCCGTAGTCGAGCTTCGAGCGAACAAAGGATCGATAAAAAAGTAAGGCGGTAGCCCTATCAGCGCCCCAAGCGCTGAACGTCACGGAACGGAGAATGTCCATGGCGTGGGTACAAGAGACCCTAAGGCTGCAAATATGAGCCTCCCAGGTGAGGCGTCGGTCGAACACAAGACCAAGGAAACGGTGCGACTCAACCACATCCAGGCGCACCCCATTAAGAAACAAATCTGGGTCGGGGTGAAGCCTTGGATGGCGGCAGAAGTGCACCACCTTAGTCTTGGCCAAAGAAAACCGAAACCTGTGCGCTTCGGCATAGCGAGAGACGCGGTTCAATGCCTGTTGGAGTCGACGCTCCAGAGTTGGCATCTGGGCCGCGCCAAAAGAGATCGAAAGGTCGTCCCCGTAGAGCGTAGCGAGAACATCTTCCGGCAGCACCGAGGTGATACCGTTGATGCTCAGGGCAAAGAGTGTGACACTGAGGACACTTTCCTGCGGGACACACTCTTCTTGCTCCTTTGGGCCGGAGAGAGCTCCCCCCACCCGTACGCGGAATCGACGATCTCGCAAAAATTCAGATATAAACATTGGGAGGCGTCCCCTCGTCCCCATCGTGTGGAGAGTCTCCATGATACCGTATCGCCATGCGGTATCATAGGCCTTCTCCAGATCAAAAAACACCGTGGCGTAGTGCTGTCTACGAAGGAAAGCCTCGCAGACGGCATTTTCCAGTCGGAGCAGAGCATCCGACGTGGAGTGGAACTTACGGAAGCCGCACTGTGCAGAAGACAGATGGCCTCCGCTGTCCAGGAAATAGGCTAATCTAACATTTACCAATTTCTCCATCAACTTGTACACGAAAGAGGTTAGAGAGATTGGGCGGAAACGGGCCGGAGTAGAGTGATCTCTACCCAGTTTGCGTAAGGTGAGCACAGTAGCGATTCGCCAGGAATCCGGGAGGAAACCCTCCACCCAGATCCTGTTGAACAAATCTAACAGAAAGGCCATGCCTCGCTCACCCAGGTGTCGAAGCATGGCATACAGGACATCGTCCGGACCATGAGCGGTGTCCACCCACCAAGCAAGAGCGCAACGCAACTCACTCCGAGTAAAATTGTCGTAAAGTCCAGTCGGCGGTCTTCCGCGACATCGCGACGTGCATTGAATGCTGGCGGAGCAGCAATATGGCTAGAGAATGCGGAGAAAGGGGTCGCGAAGGATTCCGCCAAGGACGCGGGGTCCGAGATTGCAGTCCCATTCTCCTGGAGAACGGGAGGGGGGTCCTGCGAGAACTTGCCCCGAATCCTTTTGACTCGCTTCCACACCTCTGCTAGAGGGGTCTTTCGTTAAGTGAAGACACGTATGCCCGCCAAGAAGAGCGGCGGGCGTGCTTCGAAATATACCGGGACGTAGCCCTAGCCCGACGAAATTCAGCGACAGTGAAATCGTTCGGGCGGCGCTTATAGCGCATGTAGGCATAACGTTTCTGTTTGAGGGCCGTCTCACACTCGGCCGACCACCATGGGAGTGGTCGGCCTGCAAAACGGCCAGACGTCCTAGCAATAGTAGTCAGGCCCACGGCGATGAGGTTGCCGGAGAAGAACTCAACGGCCTCATCTACCGACCTGAACTCCTCGACTGAGATAGAGAATTCAGTCATTTCCTGAAATGCAGGCCACCGCGCCCGTGCCAAGCACCACCGAGGTGGTCTCTCAGGCGGCAGTTGCTCTGAAAATGATATTTGAATGGGAAAGTGATCACTACCATGGAGGTCATCGACCACCCGCCATTTTTTTTTTTTTTTTAATTAAGGGGCTATCTGGCGACTGCCGACTAAGGCATAAGTTGCCGTAAACAAACAGCCTAGTTTTAGGCTACTTTAAAAAATTAAACAGAAAACAATAAAAAGAAATGACAATAACAATAACAAAACAATTACAAAAACAACAACAACAATTAAATCGGGTTAAATAAAAGGGAGAAGGCCGGCCTCCCCCAAAAAGTCAATAAGTCCACCAGTCAAAGTACACGCACTCGTCCCGAGCAAAAGGGACAGGCGGTAGCGACCCCGCCCATCCCGGTACCGGGACAGGTGTCGTGTGCGAAGATCACACAGACTGGGACATTCGACAAGAATGTGCCGAACAGTCTGGGGGACGACGCAGTCGTTGCAATAGGGCGCGGGCGAGCGCTCCATCAGATAGCGATGCGTCACACGAGTGTGTCCGATTCGGAGACGACAGAAAGCAACCTGAAGCCGCCGCGGCATTGGGGGATAGGTCCATGGGAACAGTCGCGGCGCAATGGCAGGCAACTTTAAGTTCCCTTCGACCGTCTCCCATCTTCTTTGCCAAGCAGTCCGAAGAGCTGCCCGTATTCCTGCCATGTAGTCGGTGTGAGGAAGAGCGAAACGCTGGTCCGGTCGCAGAGTCCTCGCGGACTCTTTGGCGCCCTCATTCCCCGCAATTCCTACATGTCCAGGAACCCAGCAGAAGATAATCTCGACATCTGCCCGGCTCGCCAAAACCGTGGCGTCACGGATATCGCGAACCAGGGGATGCGGAGATTCCAATGCCCCGAGAGCACTCATGGCGCTTTGTGAGTCGCTATAGATCACAATCCGGTCTCCGAACCGGGCACGTCGCGTAATCTCCCGTACCGAGTGGTGTATTGCCACCAGCTCGGCCGTGAAGACAGACGCAGCGCCTGGTAGAGCCCCGCTGACTTCAAACAGAGGGGGATACGGCGTGGAAGCCGACCCCCTCTTGGGACTTCGGCCATCCGTATACACTGGCACGGTACCAGCGTGACACGAGGTGTGCTCCAAAAAGGTCGAACGCAATACTCCCGGCGCAGTACAAGCTTTGGGAGCAGAGGCGTGGCGACAAATAGCCAAATGTGGTACCCTCCAGGGTGGCGTCCTGGGCAGAACCAGGGGCGCCACCGGCCCGAGAGCTATATCTACCTCTCCAAGGAGTTTCCTGGCCCTAAACCCAAAGGGCTTAGGGTATGACTGGCGTCTCTCGGCGGCATAGGTACCATCGAGATCAGCTGCGGATGCAGTGAGAGCTGTTGGCGACTGAGGGAGGCGCCGGGCTCGCGCGTACAGGCGAGTGATGCACTGCACGCGGCGCAGAGCGAGTGGCATCTCCCCAGCATCGACCAACAGGCTCTCAATGGGGGAAGTGCGGAAGGCACCGGTCGCAAGGCGAAGGCCGTTGTGGTGGATTGAATCCACCTTCCGCAATAAACGCTCGGCT
The DNA here is from genome assembly GCA_963969495.1 of Ceratothoa steindachneri. Taxonomy (NCBI): domain Eukaryota; kingdom Metazoa; phylum Arthropoda; class Malacostraca; order Isopoda; family Cymothoidae; genus Ceratothoa; species Ceratothoa steindachneri. The sequence continues at coordinate 189,732,164 of OZ018324.1, read as the reverse complement.
GCGGATGCATAAAACTCGCATCCGTAGTCGAGCTTCGAGCGAACAAAGGATCGATAAAAAAGTAAGGCGGTAGCCCTATCAGCGCCCCAAGCGCTGAACGTCACGGAACGGAGAATGTCCATGGCGCGGGTACAAGAGACCCTAAGGCTGCGAATATGAGCCTCCCAGGTGAGGCGTCGGTCGAATACAAGACCAAGGAAACGGTGCGACTCAACCACATCCAGGCGCACCCCATTAAGAAACAAATCTGGGTCGGGGTGAAGCCGTGGATGGCGGCAAAAGTGCACCACCTTAGTCTTGGCCAAAGAAAACCGAAACCTGTGCGCTTCGGCATAGCGAGAGACGCGGTTCAATGCCTGTTGGAGTCGACGCTCCAGAGTTGGCATCTGGGCCGCGCCAAAAGAGATCGAAAGGTCGTCCACGTAGAGCATAGCGAGAACATCTTCCGGCAGCACCGAGGTGATGCCGTTGATGCTCAGGGCAAAGAGTGTGACACTGAGGACACTTCCCTGCGGGACACCCTCTTCCTGCTCCTTTGGGGCAGAGAGGGCTCCCCCCACCCGTACGCGGAATCGACGATCTCGCAAAAATTCAGATATAAACATTGGGAGGCGTCCCCTCGCCCCCATCGTGTGGAGAGTCTCCATGATAGCGTATCGCCATGCGGTATCATAGGCCTTCTCCAGATCAAAAAACACCGTGGCGTAGTGCTGTCTACGAAGGAAAGCCTCGCAGACGGCATTTTCCAGTCGGAGCAGAGCATCCGACGTGGAGTGAAACTTACGGAAGCCGCACTGTGCAGAAGACAGATGGCCTACGCTGTCCAGGAAATAGGCTAATCTAACATTTACCAATTTCTCCATCAACTTGCACACGCAAGAGGTTAGAGAGATTGGGCGGAAACCGGTCGGAGTAGAGTGATCTCTCCCCGGCTTGCGAAAGGCGAGCACAGTAGTGATTCGCCAGGAGTCTGGGAGAAGACCTTCCACCCAGATCCTGTTGAACAGATCTAACAGAAAGGCCATGCCTCGCTCACCCATGTGTCGAAGCATGGCGTACGGGACATCGTCCGGACCATGGGCGGTGTCCGCGCACGAAGCGAGAGCGGAACGCAACTCACTCACAGTAAACTTGTCGTTGAGGGGGGTCCTGCGAGAACTTGCCCCGAATCCTTTTGACTCGCTTCCACACCTCAGCTAAAGGGGTCTTCCCGTTAAGTGAAGACACGTATGCCCACCAAGAAGAGCGGCGGGCGTGCTTCGAAATATACCGGAACCTAGCCCTAGCCCGACGAAATTCATCGACAGGGAAATCGTTCGGGCGGCGCTTATAGCACATCTACGCATAACGCTTCTGTTTGAGGGCCGTCTCACACTCGGCCGACCACCATGGGAGTGGTCGGCGTGCAAAACAGCCAGACGTCCTAGGAATAGTAGTCAGGCCCACGGCGATAAGGTTGCCGGAGAAGAACTCAACGGCCTCATCTACCGACCTAAACTCCTCGACTGAGATAGAGAATTCCTTCATTTCCTGAAATGCAGGCCACCGCGCCCGCGCCAAGCACCACCGAGGTGGTCTCTCAGGCGGCAGTTGCCCTGAAAAGGATATTTGAATGGAAAAGTGATCACTATCATGGAGGTCATCGACCACCCCCCAATCAAAATCAAGCTGTGCATCCGAAGAGCACAAAGATAGGTCAAGGCAAGAAAATGAAGCGGTTCTCGGACAGTGATGCGTAAACTCATCCACGTTTAGGACACCCATCTCAAGCTCTTCGATCAGATCGGCAAGGACTTGTCCCCTGGGATTTATGGTGTAATCTCCATAGAGAGGATGCCTGCCGTTCAGATCTCCAAGCAAGAGATAGGGCCTCGGCAACCGTGCCACGACGCGGCGGAAGTCCCCCGAGACGAAGTCAGCTGACGGTGGAATGTACGCAGAAATGATAGTATACCTCCTATCCAGGTGCAGCTGCACAGCCACTGCCTGAAAGGAGGGAACTAAAGAGAAAGGAAGAACGGAGACATCATGCCGGGTGTAAACCGCGCATCCCCCAGACCGGCCGTCCCGCGGTGGTGGGGTCGCAAGACCCTTATACCCTGGGAGGGCAGGCAGCGGGCACGCGCCTAGCATGGTCTCCTGCAAAAAAATAGCTAATGGGGAACGGGACGAGACGAGCCTCCGCAGCTCCTCCCAGTTGGCCCGGAGTCCACGGCGTGGGCGAAGGAGCCGAAGCTCCTTTGTTGCTGTCCTCCTTTCGGGGAACGGCTTTAAGAACCCCGGAAGATGGCCTAGCGACCATCTTCAGGGGTGTTGCCTCCTGTGAGTCTAACGACTCGGTGGAGGCGCGTGGCCGTTTCGCCTTACGGGAAACGGTCACGCTGGGGGAAGAGGGGGGAGCCATGGTTTTAGCCGGGGCAGGGTATGAACGCTTTTTTGCCACCAGCTTTACCAGGGGAGCGTCCGGGTTGGGTAGAGCACGCAGAAGGGCTCCGAATGGGCGCGGAAACAACCGTGCTCGTTGGCCTGGATGGGCCAGGAGCAGAGGGTGCCTTTCTAACTATTGAGGCATATGACGTCCCAGGCAGAGCCGGGCGCGCCAGGACCAAGTCTTTTGCCTCGCGGAATGAGAGTCGAACCTGGGCCTGAACGGCCAGGATTTCTTTCTCCAGGAGATATGCACCACATTGCTTCGAAGAAGCAGGGTGCGGCTCTCCGCAATTGACACACTTGGCCACACACGATTTGGACTTATCGTGTGCGACCTTGGAGCAATTTACACATACTTCGGGTGACCCCGACTTTGCACGTCTACATGAGCGATTCGTATGGCCGAAGCGGTGACAGTAATAGCACCGCCGCGGCAGTGGCACGAATGCCTTCACTCGGTAGCGGTACCAACCGGCACGCACCGACTCAGGGAGCTTGTCACAGTCGAATGTGACGAAGAGTGTAGGGGTGGGTCTCGAGGCCCCTCCCTGTTTTCTCATCACACGTTCGACCTTGACCGCCCCATGGTCGGGCAGCTCTAGGGTGATGTCCTCAATGGAGTAGTCAACGAGTTCCCTCGCATAAACTACTCCTTTCACAAAGTTCATTGTTGAGTGCGGCGTCACACTCACCGGGGTGCCATGAAGTGTCCGAAGAGCACTTATCTTGGCCGCCTCGGCGGGATTCGCCGCATTCGCCAGAAGGCTCCCGTCCGAGAAACGGGTTACTTTCGGCTCTCTACCAATTGCACTAGCTAATCCTATCCTCTGATGGATCATGTTGCCCTTGGACAACATGGTGCCATCAGTGGAGCGAATAACGAGGAAGCGTTTGAAGACAGCGGGCTGGAAAACGCCAGGTAACATCTGAATGAGGGGCCCCGATGTCATCGAGGCTCCGCCCTGTGCACTTTTGGTCTTTGTCATCGTCAGGAGCTCCATACCCGGGGGAGAGAGGGGCCGGATGTGCCGATCTTAGCTTGGTCGCTTGCCAAAGTGGCATCAGACCCATCCGTCCCCGTAGCCCCCGCGGATGGAGAGGAGCCCCGAGTCTTCTTCGTCTTTTTGGTCTTTTTCGTCCTTTTCTTTTTTGGAGGGGAGGGCGGGGAATGAACCCGCTTCTCACCCCCGCCGGTAGAAGCCCCCAGGCCAGATGGACCGGCCTCAGCCAGGTCCTTCTCCGAAATGGAGAAGGTCCTGGTGGTCGCAGGGGCATCATCCGGAGGAGATCGCTCCCCTCCTTGTACTGCCTGAGAATCCACAGCCGTTTGATGAGGACCTTGCATAGGGGCGGATTCGGGTTCGGTGCTTGGCGCCGAGCCCGGATTCCCCCCCATGGAAGGCCCTACCGTCTGAGGCTGGTTTTCCTCAAGGACCATGTCTATCACAGGAGGGGCCTCCAGTTGGCCATCCCCTCCCAGGACATCGCAGGTCCCCTTGGCAGCGTCATAAGTCTTTAGTGGGGAGGCACAGGCCTTGACCCCGGCAAGGTTTAATATTTTTGCCAGCAGGTCTTTTGAGGGAAGCGACCGAAGGGGCCTGGCTTCCCTCTCCCCCCTAAGGGGGTTTGCCCAACCGAGCCGCTTGCACGAGGGGCGGTCGGCAATGGGCTGCCTGCTGGCTTTCTTGGCAGTCCGTTTAGAAAGCAAAGGAGGGACTGCCGCAGGAGATAGGGAGGTCCCCGAAAGCACCTCCAGAGAAGGGGGTGAGGGGGAGTCCCCTACACCCGTTTGCGTAGCAGAGGAGTAAGCCTCCTCTCCGGTTAAAGAGGTATGGAGGGTCCCCTGCGCAAGCACAGGGGGGGGAGACCTCCATCTTTTCTGTGGAGCTGCACGAGGGCGGCTCCGTTGTTTTAGGGGGAATTAAGGGAAGATGTTTTTTTTTTCATCATTGGGCATGGTGACCCTCTTTGTTTTACAGGACGCAATCGCTCACCACCTCTTGCAGTAGCCCGCACTGCAAGAGGTGCTTACAGGCCCGGCAGAGCCAGGCGCCGCCATTTGGGACCACCCCTCCCGCCTGGTGGCCTGGCAGTCCTTCGGCATGGCGGCTCCACCTTGAACACGGCGTAAAAAAGATAGATTTTGAAGAGGAGAGGAAAAGGGATGTGAGGAAGGTATGGGTGGGGATGAAGCAGGTTGTTAAAAAAACCCCATCCCGAACCGGAGCTGAGGGGTTAGGGAACAATGTCCCCTCCCCCCTCAGCCCTGATCCGGGGTGGTTGGCTTGAGAAGAAGGTCAGCATTCTACCCTGTGAAATTAGAGGCTGACCAGAGAAAGTTGTGGGAGAGGTTGTATGAAAAGCGACGAGGTAGGGGAGAAATCGGGCTATCTGAAGGAAGGAAGAGAGGCTAAGCTGGGGCCGGACGGAGCGCTGGATCCCGTCAGCACGGCGGCCAGGATGGCAAATCGCCGCGCCCCTTACGGGGGAACATGGGCATATCCTGTAATGGTTTGTAAAGAGAAAGTGAAAGAGAGCTACAGAACCTCCTTGGCTCCAAATGGGAGCCAAGAGGAAGGGTGAATCAGTCCCCCCCCCCTCCCAGGGATGCATGAATAAAAGCTGGTTGGCGAATAGCCTGCAAAATTAGCAGTCAGCCAAGAAAATAGGTGAGAAGACTTGTAGAGGAAGTGGCGAAGAAAGGGTAATAAGGAAATGTGTAGAAGGAATAAAACTGAGGTAGGCAAACAATTTTGAGATTGGTGGGGGCAATGCAGCTGGGAGGGCATGCTGCTCCTCCCTGTACCAGGTGTAACAGCTTACACAGGGTACCCTTTTGCGAGGGCAATGTGGTGGAAAATTAAGAATGGTGTTAGATGCATGTTGTAGAAGACAAGTGAATGTGGTTACTACATCTGTCATGACACATGGACTACATGTCCCATATGCCATTTAAGCATGGGCAGCCAATGCATTTAGAAGATAAATCCATACCAACAAACAACAGCATTCAGGGTAAGCATAAAGCAATAACGATGGAGCGAGCAGAAAGGTACTAATTGAAGAACCTCATTGATGAGCGAATAACATTATTATTATTTAGCTTTGATTACCTCAAAAAACATTCTACAACAAAAGATACAACCATGCACCATGTTGTCCAACCCATTCAAGTTGCCTCTATTCCTGAGTGGAAATATTTTCTAATGCTATCATTACTCACTGCATCAAGCAAATGCATAGCTTTGCACGGGCATAAAGGCGAATAATGCACTGTGCACGGCGCAGAGCGAGTGATAAAAGCCCGAGCAACGACATGTAGGCTTTCGATGGAGGACGTGCGGAAGGCACCGGTCGCCAGGCGAAGGCTGGGGTAGTGGATCAAGTCCACCTTCCGCAATACACGCTCGGCTGCGGATGCATAAAACTCGAATCCGTAGTCGAGCTTTGAAGAATATCCATGGCAGGGGTACAAGAGACCCTAAGGCTGGGAATATGAGCCTCCTAGGTGATGCATCGGTCAAATACAAGACCAAGGAAGAAGTGTACCACCTTAGTTTTGGCCGAGGAAAACCAAAGTCTGTGTGCTTCGGCATAGCGAGAGACACAGTTAAATGCTTGTTGGAGTCGATGCTCCAGAGTTGGCATCTGGCTTGCGCCAAGAGAGATTGAAAGGTCGTCTACATAGAGCGTAGTGAGAACATCTTCTGGTAGCACCAAGGTGATGCCATTGATGCTCAGGGCAAAGAGTGCGACACTGAGGAGACTTCCCTGCGGCACACCCTCCTCCTGCTCATTGGGTGGGAGAGGGCTCCCCGACTATGTAAATGTCAAATGAATGCATAGATGGATAGCTTTAAATAAAAAAAAACTATTCTGCCATTTACTCCTGAAAAGCTTCAGCAATCCTTTTTAACTTTAGAGGTTCAATTGCAAACAGTTTACCTAACCTAGCAAATATCTGCCTATCATCTCATTTTAGAAGAAACCAAGACCAACAGAGAATTTTCCAGCATTTAAAAGAAATTAGGAGAATGCGTATATACAGAAATTGAATTCTGTTTTATAGATGGACACTAAGGACTGACTGGAAGACCATAACTCTCTTGAACCATCCCCACTCCCTTTCCAGGTTTTGTGCCAATGCAAACAACAAGGGTTAGAAACCATTAATGTCTACTGCCTCCAAATCAAACTCTGCAACTTTCAATTCACTGATCATTTGCACTTTTCTTATTATGAATTATATAATATCATTTACTAGAATATTAAATTATTTAAATTTTAATCTTTAATTCTATCAGATTCAAAATATTAATAAAAAATAAAAAAATTTGTCACCTCTTCCGAACATACATCCCTGTGATGAAGATTGGTGATGCACTTATTAAAGCAAGATTCAGAGATGTAATTGTAGAGCAGTAGGAACTCTCTGAACTGAAAAACAAAACAATATACAAACATAATATGATTGAAAGAAACCTCTATGAAGGTAAACAGTTACTCAGTGATTGTTAAAAGTACAGTAAACCCTCAATATAATAAACCAAATTTCCTGGCCGAACTCCATCAGGTTTAACAGGCAACCGTTACAACCAGCCTGAATGAGTGTTGGTGTGTCACATGTCTCCTACAGTGCAAGGTTTGTATCAATACTACGTTGTGTAGTCCACTTAATTTTATTAGTAATTACATACGTATTACATATCCATAATGAACTTAGTTCGTTATTTCCATTTTCCATTGCTTTTAACGCCCATCGGGTTTAACGAATGACCCCCCCCCCCTCCCCGCCCCATATGGTTTGTTATTTTGAGGGTTTACTGTACTTATAAAAATGAGAAAAAATAAATAACTATCATATAATAAAAGTCAGTTGTATATATCAAGAATTGAAAGGGTTTTATCAGTGGTTAATATCAAATTTTGTTGAATATTCTATAACTACAAATCCTGACAGAAGTTCAGATATGCAGACTTGTCACCTTGTGTCTTTTTCTATATATTTGTATGAGTAATCACATGTAGCCACCTGAAGGATACTAAAGCATGACAATCCTGTATATTAAAGCATAATAGACTCAATCAATCCCTGTACCATCATGAATGAGTATTATAACACACTTGCATTGTTTTGTTTTTGTTTTTTTGTTTTTTGTAGTCCTCATCTAGAAACTGACTCCAAGGGGACAATCAACACAATTCAAATTTCAGCCTAGTACTAGGCTACTTTTAAAATCACCAAAAAAAAACAATGAAACAAAAAATATTTTTAAAAAATCAAACAAATAATTTTTAAAAAGCCGTTCAAGAAGAAGGAGGAAGCAAGCTCCAGCATTGGGGGAGGTGGGCCTCACCTAGCCCACGATCATGTGACAAGACTAGAGTCAAATAAAATAGAGGAAGTCTGCCTCATCCAAAAAGTGAGATTAGTCAACAATTCTGTGTACAGGAATCTGTCCCATGTACAAGGAACAAGCAGTGCAACCCTGTTCATCTCAGTACTGGAACAGGTAAAATACATGAAGATCAGATGATTACCCAGACCGGGACATACAACAAGAATGTATCAAACAGTCTGACCAAATCAAAGATTACACAAAGTGACCAGAAGCCATCATAACTTTAGGGGGTAGGTTCATGGGAACAGTTGTGGCATAATGGAACACAACATCAAGTTCCCTTTAGCCATCTCCATCTTCTTTGCCAGGAAGCCTGGAGGGTGGCCCTGATTCCTGCCATGTAGTCGGTGCAAGGAAGAACTAAAAGTTAGTCTGTTTGCCCAGTCCTCTCAGACTCTTTGGCACCCTCATCAGCACGATCATTCCCCGCAATTCCCAAAAGTCCAGAAGATAATGTGGCATCACGGATACTGTGAACCAGGTATTGTGGAGATTCCAATGACTGAGAGCACTCAGGTCTCTTTGTGAGTTGCTAAATATCATAATCCAGTCTCTGAACTGGGTAATAATGCCTTATCTCCATTACAAATTGGTGAATTGCAACCAGCTAGGCCGTAAAGAAGGCTGTAATGCTTGATAGAGCCCTGCTGACTTCAAAAAGAGGGGATACAGTGTGGAAACTGATCCATTCCTGGGATGTGGAGCCATCCATGAACCTTGGCACAGATCCAGTGAAACCCAGGGTGTGTGCTCCTAGGTGTTACCCTCCAAGGTGGCATCCTGGGAAGAACCAGGGAGCCACTGGTCTGAGAGCTACACCAAGCATCTCTCAGCAGTATAAGCCCCATTGAGGTCAGCAGTGGATGCATTTAGAGGAGTGAGCAACTGAGGGAGGCACCAGGCTTGAGTGTACAAGTGCATAATATACTGTGTATGACAAGGAGCAATTGGCATCTCCCCAGCATCAACAAGTAAGCTCTCAATGGCAAATGTGCTGAAGGAAAAGGTTGCCAGGAGGAGACGAGATGCAGATCAAGTTCACCATCTGTAATATACACTTGGCTGTAGATGCGTAAAACTCACATCCATAGTCAAGCTTCAAGCAAATAAATGATTGGTAGAAAAGTAAGGCAGTAGGACTATTAGCACAGCAAAAGCTGAACATCACAGAATGAAGAATGTCCATGGCATGGGTACAAGAGACCCAAGGCTAAAAATATGAGCCTTCCAGGTAAAGCATTGTAGTAGAGTAGTTGTCCACTTACCATTCTCTGTCTCTAATCCCTTTCTTCCTTTTCAGGGATTTTTTTTAAAATTAAATTTAAGAGCTAATCAGGCGACTGCCTACTTGGGCATTAGTTGACATATTAAAAACTGCCTAGTACTAGGCTACTTTAAAATACGATTAAAAAAAAACAACTAGTTAAATAGAGGGGAGAAGGCCGGCAACCCCCCCAAAAGTCTATGTCTACCAGTCAATGCGCACAAACCATCCCAGTAAAAGGGACAGGCAGTAGCAACCCCACCCATCTCGGTACCGGGACAGGTAACATGTGCAGAGATTGCCCAGACTGGGTCATTCAACAAGAATGTGCCAAACAGTCTAGGGGACAATGCAGTCTTCACAGTAGGGCGCAGGCAAGCGCTCCATCAAATGGGGGTGCATCCTGCGAATGTGTCCAATTCGGAGATGACAGAAAGCAACCTGAAGCCTTCGCGGTGTGGTGGAGCGAATGTGAGTGTGTGTGTGAAGGGCCATTCTCCCACCCTATTTCCCAATACCCTCTCCCTCCCTCTGTAAAAATGTGTGTGTGAATGGGAATGGGTTTGTTTTTTGTTTGTTTTATGTATAAAATTGATTTCCATGTTATTATTAGATGTTTTTTTCTTTCTTTCCAGGCAGAATATTCTGGAAATATAGAAAACCCTTGTAAATTACCCCTCTAATGGAAGCTAACTATTTATCATTGTTAATTACCAAAGGCCACTAGTATTTGACAAAGGTTCAAGGCCATGTTCTGTCTGACTTAGTTGAGTGTAAATAGTATAGCTTTAATGAAGGAGGGCTTATAATAGCCACACAACTGTGACAAGGTCAGTTATCTTAGCCCAAGCTCAGAGGCGCTAGTTTGTTTTGTATATGAAGATTTTGTTGTACCACGCGAGGCCTTCTTTTGTTATTTATTGACTGTTGTAGTCCATATTTTAGGGGTTGCTCGATTTTGCATAGAATTGTTTCTTAGGATTGATTGCTAATATTCATAAGTGGGATTTATTTATTTTTTGATTGTATATATAGGAAATTTAGCTGTATATTTTTGTGTGAATAGTAACGAGATCTCCAATTTAATCACCCCTCTTTATTGTAAATATTATTGTACTTTTTTTTATAAGTAAAGGCACTGTATATACAATCAGTTTCATTCTCCTTCGATTTCTCACATCCGAATTAGTGTAGGAAGCGGGTTGGATCGATTGGGGTTAGGCTAGATTTTTGGCAGGCTATATTTGGCGCCCAAATAGGGACGTGAGATCTGAAAACTGGGAGCGAGATGGGATTGGATTGCAGTCCACACCCAATTAGAGTGACAGGTAGTTTGGTTGTTTTTCCCCTTTGTCTATCACTGTTACTAAACTGGAAGGATGGCTTCTGTGGAACAAGGCCTCCATGATGAGATCGTGAGACTGAGGCTGGAATTGAGGCAGAAAGAGAAGGAATGTATGTATGTTGAGGAGCGTGATTGAGGGAATGAAGAGTGATATGATGAGTATGGATGAGAAGACAGACAGGATGAGGAAAGAAATGGATGGAGACAGAAGCAGGCGACCAACCGTTGAAGGACCTATATGACATGATGAAGGGGTCAGGACCGGCCCCACAACCCTCGACCTTGAACCCTGCTCCAACCGAAGGGGATAAGACTAATGGGATCAATGGGAGTGTGTGCGAGTCTAGAGAGGATAGGGCGATTATGAGTGATAGGAAGGATGGAGAATGGAAGAGAGTTGAATGCAAGAGAAGAAGGAAGACTGGTTCAAAGGGAAAGGATAGGAAGGTGAGAGGGAAGAGTGTGGACTCATTGTACTCAGATGAAGGAGAGTGATGCTATGATTGCTAAGAGTGAGAGTGAGGGCAGCTCAAGTGAAAGTGAAGTGAATGTTGGGAAGGGTATTTTGATAAGGGAAGTGCCAAAGGTAGATAGGGTTAGGTAGCATTGTGGGAAAAGTGTGGAAGAATTCTTTGGGGAATTTGAGTGTTATTGCAAGCTCAAGTACGAGGAGAATAAGGGATACTGGATGAATGTTTTGGGGGAATGTTTGGATGGGAGGTATTAGTTTTTTTCCGTGTGATCATAAGTGTGGGGGAACCGAGGTATGATGTGGTGAAGGAGATTGATTGGGCAGGTAAAACGAATGAAAGAGAGTGAAGTATAAAAGGGTGAATGAATTTGAGAAGGCTCAAATGGGGATGAGTGAAAGTGTGAACATGTATGCACATAGGCTTGAGAGTATGGTGATGATGATGTGAATGAATGTAAACAATTGTTGAGAAAATTCCTGGATACGGTCCTGTGAAAGGTAAGTGAATGGCTGAATGGGAAAAGAAAGGAGAGAATGAGGCTGACAGGTGAACAATTGGTGTGGGAGGATGTGTTGGAACTGTTGGAAGACGGGCAATTTGATGAGGAAAGTGATTTAGACGAGGATGGATGGTATAGTGTAAATGTTAGGGGTAAGGAGCCTAGGAGTTTTCCTCCACCCCCAGCAGTTTGTCAGTTATCAGGATGTCCTGAGGGCTGCACCAGCTGGGGTGATGTCTAGCTTCCTGAGCCGGCAGGATGAATGGGCGAATGGAGGATGGACAAATGGAAGGGGCCAGATGAGTGCTAAGCGCATGAATGGGTATATGAGGGAGCAACTGAAGTATGTCCCAGCAAATGAGACTGAATGGGGTGAGAAAGATTGTGGAATGTCGTAGGTGTGGAAGGAAGGGTCATATGTTGGCGGAATGTAGGTGGACATCTGGTGCATGTTTTGGGTGTGGTAAGAAGGGGCATATGATAAAGGATTGCCAAGAAAATGTGAGAGTGCTTTGAATGTATAGAAAGAGGCTATTTGAAGAAAGATTGTCCGAGGTTGAATTGTGGAGCAACTGCTGAGGGAAGTATGAAGTATGCTTGTGGTAATTGTGGAAAGGCTGGTCATTATGCAAGGATGTGTCGTGATCAGAGGAATGTATGTAGCTATTGTGCGATGGAAGGACATTCGAGTGAAAAGTGTTGGATTAGACTGAGAGAGCAAGGTGTGAATGGAAAGTCTGAAGCGGGAAACTGAATTGTAAGCGGGTACCTGATAAGGTGAGTAGTGAGTATGGTGTGATTTGGGGGTATGATTTTATGAAAGTTGACCATATGGTTGTGATCAGATTGAGAGAACAATTGGTAAAAATGGGGTGTATAAGTTGTATGTAGGGAAAGATGGTAGTGGTTGAGGAGTGTGTTTACTGGTATTGAGGTGACTGCTATGGAGAGTGTAAGGATTGTGAAGGGTGAAAGGGTGTCTGTTAGAGTGAGTTGGAGTAAGGATGTTAGTTTGGATGTGGGTGAGAACACCAGATATTGGATGGAAAGGATGCGTGTTATAAGGTAAGGCGTGTTGCGTGCGTGTTTGATGGCTTGATGAGAATGAATGATCCTTTTGTATGTGTGCAGGCAGACCCCAGTGTGAAAGGGAAGGTGAAGGGGATCCAAGTCGAAGATGTACTGGGTCACCTCTCCACAGTCAATGAGGTAGGTATGGATGATAGCACGGATGTCAGGGTAAATGTTACAAGTGAAAAGACGTGTGAATGGACATATAATGAAGTGAAGAGCATGGTGGAATTGGATGGATGTTTAACTGAGTATGAAAGGGAGGATGTGCATCGAATGATATTTGAACGTAAGGAAGCCCTCAGTAAGGGTGATGTGGATTTGGGGGTTGCAAAACTCCCAGAATTCAAGATTGTCCTGAAGGAGGATGCCCCAATCTATCAGTGGCTGAAGCATTTCCCACATCCGGTTGCTGATGAGATTGAGGAGCAGTTTGTGGAATTAGAGCGATTGGGGTTGATTGAAGAAAGTGAGAGTGCATGGAATAGTCCAATTATGCCTGTACGTAAGCTGGATGGAAAAATTGCGTCTGTGTGCGGATTATCAAAAGGTGAATGAAAGGACTGTGAAAGAAAGGTTTCCGATCTGTGTGGTATCTGAGTGTGTGTATAGTATGCATGGGATAGTGGTTTACCAAGCTGGATCTGGTACAGGGGTAGTACCAGATGCCCATTGCTGAGGAGAGCCGGCCAGTAACTGCCTTCTCTTCCGCGAAGAAGCATTACCAGTTCCGGAACCTCAGCTTTGGGTTGGCTAATGCTCCCAGAGCCTTCCAGCGGGCGATGAATGTTGTGCTGAGTAAGTTTGCGAGTAAGAATGTGATTGTGTTTATAGATGATATTTTGATTATAACAGAGTTTTGAGGAGCATATGAGATTGGTGAATGATGTGTTGAGAACATTGGAGAGTGTTGGTGTGAAGGTGAAAGTGATGAAGTTTGAATGGTTTGCGAAAGAAGTGGAATTCCTTGGGCATATGGTGAGTGAGAATGGGTTACGAAAGTCGCTGAAGTATGTTGAGAAACTGGTGACTGTGAAGCAACTGAAGTCGTTTTGTGGTCTGATTGAATTTCAGCGAAAGTTTATACATGATTGTTCTGGTGTAAGTAAGCCTCTGACTGAGTGGATGGGCAAGAAAGGTAGTACAGTTGTCAGGTGGAATGATAAAATGAATGAGACGTATGAGAAACAGAAAGAGGCACCATCTGAAGATGTTGAATTGGCATACCTGGATTATAGTGCGAATGCTAAAATGCCTGAATTGCATACAGATGCGAGTGGGTATTGTATGGGAGGTTTTCTGATGGAAGAGCAGCGTTTGAATGGAGAGAATGTCAGGCGAATAATTGGGTATGTATCCAAGGCTATGAATGTGGCAGAGCGAAAGTATTCGACTGTGAAGCGAGAGTTAGCTGCAATAAGGTATTGTTTGAAAGTGTTGCGTCCGTTCTTGTATGGTGTGAGGTTTGTGATTAAGACTGACCACCAACCTCTTGTGTATTTGCAGTCTATGAAATAGGCAGATAGTAGGATTGCGAGGACTTTGGAAGATTTGAGTGACTTTGACTATGTGATTGAGTACGTGCCTGGTGAACGAAATGGAGTGGCTGATTTGATGTCAAGGTATCCTGGTACGAAGGATGAAAATGTGTGTGGAGTGAGTGATCCTGAGTATTTGCCGAAAGGGATTATGAAAGGAAAGGAGAGTAAGGGTGGTGGTGATCCCTTGTTTGAGAGTGCATGAAATGGTTTGCAAGATTTGAAGAGTGATGGAGTAGATGTGAGAGTGCCCGATAGTGTGGATGACTTAAGGAAGGAGGTAATGAGTAAAGTATGTAGGAAGCCTGAAAGTATTGGTATGGCTCAGGTGTGGAACTTCATGAAAGGATTGCGAGCGATGTGTATGCAAGGATTCCCACCATTTCAGGAAGTGTTGATTGTAGTGAGTCGTTTGTATGGAGTGATTGTTTATGTGTACTTCGGTGGTGAGAGGCCAATTGTGTACAAACATGAGAAGATGAAGGGTTTGAATGCTAATGTGGTTCATCTGCAGTGTTTGAGCAGTGTGCATTACAATTGGGTGATTGAAAAGTGTTCATATATGAGAAAGAATGATTGTCTGGATGAAGATGAGTGTGTGGTGAGTGGTGATGTGGGAGTTGATGATGGTGTGGATGTCAGTGCTGATGTTGGTGTGCTTGTTCCTTCTGTGTATTGCGAACCAGGTGGACCTGATATGATGGAAGCGAATGAAAGTTGGTAAGGTTCTTCTGTGGTTTGATTGATACTGGTGTACAAGTGTCATTAGTGAATGAGAGGATTCTGAGTAAGTATAATGAGTTTAGATGTTGCGAGTGTAAGCCTGTGAAGTTATGGATAAGTGGATTGGGAAATGGAATTATAGTGGCATGGGAACAGGTTAGTTTGAGAGTGAGTTTGGGCAGTGGTGTGAATGTGAAGCATGACTTTGTGATTCTGAAAGATGAGCAAATGCCATGTTGTTTTATGCTTGGTGTGGACTTTATGAGATTGAATGATTTGTCTTTGGAGGTTGATAAGGATTCTTATGAGAGGCGAATGTGAGGTGATGAGGTTGAATGAGTGTGCAAAGAATGTTATCAAGTTTTGTGGCATGATTGAGTTGGTCATGGATGATGAAAATGAGGTTTTAAGTGATGATGATATTCTGTAGATGCAAGAGATGTGGCCTTTTATAAGTGAATTGAAGATGTTTGTAATGATGCGTGTTGATTTGAATGAATGGCCTGAGTGTTCCAGTGATTTTAAAAGGTATGCTAAGGATTTTGTTGTTTGTATGAATGTTGCATATTTTGTGAGGCATATGAAGTGTGGTGATGATATGTATGTACATGATGTCCTTGGTTAGTATGATTGGTCTGGTGAAGGTTGTGCATGATAATTATGGACATATGGGTAAGTTTAAGCTGTGGGAGTGTATGAAGGAGCGTGTGTTCCATCCGTTTCTGAGAACTGTTGCAAATGATGTTGCAACTACGTGTGAAAGGTGTCAGAAGCAAAAGGTGCAAGGTGTGCAAGTGAAACCACCAATGTTGAAAATTGATGCAAAAGAACCATTTGAATTGGTAGTGATTGATTGTGTGTCTTTACTGCGTACAAGTGCTGGGAATGTTTGTGTATGCAGTGCCTGTAAGAGATAAAAGGAGTGACTGTTGCGTGTGTGGTTGAGCAGTTTTTTTTCCTGTGTGTGTGTGTATGGAAGCCTAGATGTATGAGTGATAATGGGCCGTAATTTGTAGGAGAAATGTTTGTACGGATGTTGAGAGAGAATGGTGTGGAGCATGTGAGAATGACTTCGTATGTACCGTCTTCAAATGGGTTGGCTGAATGTACGATAAGAACCTTGTATGAGATGTTGAGAATGATGAGTACAGACTGGGATGTATGGTTGGGGAGAGTGTTGAGGGCGTATAATTTGACTGTGCATAGTGCAACTGCGGTGTCCCTGTGTCAGTTTGTTATGAATTTTGAAAGGCGAGTGAAAGATAGGTTTCATTTGAGTGAAGGTGAGCAGAGTGTATGGCGTGAGGCACATGAAAAGTTCCGTTCATTTGAATTAGATGCGAAAGTATTGAAGGTGAAAGAAGTGAAGGGTAGGTTGAATGTGTCAAAGCTGAGTGAAAAGTTTGATGGACCTTATAGAGTTGTGAGAGTTTGGGAAAATGGGGTGACGTATGTTTTGGAGAGTTTGAATGACGGTATGACTGAGAGAGTGCTGCAGGCTCATCAGAGTCAGTTAAGGAGATGGAGAAAACCTCCTGAGTACCTGGTGAGTCATCCAGTGTATGAACTGTGCAGAGAGAGAGGTAAAGTGCATGATGATGAGATTGAATGTGATAGTATGGATCTGGCTGAGAAAGAGCTTGTCTTGGTCTCAAGGAGTAGAAAGCGTACAAAGAAGAGTGAAAGGAAGAATGCAAGTACGAATGAAAGTAAGTCTGAGCACTCTTTCTGGTATGGGGGAGCTTGAAAGAGAGATTGAGTGTTTGCATAAACAGGTGAATGATTTGGCTGGTGTAAGTAGACGAGTGAGTGAGCTGCCTGTGGCTGATTTTTCTGGTTATGGGAACAGTATGAATGATAGTGTGTTTGGGCAGAATGAACCTAGTGTGGCTGATTTTTCGGGTTTTACGAATGGTAAGTTTGATGTTGTGAATGATGAATTGGCTGATTTTTCAGGTTTCTGGTGGGAACCAGTTGAAGGGGTTTCCGGTGTAGCCGCTGAGAGTAAAGGGGATGTGAGTGATTTGTCTGTTTCGCAAGAGTGTACCTTGAGTTGGATGAGGGCTGTGAGTGAGGAGCTGATGAATGGGGGTATGAAGAGTGAAGGTTCTGAACGGAAGAGTATGAAAGAGTTCTGTTGTGAGATGGGAGAACTGGTAATGAAGGCTAAGAGTATGGTGGAGGATATGATCAATAGTGACGAGGAAACTGACAGGGCGACTGATGAACAACCCCGACAGATTGCTACGCATAGCCAGGGAGCAGTAGACAAGTGTAAATGGGTGCAATTGAGTATAAAAGGTACCGTGAGTAAGGATTGAGAGTGTATTGTGAGTGACTGGTCGAATGGCTTAAGAAAGGAGGGGTGAGGTGGAGCGAATGTGAGTGTGTGTGTGAAGGGCCATTCTCCCACCCTTTTTCCCAATACACTCTCCCTCCCTCTGTAAGAATGTGTGTGTGAATGGGAATGGGTTTGTGTTTTTGTTTTTTGTTTGATGTATAAAATTGATTTCCATGTTATTATTAGATGTTTTTTTCTTTCTTTCCAGGCAGAATATTCTGGAAATATAGAAAACCCTTGTAAATTACCCCTCTAATGGAAGCTAACTATTTATCATTGTTAATTACCAAAGGCCACTAGTATTTGACAAAGGTTCAAGGTCATGTTCTGTCTGACTTAGTTGAGTGTAAATAGTATAGCTTTAATGAAGGAGGGCTTATAATAGCCACGCAACTGTGACAAGGTCAGTTATCTTAGCCCAAGCTCGGAGGCGCTAGTTTGTTTTGTATATGAAGATTTTGTTGTACCACGTGAGGCCTTCTTTTGTTATTTATTGACTGTTGTAGTCCATATTTTAGGGGGTTGCTCGATTTTGCATAGAATTGTTTCTTAGGATTGATTGCTAATATTCATAAGTAGAATGTATTTATTTTTTGATTGTATATATAGGAAATTTAGCTGTATATTTTTATGTGAATAGTAATGAGATATCCAATTTAATCACCCCTCTACATAGGAAATATTATTGTACTTTTTTTTGTAAGTAAAGGGACTGTATATATAATCCGTTTCCTTCTCATTCAATTTCTCACATCCGAATTAGTGTAGGTAGTGGGTTGGATTGATTGGGATTAGTCTATATTTTCAGCCCGCTACAGCAGCATTGCGGGTAGGTCCATGGGAATAGTCGCGGCACAATGGCACGCAACTTTAAGTTCCCTTCGACCATCTCCCATCTTCTTTGAAAAGCTGCAGGGATTCCTGCCATGTAGTCAGTGTGAGGAAGAGTGAAACGCTGGTCCAGTCGCAGAGTCCTCACAGACTCTTTGGCGCCCTCATTCCCTGCAATTCCTACTTGTCCAGGAAACCAGCAGAAGATAATCTCAACATCCGTCCGGCTTGCCAAAACTGTGGCATCACAGATATCATGAACCAGGGGATGCAAAGATTCTAATGCCCCAAAAGCACTCAGGGCAGTTTGTGAGTCACTATAGATCACAATCTGGTCTCCAAACCTGGCACATTGTGTAATCTCACGTACCAAGAAGTGTATTGCCACCAACTCGGCTGTGAAGACAGACGCAGCGCCCCACTGACTTCAAACAGAGGGGATATGGCGTGGAAGCTGACCCCCCTCTTGGGACTTGGAGCCATCCATATAAACTTGCACGGTTCCAGCGTGACGAGGTGTGCTCCAAAATGGTCGAACACAATTCTCCCGGCGCCGTACAAGCTTTGGGAGCAGAGGCGTGGCGACAAATAGCCAAATGTGGTACCCTCCAGGGTGGCGTCCTGGGCAGAACCAGGGGCGCCACCGGCCAGAGAGCTATATCTAGCTCTCGAAGGAGTTTCCTGGCCCTAGACCCAAAGGGCTTAGGGTATGGCTGGCGTCTCCCGGCGGCATAGGCACCTTCGAAATCAGCTGCGGATGCAGTGAGAGCTGTTGGCAACTGAGGGAGGCGCCGGGCTGGCGCGTATAGGTGAATAATGCACTATACACGGCTATAGCGAGTGGCATCTCGTCAGCATCGACTAGTAGGCTCTCAATGGGGGAAGTACGAAAGGCACCGGTCGCTAAGCGAAGGCAGGTGTAGTGGATCGAGTCCACCTTCCGCAATAGACGCTCGGCTGCAGATGCATAAAATTCGCAAACGTAGTCAGCTTCGAACGAACAAAGGATCGACAAAAAAGTAAGGCAGTAGCCTATCAGCGCACCAAGCGCTGAAGGTCACGGAACGGAGAATATCCATGGCGCGGGTACAAGAGACCTTAAGGCTGTGAAGATGAGCCTCACAGGTGAGGCGTCCGTCAAACACAAGACCAAGGAAACGGTGCGATTCAACCACTTCCATGCGTATCCCATTAAGAAACAAGTCTGGGTCAGGGTAGAGCCGTGGATGGCGGTAGA
This sequence comes from Ceratothoa steindachneri, assembly GCA_963969495.1. NCBI lineage: Eukaryota > Metazoa > Arthropoda > Malacostraca > Isopoda > Cymothoidae > Ceratothoa > Ceratothoa steindachneri. The sequence goes on along the minus strand of OZ018324.1, from coordinate 189,713,010 downwards.
AGTGCACCACCTTAGTCTTGGCCAAGGAAAATCGAAACCTGAGCGCTTCGGCATAGCGAGAGACGCGGTTCAATGCCTGTTGGAGTCGAAGCTCCAGAGTTGGCATCTGGGCGGCGCCAAAAGAGATCGAAAGGTCGTCCACGTAGAGCGTAGCGAGAACAAAGAGTGTGACACTGAGGACACTTCCCTGCGAGACACCCTCTTCGTGCTCCATTGGGCAGGAGAGGGCTCCCCAGCACCCGTACGCGGAACCGACGATCTCGCAAAAATTCAGATACAAACATTGGGAGGCGTCCCCTCGGCCCCATCGTGTGGGGAGTCTATGATACCGTATCGCCATGCGGTATCATAGGCCTTTTCCAGATCGAAAAAGACCGCGGCGTAGTGCTGTCTACGAAGGAAGGCCTCGCAGAAGGCATTTTCCAGTCGGAGCAGAGCATCGAAGCGTGGAGTGGAACTTGCGGAAGCCGCACTGTGCGGAAGACAGATGGCCTCCACTGTCCAGAAAAAAGGCTAATCTAACATTTACCAATTTCTCCATCAACTTGTACACGAAAGAGGTTAGAGAGATTGGGCGGAAACGGGCCGGAGTAGAGTGATCTCTACCCAGTTTGCGTAAGGTGAGCACAGTAGCGATTCGCCAGGAATCCGGGAGGAAACCCTCCACCCAGATCCTGTTGAACAAATCTAACAGAAAGGCCATGCCTCGCTCACCCAGGTGTCGAAGCATGGCATACAGGACATCGTCCGGACCATGAGCGGTGTCCACCCACCAAGCAAGAGCGCAACGCAACTCACTCCGAGTAAAATTGTCGTAAAGTCCAGTCGGCGGTCTTCCGCGACATCGCGACGTGCATTGAATGCTGGCGGAGCAGCAATATGGCTAGAGAATGCGGAGAAAGGGGTCGCGAAGGATTCCGCCAAGGACGCGGGGTCCGAGATTGCAGTCCCATTCTCCTGGAGAACGGGAGGGGGGTCCTGCGAGAACTTGCCCCGAATCCTTTTGACTCGCTTCCACACCTCTGCTAGAGGGGTCTTTCGTTAAGTGAAGACACGTATGCCCGCCAAGAAGAGCGGCGGGCGTGCTTCGAAATATACCGGGACGTAGCCCTAGCCCGACGAAATTCAGCGACAGTGAAATCGTTCGGGCGGCGCTTATAGCGCATGTAGGCATAACGCTTTTGTTTGAGGGCCGTCTCACACTCGACCGACCACCATGGGAGTGGTCGGCATGCAAAACGGTCAGATGTTCTGGGAATAGTAGTCAGGACCGCGGCGATGAGGTTGCCGGAGAACTCAACGGCCTCATCTACCGACCTAAACTCCTCGACTGAGAATTCAGTCATTTCCTGAAATGCAAGCCACTGCGCCCGCGCCAAGTACCACCGAAGTGGGCTTTCAGGCATCAGCTGTCCCGAAAATGATATTTGAATGGGAAAGTGATCACTACTATCGAGGTCATCGACCACCCCCCAATCAAAATCAGTCAGGCTGTGCATCCGGAGAGCACAAAGATAGATCAAGGCAAGAAAATTAAGCAGTTCTCGGACAGTGAGGCGTAAACTCATCCACATTTAGGACACCTATCTCAAGCTTATTGATCAGATCAGCAAGGACTTGTTCCCTGGTATTTATTGAGTAGTCTCCCCAGAGAGGATGTCTGCAGTTCAGATCTCCAAGCAAGAGAAGGGGCCTCGGCAACAATGGACACGCTACGGCGGAAGTCCCCCGCATTGAAGTCAGCTGACGGTGGAATGTATGCAGAAATAACAGTATACCTCCTATCCTGGTGAAGCTTTATAGACATTGACTGAAAGGAGGTATCTAAAGTGAAAAGAAGAACGGAGACATCATGCCGGGTGTAAACCGTGCATCCCCTAGCCCGGCCCCCATCTCGTGGTGGTGGAGTCACAAAACCCTTATCCCCGGGAGGGCGGACAGGGGCCACGTGCCTAGCATGGTCTTCTGCAGAAAAATAGCTAATGGAGAACGGGATGAGACGAGCCTCCACAGCTCCTCCCAGTTGGCCCGGAGTCCACCGAAATTCCATTGAAGGAATATGCCCTCCAGGCCTAGCTCGGAGATGCGGGGGCCCTCTTCGAACAGAAGACCCTACCAGGAATGGCCGTATGCTTCCCAGAGGTAGAACCCCAGGCACTGTTGGCCAGACAATGCACTGAAGGCGTTTCGCCTTCCTTCAAAGACTTATTGGGGGAGGTTGGGCTCATCATACAAGTCTTTTCCTGCCTCTGCCTCGAAACCTTAGGCGGGCGTTGCGGCTTCGGAGGCTGGGGGCCCTCTTTTCGAGGATCCACTGTTTCCGAGCCACCCAGCCCACCACTAGGCATGGGCGAAGGAGCCGTAACTCCTTTCTTGCTGTCCACCTTTCAGGGGGGGCAGCTTTAGGAACCCCAGAAGATGGCCTGGTGACTAACTTCAGGGGTATTGCCTCCTGTGAGTCTGAAGACTCGGTGGAAGCGCGTGGCCATTTTGCCTTACAGGAAACGGTCACGCTGGGGAAGGCAGGGAGCCCTGGTTTTAGCCAGGGCTGGGTGTGAACCTTTTGTGCCGCTAGCTTTACCAGGGGAGCACCCGGGTTGAGTAGAACCTGCAGAAGGGCTCCGAATGGGCACAGAACAATCGTGCTCATTGGCCTGGATGGGCCAGGAGCAGAGGGTGTCTTTCTTACCACTGAGGTGTAAGACATCCCAGGCAGAGCCGGGCACACCAGGACCAAGTCCTTAGCCCCGCGGAATGAGAGCCGATCCTGGGCTTGAATGGCCAGGATTTCTTTCTTGAGGAGATATGCGCCACATTGCTTCGAAGAAGCGGGGTGCAGTTCTCCACAATTGACACACTTGGCCACACACGATTTGGACTTATTGTGCGCGGCCTTGGAGCAACTTACACATACTTCGGGTGACCCCAACTTTGTACGTCTAAATGAGCGATTCGTATAGCCGAAGTGGTGACAGTAATAGCACTGCTGCGGCAGTGGCATGAATGCCTTCACACGGTAGCGGTACCAACCGGCAGCACCGACTCAGGGAGAGCTTGTCACAGTCGAACGTGACAAAGAGTGTAGGGGTGGGTCTTGAGGCCCCTCCCTTTTTTCTCATCACACATTTGACCTTGACTACCCCATGGTCAGCCATCTCTAAGGTGATGTCCTCACACTCACTGGGGTGCCATCAACTGTCTGAAGAGCACTTATCTTGGCCGCCTTGGAGGAATCCACCGCATTCGCCAGAAGGCTCCCTCTGATGGATCGTGCTGCCCTAGGCAAACATGCTGCCATCAGTGGAGTGAATAATGAGGAAGCGTTTGAAGCCAGCATGCTCAAAAACGCCAGATTACCTCTGAATGAGGGGCCCCAATGTCATTGAGGCTCCGCCCTGCGCCTTTTTTGTCTTAGTCAGGGGATTTGCACCCTTTGGGGCAGAGGGGCCGGATGTGCCAATCTTGGCTTGGTTACTTACCGAAGCAGCAGACCCATCCATCCCCGCAAGCCCTGTGGATGGAGAGGAGACCTGAATCTTTTTATTGTTTTTTTCTTTTTAGGAGAGGAGGGTGGGAAATGAACCTGCTTCTCCCCTCCGCCGGCAGGAGCCCCCAGGCCAGATGGACCGGCCTCAGCCAGGTCCTTCTCTGAGATGGATAATGTCCTGGCAGTTGCAGGGGCACCAGTCAGAGGAGATCCCTCCCCCTCCTTGTACTCCCTTAGAAACCCAGGCCGTTTGAGGAGGACCTTGCATAGGGGCGGATTCAGGTCCAGTGCTTGGCACTGAGCCCGGGTTTGCTCCCATGGAAGGCTGGGTTGCCTCAAGGACCATGATGTCTATCTCAGGGGAAAAGGGTCTCCAATTGGCCATCCCCCCTAGGACATTGCAGGTCCTGTTGGCAGCGTCATTAGTGATGTCTGGGGAGGCACAGGCCTTGACCCTGGCAAGGTTCAATATTCTTGCCAGCAGGTCTTTTGAGGGAAGCCACCGAAGGGCCTGGCTTCCCTCCCCCCCAAGGGGGTTTGCCCCACCAAGCCACTTCAATGGGGAGCAGTCAGCTATGGGCTGCCTGCTGGCTTTCTTGGCAGTCCCCTTGGAAACAAAATGGACTGCCACTGGGAAGAGGGAGGTGCCCAAAAGCACCTCCAGAGAAGGGGGTGAGGAGGAGTACCCTACACCCTGGAAAACCTCCATTTTCTCTGTGGAGCTGCCTGAGGGAGGCTCCATTGTTCTGACAGGGGAAATGGGGAGAGATTTTGGTTTTGTTAGGTTTTTATTCATTGACATGGTGACCCTATTTTTTCCACAGGAAGCTTGAAGGAAGGATGCCTGTTATTGTTGTATTGTTATCATATCTAACCTTTTCTTTGAAGGGTGCATTCTGCATATTGCCTTGTAATGTTTTGTTATTTCTCTTTCTAGTCAATTAAAGCAAAATGTTGCTTGGAGTATTCTTAACCTTCAGACAGTCACAACATAATATAAATTGCTTTTTTGTTTCTTTGTGAGTGGTTGTTCTGCCATATAGTATAGTGGCTACTCTGGGTCTGTGGAGGCTGCAGCTATGATTTGTGTGCCTCTCCTCTCATGATGATCTGTAGCCTTTCAGCCTTTGGTTTAAGAGTTATAGGTTGTATGCAGGAACCAATCTTCTATTGTTCAAACCCTATGAGTTAAGATGTATGATTCCTGATTCATAGATTTTCAAGATACTAAGATGCTATATGATAAATCCTAAACACAAAAATCAATATGATTTTTATATATCTTTTTAAGGGTACATATTTCAAAATTCACAAGTTAGATTTTATATGTGCAATTTATTAACATTTGAGAAACTAAGATATTTTGCTGGATACCTTTTTCTCAATAGTTACAATGGTCAATAACCAAAATTCAGAACTATATTTTAGGGCACTTGATATAGTTTTGTGTGCTGCTTTGTAAGTAGGCACATATTAAGATATTCATTTTAAAGATATTTGTCTACAAAAAAAAAAACTATCACTTACTTGTTTAGTATTTGAATCAAAGTCCATTTAAATCTCTTAAGTTATTTATCTTCCAAAACCACATGTAAAAAGCAGATAAATAAAAGAAATGAGCAATCAAAAAGGAATAATAGTTGTTTCAAACTGACTTTAACATACTTTTTAATTGTCAGGTTGTTATGTCACCCTTTGTATCAGGCTACAGTGTTAAAAGATTTCTGTGGGAAGAGATAATAGCAATTATAGCTTTAATTTTGCCTCATTAGGTATAAACCCAAGTTATAGATACTTCTTTATATTATATAGTATATAGATGATGCATGAAGTTTAGTTTGCCCTTAGAATGTTTTTTTCTAATCAGCCTAATGCCACTTATACAGCTGGTGGAACTAATATTTTCTATATAGAAGACCAAATAAATTGAAGAAGGAAGATAGCATTTTTCTCCATCCCTATTTTCAACTGGTTTAAAGCTCTGATAATAAAGATAACAAATCTAAACTCGGTAATACTCTAGAATACAAGGTCGGTCACTTTTCTTTGTTTTTGTTTTGAATACAAACCTTTCATTTAGTGAGCAAGGATATTCTGTTAGTTTTTTTTTGCGCTTAATTTAAATTTGTGAGGCGACATGTTTTTTTTTTATTTGCACCATAAAAAAAGTAAAATGAGTATTTAATTTTAATTAGATTAAATATTCAAGAAGGCACAAATTAAAAAAAAAAATGAACTACAAATAAGAATGAAAAGAATAATTAACAAAGAATAAATTAAAAATTGTTTAAACTAGTTACAACAGGGCCAAATTTCAGATTTTTTTAAAGTTCCAATTTAATCCATGTAATTCTAATTAACTAAAATATTAAAAAAGGCATAAATAAAAAAAGAAATCTAAAATGTAACAAAATGAAAATAATAATTTAAAAAAAGAGAAATTAACAATAAATTAATTAAAAACAATTGTTTCAACTTGATCAGTTAAATGAAATATATTGGGAAAGAGGATGAATCAATATGGGACTAAAGGTCGAAAGCAACCAAACATGCTTTCTGGAGTATTACCCTAAAGTCAATAGGTTATGGGCTCACAAAGAGATTAGTATTTGACAGTGATAAGAAATATGAATGCTAGATCAAATTCCTTTCCCTGGCTGCTTGCAGCTACAGAAACTACTGATGTAATTACTGGCAGTTGAGCGACTAATGTGGAAAAGAATGCTAATGTGTTTTCTGACTTTGTGCAATTGTTAGATGACCATAATCTATTCCTCATTATTAGAGATACCTAAGATGAGAGTATGCCCTGAAAATCTTACATTTAACATAAGATAATGGAAAGAATGAGAAAAGGCACTAGGGCCTATCAAAGGTCATCACAGTAAGCCACAATTATGCATCCATAGGATTGCAGTATCAGCCATAAACCCAGTGGGCCAACCATATTGAGACACGCAAGCACTAATAAAATGTTACTTCACTTTTTTGCCTTCTGGAGGAAAGCCACTACTTTCGTGGGCCAGACCCACAGGCTGAAAAATGTGTTTATTGGAAGGGTACCAAGATTGGGCAGTTTCAATTTTTTTTTTTTTCTTTCTTTAGAGCTCATCTGGCGACTGCCTACATGGGCATTAGTCGAGGTATTAAAACTGGCCTAGTTCTAGGCTACTTTAAAATAAAAATAAATGAAAAAAAAAACAAATGGGAGAAAGGAAGCAAGCTCCTGCGTCGGGGGGATGTCAACCCGGCGCAGGAGTGTGTAACCTAAAGGAAAAAAACAAAAACGAATGCAAAAAACAAAACAAAACAAAAAAACAAACTCTGCTTAAATAATAGGGAGAAGGCCGGCCTCCCCCAAAAAGTCAATAGTCCACCAGTCGATGTGCACGCACTCATCCCGAGTACAAGGGACAGGCGGTAGCGACCTCGCCAATCCCGGTACCGGGACAGGAGTCGTGCATGAAGATCACCCAGACTGGGACATTCGACAAGAATGTGGCGAACAGTCTGGGGGACGACGCAGTCGTCGCAATACGCTGGCGAGCACTCCATCAGATAGCGATGCATCACATGAGTATGTCCGATTCGGAGACGACAGAAAGCAACCTGAAGCCGTTGCGGCATTGGGGGATAGGTCCATGGGAACAGTCGCAGCGCAATGGCACGAAACTTTAAGTTCCCTTCCACGGTCTCCCATCTTCTTTGCCAAGCAGTCCAAAGAGCTGCCCGTATTCCTGCCATGTAGTCAGTGTGAGGAAGAGCGAAACGCTGGTCCGGTCGCAGAGTCTATGGCGCCCTCATCGGCGCGCTCATTCCCCGCAATTCCTACATGTCCAGGAACCGAACAGAAGATAATCTCGACATCTGCCCGGCTCGCCAAAACCGTGGCGTCACGGATATCGCGAACCAGAGGATGCGGAGATTCCAATGCCCCGAGAGCACTCAGGGCGCTTTGTGAGTCGCTATAGATCACAATCCAGTCTCCGAACCGGGCACGTCGCGTAATCTCCCGTACCGAGTAGTGTATTGCCACCAGCTCGGCCGTGGAGACAGACGCAGCGCCTGGTAGAGCCCCGCTGACTTCAAACAGAGGGGATACGGCGTGGAAGCCGACCCCCTCTTGGGACTTGGAGCCATCCGTATACACTGGCACGGTTCCAGCGTGACACGATGTGTGCTCCAAAAAGGTCGAACGCAATACTCCCGGCGCAGTACAAGCTTTGGGAGCAGAGGCGTGGCGACAAATAGCCAAATGTGGTACCCTCCAGGGTGGCGTCCTGGGCAGAATCAGAGGCGCCACCGGCCCGAGAGCTATATCTACCTCTCGAAGGAATTTTCTGGCACTAAACCCAAAGGGCTTAGGGTATGACTGGCGTCTCTCGGAGGACTAGGCACCATCGAGATCAGCTGCGGATGCAGTGAGAGCTGTTGGCGACTGAAGGAGGCGCCGGGCTCGCGTGTACAGGCGTGTGATGCACTGCACACGGTGCAGAGCGAGTGGCATCTCCCCAGCATCGACCAACAGGCTCTCAATGGGGAAAGTGCGGAAGGCACCGGTCGCAAGGCGAAGGCCGGTATGATAGATCGAATCCACCTTCCGCAATAAACGCTCGGCTGCGGATGCATAAAACTCGCATCCGTAGTCGAGCTTCGAACGAACAAAGGATCGATAAAAAAGTAGGGCAGTAGCCCTATCAGCGCCCCAAGCGCTGAACGTCACGGAACGGAGACTGTCCATGGCGCGGGGACAAGAGACCCTAAGGCTGCGAACATGAGCCTCCCAGGTGAGGCGTTGGTCGAATACAAGACCAAGGAAACGGTGCGACTCAACCACATCTAGGCGCACCCCATTAAGAAACAAATCTGGGTCGGGGTGAAGCCGTGGATGGCGGCAGAAGTGCACCACCTTAGTCTTGGCCAAAGAAAACCGAAACCTGTGCGCTTCGGCATAGCGAGAGACGCGGTTCAATGCCTGTTGGAGTCGACGCTCCAGAGTTGGCATCTGGGCCGCGCCAAAAGAGATCGAAAGGTCGTCCACGTAGGGGGTAGCGAGAACATCTTCCGGCAGCACCGAGGTGATGCTCAGGGCAAAGAGTGTGACACTGAGGATACTTTCCTGCTCCTTTGGGCTGGAGAGGGCTCCCCCCACCCGTCCGCGGAATCGACGATCTCGCAAAAATTCAGATATAAACATTGGGAGGCGTCCCCTCGCCCCCATCGTGTGGAGTCTCCATGATACCGCATCGCCATGCGGTATCATAGGCCTTCTCCAAATCGAAAAACACCGTGGCGTAGTTCTGTCTAAGAAGGAAAGCCTCGCAGACGGCATTTTCTAGGCGGAGCAGAGCATCTGACGTGGAGTGGAACTTGCGGAAGTCGCACTGTGCGGAAGACAGATGGCCTCCACTGTCCAGGAAAAAGGCTAATCTAATATTTACCAATTTCTCCATCAACTTGCACACGCAAGAGGTTAGAGAGATTGGGCGGAAACCGGTCGGAGTAGAGTGATCTCTCCCCGGTCTGCGAAAGGCAAGCACAGTAGCGATTCGCCAGGAGTCTGGGAGAAGACCTTCCACACAGATCCTGTTGAACAAATCTAACAGAAAGGCCATGCCTCGCTCACCCAGGTGTCTAAGCATGGCGTACGGGACATCGTCCGAACCATGGGCGGTGTCCGCGCACGAAGCGAGAGCGGAACGCAACTCGCTCACAGTAAACTTGTCATTAAAGGGTTCTCCGCCTCTGGAGGTAAAGTCCAGCCGGCGGCCTGCCGCGACATGACGACGTGCATTGAATGCTGGCGGAGCAGCATCACGGCTAGAGAATGCGGAAAAAGCGGTCGCTAAGGATTACGCCACGGACGCGGGGTCCGAGATTGCGGTCCCATTCTCCTGGAGAACGGGAGGGAGGTCCTGCGAGAAACTGCCCCAAATCCTTTTGACTCGCCTCAACACCTCAGCTAAAGGGGTCTTCCCGTTAAGTGAAGACACGTATGCCCGCCAAGAAGAGCGGCGGGCGTGCTTCGAAGTATACCGGAACCTAGCCTTAGCCGACGAAATTCAACGAGTGAAATCGTTCGGGCGGCGCTTATAGCACATCTACGCATAACGCTTCTGTTTGAGGGCCGTCTCACACTCGGCCGACCACCATGGGAGTGGTCGGCGTGCAAAACGGCCAGACGTCCTAGGAATAGTAGTCAGGCCCACGGCGATGAGGTTGCCGGAGAACTCAACGGCCTCATCTACCGACCTAAACTCCTCGACTGAGATAGAGAATTCAGTCATTTCCTGAAATGCAGGCCACCGCGCCCGCGCCAAGCACCACCGAGGTGGGCTCTCAGGCGGCAGTTGCCCTGAAAATGATATTTGAAAGGGGAAGTGATCACTACCATGGAGGTCATCAACCACCCCCTCAATCAAAATCAGCTGTGCATCCCAAGAGCACAAAGATAGGTCAAGGCAAGAAAATGAAGTGGTTCTCGGAGAGTGATGCGTAAACTCATCCACGTTTAGGACACCCATCTCAAGCTCTTCGATCAGATCGGCAAGGACTTGTCCCCTGGGATTTATGGAGTAATCTCCCCAGAGAGGATGCCTGCCGTTCAGATCTCGAAGCAAGAGATAGGGCCTCTGCAACCGTGCCACGACGCGGCGGAAGTCCCCCGCGTCGTAGTCAGCTGACGGTGGAATGGACGCAAAAATGATAGTATACCTCCTATCCAGGTGCAGCTGCACAGCCACTGCCTGAAAGGAGGTATCTAAAGAGAAAGGAAGAACGGAGACATCATGCCGGGTGTAAACCGCGCATCCCCCAGCCCGGGCATCCCGCGGAGGTGGGGTCGCAAGACCCTTATACCCCGGGAGGGCAGGCAAGGGGCACGCGCCTAGCATGGTCTCCTGCAAAAAGATAGCTAACGGGAAACGGGACGAGACGAGCCTCAGCAGCTCCTCCCAGTTGGCCCGGAGACCACGGGAATGGCCGTACGCTTCCCGGGGGCAGAACCCCGGGCGCTGTTTGCCGGAAAAAGCGCTGTCGCCTCCGAGGACTTATTGGGGGAGGTTGGGCTCGCCATGCGAGTCTTTTCCTCCCTCCGCCTCGAAACCTTTAGCGGTCGTTGCGGCTTTGGAGGCGGGAGGCCCTCTTTTCGAGGAACCACCGTCTCCGAGCCACTCGCTCCACCTCGGGGCGTGGGCGAAGGAGCCGAAGCTCCTTTGTTGCTGTCCTCCTTTCGGGGAACAGCTTTAGGAACCCCGGAAGATGGCCTAGCGACCATCTTCAGGGGTGTTGCTTCCTGTGAGTCTAACGATTCAGTGGAGGCGCTTGGCCGTTTCGCCTTACGAGAAACGGTCACGCTGGGGGAAGAGGGGGGAGCCCTGGTTTTAGTCGGGGCTGGGTATGAACCCTTTTTGCCGCCAGCTTTACCAGGGAAGCGTCCGGGTTGGGTAGAGCCTGCAGAAGGGCTCCGAATGGGCGCGGAAACAACCGTGCTCGTTGGCCTGGATGGGCCAGGAGCAGAGGGTGTCTTTCTAACTATTGAGGCATATGACGTCCCAGGCAGAGCCAGGATTTCTTTCTCAAGGAGATATGCACCACATTGCTTCGAAGAAGCAGGGTGCGGCTCTCCGCAATTGACACACTTGGCCACACACGATTTGGACTTATCGTGTGCGACCTTGGAGCAATTTGCACAGACTTCGGGTGACCCTGACTTTGCACGTCTACATGAGCGATTCGTATGGCCGAAGCGGTGACAGCAATAGCACCATCGCGGCAGTGGCACGAATGCCTTCACGCGGTAGCGGTACCAACCAGCATGCACCGACTCAGGGAGCTTGTCACAGTCGAACGTAACGAAGAGTGTAGCGGTGGGTCTCGAGACCCCTCCCTGTTTTCTCATCACACGTTTGACCTTGACCGCCCCATGGTCGGCCAGCTCTAGGGTGATGTCCTCAATGGAGTAGTCAACGAGTTCCCTCGCATAAACTACTCCTTTCACAAAGTTCATTGTAGAGTGCGGCCTCACACTCACCAGGGTGCCATGAAGTGTCCGAAGAGCACTTATCTTGGCCGCCTCGGCGGGATTCGACGCATTCGCCAGAAGGCTCCCATCCGAGAAACGGGTCACCTTCGCCTCTACCAATTGCAATAGCTAAACCTTTCCTCTGATGGATCATGTTGCCCTTGGACAACATGGTGCCATCAGTGGAGCGAATAACGAGGAAGCGTTTGAAGCCAGCGGGCTCGAAAACTCCAGGTAACCTCTGAATGAGAGGCCCCGATGTCTTTGAGGCTCCGCCCTGTGCACTCTTGGTGTTAGTCTTAGTCCGGGGCTCCGCACACGGGGGGGTAGAGGGGCCGGATGTGCCGATCTTGGCTTGGTCGCTTGCCAAAGTGACAGCAGACCCATCCATCCCCGCAGCCCCTGCGGATGGAGAGGAACCCCAAGTCTTTTTTGTCTTTTTAGTTTTTTCTTTTTCTTTTTTGGAGAGGAGGGTGGGGAATGAACCCGCTGCTCAACTCCACCGGAAGAAGCCCCCAGGTCAGATGGACCGGCCTCAGCCAGGTCATTCTCTGAAATGGACAAGGTTCTGGTAGTCGTGGGGGCACGGGTCGAAAGAGATCCCTCCCCTCCTTGTACTGCTTCGGAAACCACAGCCGTTTGAGAAGGACCTTGCATCGGGCCGGATTCGGGTTCTGTGCTTGGCGCCAAGCCAGGATTCCCCCCATGGAAGGCCCTACCGTCTGAGGCTGGGTTTCCTCAAGGATCATGTCTATCTCAGGAGGGTCTCCAGTTGGCCATCCCCTCCCAAGACATCACAGGTCCCGTTGGCAGTATCGTCACCTGGCTTCCCTCTCCCCCCTAAGGGGGTTTGCCCTACCGAGCCGCTTCAATGGGGAGCGGCTGACTAAGGGCTGCCTGCTGGCTTTCTTGGCAGTCCCCTTGGAAAGAACAGAGGGGACTGCAGCTGGTGAAAGGGAGGCACCCGAAAGCACCTCCAGAGAAGGGGGTGAGGGGGAGTCCCCCACACCCGTAAGCGAAGGAGAGGAGTAAGCCTCTTCTCCGGTTAGAGATATATGGAGGGTCCCTTGAGCAAGCACAGGGAAAGGACCAGCATTTTTTTGCTGGAGCTGCCCAAGGGCGGCTCCGTCAAGGTTATAGGGGAAGTTGGGGGTTGGGTTTTTTTTATACTCATCATTGGGCATGGTGACCTTTTTAACACGAGATGCAATCGCGCATCACCTCTTGCAGTAGCCCGCACTGCGAGAGGTGCTTACAAGCCCGGCAGAGCCAGGTGCTGCCATTTAAGACCACCCCTCCCGCCTAGTGTCCTGGCAGTCCATCGGCGTAAAAATGGATAGAATGTGAAGAGGAGAGGAAAAGAGATGTGAGGAAGGTATGGGTGGGGATGAAGCAGGTTGTTAAAAAAAAAACATCCCAAACCGGAGCTCAGGGGTTAGGGAACATTGTCCCCCCCCCCCCCAGCCCCGATCCGGGACGGTTGGCTTGAGAAGGTCAGCATCTATCCTGTGAAATTAGAGGCTGACCATTGAAAGTTGTGGGAGAGGTTGTATGAAAAGAGAGGAAACAAGTGTTTTGAAGGAAGGAAGAGAGGCTAAGCCGGGTGCTGAGTCCTATCAGCACGGCGGCCAGGATGGCAAATCGCCTCGCCCCTTACGGGGCATTTTGTGGGCAAGTTTTGACAGATGTGGATGACCTTTGATAAGCCCTTATGGCTTTTGTCGACTGTTAAATTATGGTATGTTAAGTTATGGGCAGAAATACCCTAAAGTAGGCAGAACTATCGTGGTCTCAATTTACCCAACATTATAGTGTGAAAAAGGATTTGCCCAAGGTTTGGCAGCTTGTTTCAAGCTAATTTGTTGATTAAAAATATAACTGAAAATATAATTTTGTTGGCCAGTCATTTATGGAAAATTTACCAATATCTTTCATTGCACCGATTCAAGAAATAGATATAAAATTATGCAAATTTAACTACCATATAGGTCAGGGGTATTAGGTTAACTCACAGTTAACATCTGGAAGAGTATAACTCTATATACCTCTCCTCCCATACCCCCCACTCACCCTCAGGGACAAGTAGTAAAGCAAAAGTTAATGAGAGAGTTAGGTGAAACATATTGGGAAATGGATGAAATATTATGGGAACAAGGAGACTTGCGAGCAGGAAAGCAACCAGGGTACTGATTGCATACTCCAGGTGTGGTCTGACAAGTGCAGTGAACAAAGGTTTTAGCATGCACTCATCCAAAGTAGTAAACACTCTTCATATCACTCCAAGTATCTTTTTAGCTGAGCTAATTCCAACACACAAAAAGTTCAGCCATCACTTAGCTTTGTTTTTAAGCACCTGACTTGGAACTAGGGAAATGCTTCTTGGATCCTGGCAGGACTCCTCAACTCTGTATCTCCCACCTGGAAAACTAGCCCTATATATCCGAGGCTCCCCGCGCAGGGGGGATGACACATGGGGTGTTTGGCCAGTGCTACTCTTGAATGGCTTTGAACCTTCACGCCCAGGTGATTCTAACCCATGAAAAGGTGGTCCGAGGTGGACGCGGTTCAAGGCTACTACTTGTGGATGGGGGAGGCGGAGGCTTACCAATTTAAGCCTAACCAAATTCTAGAATTTTATTTAGCGCATGGACGTCACTTCCATGCTGGAAAAGAAATTCCACGTGGAATTCCCCCACAATTTGGTAAAACTGAAGTAGTAAAATGAGAGTTAATGCGCCAGTTAGGTGAAATACATTGGGAAATGGACGAAATATTATGGGAATGCCAGCGGGGAAGCTCACAGGGTATGGTTCTTCTGGTTTACCGGTCACTTATATATATATAACAAAGAGTAGCAGATGCAATACTGAGCCCTGGGGTACTTCAACATTCTTCCACTCTGAGTATACTCCATTTCCAACAACTCTTTGTTTCTTATTGCACAGAAATCATGTCATCCATCCCAGGAACTCTCCCTTAATATTATAAGCCTTTATTTTCTGTATTAGACATCTGTGAGGTAGAGTTTTGGTAATTGTTAAGATTAGTGGTCCCTGATTTCACCTCATGTTTGGCTTTCGAATTAGGAATATTACAAAGGTTTTTTTATGTTGCGGGGGTGTGCAACTCCCCACAATTAAGTGGGGGGAAAGTCCCCCATTAGCTTGAAAAGTAGCCCCAAAAATGACATGCGAAATCAGGGGCTGCTAATCTTAACAATTACCAGTTTTCTGTATTAGACATCTGTGAGGTACATCACTGTCTGGCAGAAAAGAGGGAGTGGAGAAAAGCCTGTTAACAAAACCCTCAGCTAGGCACTTTCTAGTGTCCAAATTGTCCCAGAATCTGTCCCTCAAGAATCGGACTAATTAACCACTCATGGACAGAGCAGAACTGACAAACTCACTGCTCCATTACCCATGGAACTGGAACCCGACATCTGAACTGGAAATTCCTGAATATGACCGGCGGTATGACTGAAGAGAAACACCAAGCAAGAGGTTTGGTGGAACTTATGCTGACAAAATTTTAACACAGTTCATAAGGGAACCCACAAGAGGATCAAACATACATGACTTAGTCCTCAGTAATAACCATGGCATAATACACAAGTATGTGCTTACAGAAACCACTATGTCAGACCATAAGCTCTGTTAGGTCACAGTCAATATAAATGAGCTAACAACAAACCAAACCCAGCATAGACGAATATTCTTGTCAAACATGGGACGACTAAACTTCTATGACAGAAATTCAAAACAAACTAAGATTAATAAACTGGACAGAGATCTTGGCAGACAAAGATTGTGAAGGGATCCTGAACACACTTAAATGTAAATGCCAGGTTATCTGCAAAACCCATTCAAAAAAGTGGTGTATCCAAGAAAAAGCAAATACTGAGAGATAGACATTTCTTATGAGAAAGGGGAACCACTACAAAAACAAAGTAGCAAGAAAACCTGAGCAAAACACTGCTGCCAAACTACAAAAGGCTCTCCAAGATATAGAAATCAGACTACTAAACTCTCACAAAGAACAGAGGAAGAGAGAGGAGCTCCAAGCAGTCCTCAATATAAAGGAAAACCCTAGAATTCTTCTATGAAACAAGAAATTGAGAAATGTACTAGCTATTGGCCCGCTAGAAAATAAAGAAGAAAACTTAGTGGGAGACCCAAAGGAAATGGTGCAGATCCTCAAGTTGCAGTATGAAAGTGTATTTAGCATACCACAAAGTGACAAAATTGTGGAGGATCCAGAAACCTTCTTCCAGCAATCAAATATCCATTGCACACCTAAACTAACTGAGATAGAACCAGAACTTGAAGACATCATCTCTGAAATAGACTCTGACTCAGCAGCAGGACTAGATGGCTTTAGTGCGTTTCTAAAAACATGCAAAAAGGAGCTTACTTAGCCACTGAGACTGTTGGCAGCGAAATCATTGACTACTGGCATAGTCCCTGCATCCCTGAAAGTAGGAATAGTTACCCCAATCCACAAAGAGGGTAGTAAGGTACTGTCTAGAAATTATCGACCCATGACACTAACTTCACATTTAATCAAAATTGAAAGAATAGTAGGGGTTTGTATTACAAATCACCTGACAGATACACAAGCATTAAATGACGGGCAACATGGTTTTAGAAAGCAATGCCCCTGCCTCTCACAATTGCTAGCTCACCTTGGGGCCATATTGGAGGATGTCAGCAATGGCAAGAAAGTGGATGTGATCTACCTGGACTTCGCAAAAGTGTTTGCCAAGGTGGATTATGAAATCGTTCTTCAGAAACTCAGGGAGCTTGGCACTGGAGGAAACTTAGGAAGATGGATACATAGCTTCTTGACAGGCAAGACGTAAGGTATCAATATCAGGCCAACTCTCAAACCCCAGCCATGTTAAGAGCAGAGTCCACAAGGGTCTGTGCTAGGGCCCTTTCTATTCCTAATTATGGTTGGAGACATAGATGAAAAAGTCCAGCACTCAAGGATTATCTCTTTTGCAGATGACACCAGGGTCAGAAAGACTATAGAAATAGAGGAAGACACGGCTCTGTTTCAACAAGACCTGAATCACCTCCTGGACTGGGCCAAAACCAACAACATGATGATGAACAACAAAAAGTTTGAAATATTGAGGTACGGGTTGCAGCAAGAAATAAAAACCACCACCAGCTACCAGGCACACAATGTAAACATTGGCCCTAAAGAACAGGTGCAAGATTTGGGAGTCTATACAAGTGCTGACACATCTTTTACCTAGTATATAAACTCCTGTTGAAGCAGCAAGAAGACTAACTGGATGGTCTCTAAGGACATTTTACACACGGGAGAGGTAATGTAATCTATGCTGACTATCTAGAAATCCATGATCCTCCCTAGGATAGAATATTGCTGCCAGTTCTGGTCACCACACATATCAGGTGAGATAAAGCTGGAAGCCCTGCAAAGAAGTTTCACAAGTAAAATCCAGGGTCTACAGCACTTGAATTACTGGGAGCGACTCAAGGAGATAAAATTGTACTCCCTACAAAGGAGAGACTGTTACCTGGTGATCTACACATGGAAGATCCTGGAGGGACTTGTACCAAATATTGGACTGACACCAAACTACCACCCTAAAGGAGGACATTTGTGCTACATCCAAAGGACAGAGGCAGCAACCAGGAGAATGGGAACTGTGGGACACAACTGCTTCTCAAAAGGTGGAGTTCGACTATTCAACAGAGTAGTCAAGGAAATCAATGAACTGTCCAGAGTCAAGCCAGACTACTTCAAACTTGACTGGACAGATAGTTGGAATCAGTACCTGACAACCCCCAATACCAGGCTGCCCTGTCCCTACATGCATCCAACTGGGGAAATAGTAGCATAACTGCCTGGTCACAGTGGAGGTCCACCTTAGCTGCGTCTGAGGACAAAATCATCAAAAGTAAGTGTTGAAACACTCCAACGACGACAACAGTTAAGCACATTTAGTTTTAAGTGTTTTTTAAAAAATGATTCTGATCAGTTACATTTGCTTTCTATTTTTTTGTCTCTGAATCCTAAAATTTAACTGACATCTCTATCTTTTTCTCAGGTTCAGGTTGTTATGCCACCCTATGAATCAGGATATGGCATTTTTTCATTAAATCTGATTACAGCCTTAGTCCAGGTTACAAGTGGGATGCCACCCTTTGTATCAGGGTATGATATTTATTTTCTGTGGAGAGAAATAATTAATTAACCTTATTCATTTCTCTTTTTCCACACACACTGCCAAAATTTCTTTGTTGCCCTTACTCTTCCTATTTTCTTGTCATCTATCTTTTTTCCACACTCAGTCCATAATCCTTCTCTCCAACCCTTCCCAGCTCTATCACCAATTCTTCTTTCAATTTCTCCCTCTCAAGACTGTGGCCTATACACTCCACAATCAAATGTTCTATAGATTATCTACTCTCATTATCTATTTGCACCAATTTTAGCTGTCACTTTACCATAAACTACCCTCTTTTAGCCGTCCCTTGACCCACAACTACCCTCTGGGAAATATAGTTGTTTGATTGTTAATTAATTAGCAGTCTCTTATTTTCTAGTCTTTTTCTTCTTTTTTCCCTTTCGCTCCTTTTACTCTCATGTTTTTGTTTTATGTGCTTTTTAATGACTATTTTTTTTAAGACTTAAGTTTATATTCTTTTATTGCGACTTTAGTGACATCATCACTGAATTGAATTGTATTTATTTTATACTTTTGGAGGTATTGTTCTTTTTCCTTTATTTTTCATTTCTTTCTTTTTTTCTATTAAATATTTTTGTTACCATTATTTTTCCATTGCCTTAGAAAGTAAAGGGGGACTGCTGCTGGAAAGAGGGAGGCACACGAGGGCACCTCCAGAGAAGGGGGTGAGGGGGAGTCCCCTACACCCGTAGGCAAAGGAGAGGAGGAAACCTCCTCTCCGGTTGAAGAGTTTTGGAGGTTCCCCTTGAAAGCATAGGGGGGGAGGACCTCCATTTTCTCAGAGCTACCCAAAGGTGGCTCCATTGCTGGTGAAGGGGAAGTTTTATTTTTTTACATCATCGGGCATGGAGACTATTCGTTGTATGGGAAGCAAACAACTACTCAACCCCCGCAGTAGCTCACTCTGCGAGGGGTGCGTAAGGGGCTGGCAGAGCCAGGGCCGTCATTTTAGGCCACCCCTCCCACCTGGTGACCTGGCAGCCCCTCGGCATGGTGGCTCCACCTTGGTAATGACGTAAAAAGATACATAGTGAAGTGAGAAAGAAAGGGGATGTGAGGAATGTATGAGTGGGGATGAAGCAAGTTGTTAAAAACCCATCCCAAACTGGAGCTCATCGGTTAGGGAACATTGCCCCCGCCCCCCCTCAGAGGCCGACAGGCCATGAGCACAGTGGCCAGTAAGGCAAATTGCCGTGCCCCTTATGGGGACTGGGGTATGGGTCAGAGTGGCAGAGGTGTAGGTAGGGAGGATTGTGGTAGGGGTAGTTCCAGCTGGGAGGCAGCCCCCTTGGGGGTCTTCTCCCATTGAGGTTTAGGCCATGGAACAGGGTGTGAAGAGGTATTATTGTAGGGGGATTTAGGAGAGCAGTGTTTCTTTTGGGGTCTGGGAGTTTGTAAGGGCCAAGCAGTGATTGGGCAAGAAGGGGTGGATTCAGCAGCCTTCTGAATAACGGTAATTTGTGGACTTTGGGAGTATGGTGGAGCTGTAGAGTAAGCTTGTATGGGGGGGGGGGCCTGGACAGTAGCAGAGTGTGGCATTTTAGATGACTTAGGACGGAAAGACCCAGGCTTTAGGGTTCTTAATTTAGTTTTGTCTTTGAGGGATGATTGGCTTCATGTTGCAGCTGCTGGATTTGAGTTGCCTGGAGGTATGCTGGGAATTGCCTGGAAGTTGGGCGGTGGTCAGCCCCACAGAAAAGGTAGGAAGTGGACTGTGTGCACCCACCAGCATTGTGGAAGCCACTACATCTCTCACAGCAAGTTTTTCCATTGGAGATGTTTCCGTGGATGAACAGAAGGCAGTGAGTGCACCAGGGTACAGGGAGGGTGTGTGGTCTCATCCGGTAGGGAGCCGAGTGCAGAGCAACCCTTTCAGGGAAGGGCCTCTGAATTTGAGATGGATGGCCATGTTGGTCGTTGTTTTTCCCTCCCTAACAAATTTGGCAAGGCGGAAGGCATCTACTACTTGAGTTGAGTGTCCGCCCAGGACAGATAGTTCGTCTAAGATGATCTGGTTAGTCATGTCTGGGGAGACCTGAAAAATCCTTCACAGACCACTTCCCCAACCTGGTAACTGACTCAGGAGGCTGAGAGAGGTTATCAAGGTTTGGCCACCTTGAACTTGATTCCCCAGCCTCCTTCAGTGATGGTGAGGGTTTGTTCTATTCATTTTGTGGCAAATATAGAGGTATAAAGGGCTTTTGCCACCTTATCCAGATGGATGAAGCATCAGTTGCCCTCCTGTGATCTGATGAGTATTAGTTGTCGGTCTGAGGACGGTGGGGCTGAGGGTGGGGAGTGGGTGCAGCTCCATAAGGGGTGAGGGAGGGGAAGCAGCTATCAAGAAGTAAGAGAGCAGCATGCTGGGCTTGCTGGATTTGGCCAGCGGAATTGATATCTCACCGGTGGATGGCAAAAGAGAGCGGGAGCTCTTGGAGGCAGCTTTACAAATCGTGTGCTAGATGAATGGAATACAAATCGTGTGGTAGATCAATGGAATAGGCTCACTAGATTGGTTTACAAATCGTGTGGTAGATGAATGGAATAGGCTTACTAGACATGTGATAGAAGCCTCCTCTCTGGGTAGTTTTAAGAATAGATTAGATAAATATATGGATGAAGCTGCTAGATGGGACTGACTTTTTTTTATGTACATATGTATATATTTTTCTAAGGAGTGGGGAGATTATATTTTGCGGTTGCATGAATGGACATAATCCTCTGGATGCATTTTATGTATATTGTAGATTAGATCTGACGAACTCCTGTAAAGGGTGACAATGTTGATGACTTTTCTCTGGTAAGAAATCTTTTGTGTGTTGACTGGAGCAGGAGCTGCCAAGTGTAGGCCATGAATGGTCTTTTGCAGTCTCCTTCTTTTCTTATGTTCTTTAGAGCATTCAGGGGTGCATCTTTACCTTGATGAGGGTCTTCCCCCTCATCAGGTATGAAGAGAGGGTGGCAATCGGATGTGTTCAATCGCTGAAGGAACATTGAATTTTTTTGCTGAGTATTGAAATTTTTAACATCTTGCCTTGCTGTAATTATCAGAAAGGTTCTCTAGTAGAAATAAATTAACGAAATATAAAAATAGTCAATTATACCATATGCAGAGGCTGTAATAAAAAAAAAAAAAACTAGTTAATGGTTTGTGGAAAAATTGTTCTGATCCAGCAAGAGACCGGCCATCTCAGAATGTAAACAATGAAGCAGCTGTGAATAATAATGGTAGTACTAGTCATTCTTTAAGTGGGATTTGTAAAATTGATGTAGATGATGATGATAAGGCCTTGTCATGTGATTCATGTCATTCTTGGTTTCATATAGAGTAGATAAATGTAAGTGTGAGCAAATCTAAAGCTATTAAATCAGTGGAGGCTTTAGTTAAATGGTTCTGCACAGGATGTGATGGTAAGGTTATGTCTGCTTTAGTTAAATGGTTCTGCACAGGATGTGATGGTAAGGTTATGTCTGCTTTAGATAAAATTTCTTCTTTAGAGGCTAGCCTTAAGGATATGGAGCAACATATAGATGTTACCATTCAAAAAAAAGTAGTAGATTTTATGGATGAGAAATTTGAGAGAGAAGAGGAGAAATAATTGGATTATATTTGGATTAGATGAGGCAATCTGATGATGTGCAGGGTGTAAATAGGAATTTAGCTGACATGAGCTTGATATCCAAGTTACATGAGGATGTTTGTGAAGATTTAAAAAGTTAGAGAAATCTTTCCACCTTGGGAAGGGAGACAATAGAAATAGAGCTAGACCACTCTGTATTAGATTTAAAGATGTTTCTGATAAGTATAGAATCCTGAATTGTGCCAGAGAACTAAGAAAAGTAACTAGGGGCTGGAAATCCAAAATTTCTAGAGCTGAACTTAATTCACATAGACAAATTTGGTTATTTGGAACTTCTGTGTTGTCCAGATAGATTCCAACCAAAATAATGCATAGCTAATAGAAAATTATAATGAGAGGAGTGAGATTTATAATCTCCCTCCACATAATAGGGGTAGTGGGAATAATTCCTCTCTTTGTGGTGGTAGGACTACATTGGTGTGTAGATATAAATGCATGTATACTAACATTGAGAGCATTAAAAACAAATGGCCTGAATTTCAAGCAAGAATTGTAAAATCGAATCCAGATATTATTTGCATTGTGGAAACATGGTGACAATTAGATACCCAGGATTCCAAAATTAATCTGAGCAGTTATAAAGATTTCCATAGACACACAAATCAGAGAAAAGGGGGCATTGTTATATATATTAAAGATGATATAGCTGCAGATTATTTTGATGACCTTAATGAAGATCCCTTTGTTGAATCCTTGTAGTGCTGGATTGAGATGAAGAGGGTGACTAGTTCTGATCTGCCTAGAGATAGAATCTTACTTGGAGCTATTTATAGGAAGCCCGATGTTGGACAATTTAACGATGATAGTCTATTGAACCTGATGTCTCAAGCTGTTGCTTTGAGTAGAAGTAAAGTAATTATTGTTGGATCTGAGAGGAACTATTCAAATAAATTTCTCAAATGTATTCAGGAAAACTATTTGGTCCAACATATCCTGGATTACACTAGAGCCAGAGACCTAAATAGACCCAGTCTACTCGACTTGGTGATCACTTGTGGTGATGCAGATGTGGCTGAGGTGCAGATTGAATCCCCAATTGGCAGAAGTGATCATTCTGTAATTGTTTATGAATATGTTTGTGACATTGAGACAATAAATGCTGAGCTGGGTGAAAAATTCAATTACTATAGAGTCAACTTTGCTGCAATGAGAGTAAGATTTGGCGAGGATTGGGACAACTTGCTTGGTGATGGGTGTATTTTGGAGAAGTGGAGTAGATTTAAGGAACACTATGAGGCAGTTGTTCAGGAATTTGTGCCTAAATATAATGCAGGAAGAGGGAAACATAAACCAATGTGGTTGAATGGTAGATGCATCAGGGCAAGCAGAAGAAAGAACCTAGCATGGAAGCTGTACAAGGAAAGACCTAGTAGATACTTATATAGACAATATACCAAAGAAAGAAAAAAAGTGTTCTGGAATTGTTCGAGAATAGAAAAAGAAATTTGAACATGATTTAGTTCAGGATATGTAAAGTAATACTAGAGCATTTTACAAGTATGTTGTAGGTGGAAAATCATCTAGAGTTCCGATAGCACAATTGGAGCAGAAGGACAGGGAGATGACTTGATGATGATGAAGCAGCAGGCTTGTTACTGGAGCACTTTACATCTGTTCACAGTCCAGAACTGGATGAAGATCTTTTGATGGCTGGCCAATTCATGAGTGCTGTTGAGGATGGTGGTGATTTTGATCCTTTTGATTATAATGGACCTATTTGCCCATCACAAATTACTCAACCTATTATTGAAAGAGCAGAGATTAAAAAGCTATTGAAATCCCTTAATGTATACAAAGCTACGGGCCCTGATAATATTCACCCCAAAATACTGAGTGTGTGCCAAGGAGTTGTCATTGACATTGACTATATTGTTTAATGAGTCATTAATTCTGCTTCAGTTCCTGAGGATTGGACTTTTGCGATTGTTACACCAATCTATAAGAAAGGTAGTATAAAGAGCCATGATAACTGACTTCCCAGGTATCAAAGTTGTAGGAGAAGTGTTTGAGGGAGCAAATTGTTGGGCACCTTTCAGAGAACCAATTCATCTTGGAGCATCAGAATGGATTCGGGAAAGAGAGATCATGCCTGACCAACTTACTGGAATGTTTGGAGTATTAGACTGAGTGTTTTGATAATGGTAACCCAGTTGATGCAATTTATTTGGATTTATGAGGATTTAACAAAAGACATATTAAAGTCAAACAAACCAATTGGTGTCAGGGTTGCCAATGTTTCAAATAAGGTTGAATTAAGGGTTGCCAGTATATGAAAATAATGGTTTAGTTTCACTAAAATAGGGAAATGAACTATAAAAAATGTAATACATTAGTAAACATAAAAAAAATCAATGATTACTAAATAATATAATTGAGTAGAAGTGCAGGCATTTACTAAATAATAAAGGCTAAAAACAAAAATACAGAAAAAAAGGAAAAAACAATAAAAGACCTCAAGAAACTTAAATGAGCAGAGGCTAGGTATTTAGTAAATAATACAAAATAAAGGTTACAAACTCCCCAAAACAAATACACCATGATTGGTCACATCTGAAGTTACCGTCTAATGCCATAAGACCTATATTGTAGCCCAAAATTGTATCCTATAAACAGCACTCCTAAACTGAAGTATTACCCATATTTCTTATTCTCACAGAAATTTGCCTGAAGTGTATTTTTTTCAGCCGAAACCACACTAAGTTGCGTTTATGTTTCGTTTGCCCACGCATGAATATTCATGCTCGTTTGGTTAAATAATAATATTAGAACATTATTCTATAAACAATTATGATTATATACTGGGGGGCTATGCCCCCAAACCCCAATTGATTGAAACTCAGGATCATCATAGGGGGGTCCACCACAGTGATATCCACCCCATGAGCAGTCCCCTTGAATTTACTCGAAAAAAGTTAAACATATTGGAATACGGACAACATATTTTACGTCCCATTGGTCATGCCACCAATTTTCAGGTTTACCAGAAATTCAAATGGTGAGTTCATCAGTCTCTGCTGCATCTTCCAGCCAGGATAACAGAATGGATTACAAGTAATTTAACCATAGGTTGGCTAATTTCAGATGCAGATAGACCACCAATAACAAGATAGAACTAACAAAACTCAAAAAAGTAATATAGTGACAAAGGCCTAATAAAACAACCAACTATCTAAGGTGAGGTCAGACAGGTGGTTTGAACTCAGAGTCAGTTACAAGCAAAGAGTCTCACTAAAAGGTTGTGCCTGATATGTTCCAGTCTAAGTTATAATACTCAAGATAGTATATGTACGTTTATACAGTAAGCCATACTTAATCTGATCTACACTACCTTTAACTATTTCTACTTAACCTATACTATTATTTCCCTATTTCCATTCCATTTACCCTTTATATGGTTATTACCAGTGTTGATTATACTAAGATAAACAGGTTAGAACAAATATTATATGTTTTGGATTTTAAAGTGTTATGCTTTATTATAAGTATATTGCCTTATTCCGGCCCTGCATGGAACCCCTCTATCTAACTATCTATAGCGTAATATCGGTAGGTGTGACTGACATAACATAACATAACAATTTTACGGATGACAAAAGCCACAAGGGCCTATCAAAGGTCATCCGCATCCGTCAAAACCCACCCACAAAAAAGCACCATCACCAGGGGAAGGCAAAATCAAAGTCCCCCACAATATAATATAACAGATGACAAAAGCCACAAGGGCTCATCATAGGTCATTCAAGTCAAACAGCCTCTTTTTTAAGGCACCCAAACTCCCAGGAAAACTACATCCAGAGGATTGCGTCCAGAAACAAGGGTATCACCAATCAAGGCTTGTCAGGAACTAAATCATGCAGCTATAGATATATACAAACAATATTAATATATATATAACTTAGGAACCATCACAACCTTCCCTCCCCATAAACTCATCCAACCTACTCTTAAATAAATTTACATTTGGACTACCTACTACCCTCCGCGGCAATTTGTTCCAGAAGTCTACCACTCTATTAGTGAAAAGATATTTTCTTAAATCCAACCTACACCCTTGCTTTTTAATTTTCAAGTGGTGACCTCTAGTCCGATTTCCATATCATCTAATTCAAAAAACTTGCGTCCAGAAACAGGGTATCACCAATCAAGGCTTGTCAGGAACTAAATCATGCAGCTATAGATATATACAAACAATATTAATATATATAAAACTTAGGAACCATCACAACCTTCCCTCCCCATAAACTCATCCAACCTACTCTTAAATACATTTAAATTTGGACTACCTACTACCCTCCGCGGCAATTTGTTCCAGAAGTCTACCACTCTATTGGTGAAAAGATATTTTCTTAAATCCAACCTACACCCTTGCTTTTTAATTTTCAAGTGGTGACCTCTAGTCCGATTTCCATCATCTAATTAAAAAAACTTGCTAACATCCAATTTATCTATCCCAGAAAAAATTTGAAAGAGCTCAATCATATCCCCTCTCACACACCTACTTTCGAACGAGAACATATTTAATACCCTCAGTCTATCTATATATTCAAGGTGCCTCAGAGAAGGAATAATCTTTGTTGCCCTCCGTTGCACTGACTCGAGAAGGTTAATATCGTGTCTAAAATGTGGGGACCATGCCTGTATACAGTACTCTAGATGTAGCCTAACATAAGAGTTATAGAGTTTAAGAATAACCTCCTTACTTTTGTAACTGACATTTCTCTTAATGAAACCCAGCACTCTATTTGCCCTTTTTTTTGCTTCAATACACTGCTTAGAAAACCTTAATGACTTATCTATTACTACTCCTAGATCTTTCTCATCCTCTACTGAGCTCAGCCAATGCCCATCCATTTCATAGTTAAATTCTCTATTATCTTTTCCCATATTAATAACTTTGCACTTATCAAGGTTGAAAGTCATTCGCCACTTATGTGCCCAGGATAACAATTTATTTAAATCCCCCTGCACTTTAAAATTATCATCAATATCTTTAACTACAGCTGCTAATTTGGTATCATCCGCAAAAATTGACACTTTATTATTAACTGCCTCCCCAAGATCATTTATATAGATGACAAATAATAATGAACCGAGAACTGATCCCTGAGGAACCCCACTGATAACATCCCTTCACTCTGACTTTACACCATTTAGCACTACCCTTTGCTTCCTGTCTTTCAGCCACTCAGCTATCCAATTTGAAACACCCCCACATATCCCAATCATTTTTAATTTATGAACTAGTCTCCTGTGTGGTACCTTATCAAATGCTATACTAAAATCCAAGTAAATTACATCTACATTCTCTACCTTATCTACTTGATCTGTTAAAAAATTCCAGAAAGTCTAGTAAATTAGTCAAACATGATCTACCTAATCTAAACCCATGCTGAGCATCGCTGATTAACCCCTCCCTCTCTAGATGTTAGCAAATCCCTTTTTTAACTATTTTCTCAAGAATTTTACAGACTACAGGAGTTAGGCTAACCAGTCTAAAGTTATTTGGATCCTCTTTACTACCCTTCTTGAAAATGGGGACTACATTTGCTCTCTTCCAATCATCAGGTATTTCTCCATATTCCAGTGACCAGGTATACAACTTCTCCAGAGCTATTGAGATACTTTTTACCCCTTCTTTCAGTATCCTAGAATGAATATTATCAGGGCCGGAGGCCTTGGTAGTATCTAACTCACCTATTAGTCCTTTTATCATCCTCCAATCCACACTAATGGTAGTAAACACCTCTTTCCCTGACCCATGAGTACTATACATAAGACTATTTAGTTTCTCCTTTGTAAATACTGATGCAAAATGACCATTTAGTACCTCAACTATTTCCTCATCAGTTTCTCTCACAACCCCTTCATATTTGATAGGCCCTATTTTAACTCTGCCAGACATATTATTAATTTTATAGTAACTAAAGACCTTTCTAGGATCTTTGTTGCTATCCTGAGCTAATTTAATTTCTGACACCCTTTTCTTCTTTATAATCTTATTCAATTCATTCCTAGCCATTCTATAATCACTCAAATTTTGAATATTATTTTCTACCTGTAATTTTTGATATGCCCTTTTCTTCTCTGAAATTTTTCTAGCTATCTCCTGATTCCACTATAAAAGTTTGCTACTTTTGTTCCTAATGGCCTTCATTGGGATACATTGTTCTTGGACTACATTTATTATATGCTTGAAAGTATCCCACATCCCATAAGCATTTTTACCTCTGAATTCTACATCCCGGTCTACAAAATTTAGCAAGCTTCGAAGTTTTACATAATCTCCCTTATGAAAATTTGGAACTTTTACAGCATTCTCAGAAATTTTACCCTTCTCAATTCCCAAGTTAAAACAAAGTATCTGATGGTCACTATTTCCCAATGCTTCCCCAACAGTCAATTCTTGAACTAAATGATCACTGTTAGAAAGTAAAAAATCTAATATATTGTCCCCCCTCGTTGGCTCATTAACAAATTGATTAAAAAAATTATCCTCAAAGGATTCTATGAAACTGCCACTTGTTCTATCCCTACCTATCATATTTTCCCAATCCACAGAGTTTAAGTTGAAGTCCCCAATAATAATAACTGCATCTGTTTCACTTCACATCCCTTACTCATTTCCCTTATCATTAGTTCATCCATATCATCAGTCTGCCCAGGTGGCCTGTAAAAAGCTCCTAAATGAACCATTCTATTTTTACTGAACCTAATATCTATCCAAAGTGACTCAACTCCATCCTGCTTTATTGAAGTATTTAAACTTGAAACAATGTTGTTTTTTATATAGATAATTATTCCTCCACCAATCCTACCTGTCCTTTGACTAATGTACATATTATAGCCCTGTAAATCAAATTCACTTATACTGTCACTAAATTCTATTTCATTAACCCATGATTCAGTAACATATAATATATCTATATCCTCATTGTTAATATAACTAAATAGCTCATCCTTCTTGTTTCTAAGACTACGAGCATTTGTATATAAACAATTTAACCCCCCTATCCCTGAAGCACCTCTTGAAACCTGAATGACCTCACCTCTATCGCCTTGGAACCTATTTCTGTTATCTGCCAAGTCCATTCTACTTTCAGTACTATAATGTCTTCTCATAATTTCCTGACCACTATTAGTATCTAGTTTCCCGCCCGCAAAGACCTAATAACACGATCATACTCCTCCCACAACACATCTACCCCCCTCCTACTCAAATGCAGTCCATCCATTGCATACATTTCTTTCATTCCAACAAACCTATCCCACACATCAACAAACATAACACCATCCATCTCACATAATCATTCAGCCCAATCGCACGAGACATCCATTCTACCCCAACATCCATTCTTGGAAGCACACCTGTCACAACACCTTTCATTCTACTTTCTTTCACCTTTTCAATCAACCTCTTGTACCTCTCATAACTCACATGCACCCACTTTCTTCACATCATTCACTCCTACATGTGTAATCACAACCGCATCCCTTGCACGGCCAGACACCAGCTCCTCATACCTATCAGACAGATCTCTCACTCCAGCACCCGGCAAACACACCCTCAAACTATTCAATATACTTGCATTCAACTTCCTATCTAAATATCTAACTTGCGAATCACCCATCACAAGCACTTCAGTCAGACTCCTATTCCTAACCCCCACAGACCTAACTCCATCCCCACTCCTATTTTCATTCAAACTACCAGTCACTCTACCTCCACCAGTCATATCACTTCCAGTTACTTCCTCTCTTAGGGCACTGAATCTATTAGTCAAGCTAATAGGTTCTGTGTCCCTCTGACTCACACACCTATTCTCCCCCTGGCTAACAACCTCAACAGAGGCAACCCTATTCTCACAAAGAACAGGAGAAGCCTCCCTAGCTTCACGTTTCCTAACCACTCTCCACTGACCCCCATCCTCACTAGGCCTATTTCTAACTAATCTAAGGGGGCTAACTTCACTATCCCTAGAACTATCATATCCTACCTCCTCCACCTGCCCTCTACCTTCACCTGAAACATCTAACTGGCCTACCTCACCACCTAACCTATTCCCAGCTCTAGGCCTAACACTAAGTTCCCTCCTGAGCTCAGCAACTAACTCCTCCAGCCTACATATCTTGTCTAAATCCTGCATTCTCATCCCCTCTAAATCTACAATGCATTCATGCAGCCAACATACAACACATGTATACCCCTCACCAAATACACCACAACCAATGCATACATTCCGACACTCATGCTCACTTTCATCCCCGAACTCCATCACTTATTCAAACAAAGAAAGAACTTAAGAAGTAATAAGAAAAAAAAAAGAGCAACCTAGCTTTCGCTGATTCTGTGGTGAAAAAAAAACTGTAGAAAAATCTGAAAAATAAATCAACAACCAAGAACTCTATGAAACACGTGCTACCTGTTCGAAGGTCAGTCGAAGATGTCCCTATGAAAGACCTGGACTAAACCTATTAATAATATAATCTACAGTCAATACCTACAGATATTATATAATGGACCCAGAAAAGTTTTAAGTTTGCGTTTAAAAATATGCACAGAACTTGCAGAAACAACCTCTTCAGGCAGAGTTCCATAAATTGATAGTTCTATATGAGAAGAAGCGAGCTTGACATCAGTCTTCTGAGGAGGAAGGTAAATATATAGATTGGCGGGGCGAATGATAGGACATAAACTATTTCATCTGTGGGTAAATAGCAACTTGGACGAAAAAGTGTTTTTTTGGTAAATATTTTCGTTCACCCCTACCGGAATATTCAGGCGCGCTTGAGTCATCTGACATCAGACCCCACCCCCATTATAATTCACAAAATGATTAAAGGTGCTGACCATAATTTGGTTAAATCATTCACCTCTGTAAATGTTAGCACATTAGTCTATAAACAATTAGGATTATATACTGGGGGGCTATGCCCACCACACACCCCACAATTTAATGAAACTCAGGATCATCGTAGTGTGGTCCCCCATTGTGTTTACCCCCACATGAGCCATCCCCTTAAATGTACTCCAAAAACATGAATCATTTTGGAACACGGACGAAATAATACGTCTCATCATTCGAGTCGCTAATCTACATATTTACCATTTTGTCTGTTCCAATATGTTTCACATTTTTCGAGTAAATCTAAGGGGACTGCTCGTGTGGGGGTAAACACTGCAGGGAGATCCTCCTATGATGATCCTGAGTTTCAATCAATTGGGGGGCTTAGGAGGCATAGGCCCCCAGTATATAATCATAATTATTTATAGAATAATGTTCTAATGTTTACAGAAGTGAATGATTTAACCAAATCATTTCTACGACAATCATTTTGCGAATTAGAATAGGGGTGGGGGGTGTGACGTCAGAAATGAATGAATTGAATTTTTATTTTGTTTTTCACTTAATATCTTTTTATTATCCACATTTGGAGTAATTTTTATTTGTCAATACCATTTTGGTACAAAAAATGGAACCGGATATATTTGAACTAGGACTCGGACGCACATGAATATTCAGGCACAGGTGAACGAAAAAAACACACAAAAATCCACTTTTTGGTAAATATGTAGATTAGCGGTCCAGTCGAAAAAAAAATTGTGTGTAAATATTATAAACACTTGTGTCGGAATATTCATGCGCGTTTGAGTCCTTTTCGAATTATTATTCTATAAACAATTAATATTATATACTAGGGGGCTGTTCCCCCCAGACCCCCCTCAATTTAATGAAACTCGGGATCATAAGAAAAGAAGGAGACTGCAAAAGACCATTCATGGCCTACACTTGGCAGCTCCTGTTCCAGTCAACACATAAAAGATTTCTTACCAGAGAAAAGTCATCAACATTGTCACCCTATAAGGAGTTTGTCAGATCTAATCTACACTATACATAAAATGCATCCAGAGGATTATGTCCATTCATGCAACCCCAAAATATAATCTCCCCACTCCTTAGAAGTACATAAAAAAAAAGAAAAAAAAAGTCAGTCCCATCTAGCAGCTTCATCCATATATTTATCTAATCTATTCTTAAAACTACCCAGAGAGGAGGCTTCTATCACATGTCTAGTGAGCCTATTCCATTTATCTACCACACGATTTGTGAACCAATTCCCCCCAATCTCCTTCCTAAACCTATACTTATCAAGCTTAAACCCATTGCTACGTGTCCTGTCATGTTCACTAAGTATAAGAACCTTACCCAGATCCCTTTTATTATATCCTTTTACCCATTTGAAGACTTCAATCAATTCCCCTCTGACTCTTCTCCTTTCCAATGTATGTAGATTTAGTTTTCTGAGCCTTTCACCATAAGGTAAGTTCCTTAGCCTACCAATCATCTTTGTCATCAGTCCAATATAGTGTAGTCCTCCCATTGTGTTTACCCCCACACGAGCTGTCAAATTAAATGTACTCCAAAAACGTGAAACATTTTGCCAATCTACATGTTTACCAGGAGGGACAAAGATTTTTTGGTAATTGTGTAGAGTATGGCCGGATCAGAGTCCTAGCTTATTTGGGGCTATTTTTCCTAGCTAGTTATTCTGAGCTGAAATCTATGTGGACAAAGTTTATGGCGATTTCCGATTATATACTGTGCTCCCCAGACCCCCCAAAAATGATTGAAATCTAAAGATCATAGTAGGCCTAACGCCCCGACGAGCCGTCAACAAGGAGCCGACCCTAAAAATAAGCTAGAATCGCATCCGCCCATACTAGTTCTATAACATAATATAACATAATTTCACGGATGGCAAAAGCCACAAGGGCCTATCAAAGGTCATCCGCATCCGTCAAATCTCACCCACATAATGCATCCATAGGATTTTGTCAGATCATGCATCTACAATATACAATTTAACAATATATAGGAATGTCCAACCATGCATCTACAATATATAATTTAAAGCCTCCATAGGAGTCTGTAAAAAAAAAAAATCAAAGTCCCCCAAAATATACAATAAAAAGAAACTGCATTCACAGGAATGAGTCAACAAACATATCCACATACCAAAAGTAAGAAATTAACCCTCCATCCCCATAATATCATCCAATCTGCGCTTGAAAACATTCAAGTTTGGGCTGTCTACAGTCTCAGGTGGCAAACTATTCCAATAATCCACCACTCTGTTAGTGAAAAAATATTTTCTAACATCCAGTCTGCACCTCTGTTTTTTAATCTTTAAGTGGTGGCCTCTAGTTCTATTACTACCTTCTAACTCAAATAACTTGCTGAAATCCAATTTATCCACCTCAGAAAAAATTTTAAAAAGCTCAATCATATCTCCCCTCACACACTTTCTTTCAAATGAAAACATATTTAATACCCTCAGTCTATCTTCATATTCAAGGTGCTTCAGGGATGGTATTATTTTTGTTGCCCTCCTTTGTACTGACTCTAATAAGTTTATATCATGTCTAAAATGTGGTGACCATGCCTGTATACAGTACTCTAAATGTGGCCTGACATAGGAGTTGTATAGTTTAAGGATGACCTCCTTACTCTTGTAGCTAACATTTCTTTTAATGTAACCTAGCACCCTATTTGCTCTATTTTTTGCCTCAATGCATTGCTTTGAAAATTTCAGTGACCTATCTACTACTACTCCTAAGTCCTTCTCATCTCAAACTGAATTAAGCCAATACCCATCCATCTCATAGCTAAATTCCCAATTATCTCTCCCCATGTTAATAACTTTGCATTTATTAAGGTTAAAAGTCATTTGCCACTTCTGAGTCCAAGCTAACAACTTATTTAAGTCACCCTGCACTTTAAAGCTACCCTTAAACTCTTTGACTACAGCTGCCAATTTAGTGTCGTCAGCCAAAATTGACACTTTGCTATTTAACATAACATAACATAACATAACATAATTACACGGATGACAAAAGCCACAAGGGCCTATCAAAGGTCATCCGCCTCCGTCAAAACCCACCCACAAAAAGCACCATCACCAGGGGAAGACAAAATCAAAGTCCCCCACAATATAATATAACGGATGACAAAAGCCACAAGGGCTCATCATAGGTCATCCGAGTCAAGCGGCCTCTTTTTCAAGGCACACAAACTCCCAGGAAGACTACATCCAGAGGATTGCATCCAGAAACAAGGGTATCACCAATCAAGGCTTGTCAAGAACTAAATCATGCAGCTATAGATATATACAAACAATATTAATATATACAAAACTTAGGAACCATCACAACCTTCCCTTCCCATAAACTCATCCAACCTACTCTTAAATACATTTAGATTTGGACTACCTACTACCCTCTGCGGCAATTTGTTCCAGAAGTCTACCACTCTATTGGTGAAAAAATATTTTCTTAAATCCAACCTACACCCTTGCTTTTTAATTTTCAAGTGGTGACCTCTAGTCCGATTTCCATCATCTAACTCAAAAAACTTGCTAACATCCAATTTATCTATCCCGGAAAAAATTTTAAACAGCTCAATCATATCCCCTCTCACACACCTCCTTTCGAACGAGAACATATTTAATACCCTCAGTCTATCTTCATATTCAAGGTGCCTCAGGGAAGGAATAATCTTTGTTGCCCTCCGTTGCACTGACTCAAGAAGGTTAATATCGTGTCTAAAATGTGGGGACCATGCCTGTATACAGTACTCTAGATGTGGCCTAACATAAGAGTTATAGAGTTTAAGAATAACCTCCTTACTTTTGTAACTGACATTTCTCTTAATAAAACCCAGCACTCTATTTGCCCTATTTCTTGCTTCAATACACTGCTTAGAAAACCTTAATGACTTATCTATTACTACTCCTAGATCTTTCTCATCCTCTACTGAGCTCAGCCAATGCCCATCCATTTCATAGTTAAATTCTCTATTATCTTTTCCCATGTTAATAACTTTGCACTTATCAAGGTTGAAAGTCATTTGCCACTTATGTGCCCAGGATAACAATTTATTTAAGTCCCCCTGCACTTTAAAATTATCATCAATATCTTTAACTACAGCTGCTAATTTGGTATCATCCGCAAAAATTGACACTTTATTATTAACTGCCTCCCCAAGATCGTTTATATAGATGACAAATAATAATGGACCGAGAACTGATCCCTGAGGAACCCCACTGATAACATCCCTCCACTCTGACTTTACACCATTTAGCACTACCCTTTGCTTCCTGTCTTTCAGCCACTCAGCTATCCAATTTGAAACACCCCCACATATCCCAATCATTTTTAATTTATGAACTAGTCTCCTGTGTGGTACCTTATCAAATGCTTTACTAAAATCTAAGTAAATTATATCTACATTCTCTCCCTTATCTACTTGATCTGTTACAAACTCCAGAAAGTCTAGTAAGTTAGTCAAACATGATCTACCTGATCTAAACCCATGCTGAGCATCGCTGATTAACCCCTCCCTCTCTAGATGTTGGCAAATCCCTTTTTTAACTATTTTCTCAAGAATTTTACAGACTACAGGAGTTAGGCTAACCGGTCTAAAGTTATTTGGATCCTCTTTACTACCCTTCTTGAAAATGGGGACTACATTCGCTCTCTTCCAATCATCGGGTATTTCTCCATATTCCAATGACCTAGTATATAACTTGTCCAGAGCTATTGAGATACTTTCTACCCCTTCTTTAAGTATCCTAGAATGAATATTATCAGGGCCGGAGGCCTTGGTAGTATCTAAATCACCTATTAGTCCTTTTATCATCCTCCGATCCACACAAATGTTAGTAAACACCTCTTTTCCTGACCTATGAGTACTATACATAGGACTATTTAGTTTCTCTTTTGTAAATACTGATGCAAAATGACCATTTAGTACCTCAACTATTTCCTCATCAGTTTCTCTCACAAACCCTTCATATTTGATAGGTCCTATTTTAACTCTGCCACACTTGTTATTAATTTTATAGTAACTAAAGAACTTTCTAGGATCTTTGTTGCTATCCTGAGCTAATTTAATTTCTGACACCCTTTTGTTCTTCTTTATAATCTTATTTAACTCATTCCTAGCCATTCTATAATCACTTAAATTTTGAATATTATTTTCTACCTGTAATTTTTTATATGCCCTTTTCTTCTCTGAAATTTTTCTAGCTATCTCCTGATTCCACCATAATGGTTTCCTACTTTTGTTCCTAATGGCCTTCATTGGGATACATTGTTCTTGGACTACATTTATTATATGCTTGAAAGTATCCCACATCCCATAAGCATTTTTACCTCTGAATTCTATATCCCAGTCTACCAAATTTAGCAAGCTTCGAAGTTTTACATAATCTCCCTTATGAAAATTTGGAACTTTTTCAGCATTCTCAGTTATTTTACCCTTCTCAATTCCCAAGTTAAAACGAACTATCTGATGGTCACTATTTCCCAATGCTTCCCCAACAGTCAATTCTTGAACTAAATGATCACTGTTAGAAAGTACTAAATCTAATATATTGTCCCCCCTCGTTGGCTCATTAACAAATTGATTCAAAAAATTATCCTCAAAGCATTCTATGAACCTGCCACTTGTTCTATCCCTACCTATCATATTTTCCCAGTCCACAGAGTTTAAGTTGAAGTCCCCAATAATAACTGCATCTGTTTCACATCCCTTACTTATTTCCTTTATCATTAGTTCATCTATATCATCAGTCTGCCCAGGTGGCCTGTAAAAAGCTCCCAAATGCACCATTCTATTTTTACTGAACCTAATATCTATCCAAAGTGACTCAACTCCATCCTGCTTTATTGAAGTATTTAAACTTGAAACAATGTTGTTTTTTATATAGATAATTATTCCTCCACCAATCCTACCTGTCCTTTGACTAATGTACATATTATAGCCCTGAAAATCAAATTCACTTATAGTGTCACTAAATTCTATTTCATTAACCCATGATTCAGTAACGCATAATATATCTATATCCTCATTGCTAATATAACTAAATAGCTCATCCTTCTTGTTTCTAAGACTACGAGCATTAGTATAGAAACAATTTAACCCCCCTATCCCTGAAGCACCTCTTGAAACTTGAATGACCTCACCTCTATCGCCTTGGAACCTATTTCTGTTATCTGCCAAGTCCATTCTACTTTCAGTACTATAATGTCCTCTCATAATTCCCTGACCATAGATTATAAATAATAAAGGGCCTAAAACTGATCCCTGAGGTACGCCACTAATAACATTCCTCCACTCTGACCTCACTCCATTCAGTACAACTCTCTGTTTCCTATTTTTCAGCCATTCAGTTATCCAATTTAAAACGTTCCCACATATCCCATGCAGCTTTAATTTATGAACTAGTCTTCTATGTGGAACCTTATCAAAAGCTTTGCTGAAATCTAAGTAGATCACATCAACTTTCTCACCCCTATCTAATTCTTTAGTTACATAATCCATAAAATCCAGTAAATTAGTTAAACACAATCTACCTTTTCTAAAACCATGCTGAGCATCATTAATTAACCTGCTACTCTCTAGATGATCAGAAATTCCCTTCTTAACCATCTTCTCAAGAATTTTACAGAATTTTGCAGTTGAATAGGTCAGTCAATTGGGTGAAATGACCATTTGGTAGCAGAGGTGATTGTGATGGGTGACTCTCAGATTAGGTATTTAGATAGGAAGTTGAATGAAAGTAAATGGAAGGGAGTGAGAGTTTGTCTGCCGGGTGCTGGTGTAAATGATGTGTGTGAGAGGTATGATAGGTTGGTGTCTGGGTGTGAGAGGGAAGCAGTTGTGATTACACATGTCGGAGTAAACGATGTAAAGAAGGTGGGTACTTGTGAGTTACGACAGCGGTATAAAAGGCTGATTGAAAGGATGTGTGAAAGTAGAGTAAAAGGCGTTGTTTCAGGTGTGCTTCCCAGAATGGATGTGGGGATGGAATGGTTGTCTCGTGCAATGGGGTTGAATGAATATGTGAAAGGTTTGTGCGAGGAGTCAGGATTGGTATTTGTAGATGTTTGGAGTGGGTTTTATGGGAATAAGGGTTTGTATGCGATGGATGGACTCCATCTGAGCCGAGATGGGGTTGAGGTTTTGTGGCGGGAATTAGATAGTGTTATTAGGTCTTTAGAGGCGGGAAACTAGGTTTTGATAGTGGTCAGGGAAATTTAATGGCTCAAAGTGAGGCAGGGAAAGGAAGCAAACACAGATTTGTAGAAGGTAGGCAGGCTAATGGAAGTGCTTTAGGGTTAAACTACTTGAGTAGTGATAGTGGTCAGGGAAATACAAGAGTACAGGGTCGGGGAAAGAGAGAAAGGAGATGCAGAGGAGATAGGCCCTCAGGTGCTTCAGGGATAGGTGGGCTGAGTTGTCTTTACACAAATGCTCGTAGTCTTAGAAATAAGAAGGATGAATTATTTAGTTATATCATTCATGAAGATATAGATATAATATGTATAGTTGAATCATGGGTTAATGAAAATATATTTAATGATAATGTCAGTGAATTTGAACTAGAGGGTTATACTATGTACATTAGTCAAAGGAGAGATAGGACTGGTGGTGGGTTGATTATTTATATCAGAAATAGCATTTCTTCAAATCTAAATAACTCTATAAAGCAAGGAGAAGGTGAATCATTATGGATAGATATTAAGGTTGGTAAAAATAGGAAAATAAACTTGGGAGCTTTTTATAGACCACCAGGACAGACTGATTGTATCGATGAGTTAATGATTAGGGAAATAAGTAAAGGATGCAAAGAAGATACAGTTATTCTTGGTGACTTTAATTTAACTTCTGTAGACTGGGAAAATATGATAGGAAGAGATAGAGCAAGTTGTAAGTTTATGGAGTGTTTTGAGGATAACTTTTTGATCCAATTTGTTAATAAGCCAACAAGGGGTGCCAATATATTAGATCTAATTCTTTCAAATGATGATCACTTAGTTCAAGGATTGAGTGTAGGGGAATCATTGGGAAACAGTGATCATCAGATGGTTCGGTTTAATTTGCAAATAGTTAAGGGTAGAACAACGACAAACTCCACGAAAATTCCAAATTTTTATAGGGGAGATTACGATAAATTACGCAGCATGCAAAATCAGATTAGGTGGGATATAGAATTCCATGGAAAGAATACTTATGAGATGTGGGATATTTTTAAGACTATATTAAACATGGTTCAGGAACAGTGTATTCCGATGAAGTCTATTAGGAAGAAATGTAGGAAACCATTATGGTGGAACCAAGAAATAGCTAATAAAGTTTCAGAGAAAAAAAGGGCATACCAGAGATTACAAAGTGAGAGTAGTTTAGATAATTTAAACCATTATAGGTCAACCAGAAATGAACTAAATAAGATTATTAAGAAGACCAAAAGGACAGCAGAAATTAATTTAGCTAAAAATAATAATAAAGATCCTAAAAAATTCTTTAGCTATTATAGAATCAATAATCAATCTAACAGTGATAAAATAGGGCCTATTAAATATGAAGGGGTTTTGAAAGAATCTGATGAGGAAATAGTAGAGGTCCTTAATGATCATTTTGCTTCAGTATTCACAGAAGAGAAACCAGTTAGATTAATTGATGATAATTCTAGGTCAAGGGAAGTAGTGATAAATTCTATTAATATAGACAGAGAAGAAATTAAAGGGCTTATAATTCAGTTAAATACTAGTAAGGCATCTGGCCCTGACAACATTCATTCTAGGATACTCAAAGAAGGTGTAGAAAGTATTGCAGTAGCTCTCGAGAAGATATTTATTAGATCACTAGAGTCTGGAGAAATACCAAATGATTGGAAATTGGCAAATGTAGTGCCAATTTTTAAAAAGGGAAGCAAAGAGGACCCAAATAACTTTAGACCAGTAAGCTTAACTTCTATAGTCTGTAAAATTCTTGAGAAGATGGTTAAGAAGGGAATTTCTGATCATCTAGAGAGTAGCAGGTTAATTAATGATGCTCAGCATGGTTTTAGAAAAGATAGATCGTGTTTAACTAATTTACTGGATTTTATGGATTATGTAACTAAAGAATTAGATAGGGGTGAGAAAGTTGATGTGATCTACTTAGATTTCAGCAAAGCTTTTGATAAGGTTCCACATAGAAGACTAGTTCATAAATTAAAGCTGCATGGGATATGTGGGAACGTTTTAAATTGGATAACTGAATGGCTGAAAAATAGGAAACAGAGAGTTGTACTGAATGGAGTGAGGTCAGAGTGGAGGAATGTTATTAGTGGCATACCTCAGGGATCAGTTTTAGGCCCTTTATTATTTATAATCTATGTAAATGATCTTGGGCAAGGTGTAAATAGCAAAGTGTCAATTTTTGCTGATGACACTAAATTGGCAGCTGTAGTCAAAGAGGTTGAGGGTAGCTTTAAAGTGCAGGGTGACTTAGATAAGCTGTTAGCTTGGGCTCAGAAGTGGCAGATGACTTTTAACCTTAATAAATGCAAAGTTATTAACATGGGGAGAGATAATAGGGAATTTAGCTATGAGATGGATGGATATTGGCTTAATTCAGTTGAAGATGAGAAAGACTTAGGAGTGGTAGTAGATAGGTCACTGAAATTTTCAAAGCAGTGTATTGAGGCAAAAAATAGAGCAAATAGGGTGCTAGGTTACATTAAAAGAAATGTTAGCTACAAGAGTAAGGAGGTCATCCTTAAACTATACAACTCTTATGTCAGGCCACATTTAGAGTACTGTATACAGGCATGGTCACCACATTTTAGACATGATATAAACTTATTAGAGTCAGTACAAAGGAGGGCAACAAAAATAATACCATCCCTGAAGCACCTTGAATATGAAGATAGACTGAGGGTATTAAATATGTTTTCATTTGAAAGAAGGTGTGTGAGGGGAGATATGATTGAGCTTTTTAAAATCTTTTCTGGGATGGATAAATTAGATTTCAGCAAGTTATTTGAGTTAGAAGGTAGTAATAGAACTAGAGGCCACCACTTAAAGATTAAAAAACAGAGGTGCAGACTGGATGTTAGAAAATATTTTTTCACTAACAGAGTGGTAGATTATTGGAATAGTTTGCCACCTGAGACTGTAGACAGCCCAAACTTGAATGTTTTCAAGCGCAGATTGGATGATTATATGGGGATGGAGGGTTAATTTCTTACTTTTTGGTATGTGGATATGTTTCTTGACTCATTCCTGTGGATGCAGTTTCTTTTTATTGTATATTTTGGGGGATTTTGATTTTGTTTTTGACAGACTCCTATGGAGGCTTTAAATTATATATTGTAGATGCATGGTTGGACATTCCTATGGATTGTTAAATTGTATATTGTAGCTGCATGATCTGACAAAATCCTATGGATGCATTATATGGGTGGGATTTGATGGATACGGATGACCTTTGATAGGCCCTTGTGGCTTTTGTCATCCGTTAAATTATGTTATGTTATGTTATGAGGGAGCCGGTTGGTGGCTTTCTTTTCCCGGTGGCATTGGGGTGACGTCTAAATCTTGGTCGGGAAAAGCTCACGGCGGCAGTTTTTTTTTTTTAAGATTTTGAGGAAACTTGCAATATTTTATATAAAGTACACTAAAGTATTCCAGGCAAAACATGAACGACGCAAATTACAATCGGAACTCTGTTAACAAGCATGTTTGTAATGTTCATAAGTATGTTTGGATCTTTGTTGTGGTTGACTATAGTCTTTTTGTCGGTACTTCGATACTAAGTAGTTTCTCAAGGGTTTGTAGAAATGCAGTCAGTCTACGGCCGTCACGCACTCTATGAAGATAAACAACGACACATTAAGACCAAACTATAGTCACAACAAATGCACCTTACCTGTTGGTAAGTGATGTGTATTGTTGTTCACGCTAAAACTGTAAGTGATAATATATATAATAGATATATTACAATTTATTTTTAATTATTTTGAGTAGTACAGAAATCATTATATACACTACATTATTTTGGGAGTACTGCAGATTAATAAGAATCAGGCAGTGCTACAAATACTCCCCACCAAAGAAAGATACCCCCCATATTTTTAAATATGGTCTTGATAGTCCTGCTAACGCCGAGATCTCCTTATTACCCCAACGGCTGCGAACGTATTCGCTGTGGCAGTACCAGTTGCGTTGAGCAAGGCACCGGGACAAGCAGAGATTGATGGAGCGAAGGTGATCCGCTTCTCTGTCCCTTCCGTGGGAGTCTCGAATCCGGTTTTCCGCTGACAGGGTGACCAGTGGTGGAGAGATTTGCTCCTGACTGACCACCACTGCCGACGAGGATTCCTGCAACACAAGAGGCAGAGGCAGCAAAACGGAAAGTGAAGTTTGTGTATCAGGGATTTTTATAAGGGTGGTTTGGGGGTCATTTTAGGAGCGTTCTGGACCAGAAAAGGTTATAATAGGAATAGGATGTTCGAGGTGAACGTTTTCAATAAAGGGGGATTTCAGGCGGTCTATGGAAACAGTATCCTACTTGGTGCCAAGCTGAAGGACGAAGAACCTCGGCTTCCTAGAGATGACGAAAAAGGGTCCATCATAGACAGGTTGCAAGGAAGAGCGAGTTGAATCACGACGGACAAAAACATGGAAAGAATTTGTCATCCCTTCTCGGCACGAAGGTTTTGAGATTGGCAGGCACTCTATGGGCGGTAGGCTTAACCTCAGCCATCACCCGTACAAAATAATTTACATAAGAAGGAGGATCGATGTGAGAAGGTAGAGGTCAGTCAGGAGAATAAAGGAATTGAACAGGGAGACGAAGTTGAGTACCGTAGACAAGTTCCGCCGCAGAGAAGGCCAAGTCCTCTTTCAAGGATGAAAGAATACCTAGGAGAATCAAAGGTAGCTTGTCCACCCAAGTTATGTTGGGACCTGTAGAGCGTAAGCTTGCTTTGAGGGTCCTGTGGAACCGTTCCGCTTTGGCTTTGCTTTGAGGGTGATAGCTAGTGGTATGAAGACGAAAGGAGCCAAACACTGACATGAGTGCATCCCATTGGTAGGATTTAAATTGGCTGCCACGATTAGTCATGATCGTTGAGGGAACACCAAAACGAGCAACCCATGCTGAGACGACGGCTAGAGTGACAGTGGAAGCTCTGACGTCCGAGATAAGAACTTCCTCTGGCCAACGAGTGAAACGATCGATCATGGTGAGAAGATAATTGCAACCACGAGAATAAGGCAGATGACTTGCTAACTTACTAGATCGACGTGAACGGCGACAAAACGCGATGAAGGAAGAGGAAAAGGGACCAGAGGGGATTTTGTGTATGATGGACTTTGGCGCGCTGGCAGGGCAGAAATGAGGGAGTCCATTTGGACACGTCGGCATTCGTACCTGGCCACACAAAGCGTTGTGCAACGAGCTTGCGTTTGGCATTGACGCCAGGATGAGAGAGACCATAGTAATTCGACTTCGCGAACAACAGGTTTAGAAGAGAGCGCAGCGTTTGCGTCTGTTCCTCCTGTTCCTGGTCCAGCGCTATTGTCGCATGTTCGATGAGCGCAGTGTAAAGGAGTTGCGTGCCCAAAATCGCGGAAATGCGACATTCGCCAGGAAGATAGCGAATATCGCTCTACATCTGCAGGATAAAGCCAAGATGACGAGTGTCAACTGCAGTGTGTACTGACGAAGTACTACGAGACGATCAAGCACCGACCAAATGCTTATAGTCCGTAAAAATAGTGAAGTCACGCCCTTCCATATGATGGCCGAAGTAGGCGGATTGCGAGGTATATTCCGAGTAGCTCGTGAGAAAACGTACTATACCTCTTTTGAGAGTCAGAAATAGAGCGAGAGAAGAAAGCAAAAGGTTGTCATTCGGCCGCAATCTTCTGCTTCAAGGTTCTACCTACGAGAGTTGAGGATGCGTCCGAGGAGACGCTGATGAGGGCTCCTGGAGAAGGATGAGCCAATTCCACAACGCGGACAATAGCCTCTTTGGTGCGAGAAAACGAAGCGCACACCTCAGTAGACTATTCGAGAGGGGAGTTCTTTTGATCTTAGACAGCATGGAGTTTGGAGGTTGCATGACCAGGGCACAATACGGAATGAATCTGTGGTAGAAATTGAATATGCCACAAAACGGTTTTGTTCTTTGCGTGATTTGGGTTGGGCAAAGTTGCGCATTACGGTAACTTTATCTTCGAGTGGGCTAATCCCGGCACTCGAAACTTGGTGTCCCAAGAAGGAGAGTTGCGAGACACCCAAAAGACAATTAGACGTGTTGAGTAGGATACTGTACTCTTGAAAGCGAATAAAGACTTGACTATGCCAGAAAAGTGTTTCTTGATCGAGAAAGATGCTATTAGCAGGTCGTCATTGTAGCAAAATACAAAATGAAGACCTCTCAGAACTTGGCCCATGAAACGCTGGAAGGTTGTCCAGAATTTCGAAAACCATATGGCATCTTGACCATTTGAAAAGAACCAAACTGAGTGTTGATGCCAGTCTTTGAAATATCGTCTAGTTGTATAGGGATCTGGTTGAAAGCACGAACGATATCTAAGCGAGGAAAGATTGTACAGCCGGATATAGGTGAAGAGTGTTAAGAGCTCTGTAATCCCAAACTGTTCTGAATTCCCTCGGCGTGGATTTTGGCACATTGTGAAGTGGAGAGGACCACGGAGAAGCGGAAGGTCTACAAATGCCTGCATCCATGATGGATTGAAATTCATCACGCAGTGCCCTTCGTCTATCTGGGGCTAGACGACGAGGTCCGGAGAATACAGGAACTCATGTTGTCTCGATCCGATGCACCCCTTATGTTTAATGGGCCTATCCTTTGAAGTTGGAAGGGTAAGGTCGGGAAACTCCTGAAAAAGTCACTGAAATTGCGGCTCGGTGAGTGGGGGGCGAATAAAAAGGAGGGACCTGAAACAGTGAGGGAAATTTTGCGATCGACAAGCTTGCGGTGACGATAATCGACCAAGAGGTCGTGAGCTGAAAGAAAATTGAGGCCCAATATTGGACAATCTTCCTTGGCCATGGTGACGGTCCATCGAAAAACTCTACGGAGACTGAGAGAGACTTGAAGGTTACGCCTTCCATAGGTCCTAATATTGGTCAAAATAGCTCCCTTCAGAACTAAATATGAGGGAGCACAAGCTTTGTCACCCT
Organism: Ceratothoa steindachneri; assembly: GCA_963969495.1. Taxonomy (NCBI): domain Eukaryota; kingdom Metazoa; phylum Arthropoda; class Malacostraca; order Isopoda; family Cymothoidae; genus Ceratothoa; species Ceratothoa steindachneri. Next base: position 189,668,594 of record OZ018324.1, on the reverse strand, counting down.
TAAGAATTGGTATGACACTGCATTCTGCACCACTGTCTACCAGGAATGAGAAACCAGAAAGTGGGTAAAAAATGCGAAAGGGAGGACCTACCAGAGGAAATAAGGCGTAGGCAGGGGATGTACCCCCTTTCGTCCCATGCCTTTCTAGTTTAAAGGAGAATTTGAGGTTGAAATTGAAGTTTGGATATATGAAGAGTTTGGTTGAAAAGACTGATGTGCAGGGAGTGGAGAGTTGAGATTATGTGAATGAGGTGCTACTGGTGGTAAATATGTGCATATTTGTTGTGGTACCAGCACCATTGAGTAGATTGGGTGAAAGTTTCATCATGCTTGGGGAGACTACTGGGCGCAGTATGGGAAAAAGCATAATGGTGGTTGCAAGGCTGTGTACAGCGTTGTTACCATACCTTTGATGGTACCATCATAAACCCTTTTGTCGAGAAAGATTATGGTGAGGATAGGCGGAAGATTGTGAAAATTGCTGCACCTGACCTTCTGTGCTGAGGTTCCCTCGTTGGTTTCTTTTACGGGAACTCGAACGGGTCCTATCTCTCCGCTCAACATGCCCGTGCCGTCGCTCACTCTGTGCCCCTTGCTGCAGTTTCACCTGGCTGAGGTCACTCTCAATCCTCGATAATGTGGCGGCTAAATCCCTCGTTAGGGAGGATGGAATTTCGCCACGCTCCAGTCGTTCACAAGCAGAACTCGCCGTTACCAGAACCTGTGAAATGGAATTATTAGGCTCAGGGCCGTGATTGTTTATGTTACCCCAATTTGCATACGGGTTTTTATACAGTTGGTCGGGTGCTTTTGCCAGCTGATTAACATCTCCTGACGAAGACAAGAGAATGCGGGGCCTAATATATTCTGAGACTGCCATCATGATAATTTCGGTGAGGGGAGGGTCGAAAAGGTCCAATTGTGCACCTTTCGTCCTTATAAAAACTTTAAATTATTTTAAAAACTAGTGAGACACTTATCTCCTATCTCCTGAGTGTTAAGGAGCTCCCTCAAGTCTTCAACCTGTGACTTCCCAAATTCCTTTCGGAAAGACTCCCTCAAATTGTTATGTTTTCCCACTTCCTCCCCATTAAATAAGATATCCCTAAACTTAATGAAGATACGTATGGGAACTTTTTGGATTATTGCAGCAATCTTCTCTTCCTCTGTTATGGCTTGAGGGCGGAGGATTAAGTCACAAAGTTCAAGCCAAGCGACTGGGCTTGCTGCATCATAAAGTGGCAGTGAGAGAAACGGATAAGGTATTTTGACAATATCTTGCTGTGCTTCTGTTGTGGATTATGAGAATTGCATAGTTGAAGACGTTTGGTCATCCACCGATGATTGGTTTACCAATGTGATGCTTTTTGGATGTCTGTGGTTTGTGAATGAGAATATCGTATAGAGTAGAATGAGTGAATTTTAGAATTGCTGTGCGTGAAAGAATGAGTGTATACATGTGCGTGTGTGTGTGTGTGAGAGAGAGAGAGAGAGAGAGAGAGAGAGAGAGAGAGAGAGAGCACGCAGGTTAGTCACGCGACGGAAACGTGGATAAAAGTATAAAAGTGAGAATTTTTTTTTAGTATAAAGAGAAAATTATTCACTAGTTGTATTAAGGGATAATATTTAATTTAAATTAATAAGAATTATAATGATTAGAATAAGGATGTTATGGATAGAACGTGATACCAAAAAATTAAACTCGTGAATGCAAATGGGCGATCGAAAGGAAAAACGTGAATGGCTGCGAGGATTTTAAATTTATAATTTACGATTTATTATTATGTAATTAAGTAGCGTTATATTTAGCCTAGATACCGAAAAAGAATTAATCACATAATCAATTTTGAGATGAAAAGTGAACAAGGAACTTAAGCTAAAGAGCCGGAGGATCGACAGTTCACGCGTTGGCGAGCTAGGAGGAATGGAAGAATGAACGATTACGAAAATATAATTTATTAAGAATTAATATATGAAAAGTAGATTAGTTGAATATAATTTTAGACAAATTAGTATACACGAGTAATGGTTTAATGGATATTAACAGGACGTTGAATAGGAAGTTAAATATAATGTTAAATAAAATAGGATCACAATGCGATATTAAATTGGACGTAAAGAGTAGTGTTAATGATAGTAAAATAAATAATAGTGGATCTCAATGATATATAAATTAGGATGTACGATAATAGTATGTTAGCGAATCACAATGAGATATTAAATAGGATGCAAATTAATAGTTTCTTAGCTATCACAATGAGATATTAAATAGGATGTAAATTAGTAGTATGTTAGCTATCACAATGCTAATAGTAAATTGGAGTCTTACGAGTCGGGAAATGAGAGCACGATGAAGCAGAATTAAGATGATTGGGATTTATTTTAAACAAGGCGGTTCTCGGGGAATTTGTTATATAAGGGAATTCTAATCTGTTAGAATTCGAGCTGGAGATGCGAGGATGATGAGGCAGAGTTAAGATGATTGGGATTTATTTTAAACAAGGCGGTTCTCCGGGAATTTGTTATATATATATATATATATATATATATATATATATATATATATATATATATATATATATATATATATATATATATATATATATATATTGTGATAGAACGGGTTGAGGCAGCGTTAGTTTCAACTCCTATCACATATTATTTAAAACCACGATGCTCCTACGTGCATCTTCGCTTCGAAGCTTGGCGCCTTATCGCAGCCACCGGATGTCAATGTTTAAACAGGGAGGTTATCGTCCCCCCGTTCGCCCCCATACGCCGACCTCGCCAGATTGAGTTAGGCTTATGGGCAGATAAGGCATTGTTCCCAGCCTCGGCTGTGCATTCCCTCGAAGTTCCCACTCCATTGTCCCCCATGCCAAGGGAGTGTCTCGACTATTTAGATGGAAACTTTACCACTAAGATCAGATTGGAGATCCAGATTTTCGTCGCGAAACATCACCCGACCCTCTCTCCCTTTGTGCGCCAAGGGACCTCGACCTCGAGATTCACCATCACTTGTCCAGAAAGAGGACAATATCCCTTGAGTGCTAAAGGTTCGAGCCTTTTGTAACGCCAAGTCCTCAAGGCTTCCCCCTCGTTGTTCAGAAAGAGAACAACGTTAGAACAGCCATTGTTCTTGAGCCCGTAGACAAGAGACGGTTCTCCCCCCCCTCCTGTTGTTCAGAAGAGAACATGTAGAACAGCCATTGTTCTTTTGAGCCCTTCGCCAAGAAACGGTTCTCACCCTTCCCCCTTATTGTTTAGAGGAGAACAACATCAGAACAGCCATTGTTCTTGAGCCCGTAGACAAGAGACGGTTCTCCCCCCCTCCCCCCACCCTGTTGTTCAGAAGAGAACAACGTAGAACAGCCATTGTTCTTTTGAGCCCTTCGCCAAGAAACGGTTCTCACCCTTCCCCCTTGTTGTTCAGAGGAGAACAACATTAGAACAGCCATTGTTCTTGAGCCCTAGACAAGAGACGGTTCTCACCCCCCTCATCACTGTTGTTCGGAAGAGAACAACGTAGAACAGCCATTGTTCTTCAAGCCGTTCGTCGAGAAACGGTTCTCATTCCCAAGACGCCACGTCAGGATCATCTTATCCCCCTCCTTCGGCTGGAACTCGCCAGCGGACCGAAAATTCCTTTACGTCGCCTTCCACTGCACAACTAGTATAAAGTTACGTAAGCCAAACGTTACCTTTGAGTACTTAACCCCTTATGTCAATTCAATCCTGTGCTTTAAATGGTTTAGCGAACCATCCCATCCCTTTAACTCTATATTTGTTTTACCTTTTTAGATCCTTTAATCCTCGGATTAGCCCAAGCCCCCACGACCCTTTCCATTCTCTGTTTATGTCAACATTTTCCGTTTTGTGTTTGTTGATAGTTATTATTAATAAAACTCTATTTTATTAATGATAGCAATATTATTATCCTTGAGCTCAGTTCCACTTCTTAAGCATATCGAAGATACATAATATCGGCCCGCCAGACATTAACGCACTCTAAAGATAATTAAAGAAGTTCCCTCAACGAATAGTTATATATGGTATATCGTCGAGAGTCCATTCTACGACATATATATATATATATATATATATATATATATATATATATATATATATATATATATATATATATATATGAGGGGCGGTCAATAAGTTTTGCAATTCGGATATAAGGAAACAAGATATGAGGAAAATGGTTTTATTATTTTTCAAGATAAATACCCTCGACTTCAATGCACTTGCGCCACTTGTCCTTGAGGCTTCGAATTCCCAACAACCAGAAATCTCCCGACTGCTGTTCAATCCACTCCTGGAAGACGAGCTGGACATCTTTATCGTCCCCAAACCGGCGTCCACGCAGTGCAGCCTTGAGCTAGCGCAATAAAAAGTAGTCGCTGGGGGCCAGATCTGGAATGTACCCCCTACAGTCCAGATCTTGCCCCTCCTCGAATCCTCACTCGCGCAGGTCAGCATGTGCAGCTCTGGCCTTGTGGACTCTGACGACGTTGAAGTCGATCATGGGGCGTCAGGTTTCTAGGGACCCAACGGGCAGAGACCTTGATCATGGCCAAATTGTCGTGAATGATGTTGATAATACTTCCATGTGATATTCCAAGTTCTCGCTCGATTTCTTCGACCTTCACCCGTCGATTTTCGAGGATCATCTTCTCCACACGGGCCACATTGTCGTCGTTAGTCACGTCTGGCGGGTGTCCTGGACGCGGGTCATCTTCAAGGGACTCACGACCATGGCAGAACTTCCTATTCCAGCGAGAAATGATTGCATAGGAAGGGGCGGTTTCGGTGTACACTGCAACCATGCGTTTATGCATCTCTTTTGCATTCTTGCCTTCCTTGGTCAAAAATTTGATTACTGCGCGGTAGTCAACCTTCTCCATTGTTTAAAAAATTGTGACTGACGATTTGCGATCAGCTACTGCTTCTTAAATAGACGAACAGGAGCGTGCGGCTGCAGGCCCTGACTTGTCATAACTTGTCCTAACACCCCCACAAACAGCCATCCCCTTTCCTCTGATTTGCCCTACGGATTCGCACAACTTAGTGACCGCCCTCGTATATATTTTTCATATATATATATATATATATATATATATATATATATATATATATATATATATATATATATATATATATATATATATATATATATATATATATATTGGATATTGGATTTACAGATACAGATACCAGTTATATTGAAGTACTCAGAATAACAACAAATTATTTAAATTACTTCTGGAGTAGTGCAGATTTACATAATAACAATTTATTCTAATTATTTTGAGTAATACAGAAATTATTATATACACGTATATTATTTTATTTATTTTTTAATTACTACAGATTTATAAGAATCTGGCAGTGCTACGGCAGATACAACATTAAGCCTAAGACACCTTTTTCGGACCGTGGAAGATTACATAGGAGCGGGAGTACCCATTCAAGGGTGCTACTTTCTTTGCATGTAATAAGAAAGGACATATATAACTCATGTGCAGAATGTTATTTTTTTCACATTGCAAGGTGAAAAGGGATTGACAATAAAGCCTCACAGATGAGTGTCATATAAATCCCATGAAGGCTTGAAATGGGCACGCACATAATTTTGCACATGCAAGTAATCTAAAAATATATAACATTCTTTCAGATAAATAATAATATTTTACATTTTGTCATGAAAATAACATGTAACATTAGGTCATATAATAATAATAATAATAATAATAATAATAATAATAATAATAATAATAATATATTACATTTTTTAATGTACAGAACAAGTAACATTAGGCCATGTAAATAATAATAATATATACATATACTGTTTTTGTAAAGGGCTATAGGTAAAACGAATTCGAGTCTTTCACACACATACGCGCTCACACACCCACACGCATATACAGTTACGCGCGCACACGTTATTATACACAGAAAGGCGCTTTCTTCAGTATCTGTCGGGCCACTTGAGTCTCACAAATTCTGGGAAATGTCACAGCTGTACAAACAAACGTCGAAGCAGATGCAGCTTTTGACACCGAGCCGAAGCGCTCATCGCTATCAAGACCACGACGCTAATCGACTGAGCAAACCATCCTCAACTCCCAAAAAGGTTGATTCAAGAAGCCTCTTGAATAACGAAGTGTAGGTTTTTATCCCCTGAGAAACAAGACAAATGATTTTCTAGTAGGAGGAGCACGGGCGTTTTTTGTGTATAATAATTGAAAATTAGCGTCTATTGGCGTCGTGGTCTTGATAGCAATCATCGCTTGATGACAAAGATTCGAATCCAACTCCCTTTTCACCTTCATATAGCGGTTAAAATAGTTTACCCTATTTTATCCGTTTCTATTTCTCAAGTTTTATTTCTTAAGCTTTCAATGGTTCACGTAATATTTTCCTTAGCGTTTTTCCGAGTTGTAAAACCAGTTTTCATTTCGTTGGGCCTTTAAATACATTTATTATATATCACGTGTCATGTGATTTTAAAACAGTATTTTAAAAGTATTTTAAAACAGTCATAGTATTTAAAAGTAAAAAGCAAGAAGTTATTCGAATTAAACAGAAACTTAAAATTATAATAAAAATGTATAGATACCAAAATTTAAATAAGTATTTTATTTTTTAACAATCATTTTAAAAATCATAATTCTAAACTGTAAATTTTCAACTTTAAATATGTATATATTAGAATTACTATCATATAATATCTAAATCGCTAATTTCCTCTGACTTCTGGAAGCTTTAATACTCCTACTTCGACTTAAAGCTTTCTCTTCTTCACACAATCTCCCTTTTCCCCACTATTAACTATCCTTATATTTTGCAATTGATTCTGTATTTGGTAATTAATTACGTGATTAATGTAAAATGTACTTTTTGTATTTTCGTTACTTAATAAATCTTATCTTATCCTCGTGGATAGGAGCATCTCGTAGGTGAAGGCAATCCGAGAGCCGTGCTTTCTGATTAGCCTCATCATAGCTGAGTCGGTTTAGCTCACACCGTGGAGCTGAACAGAGACCCGTTTAATTTTATATTTCTTTCTAAAGAGGTGCGATTGAATGTACCTTATATGATACATGTCTAAAATACAGGTAAATCTCAAAAATAGTTATTAAATTGAGTATTATACCTATTCCTCTTCCCATCCACTACTTCTGCTATAAAATATTAACCAAACCTCTAATCCTCTCTTTTATTTTGCACTCCTCACGATTTCAGAACAATCTTCCGTTCACAACTGACACGCCAAGGTTATTGTTTTGAAAGTATGTTCATAGAGTGTTTGCTCTAAAATTTATATAGTAAATTTTGATCTTTAATTTTTCTAATATAATGTCTAATGCAATAAATAGTAAATTTTGCATCATTTCCTATATAACGTGCAAAATTCTCCATCAATTCCATAATTTGAATGTTCTTCATTTTAAGATTTTAAATTCTTAGTCCATACATAAATTTGTATTTCCAGTACCAGATGATGGGTGACATTAACACCCGAAATGTATTTAAAAACATAATTTCTCCTTCAACGTCCTTTTGCTCATCTTACAACATAAATTTAAACACTATAGTAAGGTGACCAGATTTCTGAGACAAAATCCGGGGACATCTTCGGTTCAGAGGCGTAAAAACCTCCAAATCATGCAGTGTTTTTGTCATGGAAAAACTAAAACGGGGACACTGCCCTTACCATTCATAAAGCAGCAATCAAAAGTTTCTCTCGCGCTATTTATCCTAAATTGCAAAGGAAGGGAAAAAAATGTAATTGATTAACAATTAGTTTTTATTTCTCTGATCAAAATAGTTGAGATCAAGCACATCCATACAATCAGCTGTAAAAAAACAAGTATCAACCAGACACTTCACCGAAACTAAGGCCTCCTCCTTATTCCTGGCATTCTAAAAAAAGTAAAAATAAGAGGTCATAATGATCATAATCAAAAGGGACAGTGTTTGGACTTGAAATATTGAATATATTCTGATTTGAAGATTTCTGACTGGTGCACTAACCTAATCTATGTATTTTTCAGAGCAGAGTATCTTTTTAAGAATCGGTTTGTTTTGGGTCAGCTTCTCCATAAAATCCTGACATGGTAGATGGTTGAAGTTGGTCTTTACTGTTAGCAAGGCCTTCATGGTAGAGATTATGAACCGATTTCTCTCAGCGGTCCACATATCATTCGTTAAGGAAAAAAAACCCTCTCAGCATGGACATTGCTACCTGGTAGACAGATTACTACAGATGCCAATCTAGCAATGTTGATGAGTGAAATTTTATTTAGTTGAAAATGGCTTATAACTGAGCCCCATCTCTAAATGTGAGGTGTATCCTCTCTCTGCCATTTCTCCAGTATTCCCCCCTGAAGGAATTCCTGGAGACCAGACACCCTCATCAAAAAAATTGTCTTCGTCAATTGTAACGTTAGGGCATTTTCTTCTGAGGGTTTGTACTGCTTTTTCAATTTCCAACCGCTGAGGCTGCTTTTTCAGGAGGAGACAGCTGAGGTCTTGGAAGTCGTCGGCATGCTTACCCCATGCTTCAAGGTATTTCACTGCAGTGTCAAAGAAGCCCTTCGTTTTCTCCAGGAAGGTTTCTTTTGTGATTAAACCATTTTCCTTTAGGTCTCTAAGAGGAACTCTCACCATGACTGGAAGGAAGTTATAATGACGTCTTGCAGTCAGTTTTGCCTAAAAATGTCTCAGAATGGCAGCAGACTCAACTGCGCAACGGTCTTGGCCTTCAAGTGTTTTAATGGTCTCATTGAAAATATCCAGGTTTCCGTGGACAAAGGCTAGCCACAGCTCGGTGAAGGGATCTTCAAAAAACTTGCGGAGTACCACAGGACTTTTCTCTTCAGAGAGAAAAAAATCATTTGAGGGGGACATACATCTGGAGGATTCGCTCTAAGGGTGGTAGCATGGATAACCAGCGGACAATACAGTGACCCAAAATACTGTAGTACTCTTCACCGACAAAGTCACACTTACGTCCCTCTCTGAGCGGCGCTAGTTCTGGGCTGTCTGGCCGTCTGGCTTTAGCCTGCGACTGCAGGTTTGTCGTTTTAGAAGAATTTCGTCTGCTACTGAAGATAAATATTGATATCTGGCAACCAGTGCGAGTAGTACGGCGCGCAACTATACGATACGTGTAGTTTGGTCAACATTTTTGTTTTTTTAAAAAATTTTTACTTTATTTAACTTTATTCTAATTTCGGATCTTTCAGTCCCAGTTAAAACCAGGGACATTTCCGGGGACAGCAGTAGCCGGGGACAGGTCACTGAAAACGGAGACGTCTGGTCACCCTACACTATAGAGGCAGCCCAAACGAATTAAATCCTTACCCATACGAGGCCTATTTAAAACCGCACAACTGAGGATTTCTAACATCGCCTACGAATTTTTTCACAAGATGAAACGTTTTCGTACAATCCCTTCATAATTCCATCAATATAATAAAACCCTGTTACGAGAACTATCTTCAAAAGATAACTTTGTCATTACCCGCCCTGACAAAGGTAGAGGTGTAGTTATAATGAACAAATAAGAATATACACGAAAAATGCACATGATTTTAGATGACCGATCCAAATTTGCTCCATCCACGAAGACATGGCTGAAACTCTCTTTTGACGAAGAGACCTACAAACAGCTCCAGTCTACAGGCTCCACCTTCGGCTAACTCTACGTTCTCCCTAAAATCCATAAGCCTAATGTACCCCTTTCGACCTATTCTAGCAACCTATAACCTCTAATTATAAAACAGCCAAATTCATTGCCTCACTTATTATCCCCCCTTGCGACAAACCAATACACTGTCAAAAATTCTATACACCTAAAAGAAGAAATTACAAAACAAAATTCCAACCTATATATGGCTAGTTTTGACGTATCCTCCCTATACACCAGTGTCCCACTTTTAGAAACAATTAATATTTTTCTTTCTCACGCATTCCCTTCCTTCAATTCCCTCCTTTACTATTTCAATGAGAAACACATAAAGAAAATACTTCTTACAGTCTCTCATGAAAACTATTTCTCATATAATGGAAACCTTTTTCATCAAATAGATGGCCTGGCAAGGGGAAGTCTTATTGCCACCCCTCTCTAAATCTCTTCCTGTGTAACTTAGAAGAAGCACTTGACAAATGCTCCTTACAATTCCGTCCTATCTTCTACAAGAGATACGTAGACGACACCATCGCCCTTTTCCGCTCTAAAAGTTCATCTGATAAATTCCTAGAATACATAAACCAGTTACATCCAAATATTAAATTCACTCAAGAAAAGGAAAACAACGACTCCATTCCTTTCTTAGACCTACTAATAACACGTACAACCGACGGTTTCTCCACTTCCATTCACCGAAAACCTACACATATGGGCTCTGGACTCCATTTTTTTAGTCATTGTTAAAACAAAATCAAATTAAACTCTCGTGCTTACAATCTCGCCTCATCTTATCTCAATTTCCACAACGAGGTCACTTTCCTCACTTACTATTTCCAACAAAACGGAGATTCTTCAAACTTATACGACCGAACTCTTCGAAATTTTATCAATAAAATATTTAACTTGAAAGATCCCTCATAGAACGCCCCTAAAGAGGAGTTTTTGGTACCTCTCCCATATATCGGAACCCATATATATGGGTAGGAACCCATTCTCAAGGATATGAGATTAGCATCATCATCATCATCATCATCATCACTAACTTTATAATTTAAGAAGGGGATTTTTTGAGTATTTGAATAATAATTTCATCTTAGTTTGGTTATGAAATGTGTTTTTTTTATCAAAGTTATATCTAATAATTCTTTTATAATATCAAAAAACAAAATGGTGAAGTTCAGAAATAAATATAAGTATCGAAATTTTGTGAATTTTTTAAAACCAAAATAATTACAAGTGGTGAAGTTCAGAAAATTTATTTTTATATATCTTCTATAACTCTATATTTTAGTAACGTGATATTTTGAAAGGGGGGAAAATTTAGTTTAGAGTTCCTTTTAAAATTATTATAATTGGCGAAGTTCAGAAAATTTATAAAAATTTAACCATAGCTGCTTTTTTAAGATTTTAAATTTTAATCTTGGTAGCGAAGCCATTGCCTGGTAAATATATATATAAACATAATAATTTTTTGAGAAGTTATCAGATATTTATAAATTAATTATATGGGAAATGGCAAGCAGCAGAGGCGGTAATATTCAAATTATAAAAATGCAGGGCTTTTAACTATTAGGGAATAAGAAATATGTTTTTGTTTTTAAAATAAAACTGATATTAATTAGTTTTGGGTGTCTTCGTTGTAAAAAAGGGAGATAATAGAAATATTTGAAAAATGTGTTGTTTGGGGGGGGAGTGGATTTAGCGTGTGTAATTCGTGGGTGATTATAGTTGTAGTAAAAGTGGAAATGAGCTTGTGTTTGAGTTTAAAGTGGGGGTTGTAAATCTAATATAAAGAAATTCCAGTATACGTAGTTGGTTTTCGGTAGGGGGTAGTGGCCTTTTTGTTTTATATATAATGTTTCAACGGTTCTCAGGCATTGAAGGTTTTTATTAGAGGCTAAAATTTTAAAATTCGCAATAGAAATATCGGTCTTAAAATTTAGGGTGTGTTCTCTAATATAAGACTTCTCCTTTCTACTCACTATTTTGCCTGTGGCCAACTAATTCCCATATGAGCATAGAACCTAGCTCCAAGGAATCTAACAGTGCTGCCAATGCAAGAGGCGCTAGTACAAGTGGGATATTTAAATAAATAAACAGCATCCTTGCGGAACTCCAAAGAGATAGGATCCTTTGTACTGAAGAAACTCCCTATTGATAATTTGTTTATAAAAACGATTTGTGAGTTAATTTGGGGATTTTAAAAAAAATAAAGAGTTTTCTTTTAGAACTATCTTTTAAAAAGCCCATCTCTGAAATTGTCACGGAAAGCAAGCCGGGGTCGTGTACGGTATCAAATGTCACGAATGCCCGGCGATGTACATATGATATACGGGAAAGCGACTACGGACAAGAATAATTGAACACCAGAGATCCGTTCGAAGAGACGATCTACTCTCAGTAATTGCATCATACCAAATAAACCAACAACACCGAATGAAGTGGGGAGAAACAAGAATATTGGGACGATCAAAAAACAAGAAAAGCAGAGAGTTCATCGAAGCCTGGTTCTCTAACGAGTCTTGCATTAACAGGCTCATCGATATTCCATGATGCTACAACAGTCCTCGATAGCAAAACCATAACGTAGCTTTTATTCTAATCGTGGTTAAATTTATCTTAACTTATAATTTGTTATTAGTCTTTATTTATTAACGCACGCTATGCCTTAATCAAATTTACTTTACTCGATGTGATACCCCCTTTACCTAATGTATTTACCTCCTTGGCTAGCTTGACGCTAATTTTCCAGCCGCAGCCCGGCTATAAATATATGTCTTTCCCAACTGAAAGAACGTGATTCCAGTGATATGCACTAGAAGAGCACGTGACCAAAAACTGTCCCTACAAAGACAGAAAAAAGTGTTCCGAATACGGGAAGGATGGTCACTACTTTAGAGAATCCACGGAAACAACCAAAAGGTGCCTTAACTGCTAGAGTCCATACAGGACTATTGCCGTCAATTGCCCCCCCCCCCCAAAGAGAATTAATAATAAGGAAGGAACAAGAAGAGAGGCAAGAATACGAAAAGAAAACAAATCAAACATACTCAAATGTTGCTAAAGCAGCAGTAAAAGAACTCAAATAAACAGAAGAACAAAAAATAAATGTCAATAAAGGAACCGGCCATGATATCTTGGCGTGTATAGTGTTTGCGCATGTACACAACATAGCACAGCCAGGAACATTCCCAGACACTCTGAACCTGCTCCCCGAAAAGAACGGGATAAGGAAAATGTGGTTTCCGCCCAACTCCCCATCAACACTGATATACGGAGTCACGGCCGACAAAACCCTCCAAGTGAAGGACATGCTGGAAGTAGGCCCACATTAGAAGAAAAAGAAGAAGTAACAGAAGAGGAGAAAGAAACAGAAAAATAAAGAAGAGGAAGACCCCCAAAAGGCAAATAAAAGACAAAACAAGGAAGAAATCTCAGATTCGAAAACCTCATCTGAAGAAGAAATTGAAGAAGGATGCAGATACGAGGCAAAAGATTTCAAATTACGTATCTTTGTACATGCAGCCTACCTCCATGCCAAAAGTAGCCAGACCAGCCGACATCAAGAAAGGACTAGAAAAGGGCACATGTAAATGGACGTATGTGACGGAACACGAGGAAGGCTCAATGAAAAACTGGCTTTGGAAGATTGCATCCGATTCTAAACCAACGACATTAAACTATTAAAGAAACAAACCTTTGTCAAACTATCAAACGGAAGATACAAAAAAAAAAAAAATAACAAAGAAACAAAACTAAAACAATGGACAGCATAATTGGTAAAATTAAGATACTACATATCAATACAGATGGTAGAAAAAATAAAGCCATCCAATACGGTAATATCTTCAGACGCCTGGATGACGACATAATCTGCACTTCAGAACATGGACTAAAAGAAAACGAATACATGAAAATGACCAACTATAACATTATAAAAAAGAACCTGACTGGAAAGAGGTACGATGGTGCAGCCATCGCAATAAAAAGAACATCCGCTACACTCAGGAAAGCGAGGTAGACGAGGCCTACATCGCAGCGACGTTTAATGGAAAGAAATATACTCCAAAGAGTTAGACCCGACTTCCCGACATATATAACCTGAAGAGCCTCTACCTGGCCGGATCTAGCAATGACAACCCCAAGATTTCCATAGAACATTTATATGGAACCAGTCCCCATCTCTTGTAGTGATGACATAGGAATCATGGTAACAATAAACCAGAACCCAATAATGGTTCTCATGAGCACTAGAAAATCCTACAAGAAGGTGGATTGGACAAAATACGTAAGTATGCTGGAAGAATACTCCCAAATGGACCTGAACAGGAAGAACTTGACTTAATAACAGACAATAGGATCAGCAATATTATTAAAGCCGACGAACAGGCCATCCCACAGACAAAATACAAGACATTATAGCACCCAAAGTGGACTAAAGAGATGAAGAGGAAAGCAAAAAAAAAATAAAGAGAAATATCAAGAAATTAGAGACAATGGAACGAATCGTTAGAGAAATAAAGAATTAAAGCAAATGAAAGGAGATATGATTTTTCTAATAGAAGAACAGCAAGATAAAATGTGAAAAGAGCTAGTAAAATAAGCCAAAACAACGGAAAATCCAAAGGATGCATGGAGATTAATTAATATAATTAAAGGAAGACCTCCCAGGAAACCAATCAAAATTACCAACAACAATGAATAACTGAGAAGCAATGAAGAGATCGAGGAGAAATTCAGCGAACACTGGAGCAAAATTTACACAAAAGAAGAGTCGGAAAACGAAAGATTCGATAGAGAAACGGAAAAAGAGTCGCCAAGTTCATACAAACAAACATACATAGATTGACACGGCAGCACAGGTGGATAATAGTACAGAAAAACAACAGGGACCTGGAGCTGCGATATATACTAAGGAAGTTAAAAGTGGTATAAATGCCTTCAAACAAAAAACACCAGGGACAACAGGCCTAACAAAACACAATTACGAGAGGGCTCCGGAAAACATAGTCAGGTGCATTACTGAACTTTTCAATGCCTACTTAAACATAGGAGCATTCCCAGAGAAGTTCAAAGTAGCAAAATTAGTCTTCCTGCCCAAACCAGGCAAGCCATCAAACGTGGTCTCGAGCTACAGGCCGATCTCCCTGCTGAATTTCCTGGGAAAAGTCTTCGAAAAGGTTCTAAGTAGAAGACTGGGCGCTTTCTTTGAAGAATCAGGAAAATACAACAAACAACAATACGGCTTTAGGAAAGAACGAAACGGAACCATGGTACTAGAAATTATCACATAAAAGTTAGCACAAGCCTCTCCCAAAAAGGGTTACGTGGATGTGGTTCTTCGTGATGTCGAAAAGGCCTTCGACAAGTCTGGGTCGAGGGATTAAAATACAAACTCCTTTGACTTAATCTCGGCATCAGGATGTCGACGTTACTGGCTGATTACATAACGAATAAGAAGGCATTTATAAGCATTGAAAGCCAAGAAGGACCCACTTCCCATATTCAGACCGGGTTCCCGCAAGGGAAGTGTCTGAGCCCCACCCTATATTCCATCTTCACGGCAGACCTTCCTTCTCCATTATCACCAGACTGTATGAATATATAGTATGCGGATGATATCAGCCAGGTGATCTCATCACGAACCACAAACTCCAGATGGCAAGCGAGTACTGCCGAACTGCAGATCAAAAATATAAATGACTTTTAAAAGAAATGGAAGATTAAAACCAGTGCGACTAAATTAAAAATAATACAAATTCTCAGACGAAAAACGGACCAGATAAATATAGACGGAATAGATTATGAATATTATACTGAAAGAAGTGTGTTGGGCCTGCATATAGGCACAAGAGCATACCACAACCATATTAAAACCAGGATCGCTAAGGCAAACACGGGCCTAAGACTGATTCATTCCCTGAGGCACATGAGTTTACAAAGATAAAGACTTTATACAAGGCCTTCATAAAATCAGTCTTGGTATACCCGCCAATTCCGTTACACTCAGCATCAACATCTTGCAAGAAGAAATTACAAAGAATTCAAAGCAAGGCAGCATACCTAATTACAAATACTAGAAGAATGGAAAGGAGAAGAATTCAGGAAATAATAGAAACGGCCAATATTGATCCAGTCAATAAAACCCTAGAAAAATGGGCCATAAATATTTAGTTGAAAATAGAGAATAAACATCCAGAAACGAGTAGGGAACTGATTATACCACTAAGGAATCAAGTTTGTAAATCATTTCCGAACAGCAGACAATGCCTGCTAAAAGATGAAACAAGATGATAGCGAAACGGACATAAAATCCAAGCCAAACTCAAGAAAAAGGCATGAATGCGTTACGTAGTAATAATGTGAAAATAAAAACCCACATTAGGACAAAATAAATTAGAAGAAACGTTACCTGAATAGGTATATAAATGATAAACCATAAACCGGGAAAAAGAAACCCACATTAAGACAAAATAAATTAGAAAAACTTTACCTGAAAAGGTACATGAATGATAAACCATAAACTGGATTAAAAGAAACCCACATTAAGACAAAATAAATTAGAAGAAACGTTACCTGAAAAGGTACATAAATGATAAACCATAAACTAGATAAAAAGAAAAATCAAAGCAAGGAAATAGAAGTAACCCCAAAATATCATTCTTCGCTGTGATCTCGGGTAATCGACTTTGTCTAATCATTCATCTTGTTCATCTCCTTACCTCGGATCAGCAGGAAAGCGAATCGTCAAGTTGGAAAGAATGCCTATAGCCGCAAATTAGTTTGAAGGAATGCCCTGACCTTGAAGTAGACTTGACAGCCAGCCGGCAGCAGATCTCCCAGACGACCCCCTTCCCCGCTCAATAAAATACCTTTCTTTTCCTGCAAATTGTCACTGTTATGATTTGCTTCCCCCCCTCCTCTCTGTCCCACCGTTATTTTGCTCTGTGAACGTGACTCGCACACATATTACCGTCACAACTATGCACTTCTACTTAGAAAGGGCATAATTGTGAACTTTGGGAAAAGGAGGTTTGAGGCTTATCCCACTGCGGAACCAAAAGGAAGGAACCACCTGGACTGGGACTCGGTTACGAACGCTGGGAGGATTAACTCCTTACCCTGCGGTACCTGCCAGGATCACAGACGGAGATACTACCGTCTCTGTGATATGACAGATGTAACCGAGAAATAAACAAAACCCAATAGAGGGGGCGGACCCCCCCGACTGGAGACAGTTGATTCGGGCTCTAGTCATCATCAAATCAAACATGTTTTTACGCCATCTGAGGATCCCATCCAGGTCCACACTCATATCATTTCATTTCATTTCATAAATCATCACATCCTGAGTCATGTTCATGGGGTGCTCATCGGCGGAACATGGAACCCATTCAAGATAAGTAAAATCCTCAACACACATATCACACATACAATATTTTCCATCCTTCAAAAGTGTCCTCGCAAGCGAGTCCAGCGGGGTGGGAGACTCTCCCCCCGCTAATGCTGGGAACCACAACTCTAGTCATGGACTCAAGACTAAAGTTGATTCATAACACTACAATACATGCACACTTACACCTCAAAACATACTTCCACTAGCAAACACTCATGACACACCCAGGATAAACATTTTACAGGCACACATCGGGAAAATACTCGTCTTAAGATTGTAGCGGTCTATACCTCTACAAAGGAAACATTTATTCATATATATATAAATATATATATATATATATATATATATATATATATATATATATATATATATATATATATATATATATAAATTCAAGAAGGGTTGGTAACCCTGACATAAATCGAGAGATTGATACTCCCGCTCTCTCAAGCATCTTAAAATTAACCCATGAGGTTCATTCGCCTTGCTGACCTTGCATCGGTGAAACAGACCCATTCAACTCCGTTATAATCCAATGAACAACTTTATCCAATCAAATTACTTATAATACAATCCATTTAATTATAATCCATTTAACGATAATACAATTTATAATTCAATTATAATCCAATCTATAAATCAATTACTATTTATAATATATTAATCTATTTATCAAACTATTTACAAATTACTATTTAACAATTATACAATCTATTTATCTATTACTTATAAACTATTTACTAATTTAATTGCAATCAACCAATTACTATATATCTATTATCTATTTACTCATTTAACAATTACTAATTATCAATCCTCATTTGTTATACTCTAATTACCAAACCAAATTTACCAATTGTAAATCCATTCCCGTTAACTCATTCAAATTTAATTTACACGTAAATTTCAATCAAATCATAAACTGTTACTGTATAAATTCACCTTTAAATAATTTAACTGTTTATTCAATAATATATATATTTTTCAAAACTCTTTGTTTTAATTTACGTATTTCCCCCAACCTCGCACAGATTAGGCCTAAGGAATTCGTCTGCACAATTTAGACTTCGCGTTAGCATTTAACTTCATTCCCTTGAATAAAGAAATATAGGTTTTTATTTTTATTGTGATCTGAGAGCTATCTAGTATATTGCCGCAATATTCATTTAAAACCTATAAGTGGTGCCCAGAATAGTTTAATTATCTCCCATTCATTCATTCGTAATATTAAATTAATTTTCACTGTCACGTGTTGTATTTTTCGGACGACGCATTCCGCCTCACTCGGTTCCATTTTTTTCTCGCGTAGATTTTCAACACGTGCTCGTTTTCAATCTTTAATTGACCTTAACATCCTTAAGTGATCCCTTAGTAATTTCATAAAATTAATTATAATATACAGTAATAAATACAAAGAGTGACCAATTTTCAATCATTTCTGTTCAAATTTTTGCGTTGAAGCACGTAAATAGAATTTGTGCATAAACACACACACACAGTTTTATTTTTCTATATATCGATTATAACGGAGCCCCAAGCTACGCCCCAACTTCGCGTACAGTAACAACGACCAAAGCATCCTCCCCCGCAACAACAACGACGTATTCATCCACCTTCGCCCCCCACGCAAGCATCCTCCCTCATTCGCCTACCACTCAACAACGCCCCTTCCCCCCTCCCTCTTCGGTTCAGCTTCCGCCATTCGACCCACAAAATTCCATTGGCTGGTGGGAAATGGTGGAGCTCATCCTCCTACACCAGGCAGTTCCTGAGGACCATAGAACAATTGTCGCAGCCTAGAGATTACCTCTAAGTATTTTGTCCATTTTTAAGAGTATTCTGCTTAGTCGGTGTATTTCTGGTTCTTGGGGAAGGTCCAAGAGGGCGTTCATGGAGGAATTTGGGAGGTCGTAAATTGAGGACCTGCGTATCCTTCTTGATACGCAGGAGATGGGGGACAGGCGCCCCACGCACCTTCTGGACCATCTCAAGGCCCTGTCACATGCTAACGGAGCACAGCTCGACCAACTCGAGCTACTCATAACGGAGATATTTATGCGTGGGATGCCGGATCAAATTAAGCCCCTTATACTATGTCCTCCCCAGCGAACGTGGAGAAGATGGCAGAGGCGCCTGACGCCCTGTATAACAATCCATTCGTCAGCTGGGGGAATGCAGGCACCAGGACTTTAACCAATGAAAATAGGGAGCGTAGCACATTATACAACTCTAATGTTAAACACCACTCACATTTATCCATTTCACAGGTTAGGTCACCATCAGCTGAGACTCCTTACAACCGGCCAGGACTCCCTCAGGATGTATCCTCCCATGCTTAGGGTCTTTTATCTGTTCTGGAGAGGATTGAAATGGATATTCGTGCCTTAAAGGTGCAAACGGGTCTTCACCGAGAGCAAAATCGTGAGCAGGACGGACGAGTCAGACGTCGTTCCTTCCCCCCCGAAAAAGGCAACACCAACGAGGAAACAGCAGCACAAGAGGTGATGCTCAGCAGTTTCATTTCCAACCTACACCTAATTCCCCCTATCCTGACAACTCTCAGGGTAGCTGCTAGTACCATTCTAATTATGGGAGCAACACTGCCCGCTGTGTTCAGTCTTGCAGTTTTTACTTTGCATCTTTTCATGCCCACAACTTTAACCCTCGTCTGGTCGTGCTGCTCATACTGCTATCTTTCAGCCTTCAGGCTTTTGTTGGTATCACCTGAAATTTGGCTCCAGAGCAAAAAAAATTGCTCTGCCCCATGCAACTACCGCAAAATACTCAACCTGCACCTCAATCTCAACCTAACCTTACCTCACCACCTCCGATCTTACAAAACTCTACAGGTTCCCTTACTCAATTTTCACCTTCAGCACAGGAAACTTTAAACTGAATTCGCAAGTTATACGTGGGTCTGTCACCTCTGCAACCTCATCTCTTCAGGCCGATCCTCCTTTTAGTGTTCATGACCCACTCTCTGGTTTCTCTTTCCTGGTTGACACTGGCGCTCAATGCAGTGTCAAAAAAAAGCCTCTTCAGTCGAGAAAGCTTGCACTTCTTCTGATCTTGTCCTTAAAGCTGCCAATTCATCGGACATAAGGACTTATGGGAGGCGTATCCACGAGCTCTCTCTCTCGGGTTACGTCGTGTTTTCCAATGGACATTCATCATAGCCGACGTCGACATTCCAATTTTTGGCCTCGATATCCTTTCCATGCACGACATTCTCGTCGATTCTCGTACCGCAAGCTTATCAACAGAACCACGACTCTAACAGTTGTTGATTCATTCTTTCCTTCAACTAGCTCTCTCCTCTCTGTTAGTCTCCCTGCAACTGCTCCCCACTTCCAGCAACTTGTGCGGGAGTTCCCAAGGCTCTGTCTGCCTCCTTCTAAGGACAGACCTAATAAGTACAAAATGGTGCGATTCCACTCGCACATCCTTGCAACCTGTCTATGACGGACCCTTTCTCGTCATCTCCAGGAAACCGAAATTCTTTGTACTGCAGCTTGGCACCAAGCAGGGTACGGTTTCCATCGATCGGCCTAAACCCGCTTTCATAGAGGCCGTTCATCTGGAACAACCACTACCTTTCTCTTCCACTAATATAGGTTCAGTGGTCATCCCAGCCTAGCTTCCTCACCCAACTATTTCTTCAACACTTTCCAACCAACTAACTCAACTCCGAACCCTTCTTCGGCTCTTTCAAATCAAACTGCAACTTTTCTTCAAACATCTTTATTCGCTAACCCTTCGCCAACCATCTCTACACCCCCCCCCCATTCTTGTTCCCAACTGCTGCTGCCTCCCTTTTTGTTGCAGGAACACTTAACAGCAGCTAGAGAACACCAAGCGACCAACGCGCAACTGCCGACAGTCGCCTTTTTTAGGAGGTCCAGAACAATCGTCATCGAACGCTCCCGTCCTCGCTCGCGACAATCTCCCGCCTCAATCGAGTGACACTACTAATCGCCACCTGAACCGCAATCCGAGTCAGCCAATTGGTACCATAACCCGTTCTGGACGCGTTGTAAGGAAGCCTTGCTGCTATATAGACTAAAATTTATGTAAATACCTTGTGTTGTGCGAGCTTTTCCCTCGGTGGGGTAGTATTGTAGCGGTCTATACCTCTACAAATGAAATATTTATTCATATATATATATATATATATATATATATATATATATATATATATATATATATATATATTTATAAATATATATATACGAGTATATATATAATTTCAAGAAGGGTTGATAACCCTGACATAATTCGGGAGATTGCTACTCCCGCTCTCCCAAGCGTCTTAAAATTAACCCATGAGGTTCATTCGCTTTGCTGCCTTCGCATCGGTGAAACA
The DNA here is from genome assembly GCA_963969495.1 of Ceratothoa steindachneri. Classification (NCBI taxonomy): domain Eukaryota; kingdom Metazoa; phylum Arthropoda; class Malacostraca; order Isopoda; family Cymothoidae; genus Ceratothoa; species Ceratothoa steindachneri. Next base: position 189,647,126 of record OZ018324.1, on the reverse strand, counting down.
GACCCATTCAACTCCGTTATAATCCAATGAACAACTTTATCCAATCAAATTACTTATAATACAATCCATTTAACGATAATACAATTTATAATTCAAATTATAATCCAATTAATAAATCAATTACTATTTATAATTTATCAATCTATTTATCAAACTATTTACAAATTACTATTTAACAATTATACAATCTATTTATCTATTACTTATAAACTATTTATTAATTTAATTGCAATCAACCAATTACTATATATCTATTATCTATTTACTCATTTAACAATTACCAATTATCAATCCTCATTTGTTATACTCTAATTACCAAACCAAATTTACCAATTGTAAATCCATTCCCGTTAACTCATTCAAATTTAATTCACACGTAAATTTCAATCAAATCATAAACTGTTACTGTATAAATTCACCTTTAAATAATTTACCTGTTTATTCAATAATATATATATTTTTCGTAACCCTTTGTTTTTAATTTACGTATTTCCCCCAACCTCACACAGATTAAGCCTCAGGAATTCGTCTGCAAAATTTAGACTTCGCGTTAGCATTTAACTTCATTCCCTTGAATAACGAAATATAGGTTTTTATGTTTATTGTGATCTGAGAGCTATCTAGGATATTGCCGAAATATTCATCTAAAACCTATAAGATTACCTCAAGACGTACTCAAATTCTATCAACATACTAAAGACACTAAACCAACTAGACCACCACACAGCACTGCCCGACGAGATAACGAAAGGGTACCAAGTCCGCACACTAAAGACGAACCCCCTGTGCCGACTTTCTCTACCCAAGTTCCAGCTACACTTCCACAGACAAAAAATCCCTACATTGCGGCGGCGACCGCGTCGTTGTCAACCTTAAGTGCCCCTACCTCTCGAAGACACCGTTAGCTATACGGCGTCCACACAAAAATATCCCACACACTCACTCTGGCTCCGCCCCTGCCCACCCTCCACTCACGAAACCCTCGTCGCCGCAATAGGGGCAACCTCAGCACCCACATCTACCCAGGTACTCCCCCCTAATTCTACAGCTACCCCAACCCTCATCACAACACCTACACACGATCGTGCAACAACACAATCACACACATACACTGCAATGGGATCTCACAACACCAGCCACTGGACACACCTGGCCGCTATGATCTCCACACTGGCCTCCGAGCTATCAAGAGGGGACCCTTGACTATATAGCAAATATATTAATAAGTTCTTTGCCCCAAACGAGATAGAGCAGATAGTCTTCTCCGAACGACTATTTGCCATTCTCCAAGAGGACAATAGAAGCAAGCCAGCACTCTTACCCACACCTAGTTATATACACATATTACCAAACACAATGATCTCACAGCTCTTATCACAACATACCCCTCCGCCACCACCCCTCACCCCGACTTGGCCTTTTTGCCTTTTTAGTTTTTTCATAAAATTGGTTATTACTCTTTTGATTCATTTAGTACTAATGTTATTTCTTTCAGGGTTTTTTTAAAAATTAATACCAATTTTTTTTTTGTCTTTTTGTGTACCTTTTAATCAATTTAGTTGTATACTCTCAATATTTTTTATAGGAAAATAGCACAACTTTCTTATTCCATTTAACCTTTAGTTCAAATTCTTTTCTTTTTCCCAACTTTAATGACATTATAATTAATTTTTTTACAATTTTAATCTTAGAACCTGAAGATGGGCATGTTGCCCGAAACGTTGTTTCCAAAATTGAAATAAATATATGTACTTGAGCATCTTCTGCGTCCTTGCCTTCGCTGTGAAATTATATATATATATATATATATATATATATATATATATATATATATATATATATATATATATATATATATATATATATATATATATATATATATATATTACCTTATGCAGATATTCGTTCCTTGCCAAGAATGAAAAAATGAACGACAAAGGAGCATGAAATTAACTTGGTAGGTTGTAAACTTATGAGATACGTAGGGGAAAGGAGGAATCAGTCTCGTTGAGTGTTTTTTTTTTAATATAGAGTGACTCTAATATTTTTAATAAATGGACTGAACGAGACCCAGAGAGAATGGAAAATCGTTCCGATGAAATAAGCTGGCCAGTATTTTCTGCAAGATTTCGTATGCAGGAGAATTCGGGTGAGGTTAAGGGTCTTTGAGTTCTATAAGATAATCCAAGATGTTTATTGACTCTCTGTTTAATATGTAGGCTAGTCTGGCTAACGTAGCAAGCATTGCAGCCAGACAGTTGAATTGATATACAACAGAGGATCTCAACATCGGATCAATAGGATCTTTATAGTTGAAGAAAGAACCCTAATAATTATCATTAATATATATCAAGTTAAACTGGCATTGCGGTAGAAGGCTTTGCAAAATTTTCTTAAGGGTAACGTCCAAAGAAGTGGAGGGACCAATAAATTGGAGCTTAATAAAAATACGCTGTTTTGAAACAGTGGTGTATATGGGGGCAGGCAGATATAATTTGTTTAAGAAAGCTTTTGTATACTTGTCAAATAGGTGTATAGAAAAAATGTTAAGTGAAAAATATGTTCTCAGAAAACCGTCGGCAATCGCTTATACGAGGGGCGGTCAATAAGTTTTGCAATTCCGATATAAGGAAACGAGATATGAGGAAAAGTGTTTTATTATTTTTCAATATAACTACCCTCGACTTCAATGCACTTGCGCCACTTGTCCCTGAGGCTTCGAATTCCCGAAAACCAGAAATCTCCCCATTGCTGTTCAATCCACTCCTGGACGGCGAGCTGGACATCTTCATCGTCCCCAAACCGGCGTCTACGCAGTGCAGCCTTGAGCTGGCAGAATAAAAAGTAGTCGCTAGGGGCCAGATCTAACCTGTAGGGGGGATGGTTGAGCTCCTCGAATCCGCACTCGGCAGGGCAGCTTGTGCAACTCTGGCCTTGTGGACTTTGACGACGTTGAAGTCGATCATGGGGCGTGAGGTTTCGTGAGGTTTCTAGGGACCCAACGGGCAGAGACCTTGGTCATGGCCAAATTGTCGTGAATGATGTTGATAACACTTCCATGTGATATTCCAAGTTCTCGTTCGATTTCTTCAACCTTCACCCGTCGATTTTCGATGATTATCCTATCTACACAGGCTACATTATCCTCGTTGGTCACGCCTGACGGGTGTCCTGGATGGAGGACATCTTCAAAGGACTCACGACCATGGCGGAACTCCCTATTCCAGCGAGCAATGGTTGCATAGGAAGGGGCGGTGTCGGTGTACACTGCAACCATGCGTTCATGGATCTCTTTTGCATTCTTGCCTTCCTTGGTCAAAGATTTGATCACTGCGCGGTGCTCAACCTTCTCTATTGTTGAAAACTTTGTGACTGACGATCTGCGATCAGCTACTGCTTCTGAAAATGATATGTGTATACAACGAAACGCGTCAGGCCAATAAAGAAATTCGTTTTGCTTAGTGAATCAATTTCTGCCCTCGTGCATCACTACTTTCTAAAGCGGAATATATATATATATATATATATATATATATATATATATATATATATATATATATATATATATATATATATATAACATCAAGGTTAAGAATCAAATGGATAAAATTCAACTTATTATTTACTATAAAACAACAAAAGCCAACAATCTCCTTATGAAAAACTACATCTGCCAAAACTCCTCGAATCTCAAGTCAACCAACATAGTTTACGAGTTCATCTGCCCCAATAATGACTGCAAGCTTTATAATAACTCTCAATATATTGGCATGACAACTACCACATTTTCCAGACGTTTAACTATGCATCTGCAAAGCGGAGGGCCTAAAAGTCTTATGGAGAGCGCGCATAACTTCAACCTAACGAGAGATATTCTAGTTGACAACACAGTAATTAAAAGAAAAGAGGGAATTAAAGCTAGGCTGAACATCTTAGAAGCCATTTTAATAAAGGAAGAAAAGTCGGCCATCAATAGTCAAGCGTTAAGTTGAAATCGAACATTAAAGTTGTTTTAAAATTCCACTCGCCGGATTAGCTCGTTCCCTCTAACGTTACGATCAACCAGACGGAATAAATATTCCCTAAAAATCGGTTTCTTTCAGTCCGATCTAACTCCACATTTCATTGGTAAAGGAGGAAAGAATATATCAAGACGCTCCGAAGATGATCGAATAAGATCGAAAGCTTAGCAATTTAGTTTGGTTTTTACCAAACTCATTCATTTCAAAGAGAAATGAATACAGGACAAATTACCTACCATTTACAAGATAGAATAAAAAAGACAGTTGGAAAAATAGAAAGTTGCCAAAGGATATTAACTGAGGCGAAATACACCATGGTCTTCAATAAAATTTGCATTCAAGAAAGACTGCTACCCATCTACATTAATATATATATATATATATATATATATATATATATATATATATATATATATATTGGTTGGTGAGGAGCAAGGAATGAATTTCGTTTTTGTTCTTCGATGCATTTATAGGTCGGAGTCAGAGTACGGTTCGCTTTTCTTTTTGCAGAAAAGGTGCAACTGGTTCGCTGTGTGTTTAGGTCGACCAGGAAGTTGCTGGAAATCGATCTCACCAACGACGAATTGAGCAAGCACTAATGTCACACGAGGGATGGACACAAAATAGGAGTGTTTCGTACCCGATATCACAGAAATGCGAGAAAGCGCGTCCGGTACAACATGTTTAGAACCACGAAGTAGCGGAGTGAGAGGTACACACCAAGTAGTTCTTTTGACAATATACTGCAGCTCTGTTAGAAAGGAGTTAAAGATTTAGAGAAGAATGCAAGAGGTAACCAATAGTTATCAACCTTATGCTGCAGCGTCGTACTTACGTGGGTAGTTGACGCATCCAAAGCAACGCTTATATGAAACCCGAGGCATAGATGGGCTAATGAAACGGCTGAAGTAATAGCCTCTCTCGTATAAAAGAAAGCTGAAAAGTTTGCACGCCTCAGAAGACCATGGCAGAGAAGTGTTATTCTTTCTGACAGAGTAGAGTGTGTAGAGCTTATATAGGGCAAGAGACGCCGTGAATAAATATGTGGTAGAAATTCACCATACCACAGAACCGCCGAAGTTGCTTGAAGGAAGAAGGTCAGAGAAATCGCGAATAGTAGCAATTTTGTCCTTGAGAGGACGAACTCCGCCAGAAGAAATGTGGTGGCCAAGAAAGGAGAGTTGCGTGTCACCAAGAAGACACGTATGAGTTTTGCGTAAGACAATATTCTCTTCCAAATGAGTGAAAACCTGACGAAGGTGAGACAAATGTTCATATAAGGATGAAGAAACTATCACTCTGCCGTCTATGCAGCAAAAGACACAAGTACGATCCCTCAGAACCTGATTAATGAAACCTTGGAGGGTCTGACCACTATTTCGTAAACCATAGGGTATACAAAGTATTTCATAGGACCTAAAAGGTATGGTGATAGCTGTCTTTTGGATATCAACTTGGTGAATAGGGATCTGGTTGAAAGCACGAACCAGATCAAGCAAAAAGAGAAGAGTTAAAATCCGAAAGGTAGGGTAATGGATACCTTTCGGATATAGTCTGTGCGTTCACACGTCTATAATCCCCCACAGTGTGAAATACACCAGGTGTATTCTTCGGTACAACGTGAAGCTGAGAGGCCCAAGGGGACGTTGATGAACGGGCAATTCCATCATCCGTTAAGAAAATAAACTTCTTCATTGCCATGAGTCTATCTAAGTCTAATCTTCGCGGAGAGGAGAATACAGGAATTCCGGTCGTCCCAATCCTATCCACCACATTGTGTTTAATAGACCTATCTTCGATGGTGGGAAGGAAAGACTAAGAAACTCTTGCATAAGGCGCTTGAATTGGAGCTCAGAGGGAGGGAGACTGACCAAAAGAGAGAACCATTTTAAAAGAAAAAGAACCTGCAGCAGTTAGTGAGTTTGTACAATCTAAAGCTCGCGATTGCGAGAGACAACCAAGAGGTCATGGACGGAAAGGAAATCCACACCAAATTTTAGACTAGTTACCTCGGCAACAATGAAAGTCCATTAAAAAGCGACGGAAGCCGAGGGAAATTGAGAGGTTACGCTTCCATAGGTTCTTATATCCGAGGAATTTGCAGATTTAAGAAATAAATCGGAGGGAGAACAAGCGTAAACGGTGTGAGAGGTCGGGATTACACTGCATTCAGCACCAGTGTCAACCAGGTAAAAAAAAAATCCAGAAATTGGTAAAAACTACGGAAAGGAGGACCAGCATGAAGAAATAAAGAGGAGGCAGAGGAGGTAGACCCTTTTACCTCTTGCCTTTTTAGTTTAAATTAGTTGAAGAAATTAAATGACTTAGAACATTAGAGTGAGAGTGAATTGGTTGTTGTGGAGACGAAAGTGGTGGATTAAAGTGTAGGTCTGCAAGCATTTTACGTCTTGTCCACAATATTTGTTTTGGTACCAGCACCAATTAGTTGATTGTATGAAAGTAACACTGAAAAAGCATGACGATGAGAAGAAAGAATGGGAATATAATGAGTAGTAATGTTAGTAAGGTTGTATATAATGTACAGCATTACCAGCATATTTCTCATAGTACCAGCATAGACCCTTTGGTTATAGTAAGGAAATTTAGGAAGGTGATGATAGGCGGAAGAAGGATGAGAAAAGGAATGCTGCAACTCACCTTTTGTGCTGTAATGCTTACGTTGGTTTCGCTTTCGGAAGGATGAACGGTGCCTACTGCTCTACCCCTCCCCCCTTCCCTGCTTATGAATCTGCTCTCGTTGTGTCCATTGGCGCGGTTTCAGCGCACGGATTTGATTTTTAATCCTTTCTACCGTGGCAGTAAAATCCGGTGCGTAGGAGTTGAATGCTGGCTACGTTCCGGCTGGTCGTCGGAAGACTATCAGTACACTAACCTGCGAAATATTGGCGCTATAATTTTGTGCTAGGCTATAAGGGACAGCTCCCCAGTCCACATACGGATTAATATAGAGTTCTTCAGCTGCCTTATCCAACTGTTCTAAATTGCTGAGGGAAGTTATTAATATTAGAAGTCTAGTATGCTCTGGTATCTCATGCATGGGTATTTCCGTGAGTAGTGAGTCTAATAGTTTATATTGAACACCTTTAGCTCTGATGAGCTGTTTTAAATGCTCCAGGAAACGCATGGGACATCGATGGCCCATTTGCTGGATTTTAAATAATTCCCGCAAATCTTCCACCTGTGTCTTCCCAAATTATCTTTGGAAAGCCTTTTTCAACTCTTCCCATGTCCCTATCCTCCCACTATCAAACTGAATACCCCGATAAAGCATAAATACTTATTGATGCATTATGTTTAATGCACAGAATACTCTCTTGATTGGTGATGGCGTGATTATTCAAGATCATCTCACGGTGGGCGCCAAATTGCCCAAAAAGAAGGATGGAGATCATACAGATTATTTCCAAGTTTCCCAAGGATAGATGTGGGAGGAGAAGAAAATGAGACATTCAAAAGTTAGTTGTTGTGATGACCCACATGTAAATGTGGCTTTTCACCATCATGTCGATGATGGCTTTGGGAATTTCTGAGAAACCAGGGATTAAGTTGCTGGAGAACCCTACTTTTGGAAGGCAGCTTTCTTTGCATGATCGTGTTTTATCCTTTGTCGAAACATTAAGAATCCAAGGGACACTAGTGTTTTTGGGAGGAAATTGCACTTTGCTAGTTTTAATTTTAGGTTTACCTCTTTCAATATATCGAATACATGCTGGTGCCTGGTAAAAGGGTTGGTAGGGCCTTGTGAAAAATATGATATCGTCGAGATAAACTGGAAGCTCTACGCCTAATAAATGACTAATTTCAGTAAACTAAATTGATAGTGCTTAAAATTCGTACTGAAATTCGTATATGGTTGGGACTCAGAGGTGACCTCCATTTGCCAATATCCACTAGTTAGATCTACTGAAGAAAAGTATTCAGACTTCCCTACATTTTGGATTGTTTCGGTCATGTCCAGTATTGAAAACCGGTCCGGGAGGGTGACACTGTTTAGGCGTCTAAAATCTATGATACTTGTATCATATATTGATATTAGTATCATATGGGAGACTACGGGCTAACTGAAGGCTTAATGATCCCTTGTCATAATGTCATAATTTTTTTCTCTACAACTTAAAACTGTGAATGGGGGAGTCTCTAGGAATGTTTGTGTATTGATCTCGTCCCGGGTTTCAATTTAATTTAGCTCACCCCAAGTTGTTTCCCGATGAAGCAATAACATCGCAATTTTGCACTAGGAGATCAAGTAGATTGTCCTGCACATTTGTTGCTGATAACGCAGGTGAAGTTTTAAAATTGTCTGTCATACATAACTGGTATATCTCTCGCAATTCGCTTATATATATATATATATATATAATATATATATATATATATATATATATATATATATATATATATATATATATATATATATATATATATATAGTTACTTGCTCGTTTTTGGCTTGCACCACTTGTATAGGAGTTTCATTATCCTCTTAGGCGATTTCTACTTGTGTTGTAGAGCCGAGTTTCTGGCCATTAACTAACTCAACTATGCATGATCCGGTGTTTAACACCTCTGCAAGGACTGACCCTTCCTTGCTATGACAGATAGATTCCGTAACAAATAATCCTCTTTGATCCGCTCATCTGACCATAATTTTGAGCCTGATAACCAGCGTCGGCAGTGTTCAACATGTATTTTTCTTCTATTTCTAATTTGATTATCAACGAGATAACGCTTCTCAAGCATTTTCGTACTTGAAATCGATTCCTAACAGCAATTTGGTTGAAAAGGCAACTCGGTCTGCTACAATTTGGCCTAGAACTAGGTACGCAGCATCGTCTACACGCATGCAAATAGAACTCTATTTCTCCCAAACTGAGGATATTGCGTCTTTGCGCATCACGCAACCTCGCATGGGGTCTGATTATTTTATATCGGCAAGGATATTGATTTATCAATTTTCTTCACAAAAGCTCGTTTCACTACTGAACTGGCCGCTCCGGTATCCAACAGAGCAGTAGTCGGCAGTCGTCTGGCAAAGAGACTCGACGTAGTGGTTGCCCTTCTATGATTAAGACCACGCACGGCGCAGGGGCTGAAAGTAAAAGGGCTGTATGGCTTTAAGGTTTATTTAGACTACAGGATTTGTTTAGATTGTCCATCTCGATCTACAGTTTACAAGATTTATATCCAAGACTAATATGGGAGAAGTTAGGGCTCATTTACCAATAACATGTCAATTAGAATGAGCTATTACCTAATTTAATGAGAGTTTTTCTAATGCTATATTGGGCGGGAAGAGATATTGCAGGTTTTGAAGAGTTTACCAATACAGCACTAAGAAGAATAGATCACTTTTCAACATTGTTGGTTGACTCACTACCTTAACGACCAGTGGGGGTGGGCAACTTTTCTACTCTATCTTGAAAAATGCGTGGCGCCGGAAGCATATGACTCATTCATAAAAGTATTTTGATTTTAAAAAAGGTTCGAACCTTTTTTTTTTAATATTTAATCAAATTTGTTGGCAACATCCTGCGTTTGCTACCTACAGGTCGTTTTATTATGCTTTAAAATTACTGCGATTTGAACAAATGAAGTATAGAATAGCTATGATTAACAAGTAGGAGATTTGATACAAAGAACGAATGTCATATCCTGTGAAGAGTTGAGCTTTTTAAATATAATGTACATTTCGGCGAACTGATGAGCGCTTAATTTAATAAATATATATTTATATATATATATATATATATATATATATATATATATATATATATATATATATATATATATGTATATATATATATATATATATATATATATATATATATATATATATATATATATATATATATATATATATATATATATATATATATATATATATATATATATATATATATTTATATATATATATTTATATATTATATATATATATATATATATATATATATATATATATATATATATATATATATATGTGTGTGTGTGTGTGTGTATATATGTGTGCAAGATAAAAACCAGCCATAATTTCGACCAATTTATTGCGAAACCAGGTTTCGACGGAGACATCCGTCATCTTCAATCACTCGGAAACAAATAAATACAGAAGGATGTTTAACCTAACGGGACATAAATTTAAAAGTCAGAATTTAATCAAGGGGTTGGTATGGAACGACATTTTTTAGCAAAGGCCGGATGAATCTTCTTCTTATCAAGGGATTAGTGTTGAATCGCCCATCGGAAGAATTCAACTTTGGAATTTCATTTATGAGGGGTAATTCTGTAAGGCATCTATTTATCTAGTTGTGGGAATTATGAAATATTTTGGCATTATCAATGTCAAATGAATAGTCTTCATTTGACATGCGTAAGAACAGGCTAGAAGATAGGCTCCCACGGCGCATGCGCATTTGGGTTCCTTCATTCTCTTGAGGAATATGTTGCTTTCACCAAAGAATATTTGAACCCTCATTTTACATAGGAGAGACCGGAAGAACATTAATAAAACGAATTTATGAACATAAAGGTGATGTCAGACGAAGCAATACCCCATTTAGTATTTTTAATCGTATTAGCAATTTTTACCACTAAATTGACTATTCAAAGGCACAAATCATATATACTTGTAAAGATTTCCGTAAAAGAAAAATAGTAGAATCTATATTGATAGGAGAAATTCCCAATTTTAATTTGTCAGATGGGCAATTGAATTCAGCCCCCATTCCCGTAACCTCATCGTAAACAGCTTAATCAACCATCTTAGACTCGCACCCCCTGATTAATGATCTTTTTCCCCCATTTTGTGTTTTTTTATTTTTTTTTCTGATCTGTACGCTATTTATAGACTTTTTTAACAACTGCATTCTCAGTATACGACTGAAGAGGGTATGATAAAGTACATAATAAGACTAGTCTCGTAAATTAAACTTTTGGCTCCTATACAGTGGTTTCACTATCATATACCATAACTTGCCATTGAGTTCTTATATATATATATATATATATATATATATATATATATATATATATATATATATATATATATATATATATATATCAGTGGCGACTCCGGCACGCGGCCTCTTCGGGCTTATAACCCGATTATAAATTTAGTAAAGTGAACGTGTATCTGCAAGTTAATTTAATTTCTGCCAACATTGACCTCAAGTAAGTAATTGCAGCCCAATAACTCGGGCTCCTTTTATTGAGCCTAGTCGTGTCTAGTGGTCGTCCTAGAGGTGCCCTGTGTCAAAAAATATCATTCCTAACGGACGTCCTCCCGACATCGTTCACACGTGCTTGACTCAGGCTCAGAAGTTACAGCCCGAGTTGTTATATATAATCGTAGAAATTCAAAGTAAGTAAATTCAATGTTTTCTTGAAACAATAGATTTATATAGAGATTATGATATAAATTCAAATCTATGAAAGATTTCCGTTCTACAATATTCTTAAAGGAGCGAAAAATTATCCAGCAACTCGGGCTAATACGAACGAGCCTGGTAGGTGTAAAAGACTAACTGGCATCTCTTGTTAAGAGTACATTACAGGCGCAAGTCACATCGCTCTCTGGCTAATGTTTGTTGTGCACGCCGCTGTCGTTATTTGATTGCTGTTATTCTCTGCGTCTTGTGTGTGAAGATTAGTTGTGTTTTGCAGGGTTGCTTTATTTTTACCCTTAACTTAGAAATGGAAAAAGACAGAAAGCTAGATATAAAAAATAAGCCATTTGGGGATAGAAATATTGCGGAAAACGTGAAACGCCATCAAACCAAGACCACTGGATTTCATGTATAAATGAAGTAAGTAATTTTTATATTAAAACTCTATTTCTGTCTTATTGTTAAATTATCAGTGCACATATACATGTATATATATATATATATATATATATATATATATATATATATATATATATATATATATATATATATATATATATATATATGTAAGTCTGCGGTCTGCATTACGTCCCTTGCGTTCTTTTATACATGAAAGGCAGATTCAAAGTACTTTCAAACTTGTTCAGTTCATTATCATGGAATGATAATGAACTGAACAAATTCGAAAATACCTGGAATCTGCCTTTCATTTTCCTGTGTGATTTTTTTGCATTTATTGCTCTACTACTCACGCGCTACTTGTGAGTTTCTCATATATATATATATATATATATATATATATATATATATATATATATATATATATATATATATATATATATATATATATATATATATATATATATATATATTATTGAAGGCGACTGCTAACTTATTGTTAATTGTTTTCTTTTCGAGTCTTTCGATTTGTCTTATATGTATTCCGTTTTTGGTCTTGGCTTAACCCGTGGATTAGTTCCCCAAAATTCAGTAGAATGTCGTGAAGCCCGAGGTCAGAAAACTGGTTCAGTTCACTAAGCAAAATGAAACTATTCATTGTCTTGACGCGTTTCGATATATACAAATATCATTTTCAAAGGCTAAACAGCTATGGATTAAGATACAGAGCTTTATACTTATATGTAAGATTTGACTTATTAAGCCAGGAAAAAAAGAAAGGACGCACACATAATATTGGAATCTCTTTCATTGAAGGAAGTTTGTCATATTATGAAAAAAGTAATGATTAAACAAGAAAAAAAGAATCAATGGCTCAAAAGAATTTACAAACGAAAAAAAAGGAAATAAAAGAGAAAGCTAAAAAAAACGATTCAAAGAGAAGAAAAGAAAAGGAAGAAAAAGAGAAAAAAATTAAATCCTTTGTTTTATGCCAAGAAAATATTCATGGATCTGAAAAAAAAACAATTTTCCGAAGATCATCTTGAAGGCGAGCAGTATTTCCTTCCTTTGCAACATTCATACCAAGCTTGGTATCATGGGTAAATTTAGAAATCTTCGCGACCATGCCATCGTCCATGTTGTTGACGTAGATAATGAACAGTAGTAGTCCTAGGACAGAACTTTGAGGAACACCGCTAGTAACGGGCACCCACTCAGAAGCCTGTCCATTTAACACCACCTGTTGCCGTCTGCCGTTTAGCCAGTTCTTTATCCAACTTGCTACATTTCTATCTACGCCCAGCGCACGCACTTTCCGAAGGAGGCGGCGGTGTGGTACCTTATCAAAGGCTTTTTGAAAGTCTAAGTAGCTAACATTCACCGCCTTATCCCAGTCGTGCTCACTGAAAACGAAGTGGAAGAATTCAACAAAATTCGTTAGGTATGACTGTTGTCTTCGGAACCCGTGCTGGGAACTCCTCGATCGCAAGTTGGGCTTTAAATATGACGTTATTTTGTCCACCATGATGCTTTCCATCAGTTTACCGACTATTGAGGTTAAGCTAATAGGTCGGTAGTTCGACGGCTGGCTAGGGTATCCTTTCTTGAAGATAGGAGTCACCTCAGCTTCACGCCAGTCTCTAGGATCGCATCCGGTCCGGATTGACATGTTGAAGATTGTGCTCAGATGTCATGACACTTGATCGCGCATTTCTTTCAACACTTTAGGTAGAAACCCGTCCGGGTCAGAGAACTTATTCGTCTTTAGATCAGTGATATTTTTTTCTATTTCTCCTTGGGTGAAGTCCATTTCCTCCAGTTTTTGCCCAAGTAAGAATCAGTGGGCTGGGCATGGGACCACACTCTTCAGTAAATACTGAAGAGAAGTGGTCGTTCAGGAGGTTAGCATTTTCTTCATCTGAGTGACTTAATGCCACCGCCTCATTCATTAAAGGGCTAATCGTGCGATGGATTGGTTTACGGCTGTTTACATAACCAAAGAACTCCTTGGGATTCTCCTTGCAAAGTCTCGTCACTCGGAGCTCTTCGGCACGCTTTGCCCCCCTTATGCTGGACTTCACTCTCCTAGCTAGCCTACAGTAGTCCTCAAAGTCTCCAGAAATATTTTACTGACTGTGCACCGTTCTCTTCTCCCTCAGCAGTTGACCAATTCTTCAATTAAACCACTTTGGTTGAACAGAAGACTGACGAAGGCTTTTCAAAGGGATGAATCGTGATTGAAGACTCATGAACGTAGTTTTGAATCTATTCCACGAATCTCCAACATCCTCGCACACTTCTAGCCTCGCATCAGTCAATCCAGCACGAAGACCTGCAAAGTCTGGTATTCTCAAATCAAGTTTACTAGTCGCAGACCCTACCTTAGGGACCTTGACTATAGATCTAACTATTCGGTGATCACCTGACCGAGCTCTTAGCCTACAGAGATATCCTCAACGATGTCATACTCAGAGGTGAAAACCAAGTCGAGGGTATTATTGCCTCTCGTCGGCTCTCTCACCCATTGAGTCAGGAACTCGTTGTTCGCGAACTCCAGAAGTAGTGCGTTCTCACCACAGGGTTCTCTGGTTCCCCAGTCAACTTGGGTATTAAAATCACCCATTGCGATACACACACTGTCTTGAGCAAGTTCACCCGGTATAGATTCCCAGTCCTTTACAACGAGTTGGGCAGGGGGTCTGTAAAGCAGCAGGGTCCTATATCTGGCAGGACCTATATCTAGGTCAACTCCTAGTATCTCCAGGTCGGATACAATGTTGCAGTTCGTCGATTTGAGTGTATACTTGACATACAACATCACACCGCCACCCTCTCTCTCTGGCCTATCTTTTTGGAAGAGTTGGTAACCTGGAATCATGAATTCACCTTCAAAACCTCGGTTTGAGGTTTTTACCCACAACTCTCTTATGGATACCATTTCAGGTTCTTCCGTTGCTAAGAGGCCACGAAGTTCAAGAAACTTGTTTCTGATTGACCTCGCATTAAACAGAAGAACTTTCAGGGAGTCCCCAAATATAGGACTCCCTACGCTCTTCATTTTCCCGTCTTACTTGTCTCTCTATTCTCTTTTGGTGGTATGGTGGCATCCTTTCTAGCGAACTCCGCGAAGGTCGTTCCAGGGGTGACTTTGGCGTACTGGCGCACATCCGCCCTCACTCTGGGCCGGACCTTCCTTTGAGTCCGCTCCACGACATCTTGTATCAGGTTTGAGAGTACAGCCCTTCCTTTAAAAGAAAGGTGCACCCCATTCCTTTGGTAGATATCGTTTTAGCCATAAAGATGTGGTAGGGGTTGACAAAAAACACCCCCTCCGCCTCTGCCGTACATAAATCTGCTAGTCGTCGGTTCAATGAGACGTTCCTCGAGTGAGCGATCCGGCTTGGACCTCTTCTCGGGACCATCCCGATCACGACACGTCTGCGGATTTTGAACCTACAGTCATCCACAGTACCCATGACCGTCTGGAGGATCTCGCCTATAGGGCCTACCCTACCTCCTCTGAGGTAGAGGTCGTTTCCACTTACCATCAGGGCAACGACTGAACTCTTATAAATATGTGATTTCTCAGCCTCTACTCTTATCTGGTGGTTCCCACGTCCTGGGAGGCACCTTACTATCACACTGGTGCGAATGCGGGCCGCTAGTATGGGTTGTAGATCCTTTAATTGAGAATCACTGATAAGGGTGACCCTCGCACATTTGGGTGCAGAGGACAGAGTCTTCCCTTTCCGAAGCGGCTTCTCTGTTTCCTCTTTCTTCTCCACATTTTTCTTCTTTTTCTTCTTTCTTTTTTCTTATCTTCCTTTGGTTTCACTTCTGTTTCTTCTTTAACTTCTTCTGTTTCTACTTTCTCTTCTTTTTTTCTTTTCTTTCTTCCTCTTTCTCTTCTTCTTTTTGGCCCGTTGAGCCAGTCCCGCAACAGCTGACTCCAGCTCTGGGACGTTGGAAGTCTGGCGTGGCACTGCCGATGCAGTGCTCGCTTCTTGGGCGAGGGTCTGTCTCGTCGGCGGATCCACACTTGTCAGTGGGAGATACATCGTAAGCTGACTGGACCTCTAGTCTGGAGGACAACTCGGTGATTCTGTCCTCGAGGCAACGATGCTGACGCGTGTGTTCAGACTCTAGGTTCTGCACTTTCCTCTCCAGTGCTTTAGATTTTTCTTCAGATGATCTATATAGATCATTGAGCTCTTACACTTCTCCTTTAAGGACACAGTCAGTGCAGATATATATATATATATATATATATATATATATATATATATATATATATATATATATATATATATATATATATATATATAGAGAGAGAGAGAGAGAGAGAGAGAGAGAGAGAGAGAGAGAGAGAGAGAGAGAAAGAGAGAGAGAGAGAAAGAGGGAGGGAGAAAGAGAGGTCTAATGAACCTAACAGAGACTCGAGGGGAATTGGAAAAAAAAATATTGGTGCTAAAGGTCAAGAGCCAATAAATACTGGTTATAGGGTTATGTGCCGATGGAGTTTAAGAGGAGATGAATAAAACTCACATAGTAGTTAGGCGATACCTAAGTGTAAGAAAGAACGAGTATATGTGCGTGCACAACCTTTGTGTGCATAGATCACTACAGATATACAAAAATTGTCTTCGCTTCACTACTCATCCTTACAGATGACCTGTCTGGCTCTGGCAACGAGCTTTTAGGCAATTTTCTTTTTAAAGATTCCCAGTACATATGTCCTAATAATTTATTTTAGGTCTATTTTTTTACAGATCCATGAATATTTTCTAGGCATAGAAAAGAAAACACTTTTATTGTTATACATAGGCTTCATGATTTAAAAAAAAAAAATTTCTTCCTTTTCTTTTCTTCTCTTTTTAATCGTTTTTTAGCTTTTCTCTTTTATTCCCTTTTTTTCGATGGTAAACCTTTTTGAGTCATTGATTCCTTTTTCTTGTTTAATCTTTCATAATAACACGAACTTCCTTCGATGAAAGAGATTTCACTATTATTTGTGCATCCTTTCTTTTTTCCTGGTTTATTAAGTCAAATCTCTTGTTTTTATCCTCTACATTCTCATTAACAATATTGCTTGAGAAATTCACAATAGCCTTTTTCCATTACTTATCTCTATAATAAAGTAGATACAATACAAACTATATGTATAATGAAGTAACTCTAACACCTAAATCGTTTGATGTTGTTGCATTTCTTCCCAAGAGCAGATGATCTCTGTTCCCTCCGACCACTTGAAAGATCAAGGAAGAAAGCCTTTGAGCCTACAGCCTATGATGTAGGCTTATGATATCCGAAGCAAAGGTTATTGAAATAAAAAAAAGCACATCTCGTCAAACAAAAAATGAAACTCAGTGCGAGCCTAGTTTATCAAAATTATCTAAATTTATTATACATACTCAGCAGGTAAATTTGAAAATATGCATAAATGTTTATCCGTGGCGAAACACCAACGAAATATAGATTTAGTTATTATTTTTTAAACTTTATTTCCAATCTATCGATGATTTAGAAATTTAATATTATTTTCTTCCATTTATCTATTTTAATAATTGATTCGAATTTACCGTAGATAACAGGTGTTATTCTTGATTAATGGGGATTCATTGTGTATCGGCAGAGAGAAAGTGTCCCTTGCTTAATAAGAATAGAACACTCGCCAATCCACGTAGAGCTTTGATCTTGATTTAAATGCATACTATAAATATTCTTATTTTGGAGAAAATCATCACAAGCGATTCATATACTTTGCCCTCACTTCTTCGGCATTCTATAAATGAATGCAGAGAATAAAGTGCCTATGGTAAAACATGGTCTGTATTATCGGGGAGATCAAGTTCAATTGTATTTTTACTTAATTTTCGTTAATATATTTAGCGCGATTCTGCTTATATTAAAATACATAAAATCAAACGGGGAACTGTCAATGTTCCAGAGAATGACTTATGCTCTACCATTCCGATAACCATAGGTGTCGATAGATGTCCCATGTAAATACTATTAATTAACTTTGTAGTTATTCCGTTAACCAAAGTAAAGTTTTTAATTTGTTCACGGGTAATTGGATACTTTGCTATTAGTCTTAGCAATCCTTTTCAATCTCTATTTGTGTGGGCGGTGATGGACATCCTTTTCTTACATATAGATAGCTAACGGTTTAATTTTATTTTTATTGATACCTCGGTCAAGAATAACCTTTCCTGGGAGGAAAAGTCAGCTTGCATTTTTCCCTATAAATCAATTTTCTTTGTAGACTCTTTATAGCTCTCTTTTACACGTTCTGAGTTAGAATAGTACCCACCAGGCGAAAGAAATGTTAACTTTCTTCTTCTGTAAAGTTTAATAATGATTCGAAATATTTCATAAGATATTTATTACCGCTAGCCGAAATCCTCGTTTCATTTAAATAGATTTCCACACTTTTAAATAGCGTATGTAGGATATTATTCTTGGGGTAAGCATGTTCATCATCTTCAAAGTATTCCCCATCTGATTTTACAATTCGAGGTTTTATAAAAGGTAAATATTACCAAAAAATGTTCGCTATTTTCTGATATATAATATTCAATTAGAGTAAGATCTGTAGAGCTATTACTAAGCGGGTTAAATGAGCAGTATTTAGTAATCGGTAATTGAAGTTTGAGTCGGAAGAAATGTGAAGAGTTCTAAGTGTTCGAACAAGCGGGGCTAATTGGAAGGAGAGCATCATTTTGTTCGTGTTTACTGATACATTGAAGAAATCTGAATGCATGGAAAGAGTATGAGTTTAATGATTTATATTTAAGGGAAGAATAACTCTTCATTATAATCTGTTTTTCTTATTTTCACACACAATCCCTTCATAATAATCCTGTTTTTTTATTATATAAGGCCCCGGTCACACCAAGCTTACGACCTGTTTTCGACCACCTGCGCCCGAAAATCAAGCGATCGGTCGGTAACACAAAACCTAAAAAGAGGTAGTCGCAGGTGGTGGGCGAGTAGTCGTGCGACCGGTAGGCTACTAGTGGCCGACTATTAGCCCACTAGTGGGCGTCCGGGTGGCGATCAGTGTGGCTGCTACCTGGCATCGGGCGCCGACAACCTACGAGTAGTTGGCCACTGGTGTCCCACTAGTCAGCCACCAGTGGCCGAGTAGTCGGCAACTAGTCACGACCATCAAACTTCTGACAGGTCTCCGGTGACAACCTCTCGTTCGCAACAAGTCTTCGTAGGTCGCTCACTGTTCGGCGATGGCTGGCCCACTAATCGGTGAGCGGTCGTCCAGCGGTCGGCCAACGGTCGTCAATTTATAATGACTTTATATATATGGCGGCTTGTGGTGGCCCTGTACACACCTCTGCCTACATCAGTAGGGTCAACGCCATTGACACTCCACTAGCACCTCACCAACTAGTGATTCTAGCACAACTCGCACTTCAAGAACAGCAGGATGTCATGGCAGTTATCCTTCTCCTGTATTGTCTGAGGCAACTGTTGAAACGCATAAGACGGAGGTATTGGATGCGCCGCTAGATATATCAGCGTGTACAGTACGGCAACTACGCTAACCTGATGGAAGAGCTGCAGATAGAAGACCAAGGTGATTTTGGAAACTATATAAGAATGGAATCTGCAATGTTTCACGAGATTTTAGTGCAGGTATCTCCAAGTTTGACGAAGATAACCACCAACTACAGACAACCCCTGCCTCCTAGACTCAAGCTTGCAGTCACTCTCCGCTTTCTGGAAACCGGTGATAGTTACCACAGTCTCGCTTACAGTTTTCGGGGGCCTCACAACACAATATCTGTGTTCGTGCCCATTGTTTGTGAGGCAATCATCCAGGAGTTTGACCATGAAGTCGTGTCTCTGCCAACTACGGAAGATGGATGGCGGGAGGTCAGCGAGCGTTTTGGTGACCGCTGGAACTTTCCTCATGCATTGGGAGCAATTGACGGAAGCACATCGCCATCGAAGCGCCAAGGAATTCAGGATCTGTCTATCACAACTACAAGAGATTCTTCTCTCTCATTATGCTGGGACTTGTGGATGCGGACTACAGGTTCATGCGGGTTGATGTCGGAGGCAACGGTTCCACCTCAGACTGTACTGTCTTCAATCAGTCCATGCTGAAAGAGGATTTGAGTCCAACTCCCTTGGATTTCCTGCGCCCGACAAACATCCTGGTGTCGATCGACCGACCCCGTATTTCATTGTTAGGGATGATGCTTTTGCCTTGAAAAAGTAGCTCATGAAGCCATTCTCCAGGCTCAATCTATCAAATGAAGAAAGAATCCTCAACTACAGACTGTCTCGCGCCCTCTGGATTGTGGAGAACGCTTTTGGAATACTCTCAAATAGATTTTGTTGCCTGCTCACCACACTCCAACTTCACCCAACGCGAGTGCAGTCAGCCGTGCTAGCATGTGTCTGCCTTCACAATCTCACGACAAGAAACAATCCAAGATCACACAACGCCTTTGTGGACCGGAAGACGGAAGATCACAACCTTGTCCCTGGCGCATGGAGGAACAACGCTGAACTGACCGGAGACGAGTAACCACTGACTCCTACTGAAGCATATCGGGTGGGGAAGGAGCTCCGGATGTACCTGAAGGAGTACTTCAATGGCGTTGGTGCTGTACCGTGGCAAGGGGGCATGATTTGAGGCTTCGAGAACATCTACTTTCTCATAATGTCATAATAGAGATATTAAGTAAAGTAAAATGTAATGCTCAAATTACGAGTATAAAGACCTAATTCATGGTATTAATATTGTTACTACTAAAGATATGAAAGTAATATATATAGTACCACTACTTATAGACAAATAACATATATAGTAATAAGAAATAGTATTGAAAAGAGTATTGCTTTCAATATCTATATATTTATTAAGAAACTCATACAAAATAAGCAATTATTAAATTATTGCTTAAATATTAAATTTATTAAGCAAAAACATTAATAGGGGAGGACAGGTGTGCTATCATTGGACAAGGAAAAATTGTTTCAATGGGTCAGGTTTATTTTCTCAAAGATAATACAGTTGTTAAAGGCTAATACAGTTTTTTTGGCTAAGGGGGCAATCTACGGCGAACCCCTTGGGGGATTGTTCTCGGCTCTCTTGGGTGGCTGGTGGTCGACGCCTGCGAAGACCCCCCCCCCAATTAGTCGGAAAAGCCGGAAAGTCCATCCAGGGGGACTTGCCAAGCCTGTGACGTCTCAGGGATAGGCGTAGAGCTTCATGGAGGAGCCTGGCTATAACTAGGGTATACTTGTTGTTGTTGTGGTGGTGGTTGTGGTGGTAGTGGTGGTGGTGGTGGTTGGCGTCCGTATGGCTGGGCCTAATTGTGCGGTGTCACGTCAGCCTGTCGCCACCGCATAAAAGCTGCAAATATATCCGTTTGCAAGCCCTGCCATTGTGGTTCTTTCAGCTTGCATGCCTCTAGGACCAGCCAATGGCCAAGGGCGACCCGTTTGTTTGCGGTTGCCCTGATCGCGGTGGAAAGTTGCTCCCCCACGTCACCAGTTTCCTTCACCCTCTCGGTCAGGTGTACTAGAGCCTCCTCAATCATGACCGTCTGGATGAGCGATGAGGTTTTCTTTAGGAGAGTGGTGCTGTCGCTGTCACTCGCGACCTCATTATCCTCTGGTTGGGCCTCGGTCGACGGTCCAGCAGCCTGTGAGGAGACCAGGATGTAATTTACATTCAACAACACTTTTCAGATAACACATCATAAAAATAATAATATGTAGGTACTATAATACCTTCTTATGTATGTACATACTCTGGCACATGCCCCATACCTGGGGGTTGGCCGACTCGAGACAGAGCCACAATTGAGAATAGGGACCAAGGCTCACCCATGGCCTTAAAGGCAGTAATCATTCACACATTATTATAAAAAAGGTTTTTCATCACACTTACCCCCAACTGACGACTCTCGGTGCGCACAGTGAGGTGTGAATCCAGGAAGCGGAAGCTGGTCATGGTCCATTGCTGACGGGGTGTGAATGGCTTCGCAGCCTGGCCAGACTTCCTCTTTTTCGGTTTGCCGTAGATTGTGCGCATAAACTGGAACCAAGTCCAGTTCAAAGTGACTGTAAAAAAAAACAGAAAAATAAATTACAACATGATGTTTAAGACCGATGAAATACGAAAATCAATTTCCTCTCAATGAACTAATAAATGTTATGACAAAGTATTACTTTGAATGGCACTATATTGGAATGAGTATAAAGTTTCAATGACAAGTTGAATTACTCTGATTATTTGGAACAACAAATAATAGAAATTATAATTTGGAACGATATGAACGAGTAAGAAAAAATGGTTTCAAATTATAAACATATGTGAGTGACAACAAATTACTTACGATTAAAGCCCATCTCCTTGGCCTTCTCATCCATGACCCGTATCTTCAAACTCCTGTTCTTAAAGTCCTTTTGCGCGTTTGGTCATAATACATTGCGTGAGTATCAAACCAGGCGACGAGTTCATCCTCCTCGTCCTGCGTCAAGTTGCCCAACTTGGTTGCCTTAGTAGGCCTGTCACCGGTAGGGCCGGGGTCTGTCCCGACATCGTTAGAGTCGCCGGAGGCATCCGTGAACAAGTCATCCTGGGGCAACTACTCAAGTAGGGGTGGAGTCGGACTAGGTGAGGCAGGGACCTCGAGGGCAGGGCTCATGGGGGCAGAGTCCTCGGTGGCAGCATGGCTGGTATTGACGCGCCTCTTAACCATGGGTGTAAACAAAGAGTATTTACAAAATTATTCAAAGTTCCTGTGGATGGGTGAAATGTATATGCATTAAATCGTTTTTCATGTTTCACAGGTTTATTGGGACGTACAATCACAAATAAATGAAATACCTACATAAAAAGGTACGTTTTATAGGCACTAAAATACTGGAATTAACTTACTGGAATCAACGAGAACAGGTAGAAGCTTTAGAAGCAGAAGTAAGCGGGAGGCGGCAGGCCGAGGTGGCGAGCGTGAAGCTCCGGGTCAATTTTTACTGGTGGTAGAGCGGTCGGCCACCAGTTGTCAGATGTCATGAATGCAACAGCTACTCCCACTGAGGCCAATGGCCAATTGGTCGCCCACCACTCGCCAATCAATGGGCGACCAATGGCCCACCAATGAGCGATCACTTGCCGACTGGTGGGCGACGCTGGGCGACGGGGCGCCCAGTACTCAGTTTTGACAGCTCCTGATCGGCCACCACCTACGACTGGACACCCACCGGTCGGCGACCACCTTTTTAACGGTTAATTGTCGCCAACCGATCGGTCACCAGTTGTCGTCTGATCGGCCACCGGTGTTCGACCGATCTTCGTCTGGTGGACGACCTCCGGAGGAATCTCTGCCGTCCAAACTGGTCGCAAGTGGTTTTCGATGTAGCATCGACAACAACTGGATATCAACCGTGCTCGGCCGATCAGCTACGACCTTATTAGCGACTACCAGCGACTTCCAAAGACTACCTGCAACTGGCCGGCGACCAGGTCGAAAACAGGTTGTAAGCTTGGCGTGACTGAGCCCTAAAGTTTCGCATCGTCTGTAACACTCGATTTTTCTCTCTCACTTGATCTTTAATTACTTTTTTAAGATTCTTTTCTCTCATAATATCTTGCACTGTGGTTCTACCAGAATTTATTACCTTTTTCCTCAAGTACTTAACACAATCAAAAATTGGTCTAGAAACTTTATATTTGATTTTGATTATCGCGCCGTTTTCGTGAGTAAAAACGAAAATAAACAAGAAGAGGCCTACGACCTATTAAACGTTTAAATATAAATTAAAAATAAATTAGTAACTCCAGACAAATATAAATATAGGTTTTAAGGTATTTCGGTCCGCTCTTTCCTATGGTGCGCATCTCAAAATGCTAGGATCGATAGATCCGACGGTTTCGGGGCGGGGGGGCGCGTGCAATGAAGGGGCCAAGTTCAAGATCCCCTAGGTTTCTTATGCCTCCAAACACGAATTAGTTAGTCAGCATTTTATTGCTTAGTACATAAATCGAATTTTATTACGCGATGTCTAAATGAGAATGAGTCCTATCTATTTCCTTCAGCTGTCATTATATACACATACATTTATCTTAACTCAGAAGAGTCCAGATTCATTTAGTGGGAATTATCGAAAATTATACTGACCTATTCACCATTTCTCGGGATATGTAAACTAAGTAATAAACGACTTTGCCTACCACCCACAACCTGATGATCTATAATATCGGATTCAATCTATAACCTCCTTGAATGTGCAATTAATTTGTAGAAATTAATAGGGTTGCCATGGCCAAATAATTTGAAACTATATTTTTTTATATAAGAAAATTACTAAAACTAATAAAACGTTGGATTCTGTTTTATTATATTTGTATCATAATTTGAAGGTGATATATTAAAAAAATTGATTTTATTAATAAATACTTTTAATTAATGCGCGCATTCAATTTGTTCAATGATGTCTTTTGTTATTTAGGACTGCTTCAATTCATTTTTGCATGATGGAGATTAAATTTTCTATGATATTTTGACTGATATTGTTCCATTTTTGTTCATTTAGCACATACCACTGCTTACAATTCGATTGCTTCTGTTTATTAACCGCCAGTTTAATTATCACTCACAAATTCTCTATTGGGTTCAAATCTCGTGAATTCCAGGACCAAAGTCCCAAAAGTTTGAAGTTATTTCCAGACAAGAACTTTGATATTCCATTTGCTTTGTGACAAGGTTTGCCATGTTGATAAATACAGTTAGCATTCGCAAATTGGTCTTGAACTGTTGTAAAAAAATGTGCTGACGAAGCACGCTTCAGTAGCTTTTTGAGTTCATGGCATTATTCTTTGGTAAAAAGGTTAATTCTCCCTTTACCTTAGATGGGAAGCAGCCACATACATGGAGATTGTCCGGTTGCTTCACCGTGGTCACGACACAACAGGAGTCGTGAAATTCTCCCCTTTTCTCCTCCGAACGAGGGATTTTCCAGAACCTCTAAACAAGCGGAAGGTAGCTTCATCAGAGAATATCACTTTGCTTCCGTCTTGAACAGTCCATTCCTTAGATTTCGTACAAATATGGATCTTATCAGTAAGGTAATTCTTGGTGAGATGAGGCCTCTTCTCAACCCATCTCGGATTGAGACATTTGCCGAAAAGTCTCTACCTCGCTGTGCGCGCTGAAGTGTTCACATCTGCCTCTCTCTAATCGTAAACAAGCTTAGCGCTGGAGCCAACCCTATCCTTGAGCTTTGACTTTACCAGAAGGCGATCTTGGCGTTCATTTAAGCTCTTGGGCGTCAAGAAGACGTCTTTACAGGAGTGTAGCAGGTTTAAAAAAAAATTATTAATGATCCTAAAGATGGTGCTCTTGAATACAATACTCTTAACAACTTTCCCTTTGCATATCAGGCTACTTTGGCGCAGAGCAGCAATAGGTGCACGCTTTGCTTTGGAAAGAACCATATTTGGAATTGAAAAAGATTCAAACATTAATTTAAAAAAAATAATACTAAATAGATTTTAATTCCACGACATCCAGGCGCGGATCCAGGGGCGAAGGGGTTGTCCTTTGATTAGCCCATAAGGAAAAACGAAGTGACATCATTAAGCGTCCCCATAATGACACGATTTAGTCATTGTGTTCATCGAATTCCTGAAGATTATTGCCCTCTTCCTCGAGGATGAGAGCTATTCAGACGCGACAACGGGACTCTTATTGATCGCAATCCGAGCGCTACACCTTCTGATCGGCCTCGTCTTCACTGAGTTGGTTCTAGCTCACAGAGTGGAGCCGAGCCGAGCCGAGACTTGCAGTCTCTTACTGTTGATCTCGTCTGAGCATACGCTACGATCGGTGAAGTGGAGACGTATCTCAACCAGATAGGGAAAGGTGCACTGAACAGCTTCCACCACGTCTTCAAGAAGGCAGAAGAGCTCCTATAGTAAATCGGCTCGTTACATGACACCATTCCTGAACCTGGAGTTTGTAGGCGGCAAACACAGTGAGCGAACGTGCCGTACCAGAAAGCTGAGGAATATTATCACCGATCTGTCCCTTTCTGTTCCATTCATTGACTACGTGTTGACTGAGCTGCAAAGCCGTTCACGGACGATACTACTCCGGTCTTCTTGGCTCCGCCAAGTACTCATTACTCTACCAATCTCGAACGCGGAGGCCGGGCGTTCATTTTGGGGTCTGAAACGACTTAAAACCTACTTAATGAATAATATGGGTTAAGAACTCCTTAACGGCTTGGCGTTGATCAATGTTTACAACGAAATTGATACTAGAATAGACAGCGTGCGAACAGGACCAGAGTCTGATTTTGGATTGGGTGAAGGAATGCAGTTTTCTTGTATTATTTTTGGAATGCTGAATTTTCATAAACTTGCAATGATTTAAATATTAGAATAATAATTCTTATCACGTAAATTTAAAATCAATGAAAAATAAAAAATAATTAGTCACAAAACTTTTGGTTTTGAATTATCATTCTGGTGGTCTCTTTAAACCCTTTAGAAAATCAATTGACTAATGGATGAATAAGTTCCTTTTCTTCATGTTAAGACGTGACTGTTAGATGAGCTGAAAAACAAGGTAGTTGCGATCACTACTCCATTGATTCGTGGTTAATTTAAGAACTAAATCATGTGAGGAATATTTTAGCTTATATTGAAATTCATTGCCTTTATTAGATTCTCATTATCTCCGCAGAATCCTGCCTCTATCCATATTTCATAATTTTATATGAGATACCATTAATTTTTGGCAACTTACCACTCAAAATTAAGGTATTAGATGCTTATTTGTACTTTATTTATGCCACGATATATAGTGATTGCATGTTTAGGATTTTCAACGTTGAAAATATAACCTGTGATGTATAAACCAGCCAAACCCAATTTCATACTGCGAATAATCTGTCACGATAGATTTATTCATCACTACTAAATAGCAGTGGTGGGCGCGATAACGAAAAAATGTATCACGATAACTGATAAATCCGGATATAACTATAACCGATAATCGATAACTGGCGATAAATTTATCACCCGATAAGGTGATAACCGATAACTCGATAAATACAAAATTATAATACAATATTGATTATTGACTATATATAGCGTTATTTTATAATACAATAGTAAGAATATTTGAATACTGTTTCTTAGTTTCTTACCTAGTGAAGCTCTCCTTCATTTCCTCATAGGTTTTGAAGATCCTTCACCCCAGCGTCCTCCTGGAGGGTACCTCTTTCTTAGGGTTGAGGGTGTGGACCATGTCCCTGAAGCTCTGACTGTACACAATCTGCAGCGGAAGCATGTTGTCCACCACAAACCTGACAATTATCTTGTCGACGGTGGACTACAGGACGGAGTTGCTCTGGGCCATGATGCCAAAGGTCTCGACGATGGACATCTGCGGCTGCTTCTTGCTGGTTGACCCGCTGTCGTCTGACTGACCGGACTGGTTCCTGCTGCAGTCGCCAGTCCCAACGTTGGCCTTGCAAGCTTCATCAACTTGTTTTGCCCTGTCATGATGAATCCTGTTCAAGTGGCTCTTCAGGTTGGCCTTGGTGCCCTTGTTCACCTTCACCTCAGTGATCTTGGGAAGGCAGGACAAGCACTGGAAGATGTATCTGTCGCTAACCATCTTCTTGTACTTCACCCACTTGCTAAGGAATGATCAGGGTGACAGAGGCTCAACCTCAGTGATCTCAGAGTCAATAGACTCCGTTGAGTCTCTTTGGCTTGATGTGGGCAATCTCTTGCGAATCCATCACTAATGCAATACTATAAAATAGCAAAGCATTGCACTACTAAATTACAATAAAAATAGGATCAGTTTAGAATAGGGCGTAACTTCGTAAGTGTTCAAAACGTTAATAAACGGATATTAAAGAATAGCACCGAATATTACATCCATTCATATACACGTGTACAAAAGATTAGAACGGAAGAAGCACGGGAACATAGGGAAAAAATCATCAAAGGAAGCGTAAAATCGGTAGCGCGCAGGAGCAACATCTTGTGACCTCTCGTCTGACAGCTGGTGAGAGACTGAAGCTGAGCGAACGTTTTGAGAAGACGTCAAGACCGGCCTCCCCACACTCCGTTCAGTATACGTTCGGCTCCCAGCTCGGACCTACCAATTTTTGCCTCCAAGGCACGCGCGGCTCGCCCATGTGCTAAACTGGAACCAAAAACTGAAATGATTGATTATCGCTAGTTTGGAACCAAAAGTATCGGCGATACTGATGAATCGATAACGCGGGCTAAAAAAATATGGCATAACCGATAACCCGATATCGTTATCGCGATAATGTATCGCGATTACGCCCACCTATGCTAAATAGTTATAAATGGTCTTTCGACAAGGACGCTCGATTTTTGTCAGGCGATAGTGGCCATGTTATTAAAGCGACATCTGGCAACCCTTACTGTCAACTATTCAGTAGTACTTGTCAAGTCACGATGGAAGGTTATACCGTAGAACAGCGTGTGCAAATCATCAAATGTTATTACCAAAATCAGTGCTCCGTTCGACAAACGTTCCGCGCATTACGTGATTTCTATCCTCGCCACAATCGTCCTGCCGAGTCCACTGTTCGAAGCTTGGTGGCCAAGTTCGAGGCAAAAGGGTCGATCAACAATCACCCAACACCCGTACATCGCTGAAACGCAACATCTGCTGAAAACATCGCTGCCGTAAATGAGAGTGTACGAGAAAATCAGAGGCAGTCACTTCTCGTTGTTCACAAGAACTTGGCCTTTCTGCGACTTCATTTTGGCGAATTATGCGTAGGGACTTGAGTCTGCACCCGTACAAAATCCAACTTACCCAGGGACTTAAAATAAACGGCCATAGACAACGCCGTGTGTTCGCTGATTGGGCTCTAGAGCAGTTGGAAGTTGCCCCAAATTTCCAAAAAAAATCATCTTCAGCGACGAGGCCCATTTTTGGATGGATGGATTTGTGAACAAGCAAAATTGTCGGATTTTGGATAAAAACAATCCACATGAGATACACCAGCACCAATTGCATCTCAACAAAGTCACTGTTTGGTGTTGATTTTCGTCTAACGGAATCATCGGTCCGTATTTTTTTTAGAACGAAGATGGGATTGCCATAACCGTCAACGGCGAGACCTACAGATCGATGATAAGCAACTTCTTGTGGCCTCAACTGGATTATATACCTGTTATGGATACTGACGACATGTGGTTCCAACAGGACGGCGCTACGTGCCACACTGCGCACGCCACGATAGACATTTTGCACCAGCGATTTCAGGGCAGGGTCATCTCGCGCGGCGGCGACGTCAACTGGCCACCGAGATTTAACGCCATTAGACTACTTTCTTGGGGGCTATCTTAAATCGCAGGTCTATGCAAATAATCCGCAAACAGTTGATGTCCTCAAAGTCAACATAACTAACACCATCCAGCAAATTCAGCTAGATTTATGCGACAAAGTCATCGAAAATTAGGCCTCCCGAATACGTTCCACTAAGCAAAGCCGCGGCGGACATTTGAACGACGTCATATTCCACACTTAATGCCATAAAATGTACTTTCAGATTTAAAATAAATTGAGTGCATATATTACACAAAACTTGTTTTATTTACATTTAAAAATTGAGCGACCTTATTGAAAGACCCTATACATTGTTTTATGGATAGATTCATATAGAGGAAGATGAAGGCAAATTGATATACAAACTCTCTGACTCCATTTTGCGAATGAGCATTAAATAATTTTTGTCACCTTTATATAATATATACTTTCTCATAGGGAAGAATTACATCGTTGTTGTTTTTAAATTAACTATTTGAACAGTGTTCATGTATACGTTTAACTAAATATTGTTTATTCTTACCAGGACCTTTAGAAACCAATATTTTCTCAATCACATTACACTTTTTACGTTGTTCAAACTTTAGTTTTTCAAATCTCTTTTGGTAGAAACCTCCTTTGATCTTATCGCCAATTAAATACCAAGTATAATATAATGAAAGTAAGTAATGGACAGATTTTATTTATGTTGTCGCCTTCATCACTCCACCCTGACTCGTATCTCTTTTAAAATACTCTCGATGTTCAAGAAACTCTTACATAATTCCTCTTTATATAATGAAGTTTGGTACTGTGATCACTTCTTGCTTTTTGTTTTTCTATTTTCATTCCATTATTTTGGAAGGAGGATCCTCACTCATTCTATGCCTGTAAAAAATCATTTAAGACGGTGATATTGCTCCAAATATTGTTATGAGCAAATATCTAAATATTTTTTCCTTTATTGTTGAACGCGTTCATCAAGACTCATTTGGTTTACTGAATTTACATTATATAATCTAATAGTGTAATTTTCATTCATTCTTTTATTTTTACATCGCGCACCCTTCTCCATCTCCCACCTTCCTTTCTATCTACCCTCCCCTACCGGTATCATTCTAGTCTCTTTCATAACTTTTTCAGAGCTCTAGCTACCGAATGAACCATCTTATCCTTTACTGGAATTAACTATAAGTACCTTATATATATATATATATATATATATATATATATATATATATATATATATATATATATATATATATATATATATATATATATATATATATATATATATATATATATATATATATTCTAAATAATATAAAGTGTAAACTGAAACTAAAACTTCCCTAGGTTACATAAGTCAAGTTGCCAATTGTCATTCCGAGTTTTAGCTACAACATAACGTCTTGAACCGCTTTCTGATAAACTTCTGAAACGAATAACTATCCAACCCTATGAGATAACTTTCTACCTATGATCTTTAAACATCCTTCTTAACTGCATTAAATAAACAATTTACTCCACCGAAGACTGATGGCAGATCAAGAGTTGTATACAATTTGTGCATTCTTCGGTTCATCGTGAAATGGGGTAACATTGATTAAGCGCAATCATTATAAGGCCATAGAAATAAAACTAGTGAGCCCTTTTCTTTTACTAGTGGCTAAATGGGTAAACATGTTTTTTTTCGTATTCATAACAAATAAGTAACTTCAATAATTATTTTATGTATTAGAATGATGCTAATGCTCTGAATGAATTTAATAATCCGCTCGATTATCAGTTTAGCAGATTAAATTTTCAAGATATCTTTATTCAATATGAAGTGGATAAGATTATGAAAAAATATTTTTAAATCAACTTTTATATATCTTAAATGATATAGCACTATGATTAATTATATTAATTTAATATTTTTTTTCTAACTACTGCATTATCATTGTCGTGGTGTAGGTTCACATATACCATACATATATCTATTATATTTGATTTTAGAGTGCGCGGGGTTTCCTTTTTAATACTTTTGGGTCGGTCGGGTCCGATTACGAGGTCAGATTCTCGTAAGGGAGGGCTAGTCCAATAGAGCTACTGTGATTCTCTGTATTGGCTGAGTGTTAAGTCTCACTGGTTACAGGGCTATTACACGGCTACGATGAGCTCAAAGGTTGAAAGTAAAGAAGTCGACAAAAATAGACTTTAATACATATTAATAACTTAGGTTAAATGGTAGAACAATAAAGGACATATAATAATACAAATAGTTACCAAGGTCAGCGTGCCAGTAATAAGATTAGGTATTTAAAATGCAATAAAATTGGGCAGACTGAATGGAATTAAAGTAGAGCTTTACACGGGGACATAATAAGCACAAAATGAAAATGGGGGAGAGGGACAGTAGGCCGCAATTATAAATTTTGGGGAAGCTAAAATATTCGTTACAATACCTTGTACAAAATGGAGGGCGAGAAGATAGTCGTTTCCTGCGAAGTGGGGATAGAGGTTGAGTCACTTCGACGAGGTCCAGGGTCCCCTTGCTTGGAGTTGAAGTATTCCTTCGAGATGACGGGGGAAGGGGGAGGCAGAGCCTTCGAGAGTGGAGGCTGCGAATTCTTCCGGTGGAATCCCTTCGAAGAAAACGGAGGGTGAGTTTCTATGAGACCTCAGACGGGGTGTTTGAACTACTGTGCGTAATTTAGAGGGTATTACGCGAAGATTAATCTTCAATGAAGCCTTTTGGGACGAGACTTGGGTTCTTCTTTGAAGATGGATACGTTTCACGGAGTCAGACGGGTATTCTTATGGGGAGAGGATTTTTGACTAATCCAGAATGGATATTTGTTTTATCCAAGGAGGGATATTCGGTTTTATCCCACAAAATTTCTTTTCCTTCGGCGTATGACAACCCGAATCGAGGAGGGGTAAAATAGTCTGCTCCCGTGAGCTTTTCTCGCACACAATCTCCTCGATTCCTGGCGACACGGGTATATATCTACGCCTGGAGTGAGGGAGCTTACCCCATAGAAGGGGAAGACTATCGTCAATCGTTTGAGTAGTGCGACCGCGGCGATCCCAGCGTGGCTGGAAGAGGGGTGGGGGAGGAACTCCTTGTCTAAATACTCCGATTGATAAGGGCAGCGTTCCATCAGCCCACTCCTATTGTTTCTCACGCTTTTGAGCTTGGAAGATTGTTCTAAGTTACAACGAGGTCCATCACTGGGAGGCAATGCTTAAAATCAACGTTATTTTTCCTATCACGTGCTTGTTCCTTCACAATCATCTCCCCCAGTCGAACTTGAACTTTGGTCTTTTAAGTCTCATAGACGTAGGGAAGAGGCATTTCCTTGCATTATTTTTATCTTCCTTACAAGTAATTGTGATATATTTAAACAAATCTTTTGAATAGATGTTTTTTAAAAGAACTATACTGACACCTGTATTCAACAAACTCTGAAACTCATTGCTAGAAACTGATTATATATCATTTTTTCTACTAGGATAACCGCAATAACCTAGAATAACGATGTAGAAAAGTCTAAATTGTGATCGATTGCGTTGTGTTAATATGAAAATAGAATAAGAGGAAATTTGGACTAACCGTCATGTTGTCTGACTGCCGATTACGTGATAACACTTGTATCCCTCCAAAACTTTCATTACCCCAAATCAAACAATTGACACTATCCTGACATCAGGTCTCCTGCCTAACAATGACACTTTGCTAATCCTAGATAATTACTTGTAAACAAGGATACTTAGCGATGGACGAAACGTTGCTTAAATGGGATAAACGTTCTCATAGTTCAGATTTCAGGGATCAGATAAGATCTATGTTTATGTGATCATTCTGAAGATTACATGTTTATACCACTGTATCTAAGTGACCGAGTGCCCGAGTGATCCACGTTCATCCGAGATCACGTGTCTTGACGGGAACAAATGATTGGTTCTTCACTAGGTCAGAGACAGCTAATGCTAAGTGCATTAACGAAGGAAAGTAACTATAGCATAGTTAGATGAAACGGGAAGCATGCCTATCACTTTCATACTCAAGGAAAGAACACATTTGCATATAATTCGATAGACAGATAGATCGATAGATGATAGATAGACAGATACGAATTAAACGCTTAGCAGTTCAAGAAGTTTATATTTTGTTTTCAAAGTTCAGCTGGTCTTTTATCCCATTCTCTCATATGTGCCAAAACTTTGTAATTGATTTTTCGCCCGTCTAATCATACAAAACCCAAACACTGCGAAAAACTCAGATGTTCTGAAATATCCAATTCTCTCATGCTTATCGAATTTGTAATTAATTTTCCACCTCAATTGTATTGCTGCAAGAATCTGCGATGTAAGTAAAATTAACGAAAACAGTGCTGAGGAAAAAAAAGCTTAGGAATCTGTTATACTATAAAAAGATCGTTTTATATTCACCGGTGCCACCCACTTCTAAGATAGATTAGGGAAGTATGTATGCCCGCCCACTTGTCGTAAAAGTAGAAAATAAACAAGCAGTGTTGGATAGTAACCTGCCCTTCTTAGGTTAGTATTTGCAGACCCACTTAAAATAAAAACTGTCAAAACTCCTCCTACGTGATATAGAATTGGAAGACTTCCATTAAATTAGCCAATAGCTCCTCCTAAGTAGTATCCTATTGGTAAACCCCTTTGGAGGTGAGCCCCCACATTTTTTCCTATAAAACCATAGTAAACTTTAGATCAAGGCATTCCGAGCAAATCTTGTATTTTGAATAAAGCTAAAGCCATACAGCTCCTTTTGCTCTGCGCCACTGCGTCGTACCTGGTTTCGAAGACGGGCAAGCAAAACACGTGGAGTTGCTATGATCACTTAGGGTCACCGCCCTTCTCCTACGATCGAACTCCTTGCAAGAATCATCCTTCAACGTCAGATTGCACCGTGTTAAACCACGCTTTAACCTGATCCTCACTCAAGATTTAATGAATGAACAAAAATACAGTTTTCTCATGTTGACACATACTTCGTTAACACATAGGGGAAGGTGGGGTGAGACGAACTACTTAACAAAAGGACGAGTATAGAAACCACATTTATATAATTTTGCGAGGTTTTAGGGGTTGGGGTGGTGCTTTGGTGTGTTATGATAACAATACGCACCCTGGTCATGGTTTTTGGAGGAAAAGATTGAAACACGGAATGTTAAAAAAAAACTATTTTAATGCCACCAAAATAAAATACGACGGGGTAGGATGGACCCCAGATGTCCATCTTACCCCTTTAAATGTTTGCCATAATCTTCAACTTTAAAACAAAGAAACATCTTTACTGGCACAAATGACGTAGAAAACCATTTTCCTCATCATCCTGTACCCCTGTAGGTTGCCTATTTTACTCTTGTATGAGTCCTTCATAGTGCTATACCATAACATAAAGAAACTGATCACTACCTGAATAGTTCATTCACAAAAACCTTCATCATCGTGCATTCATGCACATTGCTCATTTGCCCATCTCTTGCAAATGGCACAATAAACCCACCTTTCACCTCTCAGATAATTACCAAATGTGTCATTACAATACAAACAGAGAGTTGAATCTCCCTCACTCTCACTTTCATGACTCCAGGATGGTCCAGCTTTTGCTTGCTGTGTTGTTTTTTGTTTTATCATGCTTTTGTTAGGTCATTTTTTGGATGCTAGAGTTTCTGGTTTCTTCTTTGCTTCTCCCTCTTTGTTCTTCTTCGCTCGAGTGAGTTCCTTTCATTTTTCTTCTGAATTTCTTACTCTAGCTCTTTCTTATATGGAGATCCTGTCATAATAAGAGCTCGCCCTTGAGACCTGGGTCTCTTCTTTCGTGTAGTTGTGGCCACCTTTGGCAAGGGAATTATTTCCTGGGGTGAACTACCTGGCCTGAACAGGTTCCGAGTCACATTTGGTGCTCCAGGTTCAGGCACAGCACTTGGGTGTTCTGGTTCATCAGCTGCTTCCATTTCAGGTTCATTCTCAGTAGTCATGATTGGAGGGGCAACTGGGTCGTCCGGATCTTTCTTTTCCTCTTCACCACTTAATGGAATATCTGTGGGGTGGGAAGGTAAAAAGTTAGCTTCTTCGAAAACATGCTTATTCAATGGGCAAATTCCTGTTTTCTTAAACCCATTGATGGCTGTGTTTGGAAGATCAGCCTGTAGATAGCCCTCTCCAAACAATGCACTTAGTTTGTAGATGGTCACCTGCCTGCCAGGAATGTTTCAATAGCCCTCACATAGTAGGCATTCAGTGGTTTCATGAAGGAAACATCCAGTGGCTGCATTCGATGACTACAATGTGGTGGCAAAATGACAATCATGACATAATTGTCCCTGGCAAGACTTATGACATCAAGATTCTTTATGTGAGTCATATGGCCATCCATAATCAATAATGCTAGATCATCCACTGATGGCTTGGTGTGAGCTAGAAAGTGAAGAAACGATTGAGTAAAAATGGAGAGCTGCATCCACTCAGATGGATGGCTTGCAAATCCAGTTGCTGGAGGAGCACCATCCTTCAGTTTTTGCTTCATTCGAACTCGTGGAAAGGTGGAAGAAACTGGCCCCCAGCAGACATGCAGCTAAAACTCCCCTTTCAGCAGAAGTCAGTGTGCCAACCTGGTTTTTTTTTCCCCCGCAGACCGAGGAATATTGTAGGCTTTGTATGTACCATTGTGACACCTATCTAATCGACATTAAAAATCCTGTGTGGAGGAAAGGAATGCTCTGCTTGCACTGAAGATAAGATGTCAAAAACCTTGTAAATATTTGTCTGATTGAAGCATCTTGCTCGAGCAGCAGAAGTTGGTTCTGGAGTTCGAATTGCAAGTTCTGGGTGGCGCCGTTGGAAGCCTAGTAACCAGTCTTTATCAGCAAGTCCAACCTGGTTAAAAGACAGAAATAGCTGCTGTAAATAGAATAAGGGAAAACTCACATGTGTATCATACTAGGATGTAAACTAAGCATGAAATGAAGAAACCTGTTTCAGACCACAAATTTTGTTAAAATGGTGGTCCACGTTATTCCGTTGCGCTGCATGAAATGCAATGTAGCGAACATCTCTTGCAGTCAGTCCAAAAAATCGTTCCTCCATCGATAAAATGTGAGTAACCAACTCTGCTTCTTGTGCAGCACTAAGACCGTCCTGATAGGGCCAAACATCTATAAAATGAGACAGATGCAATTTGTTACAAGTATGAATAAAAAAAAATATGACAAAACATAAAATATTGCATGACAACGAACAGGAAGCATTAAAGACAAAGGTTAACAGGAATCAATGCATAAGTCATTCAAAAAGGTTAAACTTTCAAGAAGTGCTTGACAAAATAGTTAACTTTGGCATATGCTAGACAGTTTCTTACCTTTGTTGAACCAGTTGCTATCTTATTTTTATCTCTGACACGGCGACCGAGAGTAGTCTTGGCACATTGAATTCTGTTAAGGCTTTTTTCAAACCCTTCTTTTTTTCTCTAATTGCACTGTTCATAGCTGCCTCATTCCATTCCCCTCTACCACTGACTCCTACGTAGTTCCGGGGCATCTATAAAGAAAAAGGAAAGAAAATGTTATTTACCCCAAGGGTAAATATTCAATCTCAGAAATTTTCAACAGAACATCCATGTTTTGTATAGCAATTTATGGCACATACCTATAATGTACACACAAATGGGCATATACAGCTTATGTACATCATGCACAATACACCCCTAACTTACCATGCACTCAGTCAAGGAAATACACATTTAAGAACCATCGCCAGGACCTGCATTTTATTCAATTTATA
This sequence comes from Ceratothoa steindachneri, assembly GCA_963969495.1. Lineage (NCBI taxonomy): Eukaryota > Metazoa > Arthropoda > Malacostraca > Isopoda > Cymothoidae > Ceratothoa > Ceratothoa steindachneri. The sequence goes on along the minus strand of OZ018324.1, from coordinate 189,610,156 downwards.
TATGTTTATTTCTGCTGCACCCAGAAGCTCCGGATTTGGACCGCGGGCCGCCAGTTGAGTAGCCCTGGTGAGAAATATTGAGTCGTGGCTCAGTGAGAGTCCTGCGTTGCCAGATCTACCGAAATATGAGATTTACTGAAATTTTAGTGAATCTCAGAAATAATTTATCAATCTCAGGAATAATTCGTATATTGTTTTTCCAAATTATCACCAAATAGTTATAAAAAATACTGATATAAAGCTTTTTAACTTAATTTTATCTACATAACATATATCACAAGAACTACTACATATATATTAAAGTGCGTCTGCCGAATTTTTACCTACCTGGTGATTTTTCTCGCAATAATCTACTAAAATTTCCTCTGCACTATTTGGTAACACTGGACTGAAGACGCGGTTTAATGGCGGTCGAGGCACAACTGAATCTTAGCGTGAGTTTTGTTATTTTTGACATGTCAAATGGTAGTTTTAGGCCTCTTATCAATAGTATCCGTATTCATGAATAAGCTAGGAGTACGTTGGTAGGGTATTGAGTATAATAATATATCCTGATGCGATGAACCAAAGGGGGTAAAATAGTGTTCCATCTTCAGAAGCGATCGCTCTGCTCTTGTATATTCCTTAGGTCACGGGTGTATCAAGTTGCGGCGCTGCCAACACATTTACAGTCTAACATTCGAGGGGAAATAATAACATTAAAATATAAAGATAAATCTGCAGCGAATGTTGGCCTGTGAATATACAGCAAACTTAACGTACCTTATAATATTTAGTGAAATATTGGATCAAAGCTGTTGCCGTCTGGCGCCACGTATTATCATTACTATCAATATAATTAAGTTAAAATTATTATTAATAACAAGGTAAAATATAATATTTGTTTATGTTAATAATATTGTTACAATGTTTCTGTTATACTGAGTAAACAGCCGCACTTTCTTTAACGATGTAGGGGAAGGTGGGGTTAGACGGACCTATGAGGTGAGATGGAACCCCCCAACCAGAAAGGAGAAGGTTCAGATTGTGGCTGCTAGATGTCCTTCACGTCATCCCTAGGTGATGTATTTGCAGGCAGAAGTCACGCTCAGTAGTCCATTTGCGCCCAGGGGAGGAGGTTGCCATTTTTCATGGTGCGGATGTTATTTGCACAAGGTAACATACTGGATTGTTTGCATTGATATATTAGCTATAATGACTAACTATTTATGCTGTATATGCCCATTTGTGTGTACATTATAGGTATGTGCCATAAATTGCTATACAAAACATGGATGTTCTGTTGAAAATTTCTGAGATTGAATATTTACCCTTGGGGTAAATAACATTTTCTTTCCTTTTTCTTTATAGATGCCCCGGAACTACGTAGGAGTCAGTGGTAGAGGGGAATGGAATGAGGCAGCTATGAACAGTGCAATTAGAGAAAAAAAGAAGGGTTTGAAAAAAGCCTTAACAGAATTCAATGTGCCAAGACTACTCTCGGTCGCCGTGTCAGAGATAAAAATAAGATAGCAACTGGTTCAACAAAGGTAAGAAACTGTCTAGCATATGCCAAAGTTAACTATTTTGTCAAGCACTTCTTGAAAGTTTAACCTTTTTGAATGACTTATGCATTGATTCCTGTTAACCTTTGTCTTTAATGCTTCCTGTTCGTTGTCATGCAATATTTTATGTTTTGTCATATTTTTTTTTATTCATACTTGTAACAAATTGCATCTGTCTCATTTTATAGATGTTTGGCCCTATCAGGACGGTCTTAGTGCTGCACAAGAAGCAGAGTTGGTTACTCACATTTTATCGATGGAGGAACGATTTTTTGGACTGACTGCAAGAGATGTTCGCTACATTGCATTTCATGCAGCGCAACGGAATAACGTGGACCACCATTTTAACAAAATTTGTGGTCTGAAACAGGTTTCTTCATTTCATGCTTAGTTTACATCCTAGTATGATACACATGTGAGTTTTCCCTTATTCTATTTACAGCAGCTATTTCTGTCTTTTAACCAGGTTGGACTTGCTGATAAAGACTGGTTACTAGGCTTCCAACGGCGCCACCCAGAACTTGCAATTCGAACTCCAGAACCAACTTCTGCTGCTCGAGCAAGATGCTTCAATCAGACAAATATTTACAAGGTTTTTGACATCTTATCTTCAGTGCAAGCAGAGCATTCCTTTCCTCCACACAGGATTTTTAATGTCGATTAGATAGGTGTCACAATGGTACATACAAAGCCTACAATATTCCTCGGTCTGCGGGGGAAAAAAAAACCAGGTTGGCACACTGACTTCTGCTGAAAGGGGAGTTTTAGCTGCATGTCTGCTGGGGGCCAGTTTCTTCCACCTTTCCATGAGTTCGAATGAAGCAAAAACTGAAGGATGGTGCTCCTCCAGCAACTGGATTTGCAAGCCATCCATCTGAGTGGATGCAGCTCTCCATTTTTACTCAATCGTTTCTTCACTTTCTAGCTCACACCAAGCCATCAGTGGATGATCTAGCATTATTGATTATGGATGGCCATATGACTCACATAAAGAATCTTGATGTCATAAGTCTTGCCAGGGACAATTATGTCATGATTGTCATTTTGCCACCACATTGTAGTCATCGAATGCAGCCACTGGATGTTTCCTTCATGAAACCACTGAATGCCTACTATGTGAGGGCTATTGAAACATTCCTGGCAGGCAGGTGACCATCTACAAACTAAGTGCATTGTTTGGAGAGGGCTATCTACAGGCTGATCTTCCAAACACAGCCATCAATGGGTTTAAGAAAACAGGAATTTGCCCATTGAATAAGCATGTTTTCGAAGAAGCTAACTTTTTACTTTCCCACCCCACAGATATTCCATTAAGTGGTGAAGAGGAAAAGAAAGATCCGGACGACCCAGTTGCCCCTCCAATCATGACTACTGAGAATGAACCTGAAATGGAAGCAGCTGATGAACCAGAACACCCAAGTGCTGTGCCTGAACCTGGAGCACCAAATGTGACTCGGAACCTGTTCAGGCCAGGTAGTTCACCCCAGGAAATAATTCCCTTGCCAAAGGTGGCCACAACTACACGAAAGAAGAGACCCAGGTCTCAAGGGCGAGCTCTTATTATGACAGGATCTCCATATAAGAAAGAGCTAGAGTAAGAAATTCAGAAGAAAAATGAAAGGAACTCACTCGAGCGAAGAAGAACAAAGAGGGAGAAGCAAAGAAGAAACCAGAAACTCTAGCATCCAAAAAATGACCTAACAAAAGCATGATAAAACAAAAAACAACACAGCAAGCAAAAGCTGGACCATCCTGGAGTCATGAAAGTGAGAGTGAGGGAGATTCAACTCTCTGTTTGTATTGTAATGACACATTTGGTAATTATCTGAGAGGTGAAAGGTGGGTTTATTGTGCCATTTGCAAGAGATGGGCACATGAGCAATGTGCATGAATGCACGATGATGAAGGTTTTTGTGAATGAACTATTCAGGTAGTGATCAGTTTCTTTATGTTATGGTATAGCACTATGAAGGACTCATACAAGAGTAAAATAGGCAACCTACAGGGGTACAGGATGATGAGGAAAATGGTTTTCTACGTCATTTGTGCCAGTAAAGATGTTTCTTTGTTTTAAAGTTGAAGATTATGGCAAACATTTAAAGGGGTAAGATGGACATCTGGGGTCCATCCTACCCCGTCGTATTTTATTTTGGTGGCATTAAAATAGTTTTTTTTTAACATTCCGTGTTTCAATCTTTTCCTCCAAAAACCATGACCAGGGTGCGTATTGTTATCATAACACACAAAGCACCACCCCAACCCCTAAAACCTCGCAAAATTATATAAATGTGGTTTCTATACTCGTCCTTTTGTTAAGTAGTTCGTCTCACCCCACCTTCCCCTATGTGTTAACGAAGTATGTGTCAACATGAGAAAACTGTATTTTTGTTCATTCATTAAATCTTGAGTGAGGATCAGGTTAAAGCGTGGTTTAACACGGTGCAATCTGACGCTGAAGGATGATTCTTGCAAGGAGTTCGATCGTAGGAGAAGGGCGGTGACCCTAAGTGATCATAGCAACTCCACATGTTTTGCTTGCCCGTCTTCGAAACCAGGTACGACGCAGTGGCGCAGAGCAAAAGGAGCTGTATGGCTTTAGCTTTATTCAAAATACAAGATTTGCTCGGAATGCCTTGATCTAAAGTTTACTATGGTTTTATAGGAAAAAATGTGGGGGCTCACCTCCGAAGGGGTTTACCAATAGGATACTACTTAGGAGGAGCTATTGGCTAATTTAATGGAAGTCTTCCAATTCTATATCACGTAGGAGAAGTTTTGACAGGTTATATTTTAAGTTGGTCTGCAAATACTAACCTAAGAAGGGCAGGTTACTATCCAACACTGCTTGTTTATTTTCTACTTTTACGACAAGTGGGCGGGCATACATACTTCCCTAATCTATCTTAGAAGTGGGTGGCACGGGCGAATATAAAACGATCTTTTTATAGTATAACAGATTCCTAAGCTTTTTTTTCCTCAGCACTGTTTTCGTTAATTTTACTTACATCGCAGATTCTTGCAGCAATACAATCGAGGTGGAAAATTAATTACAAATTCGATAAGCATGAGAGAATTGGATATTTCAGAACATCTGAGTTTTTCGCAGTGTTTGGGTTTTGTATGATTAGACGGGCGAAAAATCAATTACAAAGTTTTGGCACATATGAGAGAATGGGATAAAAGACCAGCTGAACTTTGAAAACAAAATATAAACTTCTTGAACTGCTAAGCGTTTAATTCGTATATGTCTATCTATCATCTATCGATCTATCTGTCTATCGAATTATATGCAAATGTGTTCTTTCCTTGAGTATGAAAGTGATAGGCATGCTTCCCGTTTCATCTAACTATGCTATAGTTACTTTCCTTCGTTAATGCACTTAGCATTAGCTGTCTCTGACCTAGTGAAGAACCAATCATTTGTTCCCGTCAAGACACGTGATCTCGGATGAACGTGGATCACTCGGGCACTCGGTCACTTAGATACAGTGGTATAAACATGTAATCTTCAGAATGATCACATAAACATAGATCTTATCTGATCCCTGAAATCTGAACTGTGAGAACGTTTATCCCATTTAAGCAACGTTTCGTCCATCGCTAAGTATCCTTGTTTACAAGTAATTATCTAGGATTAGCAAAGTGTCATTGTTAGGCAGAAGACCTGATGTCAGGATAGTGTCAATTGTTTGATTTGGGGTAATGAAAGTTTTGGAGTGATACAAGTGTTATCACGTAATCGACAGTCAGACAACATGACGGTTAGTCCAAATTTCCTCTTATTCTATTTTCATATTAACACAACGCAATCGATCACAATTTAGACTTTTCTACATCGTTATTCTAGGTTATTGCGGTTATCCTAGTAGAAAAATGATATATAATCAGTTTCTAGCAATGAGTTTCAGAGTTTGTTGAATACAGGTGTCAGTATATTTCTTAAAAACATACATTTAAAAGATTTGTTTGAATATATCACAATTACTTGTAAGGAAGATAAAAATAATGCAAGGAAATGCCTCTTCCCTACGTCTATGAGACTTAAAAGACCAAAGTTCAAGTTCGACTGGGGGAGATGATTGTGAAGGAACAAGCACGTGATAGGAAAAATAACGTTGATTTTAAGCATTGCCTTCCAGTGATGGACCTCGTTGTAACTTAGAACAATCTTCCAAGCTCAAAAGCGTGAGAAACAATAGGAGTGGGCTGATGGAACGCTGCCCTTATCAATCGGAGTATTTAGACAAGGAGTTCCTCCCCCACCCCTCTTCCAGCCACGCTGGGATCGCCGCGGTCGCACTACTCAAACGATTGACGATAGTCTTCCCCTTCTATGGGGTAAGCTCCCTCACTCCAGGCGTAGATATATACCTGTGTCTCCAGGAATCGAGAAGATTGTGTGCGAGAAAAGCTCACGGGAGCAGACTATTTTACCCCTCCTCGATTCGGGTTGTCATACGCCGAAGGAAAAGAAATTTTGTGGGATAAAACCGAATATCCCTCCTTGGATAAAACAAATATCCATTCTGGATTAGTCAAAAATCCTCTCCCCATAAGAATACCCGTCTGACTCCGTGAAACGTATCCATCTTCAAAGAAGAACCCAAGTCTCGTCCCAAAAGGCTTCATTGAAGATTAATCTTCGCGTAATACCCTCTAAATTACGCACAGTAGTTCAAACACCCCGTCTGAGGTCTCATAGAAACTCACCCTCCGTTTTCTTCGAAGGGATTCCACCGGAAGAATTCGCAGCCTCCACTCTCGAAGGCTCTGCCTCCCCCTTCCCCCGTCATCTCGAAGGAATACTTCAACTCCAAGCAAGGGGACCCTGGACCTCGTCGAAGTGACTCAACCTCTATCCCCACTTCGCAGGAAACGACTATCTTCTCGCCCTCCATTTTGTACAAGGTATTGTAACGAATATTTTAGCTTCCCCAAAATTTATAATTGCCGCCTACTGTCCCCCTCCCCCCCATTTTCATTCTGTGCTTACTATGTCCCCGTGTAAAGCTCTACTTTAATTCCATTCAGTCTGCCCAATTTTATTGCATTTTAAATACCTAATCTTATTACTGGCACGTTGACCTTGGTAACTATTTGTATTATTATATGTCCTTTATTGTTCTACCATTTAACCTAAGTTATTAATATGTATTAAAGTCTATTTTTGTCGACTTCTTTACTTTCAACCTTTGAGCTCATCGTAGCCGTGTAATAGCCCTGTAACCAGTGAGACTTAACACTCAGCCAATACAGAGAATCACAGTAGCTCTATTGGACTAGCCCTCCCTTACGAGAATCTGACCTCGTAATCGGACCCGACCGACCCAAAAGTATTAAAAAGGAAACCCCGCGCACTCTAAAATCAAATATAATAGATATATGTATGGTATATAGGAACCTACACCACGACATATAGTAATATATATATATATATATATATATATATATATATATATATATATATATATATATATATATATATATAAAATCTGGTGTCAAGTGTGTTGGCTGGATTTAGAAGTGGTTTTTTTAGATCTTTTAAAGTCCCCTCTAATTAATTTTTGTGTTAAGTGAAAAGGCTAAAGATTTGCTCAAAGGTTCAAGGAGAATAATTTCCCATTTAAATTTTAAAGTCCCCCTATTTAATTTGTGTGTATCTAGATCTCAACAAAGAGTTGAGCGTAAAATTTCCCAGAAGGCTTAGGTAGAGTGACCATTTTTTTTTTTTCGTGCATTGAGATTGTCCCAGAGATAAGAACTCGAATAGTTCGTAGGGGAGGTAAAGGTTTGCGCACATGTAGTAGGCCCACAATTGAAAAAATGGCACCGTTCGAAGTTTTTAAAGCGCAAGGTGAATCTCTTGGCCTCTCTGGGAGAGATTTGGTAGAATATATTCAAAATGAAAAAAGACATGTCAGGGAAGAAAGAAGAATTAAAGAGAAGCTAGAACAAGAAGAAAGACAACGTGAACAAGAAGAAAGACAACGTGAACTAGAAAAAGAAGAAAGACGACGAGACCAGAAAGAAAGGCAACAAATACGCCAGCACGAAATGGAAATGATGCGAACACAAGCAGAAACACAATCTGTGAGTGGCAGATCGGAATCCTCTCAAGGTGTCCCCCTTAAACTCCCCATATTTAAGGAGGGCGAAGAATTTTCCTCATTCCTAACGCATTTTGAGAAAATTCTAGAAATCAATCACATTGATTTGGAAAAAGAAGGAGTAGCAAAATTGTTCCCCTTGCTCAACTCGAAATTGAGAGATATCTTCATCTCATTGCCCCCAGAATGCATAATTGATTATTCTACCCTCAAGGCTGAATTACTCGCAGCCCATAATATAACCCCTGGTTACTACCGCCATAAGTTCCGTGGCTCCAGGATCCTACCCGGTCAAACGTTCCGACAGTTTGGGTATACCCTCCAAAGAAACCTTAAGTTTTGGCTAGATTCTTCAAAGATTTCCCCCGATTATGAGTCATTATTAGATTTTGTTTTAAGGGACCAGTTACTGGCTTCGCTGACCCCCGAGATCCGCACAGCCGTGAAGGACCGGCGTTGTCGATCCTTCAAGGAATGCGTTGAAGTATGGTACGTCTTCGCGGCAAGTCATAACTTGTACTTTAAGGACTCCAAGAACCATCACCCGTCCCCTAAATCGAAAACCGGAAATCCCCGATTTAATCAAAATTCCCAGTCGAAGTACATGAAAATTCCAGGCCCCTCCAAACCGAGAAGTTTTCCCTCCACTGAACCTCGAGATGTGAAGCCCCCTTTCCAGTCTTTCCCTCCAGTATCCTTCCCAAAGAGACCCATTGTATGTTATATGTGCGGAGTAGCGAACCACATAAGTTCAAACTGTCCCCAGAACTCTGTCTTCTGTTACTTGTAGGTTCCCAATCAGTATAGATCTTTGGACTACATTCGACGGGTAGTCTAATTGGGGAGTGAATTTAAACATGTCATCTACTATCCCGTCTATGATGTGAGGTATTGGGGTATTCGTTACCCATAGTGTTGTAAATGTTAACGTCTGCCTCTTCGCACGATGGTAGTTCCGAATTCGCTCTCTCTCTCTCTCTCTCTCTCTCTCTCTCTCTCTCTCTCTCTCTCTCTCTCTCTCTCTCTCTCTCTCTCTCTCTCTCTCTCTCTCTCTCTCTCTCTCTCTCTCTCTCTCTCTCTCTCTCTCTCTCTCTCTCTCTCTCTCTCTCTCTCTCTCTCTCTCTCTCTCTCTCTGTTTCCAGTTTCTTTGCTACTGCTCCCTTCTTAGAATCTCTCGAGTCCTCTTTCTTATTATTCTTTACTTCACTCTCCCCTGTTTGCTCTATCCATTCTTCGCTTTCTGATTCTGAAATGGAGATTTCTCTGTTTGAGTCCTTCCTCTTTTCCTGCTTTTTCTTCTTTACTTATTCCTTTTCCTCTTCTGTTTCTTATTCACGTACACCGATATATTTTCCTCTTCGTTCTAAGTCTCCTCTTCGCCCTCTTCCTTCTCGACTATTTTTATTTTAAGTATGTCCCTTGATGGGGGTCCTCCGGGAACCACAGCTTTCTCTTCATACCGTTTCTTTTCTACTAGGGCGTCGAGTTCCCTCGAGAAACACCCTGGCTTCGAAATATTAGCTATGTGGGCATATATTATCATGGCCATAATCTCCATAGATTGGTTCTCGATCATGAGGTAAAACGCATGATTCACCGAGGGTGCTGCGGCTGCCTGTGGGCCTGGGATTACCTGGGGTCCCTCTTTAGTTGCTATTGCATATGACAAATTCTCTCTCCTTTTCTACCCTGTCCTTAACATCTCTTTCTTCCTTAAAATAATTTTTCTTTTTGCCGGGCAGCTCATGGTCATTGTTTCGTGAGGACCCTGGCAATTTGGGCATTTCTTTATCTCTCTCCTACATTCTTTAAACCCGTGATCCGCTTGATTGCATCCCGAGCATTTCTTTTCGGACTTGCAAACCTTTGTTTCATGAGGGAGTGATCCGCAGATTGAATGCTAGTAAGTCTTGTTGTTTTGCCTTTCTAGCAGTCTCTACATCCTCGAACGTTATTTTTAATAGGTTGTTAAATCTCCCTAACTTTACCACTTCTATCCCCTTATTCCACGATTGTTTATTCTCCACTTTGCGTTTGATCTCCTCCGCTGTATTTGTAGGGGTGCGAAGATGACCTGTGTAGGGGTGCGAAGATGTATCACAGAGAGAGAGAGAGAAAAAAAATTCCTTCCAACGCGAGAATATAAATAGCCCAATAAATTACCAAGTCAAGACGGACTAAGCCGTGTCGTAACGGTAGAATGCTTGCCTCGGGATACAAAGACCCAATATCGATCCCATACAGTCCTCAAATTTTTACGAAGAAAATTCTCGAAGAAAACGGAGAATGCTTCAAGGACTAACTAATCCAGAAGGACCAAGAAATCGACTCAAGAGAAAACCACGCTCAAAGAAAACGGAATTCAAGTATGTAAATACGAATTTCAAGGGCTAACTCGTCTCAACTCATCTCATCCCATAAAAAAAAAAATCGTCAAGAAGCATCAAGAAGTCATCACGTCATCAGAATTGGAAGGAATCATCACATCGTCGTTAAAAAGGAAGATACATCAAGAAAAAGAAGATCAAGAATTAACCGAGCCAACTTAAAGAAGAAAGAATCTCAGCCTACAAGAATACTAAGAGTCAGATAGATGGAAGACAAAATATTTCAAGGGGCATCTTCAGTCAAGAAATAAATAAACATAAGGAGCCCCCCCCCCCCCATATATTTTCCCCTATTTGTTGGTGAATCTGTCTGAAGATGACTGCTCTTGAGCCATGATCTCAGCTGAGATCACTGGCTCCAGGTCAATCTTTCCCAGCACCTTCTTAGCTTCTTCCCCTGTTAGTCTTTCTCTATCCTCGTCTTGGTAGTACATCGCCACGTAGCCGGAGTAAGAGTTTATCAATCTGATTAGAGCAACATTTAATTTACCATTTATTATCTGTCACTATTTCTCTTGGGGGCTTAGTCCCACCCCTTACAACCCGTAAGTGCAGCCTTTTCCAACTTTCCCTATCCATCCTGGTGTCTCAATTAAACACGTTAAAATGTTAGGTGAAGTAGATAAAGAGGGAAAAAAAGTTAGAACCTTCACATGACCTATTTATATCATAGCTTTTCCCGATTGAAGCAGATCAGATCCCGATTATCTTCACGAGGCATCACGCCGATCCAGTCTCCCTTGTGCACCTAGGAACTCTCTACCTCAAGAAACCCCCTATTGTCCAGAAGAGGACAATATCCCTTGAGTGCCAAGGTTTGTGCCCTTCGAGACGCCAAGTCAACAAGGCCCCCCTATTGTTCAGAAAGAGAACAACGTTAGAACAGCCATTATTCGTTGAGCCCGTTTGACAAGAGACGGTTCTCACCCCCCCCCCCTCCTGTTGTTCAGAAAGAGAACAACGTTAGAACAGCCATTGTTCTTCAAGCCCGTTCGTCAAGAAACGGTTCTCGTTCCCAAGACATCACGTCCGGATAATTTAATTCCCCCCTTTTTAACGTTCTTCAAGAGAACGCTTGGTTTCAACAATAACCTCCATTGTTCATCTAGAACATCTCCGATTTGCTGTCACAGAGATCGCTCGTACTTCCGAGCCCCACTTTGCTCTCACTCTTTGAATATAGTCCTTCCCCTTCGATTAACGACAACCCCCCGAAGAACCCTTCTGCTGGAAAACGCCTGTGGACCGAAGATTCCTTCGCATCGTCTTCCTCTGCACAACAACTTTGTAATTACGTAAGCTGAGCAAAACCTTTAATCATTTAACCTTTTGTCAACGCAACCCTGTGCTTTAAATGGTTTAGCGAACCATCCCCCCCCCCTTTAATTTTTATTTGTTTACCTTTTTAAATCTCTCCAAATCTTAATCTTCGGATTAGTCAGATTTTCCCAAGACCCTTTTCATTCTCCGTTTATGTAAACATTTTTTTTGTGTGTTGTTGATAGTTTAATTAATAAAACTCTATTTTATTAATGGAAGCCATATTATTTATCCCTGTGCTCAGTTCCACTTCTTAAGCATATTGAAGATAAATAAGCCTCTCCAGGCCCCCTCCCTTTTGGACTAACCTCGGTAAATCAGATTACCACGCACTCGAAATATTAGAATAATTTCCTCAACGAATAGGTATATATGGTATATCGTCGAGAGCCTATTCTACGACAAGGTTATAATGAATTGTGCCAGGTTGCCTGGCAAACGCTTTCGTTTTCCATTAATTTCACCTTTTGTTTGCTTTATTGTTTTTTGAGTTTGTAATTTAAGCATTCGAGCCTTTGTTATCATATGATCATTTTTGTTTTATTTTTTAGCATTTTTCATTAGCATAATGGCTATATTTATATATTCATTTTACTTTCCCTTCTTTTATTTAGAATTTCTTATCGTTATTTGCTGTCCATATTGTCATTAATGTGTCATTATTGTTGGGTTTATTTTATTTTTTCCATTTCAGTTGTCAATATCGGTAATTTTATTCAGTTGTTTACATTGTTTTATTTCTAGACTGGGTTTATGTACATCGTTGCATTCTTTCTACTCTGAAACTATGAACTATGAACGATGTAAGTGGGTAGGTGATAAAGAAAGGGTTTGGGGACAGATCGCTGAAAATAGACAAGTGGTGAAAAGAGAAAGAAGTGTGGTAGGGTGCAAAGAGATGATAAGTCCATGGTGATCAGGCCTATCGCTTTTAAATATTTTCTTGTTTTGTGGCTCATTTGTTGTCTTTGGGATAGTTTATATTATTATGGCGTTCAAGACATTTGTCTTCAATAAAATTAATGTTTTTGGATATGTTATGCACATTTGCTGTTGTAGTAATAAATTACTTTAATCACTTAAGTATTATGCTTAGTGTCTTTGTTTTTTGTATATCTTGTAGTGAGTGTGAATCGTGTCTTTTGTTAATTTATGGATGTCTTCTTCGTTATAGTTGGGTCTTCATCGGTGAATTCTTGTAGAAATCGGTGAGGTTTCATAATTAGGTATTCTTTTCTTGGTAGCTTTACTTGGTTTGGGTAAAAATATTCTTATTCTCATGCGTAGAACGGCACTTCTGCTCCGACAGGTAAAAGCCCAGAGGAGCTCGAAAATCTGGCGCGACTTATACCTCTTCTGTTCTGGTTAATCATTTGGACGATATCATCGTTCAATTCTCGATTAACCAGTTCCTGCATATTCCTTGTCCGTTCTTCTATGACAACGTCAATGGGACTTAACCCCGCCTCCCGATGCAGCTCTTCCTGGCGTCTTCTTTCTTGCCTGTATGTACCTGTAATTAGGTACATACATTTGTTCTGAACCACTTGTAGTTTCCTCTTTTGTGTCTTCGAGACACACGAGAAGGCGAAAGCGGGGTATAGCAGCGTCGATCTTACAAGTGCATTGTAGATCTTTTTTTTATTGCTTTCACCGAGATTTTTGAACATGTCTATAGTTTTGACTGCAGCTGTGCCTTGATAATTCTTTCTTGGACGTGCTTATTGTACCTGGTTGAAGTAATCTTCATTCCGAGTACATTGCACTCCGTGTTGTAGGGATAGCGTCTATCCTTCACCCTGACATCGTAAAGTAGTCTCCTGCTTATGGGGACTAATTTGAACTTTTCCTGCTTCGTGCGAGTTTTCCGCCAGGCCTTCTAGGTGTTAAGGTTTTCAATTTCTGCTGCTGTCATACGAGCTTGTCCTCCATGGACAAGTGATTATCTGGGTGAAATCATTGGCGAATTGAATGTTGAGGCAAGTGGAGCTTACAGGGGCTGGGACACCAGCGGTGTAAATCAAGTACAGAATGGGGGCAGGACCCTCCCACCTGTAGGAGGCCCGCAGTGAGCGGAAACTTCGCTCCGTACGTGCACCCTAAACTGATATACGCCACTCTCTCTATGGCATAGTCATATAGAGTTCTTTCTAAGTTTTCACTTAAGCCCAGTAGTAAGATCTTGTACTGCATTCCCCGTTGCCACACATTATTAAACGCTTTTGATACATCCCGACAAACAATGTCCACGTAACTTCTTTCCCGTTTTGCTTAGGCTAACTTTTCCGTGATGACATTAATCGCTATCTCCGTACCTCGCTTCCTTCTAAACCCGAATTGATGTGGTTTGAAGAGGGAGTTCTCCTTTAGATGAGACACCAGTCTTCAGTTGAGGATCTTCTCGAAGAGCTTCCCGCCAAATTTTAGAAGTGAAATTGGCCAGTAGCTCTCCTTCAACGTTGGGTCCTTTCCGTGGCTTAGGCAAGAAAATCATCTTAGCCGTTTTATAAGCATCTGGAAAAGATCCCGTGTTCAGACAGGAGTTAAATATCCTTCTCTTCCCTTCGATTACATTGGCTGTTTTTTTTTTAAAGTTTACCTTTGTAAGCCACGATTGTCCTGTGGCATTTTGAATGAGCGGAGCGCGCCGAGTAGTTCTTCTTCGGTAATCTCGGCATCTCCGTCGAGCTATCTATCCACCTGGTGGTGAGGGTGCGTCTTGTGTATTTGGTCGTTAAGCTCGTCTATGATGTGTCTTTTAAACTCTAGGTCATAGTCTTTGTTTTCCTCCTCAGTTATACTGAAGATTTTTCTCAATGACTTCGGAATAGCTCTTCAATTCTTCCTTCTTCCGTTTCGACGTTTCCGTCTTCTTTTTGTAGTTCGATCTTCTTCTTCCCAGTCGATCCTTTGAGATTTCTGATCTTTTTCCAAAATTCTTTGGGAGTTGCTCCGTGATCGAGGTTATCGATCGCATCATCATTGATGTTCGAGGATCAACTGGTTGAGTTCTTCTTTGATTTCTTTACTTCGTTGCATTGAATGAACTAATGCCTTCCCTATGTTGATTTCATGCAATAATTTCAGCTCACGGTATAAATCCTTCATGTATTCGGTCCATCTGTAGGTAAAGATGGTCCTATACTCGGATTTAGGAAAACAAGCCCTATCTGCGTTGATGAGATGGTTATTGAGGTCGTCGAGTGCCTCGTCAATCTTCTAGACAATTGCCTCGTCCAGGTTGGGCTTCGAGAAGGCGCGTGTACCGTACCGTGTCCAGTCTGCTCTTCTGTAGTTCTTTCTGACTACAGCTGGAACTTGTATAGGGTTCATGTTGATAGTGAGTAGGATTCATATATGGTCACTACATGGTACCTGGACTGATTTCATGTAGTAATTGAACGGCAGCTGACGATTCGCCAGACAGAGGTCTGGTTTTGTGGCACTTCTTCCTCTGACAAAGGTGGGAATTCGGGGCCTATCCGCTGGGCAATATTTCTGTCCAGCAATAGTTCTAGGCTTCTCCCTATACCGTTGAAGGTCCTGTAACCGGATTTTTGGCATCTGGCGTTCAGATACCGCATTAATATAATAGGAGCTCTTCTGCCAAATAGGCCAGTGAGAGTGTGAATTGGTAATACGTCTCTCCTTGGCCGTTGATATACGGTAGCAATGACTAACACTCCTATGTCGAGTTCGACCTCAATCGCGAGGTAGGATTCTTCTAGATTTCTTATTTGCTTGTATTTAATCCCTTTCTTTATTGCAATAGCGGCACCGTCGAACCGCTCCTGCGAATAATTCGTGATCAACACATCGTAGTTACAGATTTTTATTTCTGCACTACGCGTTCAGATGATGTCTGCGTCAATTTCTAGGAATACATTTCCGTGAAGAGTCCTTTTCGTCGTCCAGCCGTTCTTAGGTTTTTGAACCTGCTCTTCGTAGCTATTGTACGGGTACAGGGGCCTTCGTCGTTGTCTGAAGAGGAGGATCCCTCCTTATTTTCAGCTTATTCTTCTTCTTCTTCTTCTTCGTTCTCTTCGCATTCCGATGAGGGAGCTACGATGATCTCATCCAGTCCAGATTTAACAGTGTTGTTCCTTATGACTGATTCCTTGACTACCTTATAGCATTCAAGGTCTGCATGCATGATCACTGAAGGGAGATTGTTTGCCTTTAAGAGTGCATTGAGGACCTGGTTGTAACAGCGAGGCTTAACTGCATTAGCCACATTTGCGTGAGTAATGCAGATCAGAATCTTTGCACTCAGATCTCCTGTGATGTTCATCTGTGCAGGTGCAGTCTTTACTTCCCCATTCTTCTTGGCGGCACTCGCTTAGATCATCTCCTTAGCTTTCTTTTCTTCTTCTTCTTTCCTTTTTATAATATCTCGGCGCTTTGGGCAGTTCAAGGTCATGGTCCTGTGTTCCCCTTTACAGTTGAGACATTTCTTCTTAGTGCTCTCGCGCTTATCGAACCGATGTCCTTCTGTGGCGCATTCAATGCACCACAGTTTGTTCTTGGCCGGGCAGGTCGTGGTTGTGTGTTCTAATTTGTAGCATGAAAAACACATCTCAATGCTACTAAATTTTTCTTGTTGAATGTTATCGCCTGGTATTCTCATGTTAAAAACCAGTATTCCATTCTGTGTTGATTTCTTCGCCATTTCGGTGGTAGCAAAAGTGATCTTAAACACGTGGATGTGTTCGCGAAATTTTATTATTTCACGAGCTTGTACCCAGGGATTGCTCTTGGTAATCTCCTCCTTAGCTCCTCTGGCGTATGCTCACCAACCCAGCTTTACACTTTGCGACAGATCACGCTTCGGTTGGCTGCCACTTGTGGAGGGTTTTTGTTTCGAGTCCGGTGTTCCTGAGGATCCTCACCCCCTCTCCCGATAGGCGCTGGTATATGTCCTTTGTCTCGGCACATAAGGCGATGAACCCAGATAAGACTTCGATCAGTTTCACCAGTGCTACCTTTAATTCGAGGTAGAGGGTTCGCAGAGATTCCTTTTTTCGGGTTCTTCATTCCAGGGATGGTCTTTAGGGGGATCCTCTTAGTAAGGGTCTCCATAGTCTTCCACGTCTTTCTACTAAGTCCTCTTGTGTTGTCTTCTTTTCTGAAAACAAAGTGTAATTATGGTGCTTTGAGTGAAAAAAAAAAGTTTCGAGGTGGTAAAGAAGGTAGTGGTTAGTGAAGGTAAGTTCGTGAATGAGTCCAAAAAATGGAAAAAACGCCACCATCCATTTTCCAGTTGGTCCCCTGCTCGGCTGCTGCCAGGATGATGGGTGATGGATGGATGGGATGGATCTCGAATGGGAACCTCAAGAGGGGTGAATTATGGTGGACTTGATGCAGTAGTGGTGGAATCAACGGCCGCTAAGGTTTTGCCACCCCCTCTCGGCTACTTACCCCATAACTGCATCCAATTACATAGAGACGGGTGTTACTTCCATCTATGATGCTGGCCGTGTTCCCCGGGCGGTGAGGATCTCTCCACCGCCCGGGACTCGCAGTTATGCCCCAGTTTGAGATAATTTCTGACTTATGCTTCTGCTGTGGGCTAGTCCTCAAACCAGTTTTCACATAAGCCCTTAATTATGTTAGTCCAAGCGGCCGGCATAAATGGCAGACATCCGAGCAGGTTCCTACGCAAGGCGATGGACGGGAGCAGTGAGGTGCTTAAACCCTCATTCAATTATAAATCCTCGGTGAAAAATAGTATTCTCTCTTTTTGAAGGGTGAAGCGAAATTCACCAAAGACTTCCAGAATAAGCTCTTTTCTATGTAGGCGGTGCTCAAAGTGCATTACTAAGCAAGTAAAAATGCTATATCTGTAGGTAGTCAGCAGAGCGTATGAATCGAAAATTCGGCCGTCTCTACTCGGAAATGAAATGAAAAGAGAAGTGGGAGACAAAGAACAGCTCTTCCGACCCTTTCCCCGCCCTCCTTGGCTCCCATGGAGCGGCCAAGGAGGTAGGGGAGAAGGCCCGGTACTCCTTTGTAGACCCCCATAGTCACACGGTCTAGAGCCAAAATAGGCTCCAAGCACTGTGAGTACGGCGGATAGGAGTGAGAGGGAGAGGAAGAACAAAGTTTTAGGATAAGACAGCGAAGAAAATAGTAGGAGACAAAAGTGGACTTAGTTAGTCATAGGACCTAGAGCTTAACGTGGAATCCGAACCACAATGTGTCGCTTGTCTCTAACTATAACTTTGCAGTTCTCGTGACCCCTGTCCCACGTATCTACTGTGAGTCCTGTGTGCGAATGAGATAGTAAAAAATAATAGATGTTGAAGGCTGAAGGAAGTAAGAGGTTTGCAAAGAGATGCTAGTTGCCTGGAGGTCAGGCTTATCAAAGTTATATAATTTGTATTTGCGTGAGTGACCCGCATTGCTGTGTTATTTTTTATTTATTTGTTTATTTTTATTTATTTTTTTTGTATATGTATCTATTTTTAATATGTCTAAGTAGCGTTTGTATTTATGAGGCGTTCAAACCGTTATTAATAATTATTCTTACTAAACACTGGTGTAGGTTTCTATCTCTCTATCTATTCTTTCGTATTCCTATCCTAGTTATAATTGACTATATGCTATTCTCTGTTGATGCTTCGTTTATTTAATTACTCTTAGTCGTCGTCGAGTATTATTCTCTTTCTCTAGGTGTAGATTTCTTCTTCGTCCTCTTCTCCTCCTTCTACTATCCTTGGTAAACTTATGAATAAGCTGTGTGATCTCCATCCTTCTCTTTGGGCAATTTGGTTGGTTAATCTACTTCATTCTGTGTCTTTTCTATACCTCTCCTTGCTCTTTTTGCAATTATTCTGTTAAGTGGCTTTACCTTTGTCTCCCTGTACAGGTCTCGTTGTCTTCTTCTTTCTCCTCTTCTAGTGTTTGTTATTAAGTAGATAGCTTTGTTTTGGACTTTTTGGAGTCTTAATAGGTTACTTCTCGAGATCGTGTACATCGCGATGGTTGGATAAATAATCGCGGACTGTACTATGGCTTGATAATTTTTTCCTCTGGTTTTTCATGCCCTGGGTGAAGGCGTTGGCAAATTAGATGTTCAAGCAGCCCTTATTTCTTGGTGGTGTAGATTGAATAGAGAGACGGACTCAGACATCCACCTTGGGGCAAACCCGCAGTGAGTCGAATATTTCTCTCTGATGTCGTCCTATTTCCACATAAGCACGTCTCTCCATTACATAGTCACATAAAATCCTTTCGATCATGTTGTTCATTCCTAATCTGAGTATCTTGAGTTGCATACCCCTCTGCCATACTTTGTCGAATACCTTGAACACGTCCCAGCATGCGATGTCTACGCTCATTTTTTCTTTCTTTGCTTTCGCTATCTTTTCAAAGATGACTCTAAAGGCCATCTCCGTGCTTCTATTTTTCCTGAAGCCAAATTGGCAGCTGTTTCACCAGCCATTATCATCGAGGAATTTGGATAGCCTGTTATTGATTATTTTTTCCAATACCTTACTGATGAAATCTAGTAGCGAGACGGGGTGGTATTTATCCACTTCATCTGGAGGGTTTCCCGCCTTGGGTATGAATATCATCTTCGCCACTTTTAGTTCATCAGGAAAGTATCCCGTGTTCAAACACGCATTGAAGACTTTTCTCACTCCATCCAGTATGTTCGAGGGAGCTTCAAGGTAATTTAATCTGGTGAGTTCCGATCTGCCTGGGGCTCTCTGTCGGAAGTTCTTTATCGTTTCTTTTAATTCCTCAGATGTAATGATTGCGTCTATCCCGTCGTTGCCATTTCTCTTTTCCTCGACAAAGTGGAAGGGGTTTGTCCTTTCGATCTCCCCATTAAGTTCGTCCACGATCTGATGCTCGAATTCAATGTCATAGTCCTCATTCTCTTCTTTGCTAATTTTGAATAAATTTTTCCAGTGCTCTCTAAATAATGCCTCTATTTCTTTCTCATCTTCTAAAATGTTGTTCCCTGCATCCTTAATTTTCATTTTATCCCCTACTGTCCGTGTCTTTATTCTGTTGATATGTTTCCAAAATTCCTTTGATGATGTTTCCACATCTATTTTCTCGATGTGCTGATCCCATTTCTCTTTCAGTTTTTTTTATAAATTAGTGCTATTAGTTTTCTTTTATGTCTCCTAAGTGCGTTGTACGCTTCCCTTGATGTTCCGAATCTTCTTATATTTTCTGCCGCCCGCCAATCTCCTCGTTCAAAGTCACCATTTCTGGTGTCCACCGAAATTGTTTAATAGTTTAGAACGAGTTAATGGGGACGGCCCCCTTCTCTGCCCTTTTAATTTATTCTCGGATCCTATCCAACTCCCCGTCGTTTTCCTCTAGATTGGCTTCCCCGAGCGGGCTGGGCACGTACGTCTGAAGTAATTCTTTGTACTTATCCCAATCCGCTCTATGGTATGCCTTCCACTTCTTCGAAGGGATTTGTATAGGATTCTTGTTTATGTGCATTAGAGTCGCAGTGTGGTCACTGCAAGGAACATCCACTGGATCCACAAAATAGTTAAAGGGCAGATTGAAGTTAGCGAAGCAGATGTCCTGTTTTGTTGCGTGATCTCTTCGTAAGTATGTAGGGAAATTGGGTCCCAGTATTTGCAGTATACGTCTATTGATAAGCCCCGCGATGGGCGTTTGAATCGCCCATCAAAATGACCGGTATCCTATAGTTGAACAGTTTAATAAAGTTCTTTATCGGTAATTGGGACGCCTGCCAAATGTTATCATTCCTGACCTACAGGGGTTAGGTGGCAGCACCAATATCCCTGCCAGGCTGCAGGAGAAAGTCTCCCATGGTCGCCGGTTCCCTAGCAGCAAGCTATGCTTGCAAGAAAATATTATACCAATATATACAACATAGTTGATACACAGGAAGATAAACAGAAAGCACAGTACAACGCAAAACAAATAACAATAAGAAAAGATTATCGACAGAAACACATGGTAAATTGCTCAATTGAGAACTAATAAAGGCTTGAAAGCTCAACAATTATACCAAAAATAAGTACGCCAAAACATGTTCAGCCAAACAATAAGAAGAACACATTAACAGAGCATAAGTATACACGAACATAATAAAAACAAAAGAACAACGAGAAACACGAATGAAAAATTAAAGACAACAGGAAAGTGATGCCCCCATCACCAGGGCAAAATATCTACCCTCCCTCTTTTATTTTAACCTACTGTCCTCCTCCAATATCCAAATTATCTTCCAATATTGACTACATCGTGAAATTCATTATTTTCTGCTCACGATCACCAAGCAACTACCTCGCCGCGAAAGGAGGCAACGCGAATAGTAACTTCCCATCAATGCCGCCTCAACAATAACGAAGACTACTATCTGAGGATGCCTGAAGAAAGACATAAGCTCACGGCAAAAACCTGTAAAAAAATTTAATATTTTAAATAAGACCAAATAAAATAGATCTTCCTCAGTTAATTTTTAATCATCAGCCTCATATAAAAAAAAACTGCATTCGACAGTTAGAACGCGCTAAAATAAGATTGGTAAAGTTGAAATCCAACCTGGTTTTCAACAAAACATGTATAAAAGAGACGCTACTCCCATCGTGCACCGATATATATATATATATATATATATATATATATATATATATATATATATATATAGAAGAAGGAGCAAATGCAAGTTCTGCGGGTGATAACAACCACCACAGTGCTTTCGCCATATTTATTTTCTGCCTTTCAAAACAATTTTGAAGACAGAAATAAAGGTGCAGAAACCTTGCATTGCAGACTATATTACAATATAGTACAGGAAAGAGAAATTTGACGGAATGAGCAATGAGACAAGAAACAGGAGTTTTTTAGAGGTAAGAGAAAGGGACATTAGAAGAAGACTAGAATCATAGAGAGCAGAGGGCGGCCCTCTGCTCTCTATGATTCTAGTCTTCTTCTAATGTCCCTTTCTCTTACCTCTAAAAAACTCCTGTTTCTTGTCTCATTGCTCATTCCGTCAAATTTCTCTTTCCTGTACTATATATATATATATATATATATATATATATATATATATATATATATATATATATATATATATATATATATATATATATATATATATATATATATATATATATATATATTCCCCTCTTATCTAGACCCGAGAGTCTGGATAAGAGGGGAGCAATGCGGTTTATTGCCTTCTGGTTGCTCAATAGTCATATGTTGTAAGGGATCGCTGTCCCTAGGGAAAATAGACTACCTGGAATGCCTAGAAGAGTTCCATATACCATTTGAGTAGGAGAGAAGCCTATTTACTGGCAAGTGTCATTTCACTTTACAAGCACTGTTGCAAATAGGTCACGTAACAATTGGCTACGAGGCCTTTTTGCAAGAAGGGAGGCCTTGATTGTTCGGTGAATTCTTTCCAGAGCGGCATTACGACTAGAGTTTTCAGGAGAAGTAAAGGTGTTTTCAGTGGCAGTGGGTTTTAATAACTCTTGGGATAAATCTGGCCTGAACTGTAGCACAATATCAGACACGATCTTGACTGGGAGACCCATAACGTAATTGGCAAAGAAAGCTTTAACCATAGCTTCGAATGGAATATCCTTAAGTGTGTATATCTCTCTTTCCTTGGTGTAGCATCAAATGGTATTCAGAAAGTATTTATATCTTTATTGTATGGTAGGGAAACAAATTAATATGTTGATGTGAATAGCGTGAAATCTTGCTTTAGGAGTAGCCAATCGCGTGAAAGGCTGCTTTATGTCTTTGTATGTACTTTGATCTCTCCGTGACTGGGGCGGGTAATAATATGGTGGTCCTAAGAGGGAGATATTTTCGGTACCGTTTTATGATCACACTGATTATTAAGCTTATACAATTCATTATACTTATTGAACAGCAGATGGAGAGGTGAATGAGTTAGAAAGTCAGCGCCTAAAATTGTACAAAATTGCCTAAAATTCCCCTGAAAATTTCGGTTCGCTCACCGAATGTTCATATCGAGGATCATGTTTCTGTTTGAAATAAGAATTGAGTTTCCTTCTGTTGTAGGTCATCATAAGTAGCGGAAGTTGTGGATATAATAGTACCGGTATTCACCATAAGTTTTTTTCCCTTGATGAAATCTATAATGTATAAACATGGAGTTTTGGTAGACAGGGATGAGACGTCCTTCACTAATATCCCCATCTAGAGTTTCTCGTGCTCACTCTCTATTGTGAACCCAACAAATAACAGTAAACCTTCTCCCCAAATTGACGGTACTGCCAGCAAATGCCTCATCGGGAGCTGGAGAATTGCGTGACACACCATGAAAGTTTTACAAATGTGATGCAAAGCGACGTTTAAATAGCGTCTAGACTTCTCTATTTTTTAGATCCTGCGGGTTAGGTTAGCTAGCCTCTTGATGGGTGTCAACGTTGCCTCTAGATGTTCTCTAAATTTTGAAGAGTGTCTTTGGTGAAGGATGTCACTCTCGATTGCGAGCTTCAACTATGATCCCGAGCGGCAGCGGTTGCCAATTGTTCAAGGAAGTGTTAAGAGATAAAACTCGAGTGTCTGCTGAAGGTAGGGGTGAAGGCGCCGGACAAATGACTCTCTCAGAAAATAATGCCTAACGTTGTCCTTAGAACAACCTGAAGTTCAAGATGTGATGATTTGGAGGAGTCAAAAGTTCCAGCTTTTGCGCCGTCGGGAGATTGAAGCGATCTAATAAGGCGGCTTTTAAAATCTGATGTTATGCTATTAGGCTCAATAAAAATGATAGGATATCACTGGCAGATATAGTAATACCCTGATTAATGACTTTATTTTCTCAGTCATTTGTTGTCTTTCCATTGGAAATAGTGATTTATGCTGATTAAACCATGATTAAGGAGGAGTGGTCAGAAATTTATGTAGGGCAATTGCGAATGTGGTACTTGGCCATGGTCGATTCGGTATGATTGTCGATGACGATGATTGCATGTGAATTCATCAGAGTTGAATTAATTCGTAATGATGCAAGTTGAATAGAATTAATTACCTTGTTGCGAGTTGTAGTAAAAAAATGATGCGTAAGAAATTCGAAGTCGTTTCCGAAGTAATTTAGAGGTTAAGTCAATGCGGGCAAACCTTCAATTATTTGTTATCTGTGTTCTTATCCCCAGGCACCCTGCCATCGCACCTCAAATTTCATTTTGGCACAGTTGTCGTTTTTTGTTGCCTTTTTAACTGCGTATCGTGAAACCGGATCGTGCAAAGGAAGAAACCAAAGGCCTTCAAAGTATAAGTTTCCCATTATTTCCACCCACGTGTCTCTTAGCGTCGCATGCGGGCTCAAAGCTAACGGCCGTATGCTAAAACAAATTTGAAATGCACATTTGAGCAAAAAACCTATTTTTTTATTTTACATTTTAACCTTTTGCATATAATAAATTTATAAATAATTGTCAAGCTACACTAAATCTGATAAAAGTGCATTTCACATTTTTCTTAGCATACGGCCGTTAGTGTCGAAATTCCACTTGACTCTTTTCTTTTATTAGTATTATCCTGCACAATCTGTTGCACCTTAGTAAACGTTTTACATTTTCCACAGATCAAATCATGAAAAAAAATGAAACGAAAAAAAATAATATTGAGCTTAGCCATTTTTTTTCCCTGCTGTTTGTTTGTTTATTTGCCTTTTGTTTTTCGTTTTTTAAAGCTTCAACTTCTGACATTAGCTAAGTGAAGAATTCCACTTGTCTCTTTTCTGATAATCTTATTGCCCTTCATTTTCGTGCATCTTTATCAAAATCTTATATTTCCCTCACTAACCTGGATAAAAGCCCTTATCCCGGCTTTATTTCCAGGTTAACAGAATTTTTACCCATTCCAGATATATACATATATATTATATTCACCTTTACTGACCAACGTGACTAATAAGCGTGTCTCGGAATTCTTTCCAGGTTAACATATTTTATATCCATTTCAGATAAATATTCACCTCCAGTTAGCTGAATCGTGTATTTTGCCTTTTCAGATAAATAAACAATTCCCAATGTTTTTTTCGGTAAACATGTAGATGAGCGGCCCGGCCGGGAAAAAATTTTTTTGTGTAAATATTATCGTTCACCCGTGTTTGAATATTCCTGCGCGTTTGAGTTTTGTTCGAATGCTAGCTGCCGCCATTTTTTGGGGGAAAATCTCGAAATTAAACCTACCGAAAATGCTGTTTACCAAATTGCACGAAAATAAACAAACGAAACACTTTGTTTCCCGTACTTAATTGCAGTGGTTATACTTCCGAAATAGCGGAGAGGAAAGCCTATTTATTTTGCGCGCCTGCGTCGTATTCGAAATCTAGCTGACGCCATCTTTCTTATCCAAAAATAAAGAACGATAAACGCTGTTAACTTACTTTATTTCGGGGGGTACACTTCAGAAATAGCGATGAGGAAGGCGTGGAATCGTTCTTTAATTCCCGTTTTGGTCAACGGGAAGCGCTTGCAGAAGATGGCGGTTGCAAGATAGGCGTCGAATTGAACAGTTTTTCTCCTGTATTTGAGAATTGAACCTCTCGCATCTCGCCAGACGCGTTCAATATTCTGGGTGCTTGCGCAACTTTCCGGGAAAACAAAGTTTTGGGAATGGATGACTGTCTGGTGTTTATAGCCCTCCAATTCCAAACCGGAGTAAGCAGCCCAACAATCAGAAATGATGGTTGTTCCGGGCACGATCCACTCTTTAATCACTGAAATAAGCGTCTCCTTGGTGCGATCTTTAACCGTGACCATAAATATATTTTTGGTCCCCCGTTCGAAGCCTCCGAAAACCCACACTCCTTCAACCACTCTCCCTTTATTGTATTTTCGTTTCCGAATTTCTATTCATCCACTTCGACAACCTTCCCCTCGCCCCCAATTTTCTGCCTATTTTGTTCACAATAGTGAATAGCAACCTCTCTGCAGAAACTAAACCAATCGATCAAAGTTTTGAGGGTAACTTTGACTTCATGGGCCAGAACTTCTAGTGTCAATTGGTTGACTAGAAACCAGTAAATAATTTGCAGAATAGTTTCTACAGAGATCCGGGCGTGGGAGAAAAACGTGCCCTTCAACGCTGCTTTTTTAAAATAATGGCGCTCACTCGAATCACGTTTTATTTTAGAGCATCTAAATTCGAAGTTAGGGGTCACCTCTAATGCCCGGCCACAGATGTCGCATTCACTTTTAGTTCGCACTAAATTATGAACTTCCAAAAAGTTGTTTAATTTATCTTTATCAGAAACTAAGCTTAATAATTCCGCAATAGACGACGGACAAACTTCACAATTCGATTGCATTTTGAAACTGCGTAACAGACGTCTGATTGATCATTTTCAAACTGCGTAAAAGGGGAATGTTTGACACCCAAACTGCTAAAAAACAAGTAGTTCCTTGAAATGATCTAGCTAATTACATTTAATTGTATAAAAGAAGGTAATAAAATAGTAAAATGGGGAAAAATATATTGAAAAATAAAAATGACTCCGAATGAGAATAATAAAAAGCTATTAAGTAGGAAAAAAAAATTGAGATCAAGCATTTCTGACGTCATACCCCCCACCCCCCAACCCATATTATAATTCGCAAAACGATTAAAAACGCTGACATGATATAGTTAAAGCATTCACCTCTGTAAACATCAGAACATTGTAACAATTAGGATTATATACTGGGGGCTGTGCCCCCCAGACCCCCCCCAATTTAATGAAACTCAGGATCATCGTAGTGTGGTCCCCCCCTTGTGCTTACCCCCACACGAGCCGTCCCCTTAAATGTACTCCAAAAACGTGAAACATTTTGGAACACGGACGAAAAAACTACGTTTTATCGGCCGGGCCGATAATCTACATATTTACCTTTTTTTCCTTCAGATTTATATTTTTTTTTCAGTTTTATTTCAGTGATTATGGCACCGCAGTATACCTACTCGTCTTATTCAGGCAGGTTTGTTCCTTCCATCTTTGATACCAATGATGTTCTTAATTTTAGATTCTGTCAGCTCAAACTGAAGATGAGAGATGAGTTAACCGAAGCACACCATAAGATCGAAGCTATGACCTCGAAACTCGAATCTGATTATGTATTTGTTACTCTCAAGGTAGGATTTCCTTCTCTTACTCAATCATGATTTCCTTTGCAACGGACAGCCGAAACAGTTGCAGTCCAAAACATTCCATTATCCTCTAATGATTTCCTTCCTCCCCGAGATAACTTACAGATTGTGAGAAAAAAAAGTGCCCCAAAGGCAAGAAGATCGTCCCCGTAGTAATATGTCAAAACTGTTTTGAGATTTTTTTCAGAGGAGAATGCTGAAGATGAAAGCGAAGAAGTACGGCTGGTGAGCGATTCTATGGTTCGTGGGGCAACTATCTGAATTATGTACTTGGTTCCCTTATGACCTGCAAACGTTACTGCATCCCTTTGGCTGAGTAGACACGACGTTGCTGTCGCCGTGAACAAGTATCTCAACTAGCCCCGACAAACATACCATACGTAATTCACGTTGGGAGAAATGATATTTAGCTAACCCTCTCCTAAGAGCTGATCTGCAAATACAGACAGATGATTAGGGCATTCAATGTAAAATCGAGCTAAATTCTAATTTAAGGAATTATCTCACGTATTAATGGTGAGACCCGTTTCTAAAACATGGTCACTCGCATAAACTGGTGACTTGCTTGTCTCTGTTGGGAAGAGAACGTAGGCCTTTTCAATACCTGGGACAATTTTTACTTTGATCCTTCACTGTTTTCCGTAGATGGCGTCCATCTTAACAAAGTTGGTGCAGCTTGTTTTTGGACGTGTTTTGAACGGAGCCGTCAAGATTTCCATTCAAAAAACGGGCTCAGTCACGGACAGATAGGCATTTCAGTGTAAATTACCTTAAAACTGGAATATCAACTAATGTTATATTATTTACATTTATTTGTATTATTTACACTTTAAAAATATTATAAGTGTAATAACAAAACGTCAGTATAAATAAACAAAAATGAATATAAGATATTCAAAACTAGTTCCCTATTTTCAAAGATTATTTTCAAGAAATTGATATTGATTGATAAGTATGTTTTTCGCAATATTGAGATTAAATCTATGTAACAATAGAATTAAAAGTTGATATCAAATTATTTTATTATTTGAAATTGTGTTATGACACGTAAATATTCTAATCGCAATATGTTGTCCAGGCTAAAAGGATATTTAAAATGCAGTTATCAGCTTCTCTATACTTTTTTAACTTGACTGGTGGAGCTTCTCCTCAAACAAGTGGTTCATAATGAAGATCTTGGCCCTTTTGCATTTTTCTCAATCCATCTATAAATTTCCCAATACCAGGATGATCTATTCCAAGTTCTGTTTACAGTCGTCCGTATGCGGCCTCTCTATGATTGCTTGTCTTGTCTTCTCCATTGAAAGTGCTGGAATACAAGTTCCACATTTCTGGAGGAAATGTTAGAGGATGTCTACGATTTCCTCGTCGAATTTTGCGACCTATGTAATTGTCTTTAAACCAATTGAGTATTTGTTCTAATTCTAATTCCAGGAAGAGATCAAATAGAAGTTATTCATAAAGATATTGAAAGTTTTCTACTGGGAAAAGATATAGAAAAAGAAGAAAGTAATGAATATATTTTTGAAGAATTTCATATGATAGGAAAGGTAACTGCTTAATTCGATCCTGAAATGGAAACCCATACTCTTATCTTGGCCCTAGTACACAGACCGAAGGTCTCCCTGCGAAACGCAACCTTCCCCTGTAAGGAGGGATGGCGAAGCCGCTCTATCTATATATCTATCTATCTATGTGTGTGTAGTTTTTACTTCTATTATAAGGGCTAATGATGAAAATGATAAAGAGATTATTTTTATTTTGTAGCTTACCTCAATATGTTTTCAATGCAATGGTTAATTTTGGTGCTTACTGACTAAGGCTCTGATTCTAGGCTTCATGCTGCTTAAAAGTACATAATCTTAGATTTCCTCGTTTTTCAATTTGCAGGCGGTTTCTTTGTTTGGTAAGAAGCTGCGTAACTGCACTAAAACCACGTTCAGACATATAAGAAGTTGAGAAAGTAATGAAAAAAAGTTTGATAGCTTCCCACAGATTTGGATACCTTTCAGAATTTTCCTTTTGTACCCCAAATTAATGGTATGATTGTTTAAAGAGGGGCTTTAATTCGAAGTCTTTTTTTCATCAATTAACTCCTCTTGCATTGAAAAGTTGGTGTCATTTGTACAAGCATCAATAAATGGGTTTATCAGCCACTCATGTATTTCCATATTAATGAGATCTTGATTTTTACAGCTCAGGTCACCGTGCAAAGAGTTCAAGGAATTTTCTGATCGATCAAGATTTGGAAGTTTTGATACCTCCCGACACCAATATTATGCTCATGAACGTGCAAATAAAAGATTTGGCTTTAATAAGAATTGCATCACAACCTAACAATTGCAAATTCAGATCATTGTATATATTGAATAAATCTATTAAGTAGGAAATGTCACATTTGCAAGCTAAAGTTCGTCACTCAAATAACTACTTTAATTCTCTTAGAAAAATTGCAAAATTGTTTTTGAAAGAGAATAAATTCGCTTCAAACAGTTTCCTTCGGATAACCATCTCATTCCATTATCTAGAAGGGGACGATCAAATTCTTTATCATTGTTGTTGCAATTGTCGAAAGATTCTTGAATTAAGAGAAATGTATTTTATTTTATTTACTGCTGTGATTACAACCTCAAGGAGTTTATGAAGCCGATCATTCTAGTTTCTAGCATGAAAGCCTCTGTACCGCATCGTTAATGCTGGAGCACCGTTCGTTGCACAAGCAATTATATTGTTCATGGTAATTTCTTTTTCTATGAAAAACTGTTCAACTACCGGGGTTTGCAAAAGTTATGTTACAGTCCGGATTTTGATCTTTCGAGAGGTTTACGTGTGTGATAGAAAAAGCTCCGTCAAAGATCGACCTCGTTCACGCAGACCTCAAGTTGTGTACCGTTTGGTTGTGAGAAAGGCCTTCGAAACTAATCCGAAGCTCAAAATGACCGCGCTCGCGAAGAAGAACATCTCGGTGGCTAGTGTGTCCAGGACCGTCAAGGAGGAGGGTGGCAAGACTTGAGGTGCGTGGAAAGGCCTCTGCTCTCCGACAGTATGCGATAACAACGTCTGGAGCACTCTCCTCGCCTTCTCAGCGACTTGGAAGAGTCATGCGATCGAATTCTCATTTTTTTTCTGATGAAAAAACCTTCACGGTCGATCCGGTCATCAAGAAGCAGAACGACCGCGTAGTAAGCTCGGGTCTCAGACTCACTGCGGCCAATTGCACACGGACATTTTGGCCACGAAAGTCCTGCCCTGGGTCAGAATGATCACGAAGAGGGTGGACTACGTCTTTCAGCAGGACAGTGCCCCGGCCCACACGACCAAGACCGTGCAAGACTGGTTGGGGTTAAACGTGAACTTCTGGTCGAAGGACCCTT
Source organism: Ceratothoa steindachneri (assembly GCA_963969495.1). Taxonomy (NCBI): domain Eukaryota; kingdom Metazoa; phylum Arthropoda; class Malacostraca; order Isopoda; family Cymothoidae; genus Ceratothoa; species Ceratothoa steindachneri. The sequence goes on along the minus strand of OZ018324.1, from coordinate 189,580,310 downwards.
GGCCACCGCAGTCGCCCGACCTCAATTTCTTCGACTATAGCGTGTGAGCGCATGTTGAGGACAAGGCCTTCAAGGTCCGCCTCAGCAACGTTGACGAGCTGGTCCTCCGTCAACTGCGTGTTGCCAGTATGAGGAAGGACTTCGTCCGCAACGCGTATGCGGCCTTCAGGTTTCGCCTGGAGTACGTGCTCGCTAGTGAGGGCGCTCATATTGATTATATATATATATATATATATATATATATATATATATATATATATATATATATATATATATATATATGGGTGAGAATGGATGGGGAGAAAAAAAGTCTAGACACTACACAGAGCTCTTTATTGACGTTTCGCCTCTTTGCTTCCTCAGAATGGAACTGACAAGAGAGATGGAAGATCGCCGCTCGACCATTCGTAGAGTTAGTCTGGGTCACGGTCACTTGCTCTTCCCCGGCCGTTTCCCCCTCGTCTCGACCCTTTCGCCTCTTCATTAATGAGGGTCGAGACGAGGGGGAAACGGCCGGGGGAGAGCAATTGACCGCGACCCAGACTAACTCTACGAATGGTCGAGCGGCGATCTTCCATCTCTCTTGTCAGTTTCATTCTGAGGAAGCCAAGAGGCGAAACGTCAATAAAGAGCTCTGTGTAGTGTCTGGACTTTTCTTTCTCCCCATCCATTCTCACCTATACGTCGAGTCTTTCATGTGATATATATATATACATATATATATATGAGGAATTAAACCACATTCTCCGAAGACAATTTAATTCAGAACAGTTTTGGTGTATCTCACACCCTTTTTCAACTGACACTGGGTAGAAAATATAAGAGAAGTGCAGAAAACACAACACAAGATCCCCTCTTATTTACCCCAATCCCCTACTTGTGGCTAATCGGGAAGGGGGGGTAGGCCTAAACATATTGAAGGGCTGACATTTTACTATTTTTTTATTTGCTTTCTTATTACAGGATTAAAAGAAAATTGACCCTCAGATAGATTTAAATTAGGAACTGACGATATCAAGCTCGATTCTACGATTCTTCTCTTAACATAGTTAGCCGATTTAAATACCATTTTACTTCCATTGAAATCGATCGTATGATTCTTGTCTCTAACATGGCAAAATATTCCACTGCTTTCGCTGCCCACTCTAATATCTCTTTTGTTTTCGTACAATCTCTTGTCTAGATTTCTCCCCGTTTTCCCTATATAAACTTTATGGCAATCGTTGCATGGTATTGCATATACTCCTAAGTTATGATGTTCTTTGGGTTTCCTGGCCATCATCAAATGGTTTAAGGAATTATTATATTTAAAGGCTAGATTAATACCCGCTTTTCCAAATATGTCCTTTAAACTATTTAATTTATTATTAAATGGCAATGTTATACATTTGTTGAAGTCGTTAGTGCGGGACGGCTTATTACCATAGAATGTTTTCCTAGCTGCAAAATGGGCAGACGATATGAACCAATTGGGGTAATACAAATTAGAAAAAATAGTCCTGATAATGACAATTTCTTCATCTAAATAGGAAGGATGACATATTTTGTATGCTCTAAGGAAAAGGTTAGAAATTACCGATTTTTTAACAGTATTATCGTGAAACGAAAAATAATGTATATAGGCATTCGAGTGGGTTGGTTTCCTATACACGTCAAGTTTTAATTCATGGTGATCTTTATTAATGAGGACATCTAAAAAGGGTAATCTATTATCATATTCCCATTCATATATATATATATATATATATATATATATATATATATATATATATTAAAACAATAAAAACGTGACTAACTGCATCAAAACTATCATTGTGTCATTTGTTGGGAGCGTCTTAACGAGTATAACAGGACGGACTTTTACAATAGCCGATATAGTTCCGTTAAAAACAATAATTCTTGCACAATTTTCTTATATTTAATAAAACGGACACATCCCAAAAGTAGTATTTCGTTACCTGGGAGAGTAAATTCGTCAAATTGTAAAATATTGTTGATTTTTAATTATGTTATATAGTCTCTTCAATCTCCTCGGTCATTTCATTATTTCTTCTTTCCACAGAATTATTACTAAGTGAATTCACTCTGATAATTCTCCTTTTAACACAACAACGCTCCCATGGAGGCGCTAGCGCCCACGTTGGGAATCACCGTCTTAATGAAACCCATGTCTGGTTGACTTGATTTGTCGACGCCTCTCGTATTCACTCATGCGGGGACCATCATGATGCCGACCTCTCTGGGAGGAGGAGGAGTGAAAGCGAATACAATCGCATGTGTGTATATGTGTGAGGGGCGGGGATTTAGGATTTAGCGAGTCTCTCTCATATGTATCAAGTTCGCTTCTTGACATTATTTCTCTCTTCACCACCGAACTCCGCTAGGTGGTTACAGCTGAGTCGTATGAGACCTCAATTATGAATTAGACTCGATAATTTGGAGCTCTCTCTCTCTCGCCTAGGGAATACTGCGATGGAATTCTAGCGTCGAGGCACGTGTTCGAATCCATCGGGCGCGAATACAAAACTTTCAGCGGTGTCGCGAGCTAACCGCTTATCGAGACGATATGCTGATACTCACGCCCGCGTGGGTAAGCAAATCCAGACGCATCATCACATACCCCAAGAAATCAGTGGTATCACATAATTAACATATTTTGATGTGTTAACGAAAGAAACTGAAAATTGTGCTACTAAAAGAGTTTATTAGATAGTATTGACGAAACGACAAAATCAGCTTATTTACGGAATTTTCAGGTCTAGAATGTTCTCCAATGATCTAAAATGATCCAAAAGTCTCCAGCAATAGTTTACTTGGATATGTTTTTTAGCATAACCTCATTTAGTAATCTGATAACTGCGACATTGAGCCTTCATAGTTAAAAGTAAAGAGCTCTCAACTGATTTGAAAAGCATGATTATGCTGTGTCGTTGTCTTGCCTTTAATGGGACCGGTTCTATTCATAAAATTAATAGAACAAAGAATGGAACGAAGTACTGGCAAATATTAGGTAAATAACGTCAACTGTGGAATAGTTGGGGATACAGGATGATTTGCTATTCCAGGAGACAATAACCCGAAGGATACGAAAAAAGCAACACGTGGGTGGTTCCTGCAGAACTGTGTTAATGTTCTACCGTGGTCGAGTCAATCTTCTGACTTGAATCAGATCGGAATTTCGTGGCGAATCTTGCAGGAACGAGTCTCTATACAAAAGAAAACGTGCAAACTTGGGCCAATCGAAAGCTATGAGAGGAGGAGTGAGCAGAGATATTCCAACACAATGTTGCCGTGACTTGGTCGTTTATTAAGAATCACCTGACAGCAGCGTTTGCACATAAATGTGCAAACATTTTTTTTCTTTAATAAGATTTGCATCCCAGCCTTACAATTGCAAATTCAGATCATTGTATATATTAAATAAATCTATTACTTATTTCCTGGAGGCAGAACAAGCGCACTCCGTTCCCCAAGGGTTTTTTTTAGGAAGGGTTCCACGATAAATGTTTATTGTCAAACAAACACAATACCACGTGCTCTCCTTTCCACGCCCTAACTAGGACCAGTCCCTGGTGCCTTAGGGCTTGTCAGTTATTGTCATTCTGATCTTTATGTACCTACATATTATCCGGGCGGAGGATATCTTCCACGATGCGAGGGTCGGACGGCGCAACTTACCTTGCCCACCCGATAATTCTCCACCTCTCAGCCGATCCTCTTGGACTGGTCGTTGCAAAGAAGACGGGAGACGGAGAGCGGGAACTTAAAGTTGCGTGTCATCGCGGCCCCGACCCCTAAAAGGAGGACCTAACTCCGAATGCTTCGACGGTATCGAGTCATTTTTTGTCGTCTCCGAATCGGATACATTCGCGGGACACAGTGCCATCTTGTGGGTGAATGTTCTAGTTTGGGGGGAGGGGGCTCGCTTGCGCTGCCTGTCCCTGTAGCGGGCCGAGCGGGGTCATTACTGCCTAGGTCCCTTATACTCGGGACATGTCCGTGCACCCGAATTTGGTGTGATGGTTTCCTTAAGATAGGATTATTTTTCTCAATCGCTGACTACGTGACGGGGTCCTCGAGTGGGATGGGTTCCCGAAAGGGCCTCTGAGCAAGCCACTTATTTTTATTATTATGTCGGGGGTTTTTTCTGTTGTTTTTGATTGTATTGTTGTTATTAGTTTTGTTGTTATCTTTGTTTCGTTTTGTTTGTTGTTGTTGTTATTTTTTAGTTACCCTGAAGATTGGCACTTTCTCTACTGTCGACGGCTATGCCCTCGATGATCATCGTTTTTCGTGATTAAATTGCGTAGAAAATGATTTAATTAATGTCATTTCCGCCCTAATCAAAGGGGTACAATTGGCGTGATTTTCGAGCTCCCCAAATCGGAGTGGGTGGGGGGTGCGAAGTCAAAATCCTCTTAAGCACTCTACTCACCGTGGTCCCTATAGTGGGGGGGAGGAGGGGTGTAATGATGCACATCTGGCCCTGCGCACTCTTCCAGTTCATGTTCTTAAGGCCGACTAAGCCCGGATAGGGGCTCCTGGCCTGTGAAGCCGCCAACCCGTTTTGTTCCTGCGAATGCAATGACGGTTATGGGCGGGGAGGTCACGGCTGCCCCGTCCAGTCAAACTGTTAGTGGCATTGATGAACGCCAGCCCAATTTAGGAAATGCGGTTGTTATGATAAAACAATAATTAAGTTGTGTTCTCATTTGTCTCTTTTTCAACACGCGCCCCACTCCCTCCAATTCCCTACCCTCTCCAAGCCATATTTTTACGCGAAATAATAAATTGTTTTTGATTATTTATATGAAAGTCGAGTTTTAAAAAGACAGAACAGAGGTGGTATTTATTTTCTTTTATAAAAATTTACTAATTTGATCGCGAATTTTCACTTCCTCATATTAATATTCATCTTCTGAATCATTTTTTTTGGTCTCATATTAATTATCGGTCCGGAGAAGCAATTAAGAAGGCTCTAATTGGTTCGATGCTTTTTTGCACTCATTTCGCATTTTTGGCGATAAATATATTCGAAATCCTCGTCGAAAGGGCACAAAAATCAAGTCGTCTTCGCTTCCTTAATAACCGATTAATTGACTAAAGTTTCATTTATCAGGACAGCTCGGCCTCGAAAGGTAGCTCTTCCTCGAACGGCAAAAACACATTTCGAGTTTTACGATCAGGAGGAGAGGACCCCCGACGAAGATCTTTCTAGACACCGTAATTAGAAGGCAAGTTTAGGGCGTTGGTGGTACTTTTAGTTGGTTATGTAAATTTGGGTTTAGATGCTTATGGTACTTCTGGTGAATTGGTTTCCAGAACGAGTAATTGAATAACTCAACTACAAGGTACGGGGTTTTGCAAAAGTTCTGTTGCACTCGGTTTTTTTATCTTTCGAGAGGATTACGTGTGTGATAGAAAAAGTTCCGCCAGGCAAACTTAAAGTTATACTTTTCCACCACGTGGCTTGAAAACGTCTTTTCTATTGTGTGGAAGTGCGTCGAGATGGGAGTGAAAAGAATCGCGATCACTGCTCTCCTCCGCGCGGGCCTCAACAAGTACGACATCGCCAAGCACCTCAACGTCAGCCAGATAACCCTCGACAAAGTCGCGGAGAAGCTCAAGAACGGGGAAGACAGCGCTTGCGAAGAAGAACATCTGGGTGACCAGGGTATCCAGGGACCCCAAGGAAGAAGCTTGAGGTGAGGGAAAGGCATCTGTTTACTGACCGTATGCGAGAAGAACGTCGGGAGCGCTATTGTCGCCTTCTCGACCTGAAGAGTAATGGCAATTGAATTCTCATTTTTTCTTATGAAAAAACCTTCATCATCGATCCGGTCATCAAGAAGCAGAACGACTGTGTGGTAGGTTTCAACGAGGACATCTCCGAGGTCCGTTCCGTGTCCATGACTAAGCACCCAGCCTCCTTGATGATGCTCAGCGTCGTGGCTTCGAATGACGAGAAGATGCCTCCGGCGTGGTTCATGGCCGGTCACAAGCTTACTGCGGTCGATTAAAGGTACAACATGACCACGAAAGTCCTGGCCTGGGTGAGAAAGATCACGAAGAAGGCGGACTGCTTCTTTCAGCAGAAAGGTGCCCCGGCACACACGACCAAAACCGTACCAGAGTGGTTTAGGTTGAACATGAACTTCTGATCGAAGGACTTTTGGCCGCCGCAGTCGCTTTACCTCAATCCCCTCGACTACACCCTGTGAGCGCATGTCGAGGACAAGGCCTGCAGGTTCTGCTACAGCAGAGCCGACGAGCTGAAGTCCTCCGTCACCCGCGTGTGGGCTAGCATGAGGAAGGACTTCGTCTCCAACGTGTGCGAGGCCTTCAGGTCTGACCACTGAGGGAGGCCCAATTAATTAATATTACAATTTAAACACATATTAATATGTTAACAATAAAAACGTGTCTAAAAGCATCGATACTATTATTGTTTCCTTTGTTGAAAGTGTTTTAACGAATGTAACGGGACCTTTGCAATACCTGATATATTAGGTATTTGTAGTACTATTGGTTGGTTGTTTTCCCCAACGAGTAATTGAATAACTCACTACAGGTTCGGTTTCGGCTGTTGGTGGTACTATTGGTGGGTTATTTTCTAAGATTTAAAGAGAGAGAGAGAGAGAGAGAGAGAGACCAATAATAAAATTACTAGTATTTTTTCTAGTTTTATTAACATCAAAATGGTACTGTGGGTGTGTTGGTGCTTAGCTCTGCCGTCCCTTTGTGGTATTATTATTATAAGCTGTAATAATATTAATTTTATTAATAATAACATTAACTTTGTGCTAATATTATTCCTAATACTATTTTTTGGGAAGGTAATTTTTTGAAAAGGAAATTTAAAAAAAAAATCTTAGTTGAAGGGCGACTTTGCATGTTTTTGAATTTTATCACAATTTTTTAACATAATGAAACCTTTTTTAAATTAATGGCTATTATTCAATGTTATGGAAGGTTTTAAAAGAAAAAGGATCGGAAATGGGAGAGATTTCAGAAATTTTTCGAAAATTATTAAAATTAAGGCTAAGTTTTTTTCCTATATCTGAAGCTTTTAACAAAGTTCAAAATAAACATTTATATGAAAAATTAGAGCAAGATTAAATCATTATGAGACAAAAGGAGATACTTCGCCACTCCTCCTTACAGGAGGATCGTGCGCTTCGCAGGCAGACCTTCGGTCGGTGGCCAACGTTCTATCCAGCTTTGGCAACTGCCTATTGGTCTAAACATTTTTTTATAAGTTTCAAACACCCCCCTTCTTACCGAAGAGAAAGAAACAATTAACAACAGCTCCCGCGTAAAATGTCTAGGCATCCACTTAAACAATAATTGCACATTCCAACATCACATCACAGAAACAGTAAAGAAGGCTAGCAGAATTGACGGATGGATACTAAGAACATTCTACTCCCGTGAAGAGGACTGCATGATGACCCTATGGAGGGCTCTTGTCAAATCTGTACTGCTGGACTATTGCAGTCAACTTTTGTTCCCTGAAAGGGCTAAAGATATCCAGGCACTCGAGTCGGTCCAACGATCATACACCTGACAAATCCAGGGATTATCCCTAATGGGACAGACTAAAGAAGCTGACTAGGAGGAGAGGTCAATAAGTTTTGCAATTCGGATATAAGCAAACGAGATATAAGGAAAAGTGTTTTATTATTTTCCAATAGAACTACCCTCGACCTTAATGCACTTGCGCCACTTGTCCCTGAGGCTTCGAATTCCCGACAACCAGAAATCTCCCGACTGCTGTTCAATCCACTCCTGGACGGCGAGCTGGACATCTTCATCGTCCCCAAACCGGCGTCCACGCAGTGCAGCCTTGAGCTGGCGGAATAAAAGGTAGTCGCTAGGGGCCATATCTGGACTTTAGGGGGGATGGTTGAACTCCTGGAATCCGCACTCGCGCAGGACAGCTTGTGCAACTCTGGCCTTGTTGACGCCGACGACGTTGAAGTCGATCATGGGGCGTGAGGTTTCTAGGGACCCAACGGGCAGAGACCTTGGTCATGGCCAAATTGTCGTGGATGATGTTGATAACACTTCCATGTGATATTCCAAGTTCTCGCTCGAGTTCATCGACGTTCACCGGTCGATTTTCGAGGATCATCATCTCCACACGGGCCACATTGTACTCGTTGGTCACGTCTGACGGGCGTCCTGGACGGGGTTCATCTTCAAGGGACTCACGACCATGGCGGAACTCCCTATTCCAGCAAGCAATGGTTGCATAGGGAGGGGCAGTGTCGGTGTACACTGCAACCATGCGTTCATGGATCTCTTTTGCATTCTTGCCTTCCTTGGTCAAAAATTTGATCTCTGCGCGGTGCTCAACCTTTTCCATTGTTGAAAAAATTGTGAGTGACGATCTGCGATCAGCTACTGCTTCTTAAATAGACGAGGCAGGAGCGTGCGGCTGCAGATCTTGACTTGTCATAACTTGTCCTATCAGCACTACAAACAGCCATCCTCCTTTCTTTGTTTTGCCCTACCGATTCGCAAAACTTATTGACCGCCCCTCGTATGTACTCCCAGCAAAGACGACGCGAAAGATATATTGCAATCTACACCTGGAAAGTTTTAGAAGGTCTAGTCCTAAATCCATCTAACACAAACAAACTGGAAGCACAGGCATACCAAAACCCAAGAACAGGCCGCAAGTGTAAAAAGGAATCCCTCCAACATCACACCAACCAGAATAAGAACACTCCTCTCATCCAGCCAAGTTATAGTGGCCCCAAAATCTTCAACTGCCTTCCATCAAAAATAAGGAAGGCCACTGGCTGTCCTGTAGAGAAATTCAAGTGCCAACTCGATGACTTCCTGAAGAGAATCTCGGACGAACCTCCAGTCCTGAGGTACACATCACTCTGAAGAGCCAAATCCAATTCCCTACGGGACCAGGTGGACCTGATATTGAGGGACGCCGAGGTCGGATGCAGCGGTAGAGCACCACGGCTCTGAGAATCATCTCTCAACAATATCAAGTATCAAGTACATATCTTCTAATAATTTACTCTTGGTTTATTTATTTTTAAAATGGATGATTACTTTCTAGGTCTAAAGCCCCTTCCCCTTCAATATTTTGATCGGAAGTCTTTTTAAATACGGAAAAACAATCCTCACGATTCTTTTTGTTCTCCATTAAAATTTGGTCTAATAATTTCATTTTGCTTTATTCATTTTTAAGGTCCAGTAGCTATTTCCTCCTGATAAAGTTTAAATTGAAAATCTATTATAGAAATAACGTCCATAACACTTTCGAATATACGAAAAAATAGCAGCCATGCGTGAATTTTAGTAAATTTTCTGAATTTCACCATTTGTAATTAATTCGGTAAACATTACAATGGGCGGCGCGAACGATGGGGCGCAAAATATGTCGTCCCTGTTCCAATATGTTTCACCTTTTTGGAATAAATTCAGGGGACTGCTCGTGGGGGATTTATCACTGCAGGGGGACCCCCTACGATGATCCTGAGTTTCAATCAACTGGGGAGGGGGTCTGGGGAGCCTATCCCCCCAGTATATAATCAAAATTGTTTATAGAATAATATTCTAGCGGTTTTTTTTTAACGTTTTTATCTAACCAAACGCGCATGAATATGCATGCGCAGGTGAACGAAACATACACGCAAAACTAATACATTTTTTCGGGCGCGCTGCCGATCTTCATGTTTAAAAAATCCCCAAACTTTCGATACTCATATTCATTACCTGCGACGAAGCGCCAGTTCAAGCGTCGCTTTTATTTTCAAAAGAAGTAAAGTTCAATTGTACCGATTTAGAGCCATGAAATGACCCATATGACCATGGGACACGTGGTTATTCATCTTGGAGATTTGAAATCTGCCATCGGATTTGGCACTCGTTGGCGCCATCTAGTGACAGAAGCCTCATTTAACCATTTAGTGATTCAAAGTCACTTGTAAGTGATCCGAACCATGGGAAACCATCAATGCAATAACCATTTATCATCTTATCCCAAACGCCACAGGTCATTAGAAGGAAATCCCCTCTTGTTTTTTTTTCTGAACTTCACCTTTGTTTATTCAAACTTTAAAGAACCTCTTAGAATGAACTTGGATAAAAACTTAAAATATACCTACAAGGATTGGACAAAATAATGGAAACATTAATTAATGCACCCATTCACACCAAAAAAGGTTTTAAAACTTTTTTAAAATGCCTCATAATGATGTTGAACACATATTGGTCTCCATAATTCACAGATCTTACCATAATCAAATTTTTATGGTGCAAATTGGAGCAAAAACTAGGGGAGATATTCCCTCTAAAAAGCGTTTACGAAGGAGCTAGAGCAGATTTCACTCGAAAACAGTTAAATTCGTATAGATACAACCCAAAACGGTATGAATCGATTGGTCGGCGAATTGAATCTATTTATACTGCTAAGGAGGAGAGGACTCAAAGTCAGTAATTAAATTAATGTTTCCATTATTTTGTCCAACCCCTGTAAGTCAGAGCCGAACTAAGAGAACAAAAAATCTATTATTATTCGAATTCTCCAAAAAGTCCCGTTCTTAAAATATAGTTAGGATTGAGTTCTTAAAAGCCGCAATCAAGAATGGCTATATTTGCAATTGCAGCAGTGTGAACTAGAGCATTCTCATGGAGGTCTAATTTCCATACTCAATTTTACACGTCGTTTTTCTTTAATGTTCTCCCTCAACTTATGCGATAAGGCAGTATAATATATTCCATTTACAACCGAGTCTCTTTCTTTGAAATCTATTATCAAAATACCTTCACAGTCCCCACAAAATGGTTGCCATCAGTTTCTTTGTTGAAGGTGACACACGATCCTTTCTTGTGTGGGGAGAGGGGGAAGGGGGGAGGGTCGCCGGGATGAGGCCATTCCATCGATTCTCTTTTGGAGAGAGGATCGTAATAGTCACCGTGGTTTTATTTCCAGTTACAATGGAACGAATAACATCAATTTCCTTACCTCGACAAATATTCAAATAATCTCTCCGACATTCCACTCTGCGCGCTTTCGGGTGGAGGAAGAAGTTTTGAACCCATCTTGCGCTCACCGTATTCATATGAAGATGGTCGTGTAAAATGCGAAAAACAGTTGTTTTGAAAACATCAACTCTTGCTGAGATTCCTTTTTTCCTTAAGACGATGGTCACTATTTACTTTTTCTTTCGTATGGGGCGAGAAGTACTTGAAGATGATGAACGTCAAGGATGTCCAACGAGTGGCAAAAACCCTGAAAATATTTTACACGAGGGTTATTGGCACTCGTTGGACGGCCTTGACGTTCATCATCTTCAAGTACTTCTCGCCCCATTTGAAATAATGCTGCTTGGTTCGATCCCCACCTCTGCAAGGATTTTTTCGCATTTCGGAAAAGTCATTCCCCCCCCCCCAAAAAAGAAGAAATTATTCAGTTTATCGTCTCTTTTCTTGCGGTTTGATTGATTTATTTCCATCATTCTCTAGGATTCATGAGAGATATACATGGTATATTCGCCGCGATGATGCTCGGCGCCGTGGCTTCGAATGGCCAAACGATGCCACCGGTGTTGTTCACGGCCGGTTACAGGCTTACCGCGGCCGATTACAGGGACTTGTTGGCCACGAAAGTTTTGCCCTGAGTGATAAAGATCACGAAGAAGGCGGACTACGTCTTTCAGCAGGACGGTGTCTTGGCCCACACGTCCAAGACCGTGCAAGAGTGGTTTGGGTTGAACGTGAACTTCTGGTTGAAGGACCTTTGGCCGCCGCAGTTGCCCTACCTCAATCCCCCCGATTACCGCCTGTAAGCGCATGTCGAGGACAAGGCCTGCAAGGTTCGCTACAGCAACGTCGATGAGCTGAAGTCTTCTGTCAACTGCGTGTTGGCCAGTATGAGGAAGGACTTAGTCCCCAACGTGTGCGCGGCATTCAGGTCTCGCCTGAAGCGTTCGCTCGCCCCCGATGGAGGCCACATTGATTAATATTTACAATTTAAACACATATTTATATGTTAAAACAATAAGAACGTGTCTAAAAGCATCAAAACTATCATTGATTCCTTTGTTGAGAGCATCGTAACGAGTGTAACAGGACTTTTGTAATACCCGGTAAATGGCATATGTAAACTATTTATGTTTTAAATTTCGCCATGCTCTATAAGTGGTTATTCATCATTTACGCAATCCATTATCAGCGTACCGTATGAAGCGGTAATTTTATTTCTCTCCATCCATTCACTTAACTTCAGTGTAGAGGTTCTGACTAGTGCATGAATGATTTAATTGCCTTAGATAGCGATGCAATGCAATAGTCAGTACGTGCATAATTTGTTATTTGAGTTGACTGATCCTACGGCAACCCTAACGTGGATTGGATCTCAAGCTACCCAAGGAATGGAATGATTCGATATGAACCAAAATAGGATATATTATAATTTTACAAGATAGTTTGGATTTGAGGTTAATTTTCGTAAATTAATTTTAGTGCACAAATGATAACTGGAAAATTAAATTTTTAGAGTATACAGAGAATCTGAAAGATAAGTAAGCCGTTGAGTGTGAAGTATAATACAAGTAATATAATTATGCGAGTACAAGTTAGTACTCTGAGTACACGACCATTAATATGGGTAAATATAACTAGGGGCATACACAAGGTATATACATGAACACACGAAAGTACATGTGAGTGTATAAATGTAATTATGTGGTGTAGGTATAATAAGTATAAATAGCAGGCTAGAGCTATGATGGAGTGTGAATTGGGGTCTGCAATGAGAGAAGAACAGGAGTAAAGATCTACTCTCGTATGAACTGATTGCAGAGAATTATTGGGAGAGAAAAAGTAACTAACCTTATTCGAAGCGACGTTCTGCACAAGTGGACTGAGTACAGAGCTTCCAAGCAGATGACGAAAGGCGTGTTTGTATGTGCATGCTCGTGTAGGGGAAATTTTAAAGAAAAGGTATTTTTAATGTATTAGGGTGAAGTTACATTGAATATTCTCGCGTTACAAATTAATTAATTGATTATATTTTGGGATGATAATTTTACATATTATATACATATGAATATCATTTTCGCAGGATTATTACTATTTATAGGAATGCCCCAGAGGGCATTGCTATACCAGTAAATAAGTTTAAAATGAATATGATTAGTATGATATTCCTAATTTTCCGACCTGGTATCCTAAGCCATACACTATAAATTTCGTTATAAAAGTGAAGCATGAAAGCCAGTGTATAGATATTTATGTAAGCAAAAATGATTTTAAAACGATTTACAAACAATTTTCTAAGCAAATAATTAATATCAGCACACATCGTTTACAATCTCTAAACAGTTCAACATATGGGTTCATTGCATTTTTTTCTCACACACTTAGACCAGTTTTAATTTTGTAATTATATATCAAGCGATTACTAATTATAAAATTAAATAAACTTTCAATTCTTTTCTTCATCCGATCGTAAAAAAAAAGTTGTGAGTCAGAGCTAGCAAGAGATCGGATGGTTTTGAGATGAAAAACGAGATGACAAAAGCCAGACAATCTAATTTTTCCCTGAACAAATTTTGAGTTATCCACTATTAAGTAGTTTCACTGACGGTAGACGTGTTCATTTGAAGAATTAATGATAATTATCGGATAACTCTCATCAATACTAAAAAAAACTAAATAACTTCTGATGTTTATGAAGGAGTTTCCAACCGCAAAATTCTGGACGGTCAAGTGGTTTCGCGCACGATAAACTTCTACATTCAAGGAATTAGTGTAATTTAAATAAATCCCATTAATACTCAAACTGGCAACTTTTTAATTCTAAGGAAAAACAGGTACCTGATGGGAAACGCCTCTAATGGCTCGCTTTGCTCGCAACTTTGTAAAGGTGAAGAGAATTATCGAGTGCCCATCACACATACCACCACTTCTCTTCTATTCAATGCACCCAATCTCCCTTTCTACTTCAATGTATCACGCAATCAGTAAGGATTGAACCCTCCCTCGATTTTTGCCTCCTCTCTACTAATGAGCACTGCAGATGTGAGGTTCATACATTGCATATTTTGAGCACATTGCCAGATACCAGTGGTAAGCAAACTGAAACACCCTTTTACCAGGGTGATCAACGAGGTTAATTTTGGTATAGAAATTTGACTTTTCTTTCCAGAATGATGACGGCGATCAAGGAAGGCGCAGAATGTGTGAGGGGGATGGCATTTATAGTAAGTACTAAGAAATGAAAACTACTAATAATACTATTAGAGTGGACTTAACTAATGATGCGACCTCAAAAGCTTTATATAATTGATAAAACTACATTGGATAACAAAGGATTTAAGTGACAATGGGAGCTTCCAAAAATGTTTAAGTGCATTTTAGTTGGTGGCTTTAATGCAAATAATGGATAGAATTATATCAAAGTGTCTGAGAGAAACTCGTCAGCAGAAGGAATAAGATTTCAGTGGATGAAACTGGATCGTTGCGAGAAACAGAACAAATGAAATATCGAGAATCATCTCGGATTAACAGTGAAATAATAAGAGCTGCAATGAACAAAACCAATTACACTGAGTTAGCAACTGGTGCCATTATCCCCAAATTGCAATCGAGTTTGATTTGAGAACGAAGGATATCATTACGGTATAGAGGTGAGAAAGTTAGAGCTTCTTCCTTGAGTACTGTTCACTCTTATTTCTACGTTCTTATTTATCATTTCAGGTCACCATCTGAAGCTTTGGATGGTTATGTAAATGCTTTTGGGGATTGCCTCATTATCTGCTCTTATCAATATTTCTCTAATTTCCTTGAGTTTTTCGTCAATTTCTTCTAGTGTCGCCTCGTTGAGTGTTTTCGGTTCATAATCTCTTAGGATCTCTTTATATTTCGTTCAATCTGCCTGATAATAGGCCTTCCATTCCTTTGATGGTTTATGTATAGGGAGCTGCTTAACTGTTAGCAGGGTTGCTATGTGGTCGCTAATTGGAATGTCCATAGGTTGTGATAATTAAATGGGATGTTGAATTTCGACAGGCAGATATTTGGTTTTGATGATACATTGTTGTTGATGTAGGTTTTGAATTCCGGCCCTAATTTTGTAGAATTCCCTTCTTTAGAATCGTATTCAGGTGACTAGCCGCACCGTCTGTGTTAGTATATCCATTTTCTGGGTAGTGGGCGTTTATGTTTCCCATAAAAATGACTCATTTTCTAATATTGAATAGGCTTGTGAAGTTAGCAATCGAGAGGCCTTCTCTCCTTAGAGGTCAATATCCCATTGCTATGATAAGACTGGTTAATTCTAGTTGTATATCTATTGCAACGTATGAGTCTTTTAGTTGGCTCTCTCTCTTAAAGGTTTAGTTGCTAGGATGTTGTAGTTCCATATCCTCATCATTTTTACTTCAAGTCAATTCTGTGTCTTGATATTAGTACTATATCAGGGTCAAATTTTCTAAAATATATCTCCATAAATGTATTCTTTATCTTTCCATTCGTTTATATTTATCTGTAGAATTTTAAATTTCCCTTTATCCATAATGAAGTTTCCTTAGTTTTTTGTTCCTGGTTGTCTCGAGCGGTGGGATTTAACATCTTTTCTTTCTTTCTTTTTGTTCTCAACTACACATATTTTACCTTTCCCTTTTGGGAAGTTGAGGTAGACGGGGCCGGTGTTGGTTCTCTTGGGGGTAATGCTCCTTTTTATTTAGATTTCTTAGTTTTATGCCCTTTTTGCCTTATTACTCTGGTTTCCTGAGCGGATTCTTTGGTGCTGGTTTCTGAGTCGATTTCATCTGTATTTGGTTCATCATCTTTGTCATAATTTTCTTTAGTTTGCTCCATCAGTTCTTTTGTGGTGTTCTTATGCTATGTTGATGATTGCCGAAGAGTCAACGTCCTTGGAGAACTTTATGGTTCGAGCCCATTTTCCTTCAGCATTTCGGATGAGTGACGTAACATAACTTCCTGGAGTCGTCCTGTTCATGATGCGTGCATAAAGAATACATTACATGTCAGTATTTTTACATTTAATTTTCCGTTGATATTTACTTGGGTTTCCATTCTCTATTGTCGTGTGGTTTTTTTAGTTGCTGAGGCATGCGGCATGTTCTTTTGTCCGATTGATCGTTCCTGGTTTTTTCTTTCTTTCTTTTTAACTATTTCTTTCCTTTTAGGGCGAGACATGGCCATAGTCCGGTAGGGTCCTCCGCAGTTAGTGTATTTTTTCGTTGCATTCTGCAGGTGCGACCTTCTGAGCACATCACGAGGCATTTTTAGGAGCATTCCGTGGTAATGTGATCCTACACTGGGTAGTAATGGAAACAAGTTCGAATATTGATGAAGGCGTCTCCCCTAATGTTTGCTTGAGGGTTTCTCAGACAAAATGCAATGAGTCCTCTCCTAATGATTTTGGAGGCAACTTCACTGTTTTATCACACGATTTTGAATAATACGTGTGCGTGTGTGTTTTTTTAACTTAATCATTTCGTGTACCTTCAACCATGGTTACATTAGCTCTAGTTCTTTTATTTCTTGTGGTGAGTATCTTCCAACCCATGGTTCTACTAGTGTTCTTCGACATACCATACTCCGGTTGGCAGGGATCTGAGGTGAAGGTTTTGCTTCAAGGTCGAACTTCGGTAGAGTGATGCTTCCTGCCGAGGATAAAAGTTGATCCAAGTCGTTGTTCTCGGGACATATGACGATAAATCCCGTTGGCACTTCCAGGCACTTGATGAGGGAAATTTGGAGGTCAGTGAAGATCCCTTTGGCAACTTCTTGCCGTATCCTTTCCTTTCCATTCGGCGTTAATCTCAGGTAATTCGCCTGATAATTTCCGTTTCCATGGTCCTCGTGATAGAGGGGGGGAGGGGGAGGTCCCTTTCATATTCTGAGTTTCAAATCCATATTCTGTGGGTATCTAGTGGTTTCTTAATTAACTTCCTATTAGCACATTTCGAAACCCTCCTACCTTAATAGGCCTACTCTATTAGACGCCACTCGAAGGTCTCCGGCTGGGGTTTTTAAGGCACTTCCTTTTTCCAGCCTCCTCACAGGGCTTCCTTCCGGGTTCACTATACCGTACCACTAATGAGGTCTGAGGGCAGTGAGGGTTGCTTTATTCTGCTGAGATATGAAAAAATGTGGAAGTTAAATAATGTGAAGTGTGGACGATCGCTTTTGAGGGGATAACCCTATACTTAGCAACAGAAGGTCTCTCTAATCAGGATAAGTACGCACATATAGCTTGGGTTCCAGTGAAGAATCACGGTTTTCGCCTCTCCTGTGATTGACATTTACTACTTTACCAGTGGGTAATTTTACCAGAGCTTATACCGCAAGAAACCAAACGGACTGAATCCTTCGAATGACGTAACACCAGAGTCGTCTGGCAAAATAGGAAATGGCTATATTACGTGAGGTCGAAACTTGATCGTAAATGGTCATTCTCCATCATACTGACGGAGAATGAGCTGTTCGTATCGAGATTGCTGGCGAGATGCCCCGCAAATAAAGTCAAGACCTTGGCCTCTAAGATAATGAATGACCTCTCCCCGATGCACCTGCCCCTTTGCCCACTGCTCCCACCTCTCCTCCCTCTACAGCTATCATTCCTTCCTCCTCTATATCCAAACTCCATTTTACCACCAGCACTCCTCCTTCGGCAGCCTTAACTTTTCCCCTTATTGCCACCAACCCCCATCCTACCATCCCCACCCCTCTCTCACAGCCTCCAACCACACTCCCACTGATAAAACGACCGCAACATCCTCCACCTCCCCCAAGCCCAACACACTCTCAACAACATTTCGCATTAAACAAAAAACTCCACCACGAGACTCCCCGCCACACAGAAACACGCGTAAAGCCGACCAACCCCCTCCCTGCTGTTCCTTCCTCTCCTCCTTCCATCCCTCCTTCTTCGTCATCCCAACCTTCTCTCTCTTTTAACACCTCCCCTCTCATAATCTGCCCTTCCCCTACTAGCTCTACTCCCTCTTCCACTGCTCCTAACTTCCCCCCCCCCCCTCCTAGATTCTACTCTCTCCAACCCTCCTTCCACGACCACCACCCACTCTCCCACTATCTTTAACCCTCCTTCCACAGAACACACTCTCCATTCTACCACGGCCTTCCCACCCAATAACACAATTGACAACATCTCCACTCCCATGAAACCAAAGCCGACACGCCGGACGGTACTCGCTCCCCACGCCTTCTGGGCAATAACCAAGGAGAGGGGAACGGTCCCGGCTAAATCAGCCCCACGCGCACTCCACCCACCTCAATAGGTCGCCTTAACATAATAAAACTAAACGCACGCAATTGGCACGGTATTCGCCATACTGTTGCCAACTAGGTCCTAAACACACAAAGACCTGACATAATACTCTTGAACTCGAATAATCTACACCCTCCCAACAACAGACTCCGAATTGCAGGCTACCACACATATCTAACTCCATAAGCGCTGCACATAGGATCAGCGATCCTATTAAAGCGCTCTATACACCACTCCCTCATTCAAACACGCGATGGCTCTTTTCTAGCCTGCAAGATACAGACAAGCTCAAGCCCCATCCTAGTGGCCACGCACTACAGACCAACACGCCTACAATTAAACATAGAAGTCCCACTCCGGGCTCTATCAAACACAACCTACCTATCTTCTTTGCGGGAGACCTCAACGTTTTCCACCCAACACTCCTTTCTAACACCACGAATGATGCAGGAAGGTACCTGCCCGGTGCCCTGCGCGTTATCGCTGCGAGCACATCGGCCTCGCCTTCCCCACATTCTTCGGTCCTCGCGGAGAAGCCACTTCTCCGGATGTGGTCTTCCGCAACGACCACGCTACACGCTTCTACACTTACATCTCACCGGGTCCTCGCGTACTCTCTGATCACATACCGATATGCCTAATCATATTCACATCTCCCATACTCATACCCACACCACCTCTCTTCGACTTCAAAAACACGAACTAGGAAGATTTCAAGAGACACATAACAGAAAACACGCCACAAAACCTCGACTTGGACCACACCAATCCAGATTTGTTAGACGACCGCTGGTGCTCAATCTTAAACACTATAGCCGCAGCACGCGACCTACACACACCACACAAAACCTACTTCTGTATAAAACACTTCACATATTCCATACACAATCAGAGACTCATCACACAGTACAACAATCACTAAACCAGAGGCCCACGACAACACAACATAACTCACCTACGTGCCCGAGTTCCTACAGTACAGGCAACTAGATAGGAACCGACACTGACGAGAGGAAGTCCGAATCGCGGACGACAGTCATTGCACTGATCCCTCTTTCTTCTGGCGGCCCGCAAAAAGGATGCTAAGCACCGATCCACCCAAACCCAACACCCTCCAAGTAAATAACCAAAGACTCACAGAGACCAACGTCATCTTCGACACATTTAGGTCCCACTAGGACACAGTACACACACAACCCACCCAAACCACACGAGCAAGAGCACTTCCAGGAAGTCCAGGAGTGGTGTTGGGCCCACGCTCACGAGCTAAATCCCGACCCCCTGATACGAATGGAGCTGCTCGACTACATATCTACACTGACCACTCTCATCACCGTCGAGGAAACAAAACACTACATTAAAACAACACCAAAACGCGCACCCGGCCCCTCCGGACTACCAGCCGCATTAATTAACAACTTCCCCAAAAACATATACCTTACACTTATTCAACGTCTCCTTCGCCTCAGGCCACTTCCCTTAAATATTCAAAGTCTCTCGCAAAATACTGTTACACAAAATGAACAAAGATCCCAAACACCCAAACAATTACAGGCCTATTGCTCTATTAGAGCACCTAGGCACAATACTCGAACGTATGATCAACTGCCGCCTACAGGACTACTTGGAAGAGAAGGACTGGTTCGTCCCCTAACAATATGGGTTCAGGAGGGGCCGGTCGACTCAGGCGGCTGCAACCATCGTTCATGACAGAATACATAAAAAACGCCAGGTACACCAAAAGACATTTTCCATCAGCAAGGACGTGGAGAAGGCCTTTGCTAAGGTGTGGCACGAGGGACTCCGTTGGAAACTCGCCAACAATACAAGTTTATCTCTCTGCACCAGAAGGCTCCTCTCGCACTACCTCACTGAACGCAGATGCCACATAAAATACAACAATACCCTCTCACAACCTTTCACACTACGCTCAGGCGTTTCCCAAGGAAGCGTACTGGCACCCACACTTACATAATGTACACAAACGACACCCCACGCCCACCCGAAAACTGCTGTCGCACATACACAATGTCTTACGCCGATGACGAGACCATTCTCGTCAGCGGCCGCGGACCAGACGAGATCGTGCACCACGCACAAATAATACTAGACGTAAATACAGAATACGAGGATAAATGGCTGATTACCACGAATCCTCTGAAGACACATATGACACTCATCGGCGCAAGAGATCACTTCATGCATAACCTATAAATTTTCTCACACACACCAGACTTGAACCACTTAAACTCAACAAGGCTTGACTACACACAACAGACAAAAATCCTAAAATCCTAGGGGTAACTTTTGACAAGTCTCATAGGTTCAATATACACCAGCACATAATACAAGCAAGAGCCGGAAGCACAAACAAAATGTTGCGCAGGTTCTACCTTGCGGGCAAGAAACTACAGTTACACCTAGATAAAACACTCGTGCGACCTCTTCTCACGTACGCCCCACTGTCACTCGTAGCTGCGAGTGTCACGTGGCAGCAGAAGGCTCAGCTCATTCAGAACTCTGTTCTGAAGCGCGCTTGCCGCTCTCTCTCTTGTACGCGAGAATGTTCACACTACACGACAACAACAAATTACTACCCCTCAACACATACACTCATACTAGACTCACAAAACAACTCGGGAAACTCACCAGAGACCCCATATACACCGCACTACACCCAAGAGTGTATGTTGCGATGGCCCTGCGATACTCCGCAGCCCATGACCACCCGCAACCCTTACCGATTTACGTATAAGTTAAGAGCATCATGAATAACGCGTTTCCGACTAAGCAGACACGCTCTCCTTTCTAACCACCCCCTAACCGTCGTCCAGTCACGAACACCCTGAGACTCACCAAACCCACACCACGCATCGATGTCTAGCCACCGACCTATCAACGCTTCCTATCCTCTCTCAAGTTATTTCAGTACCCTTTTCCTCTACGACTACCTGATCGCTTGTGTTACACAGTGATCCCTCTCTATTCTTGCTATATACATCATTCATTCATAGTTGAGGGCTGCTGGGTATTTGCGTGCACAAGCAGCGTGTTGGACATTATGTATTTGGTTGTATATTGGTCGCCTACAGTGCTTTCCATTTCCATATTTCTGGAGCGTTTGTAAATCCTTCATTCTTTTTTACCATTTTTTCCAGAATCCTTAGACTAAAGCTTTATCATCGTTTATTTTTTCTATCGCTTCATCCCATTTTTGTTCTTGGTGTTCACAAATAAGTTGTACAAGTCCTTGTTTATCGCATGCATTCCTGTCATAACTCCCCTTGTATATTATCTTATTCTGTTTCTTTGGTATACTTCTTTAAATTCCCGGCGTTATTCTTTCATATGTTATGACCAAATCTTTATTGTTAAATGATTTAGTATGAGGTTTTCGGAATTGCCTCTTTGTCTGCATTAACCACGGCTTCGTCTAGTTGTTGTAGTGCTTCATCTATGTATTTCCTCGAAGTTTGCATCCTCAAGCTGTGTTGGTATGTAATCCTCTGGTAATCCTCTGTACTTTTGCCAGTCTGTTCTAAACTTCTTTTCTTCTAATGAGTGATGGTATCTGAATGGATTAGAATGAGATTAAAAGGGGTGAAAATGAAAGTATAGTAGGAGAGAAAAAGTTAATTGCAGGTGACCCTCTTCTTTTAGCTAAGGGTGAAATAAGGGAATAGAACAGTTCAATTTATTTGGAGCTACTCATTAACGTGGAATCAGAACCAAGGCCTCTATTCACCCTTTACTATTTCGTTTACTTTTTGCTTTACTGGTATTGTCGTAGAATTCTTTCTGATAAAAACCCTACTTACCTGACACCACTTTTATTTAGTGTCGTAGAATGCCCCCTCTTTTTTTTGTTCTATTCTAAGAGTGCTAAGAGTGTCTAAAATATATTGATATTATAAAAAAATATCTTAAAGAACAGAGCCGTTACCAAACACGTAAGGATATAAAAGAAACGCCCACTAATTCACAAAATAAACTTATATTTTATCTTTAACCATTGAATACACAACCTTTATACATTAACTACAGCAATACTCTGAATATTAGACTAAACAAGAATTAATTAAATTAGTTTACCCTTCAAAATTTGGTTAACGTTTTCTCTACACAAAACAATAATATAAGAATTAGGCTTACGGACTCATGTGGAGTTTAAAGGGCCTCAGAAATGTTATTGACTCACGACGCGTGCCGGATGTCCAGTTGTAGATGGGCGAAATTCCACGGTCGTTTTGGCGAGGGTAGCAGCTGAGGGGTCCACACGTTCTTCCGGGGAGGGGGGAGGATTCTTCAAGGACTAGAACCAATACGGTGCTTTATGCAACACCTAGGCAGTCGTGGTCTCTCTGGCGAGAGTGAGTCGAACTTGGTTCTTAAATCAAGTTAACTTGGAGTGCGGTGTGATCACCGAGTAACGAGCTCGAGGAGGAGCTTTTCTCCTTCGTTACTTATTTCCTTATGGACGAGGACTGAACTCGGGGAGGGTCTTCTTCACGGGCGAGGATAACGGAGGGGGGTTTCTCTGGCGAGAATAAGTTACTTAAAGTTTGGTGTGGCAACCGAATAACGGGCTCGAGGGGGAGCCTTTTCCTTCTTCTTTTCTTAATTCCTCAAGGACGAGGAATACCCCTGGTGTTTAAGGTGCACCAGGATATGAGGAGTCTCTCTGGCGAGAGTAAGTCAAACTTACCAAAGTTCACTTATCGTTTGGTTTGATAACCAGGGACTTAGCTCAAGGATGAGCTTTTTCTTAGCCCATTAAGGTAGGTAGCCCTGCCTCTCTTGCAGGGTACTTCTTGGTCTATCGACCCAAGTAAACTACCTCTCTAGTCTCGGTAGTTCGGTTTGATCCGAAGACTTCGTCACCTAGAGACTGACGTATACTACCAATCCAGTCTAGGTAGCTCGGTTTTGGATCCGAGGACTTCGTCACCTGGCCTGACGTATACTACCACGATTTTCCTCAGAGTTCCTCATTTATACCTCGCACCCCCACTGGGGGAGTGGTAAGGGGGAGAGGGGCTCGAGGACGGCCCCAGGAGAGTTCTTTTTCCAAACGGTCTTTCCCACGAAGTCAAACATCGGCTCCTCGTTAGCCATCGAGATTGGGAGAAACCCGTCTCCAATTTCTTGTTCGACGTGAAACTGGATCTCACTCTCCTGGGGGAGATCTTACCTTTTGACCTTTAGGGTCTTTCATGGCACCAAGTTGTGCCACGTTGTGGTTACGCTTTAGACTCGCCGATGCCTGGGGCGGATGTCCTTGCGGTAACCGCCTTGGGACTGCATCACGAGTGAACGGGATAGGGGGGGGGGGGAAGTGACCATTCCCCTACAGGTATGTAATCGCAACTTCTGTAAAGTGTCGGGTGACACTTATTCTTTCTTTAAGTCTTGTGTTTTTTTTGTAGCACCCATGCTGTTATGTGAATGTGTAGTTTTGTTACTACTCAGTTGTATATGTATTGAAGGTTTTTTAAGTCTCCCAGTTATGCACTTTTTTGTTTCAGTTCACTTCAATTGAGCACTATATTGTTTCACTTCACTATAGGTAAGCAATTTTTTTTCACTTCACTATAGTTGAGCAAATCTTTGCTTAATTTCACTAGAGTTGAACATTTTTTGTTACACTTCACTATAGTATCTTTGTGGTACAATGAATTTTTAATATTACTAGTACAGAAAAGTTATTTCACAATCGAGTTTATACTCTGTTTTAGTATTAGTTATGTGTAAAATGGTGATGAATTCTTCCACTAGGAATCTGGAATTGAAAGAATTGTTTCTCTGTTGAAGGTGTTTCTGATGATAGTATTGAGAGGTTTGATCGTTGCCTCTCTATTTAAGGTTCTCTGTTTTTTTCTATTGTTTTTTTTCTGTTTTCCTATCTGTTGTTGGTGATTAGATAGAGGGCTTTGTTCTAAACTGTCTTGAGTTCCCTTTTTCTTGTTTTTGATAGCATCTTTAGAGGGATGGGAAGCTAGATGAGCTAGAGTTAGATAACTTTTCTCTTGTTCTTGGTGTTCAAGCCTCTTAGTAAAAATAGGATGATCAGCACAGGGCTTGTTTTTACAATTCTTTCGGCTACGTGTCATATGTAGTCTCTTGAGGTTATCCTTAGCACTAGTACTTTGCCTTCCGGATAATATTCGTAGAGATGTCCTTATACTTCGATATCTGCTACCATTCGTCTCGAGATAAGGACTATGGTGAATTTTCTCTTGTCTTTTTCTAATTGGTTGATAACTTCAATGTCTATAGCTAGTGCATGTGTGTGATTTCTCACATTCTTGTATTGCTGATGATAAATTGAATGATTTCGTCAGCGAACTAGGTATTTAGGCATTCAGGCATTCTAGGTGAAAAGTCCGCTGTTTAAAGCGAATATAGCGCGGGGCAGAGACAGCTGCCCTATGGGAGTCCAGCTTCCAATTTGAACTCCGGTCCTTTGTAATCATTGACTACTATGTATGCTATTCTACCTGATAAATAGTCTCAGACACA
Organism: Ceratothoa steindachneri; assembly: GCA_963969495.1. Lineage (NCBI taxonomy): Eukaryota > Metazoa > Arthropoda > Malacostraca > Isopoda > Cymothoidae > Ceratothoa > Ceratothoa steindachneri. The sequence goes on along the minus strand of OZ018324.1, from coordinate 189,555,499 downwards.
GACCTTTTAAAATCTGGACTGAGCTCAGCATATTGGCCAATTTCATACAGGCCCCAAGACCATTTTCAACATTATTTGATGTTACTCGAAAACCAAGGGTAATAACCTTTTTGTAGGTTTTGCAGTTTTCATATATAGATATTGAGCCATGACAATGTATAAACGAAATTTATTGGGAGTAATTGGTGAAATAAGAAAAAATCTTAACTGTATCTAATTTATCAATCTCTGCTACATAGCTGCTGAAGGGGGAAAAAACCCCCAATATATTATTAGGTTTTCAATTCTCATTGTTTTCCATATATTCTCAGATAATGAATGAACACTAAATATCAGTATAATGAACAATACAAATCATTGACTTCTACCAATAACCCATCATTTTGTCAAAGTTCTGGTCAGGAGAAACAAATTCACTGTCCTCTTTACGTACCCACATATTGAATCTTCGTGACACTTCTGTAATTTTAAATTTCCCGAATGGACACAAGATTAATACTGAATTTTTCCCAAAACAATGTTAACGTTCCACAAAATGTATCTATCTATTGAAGCCATTCAATTTTAGTTTCTTATCAGTACTCTTGTTGCGAGTTGCATCTGAATCAATTTTGCGTTTGGAATGCACTTCACTGTTTCTTTCTTTGCTGTAGTTAGATGTGAAGACATTGAACAGACTGGCCGCCATTTTAGGATGCAATATTTTCAAGAAGCTGTGACCAGTTGGTCATCTTCTTTCCCAAGTGCAACAAAGACCTTCTGGAAGGCCTCCTTAGGGCTGTTACACCAAAATAGGGAGTACCGTGTTCTTTTCTCATTCGTGAGTCACCTGTATATGTGGCATACATTCCTGGTGAGACAGACAGTCTTGTGAGAGGGGCATACTAACCTATCGCGCGACAGCAAGTCTGTAAATGATTTGAGTTTGCCCTGTAGAGATACCTCCATGTCCTTGCCCATTTGCTCGGTGACACGGGTAAGTTTGTCTGAGACCTTACTGTCGATGAGGATGTCTTGGCAAGACCAGCACCTGTGAGAACGCAGGATCTTGTGTGCCAGGTAACCCATGGTGTGGGTTCCAGCCAGTATCACTGCATTTTAGCGCAAGATCCACTTATTACGGATCTCTTGCCTGTCAGACTTGGTGCTTTACAGGGTGCTTGGCCACCCGGTGCAATAGCCTTCTTTTTCTGCTTTCGTCAGTCTGTATCCAGATCGCCAATTGACCACACTTAACTATTCTGACTTGACCATATCTGCATGAACATAAGGGTAGTAAAATAACAAAAAAATGTATCGTAATCATTATCATAAGTCATAGCAACAATAATGATAATAATACTGAAAATAATAATAATAAATTTATTATTATTATTATTATTATTGAAGGGTGCTAAAATATATAAAATATTCTGCTACTTATTAATTCTTACTACTATGGCTATGTACTAGTTACTACTACTATTAGCAACAATATTAGTTTACCACCGAACCCTCCCACACACACACATTGTTGTGGTGGGGAGTCAAAAACAAAAGTTTCGTCCTTAAATGTTTCAAAACAATTTTGCCAGAAAAACCCGGGGCACATACCTCTTAAAACTTCTTTAACATTAGAGCAAAAAGGATGCAGTTTTGGATAGAAAATTAATGTAAACTTACCAGGTCTTACAGAGGCAGACGCGCTTGACTTGTGGCTGCACTCACTGATGATCTCAAACTGACGTTCCCTGCGGCCGGCGGGCGTTTGAATTCATGGGGCCGTTATGCACAGGTGACCTTCAAAACATAGCGCAGTGGCTAGTCCAGTGTTAAAGAGGATTATGTCTCAGAGAATTCATCTAGAGGTTCAACTTCTTGAACTGCATGCCTTTGACCCAAACTTTGTCAAAGGTTTTATTCTACAATTCTTAGGACCAAATCGATATATCTTTTCTCTGTTTTGGCCTTGACAATCCGAACTGGTATTTGTTGTAGAGATTGTTTTTCGTGTCATATTCTATAAGTCATCTGTTGAGGATTTTTTGAAAACTTTTTGGATGAAATTCAGAAGTGATAAAGGTATGTAGCTGGAGATGAGATCCGGTTGTTTGCCTACTTTTGGAATAAAGATCATTTTGGCTAGTTTGAAGTCGTCCAGGAAAAGTATCCGGTGTCGAAGCGCGCATTGAATATGTTCTTCACCGATTCAATGATATTGTATGGTGCTTTGGTAAGTCTGAATCTGGCGGACCTGACGCTTTCTCTTGGAATAAGCGTATAGCGTTCTTTATTTCTTCGTTCGCAATTGCGACCACTGGCACCAGATTCTCTTCCCTTTGTTGTTCGACGACTTTGATGAGGCTATCCCATATGTTTCATTATCGTCCTTATATGAGATGTCTTATTTTTTTCTGTCTTCTTCTTAGCGCCGTTTGTCTTTCTCTAGCTGGTCCGAGACTAGTCCGTTGTCTTTTATTTTTTCATCTCTTCTCTCCTTCTTAGATGTGAGGGTATGCGGTGTTTCCTTTCTCGGTATGTTTGTTTTTTGCCTCGATGAGAGCTAATTTCATACGCTTTGTATTTCTTCTAGGTTAACTTCTTTAAGATTGGTTGGAACGAAGCTTCTAAGATCTTCTTTGTATTTGTCACAGTTTGCTCTAACGTAGCTCTTCCTTTCCGGTACTGGTACCTGTATTGGGTTCTGATTGATTTCCAGTGTTGTTCCCATGCGATCACTACATGCGATGTTGATGGGTTGCATGTTGATATTGTATGGCATGTAATGGCTACTTAGTGAGACGTCAAGTTCTGTAGCAGCATTGCCAGTGATGTAGGTAGGAAAATCTGGACCGATTCTTTTGAATATGTTCTTTTCGAAAAACATATCAAAGTGCTCTCCACTTAGATTTCTATTTTGGTAGCCATTCGCTCTGCATCTTGCATTCAGGCCCCCTATGAATATTCCTGGGAGTCATGTGCTAAAGATGGTTCTCAAATTGCTTATAGGAATAAAGTTCCGTCTTGGCAGTTGATATCCTGTGGCTATCATTTTAGGCGATATCTCTGTTTCAATTCTGATGGCCAAATAGGCTTTATCTAAGCCATCAATTTCTTTGTAATCTATGTTTTTCTGATCGTCTTTGCCGCCCCCTCGAACACCTTACCTCCTCTCTTAATTTACTCCATGTTCTGATACTAGTATAATGTCTGGATCGATTTCCCTGAAGATGTTGTCTAGGGAAGATATTTTTCTTTTCCATCCATCCATTTCTGTTAATTTGCAGAACTTTGAGTTTCTTTCTGTTTTGTTCAGGCGTTTTCCTTTGCCTGGCAGGGACCCGTTTGGAAGTATCTATCTCAATCCCAAATCTGCTACATTGCAATCCAGCAAATGTGCTATGTTTGAGTCTCACACAGGCCACAAGATATACTCTGATTCTATCTTGCATAAGCATCTTCTCAATCTCACGTTAGTTTTCCTCGTCAATCTTTCCATTGAAAGTCCATTTTAATGTGCCTTCTTTCAGTGCTTTTATTATGTTGGCTTGTTTCTTTTTTCTCGGTAAGGAAGTCATTGCTGACATATACCTTAAGTTTAGCTCAGCTACCTCAATCCTCTTGTTGGCATTTACGGCCCTCTTTGTTTGTTCCATTGAATATTCTTCAGGCTGCCTCTTCTGGGACTTTCTACCTCAGAATTTTGCCCACACTCAGGCTCATTATTTTCGAAGATGAGGGGTTCTCATGGAGCCACATCTTCTTCATACCGCTTCCTCAAGCACGTCGTTTAATGTCGGTTCCGGATTTGACGATGTTAGTGACGTAGAGGATGCACGTCAGTACCTACATCGATGTGCTATTGGGCTTTGTTAGATGCGTCTTAGCTTCTTTCATTTCATTGACAATCGCTTTCGCATCTGTATCGTTAGTGGTGTTTCTCTTGTTTTATTATATTTCCTTTTCTTCTTTTCCTTTATTTAATAATTTCTTTTGCGTTAAGGGCACTCCATTGTCATAGTTCTGTGTAACCATCCGCAGTTTAGACATTTTTTTCTTATCTGTCTCATTGCACTCTTTCCAGTAGTGTCCAATATTTTCGCATTCGGAACACATTAGTTCTCTCTCCTGGCATTGTTATGTTGTGTGGTGTTCCATGTGGTAACATTTGAAACATAACTGAATTTTGATGTGCCTTTCGGGTTCCATGTTTTCTGATCGGAATCTCATGTGGAATAATAAGTCTGTTTTGCGATATTTTGTTAGTCATTTCAGTCATTGCATAAACTATCTTGAATACATGTATCTGCCTTCCGAATGTAATGACCTCTGTTATATTTCTTGCCTTGTTTTTCATCTCTTTTACGGCTTTGATCACTCCTTTTGAATGGAAAAATACCCATAGGTTGGTATTTTTGCATAATATACCTTTTATCCACGTCCCTCTTTGTGTTGCAGCTCACTACACCTCCATTTGCGACGTCTATAGTTCTTATCAAAGCAACCTCCAAACGTTCATAGATTGCTTCGCTCTTGATGATATTTGCTTGATTTTCTATAGTGGCACTCGGAGGCAATCGAGCTTACTTGCATTTCCATTCGCGGGTGGTGTCTCCACCATCACTCTATCTAGCACCCAGGGTGCACAATTCTTTTCTTTTATTTTTCGCTCTACAGCTGTATCTGTAAAAAAGAGATATGCTGGTCTTATTTTTTTGAACGGCCTATGGGTCCCTGTTTTACTTTGTATTATACTGGCCCTCCTCAACCACCCTACATAATTAGGCTTTTTCACAAAATTCTGGTCTCATGGTCCTGAGAACCCCCCTTTCTTCGCACCTCTTATCAGGGTTTCCGTCGTGGGTTCACTACGCCCTACGTTAGAGTAGTTCTAAACGCAGTGGTGGTCGAGTTATCTTGCCTTTTAGTGTGCGCAACGTATGCAACACTAGTAGGAAAGTAGGCGAAAATATATGGATAGTTATCCCTGTAGGTTGGCGAATTAGTCCACCGAAGAAAGACGGAATACCCATTCAATACAGTGGATACATATACTTCTTTCTTGGAATGTATTTCGAGGATGTCTGAACACCCGGTACAACAGAATTGTTTAGAATTGTCTACGGTGAACTAGGTATAGTACTGATTAGACTATTGGCCTACGCTACGACATAAATAGCAATATGCCAAATAGAGAAAGGTATAGACAAATTATTGTAAGAAAGGTACACTAACGAGCTTCGAATAATAGGGTTAAAAGCAAATGTACCACTACAGATCGAAGCACAAAAGACTGTCTACTGTAGACAGCTGGTCCCATGGATTGGTGAACACAGTCCAATGGAGATCAAAGAGGAAATTGAGATAGGACATACTTAGGATAAGATCAAAGAAGTGGTTAAGTTTATCAACAAAAACACAAATATCGAATACTCTCACGATGTAAAGGTGGTATTTAGAGAGAGTGCAATGTCCAGAAAGGACAAGAAAAAGGCATCCTAGCATTTAACCTAAGAATAACACCCGAGCAAATCAAAAGTAAGGAGTTCATCAGTGTATTCACATGCTTCAACTGTTACGCAATAGAGAAGCATACCTCGAGAGACTGCCCGCAGAAAGATACCAGGATATGCTCCAATTGCAGTTCTTAATCGCACACTTGGGGAGACTGCAACAGCCAAGTATAGAATTTCGTCAACTGCGGTGGAAGCCACAAGACGGTGGCCATGAAATGCCCATAAAAATAAAAATTATTGAGGGAAAAAGCCAAAAATCAAGAGGAAAAACAAAAGCGAACATACACCAAGATTATAAAAGCCACGGCCGACCAATGCCACCCAGGCTGGAACGTGATACAGATTAACCAGGGAAAATCGTTGAACCTGGCATGGCGAAACCGAGAATGTAATCCAAAGAGCTAAATAGAATGCTGAGCAACAACAGGCTGGAACTCATGTGGCTACCAGATGATCTACCATTTGCTCTAGTCCTGAATGTACAATACATTCCATGTGCTCAGAGCCAAGAAGACCTTCCTGCAGTCGCAGAAACACAAAGCAGAGCCTAAAACATACACACCGTGGCCCGGATATACCCATGACTGCGCAGTAAAATAGCCAGCCTGTAGAAATAGCAGACAATGGCGACATAATGGAAATTGACTAACCAATATCCAGCACCAGTTACACCTACAAGAAAATTGCGACGGAAATAACTGAACACCAAGAATAATGAGTAGAACAAGGGAATGCCAGCGAACAAGCTCTCCAAGATGAATCACAAGAAATATGGATGAAATTGTCCGCATCAGAGGAAAAAATATTCCCCACTAATAGCCTGACCGAACTAGTATAAGAGAGCTCAAAAGGATGCCTATAAGTGCGAGTACGGTGGCCCGTATGCAGACCGTGATGTGCATAATGTTAATCGGGGACTACTTAAACATATCTAAGGAACTATGATACACGGTCACAAAGGAATAGTTAAAAAAGTGAAATGGCAGAACGAATTCACCGAGTGAACGCAAGAGCCTCAAGACAGATAAAGAGGTCAGCACGGAATAAACTTCACGAAACAAAATGGATAAGGACATTAAACAGATTAAAATAATCTGGCTCAATGGAGCTGGATGGGACATGAAACAGCATTCGATCTGCAACGCCTAATACTCAGAAGACTTGAATGTGATTATCTTCAATGAATTAAACATCGATCTTACCAGAAACCCAGTAAAATTATAAAAATTACCAAGTGGTAATTAAAACCACAGAAGGTACCAAAGAGAGGCTACTTGCCGCCTCAGAATTTCATAGAAGTATTTAGTGGAAGAGACCAAGTCTTGTTCTTCGGCAACTTGAACGCCCGCAGTAGGATATCAGGATATATTGTCAACTTTAACACTATTTTACGTAACCTGGAAACGCAAGTTGAAAGAAGAGTAGTGGAGCGCATCGGACCAGACTTCCCCACCTTTTACTGGCAGATGGGAAACAAACCCGGACATAGTGCTTGATACTCCAGGACTCCAACTAAACTATAAAATTAAGAGAGGTCCAACTTCTACCAGTGACCTTCTACCAGACAGTGCTTGCTACCCAGGACTCCACCATAACTAGAAAATTGAGAGAAGCCTACCTTATACTAGAGACCTTCTCCCAGACATAGTGTTTGCTACCCCAGGACTCCACCTAAACTATAAAATTCAGTGACCACGAAATAATTGTAATGACGTTCTCAACGAAACCAATCCAAGTCACTGGCCCGGTACCAAAAAACTATAGAAAAGCGAAATGGAACAAATATGCCAAAGAATTGGCAAACTTTCGACAACGCGACCTCACAAATGGAAATAGACGGCGAAGGCGAAAACTTAACAACAACGCTAATCGAGGCAGATGAGAAATACATTACCAAAAAGAAATACAGGACGCCGCCGCATTCCCACCGAACTGTGGAGATTCAGTTCTAGAGAACAACTACAAGAACTGGAGGATGTACATCGAAACCAACGTACTACAAAGGGGTAAAGAGCCCAACTACAACATATAAAATAGCAGTAATAAGAAGAGAGTGCAATATGATGCGGGACCATTTCGTAAATCTATCGATGGCGAGACCAATTCACTGAATTTTTGGCACAAAATAAACAAGCAAAAACCTCTGAAGCAGTTTCAGAATTAAATTCAACGGGGTTGCCATAGATGAGCCGAAAAAACTATAGGCCATTTTTTTCGCAAACGCTGGAAAATTTGTTCTCCTTTCGCCAAACGAGAATGACCATTTTGCCAAGGAAACCTAAGAAAGTATAACGATTCAGCGGAATAATCATTTGGACGAAATAACCCCGGATCACACATTCTCACAGGCAGTCTTCCGCAGCACAAGGAATAAAACCAATGAATCTCTTAGAACTAAAACACCTGATAACAAGAATGGAACAAAAGGCACCCATTAAAATAGGCCTAACAAGAGAGAACTTAATCAGGGCATTGAACATAGGCGTCCAGGACGAGGCGTTCTCATGATAGCACATGTGAGGAGAGAGATGACAAATTGAACTGCATCAAGAACTCTCCCTCGAACCATTAATGTGACGCTCCATAAGAGAACTTCCAATCTCTAGAAGAAACGAGAGATAATTTTAAAGAAAGACGAACATAAACAAATTGATATCTCTCAAAGTTAGTTGGAAACTAACAAAGGTAACTTTAGGAGTGGGAACCAGCTTACAAAAAACGATCCTGATAAAGGAGTTGCATAGAAAAGGTAACGAAGAAACCCAACTAAACAACTCTAAAGTTTAACAAAAATAGCAAGAAAAAAATATTCTAAACAGAACAGAGACGCGAGAGCTTCCTACACAATTAACTAAAGAAGAACCGTCCATAACACATACACAAAAACAAAACAAATAGATAGCAGGAGACGGACTGATGGTTCGAATCATCTTGACCTTATTTATTTTCCCCTCATTAGGGCGTCAGTTAGGGACGCTCAAGTCTCACTTAGATACCCTTGCACGCAGTCACCTAGAAAACTTTATCATACCCCACTATTATCTATCACATTTCTTTTATATATAAATTATAATTTGTAAACTATCCTGTAACCCTTAATACTATTACGTGTTCTATTTGTTACATTTTAAGAAATTTAAGAAGGGAAGATCAATGCAAGCAGGAAAGGAGGCAAGGAGTTTGGTAAAGCTGGTTATGAGGCACTGCGGTTTACATTAAGACTGCGAGTGGTCAGCAGGCTGGTTTCGAGTGAAGTTGAGTGTTTATTGTCGGTTTTCGTTGTCTTGTGGTGACGGCTTCAGCAATACGCAGTCGTTAACGATCACACTCACGGAAAATAATGGTCGTGTTGTTGTTCAGCATTTTTTGGGTGAGGAGCTTCTGGTGTTTTAAAGCGTGGCGTTTAATGATTCCGCCTTGAAAATGGGCTGTTAGTCGCAGTGACAGGATTGTGAAAGTCATCTCAATGTACGATGAAGTTAGGTGCTTTCAGTCTCTCGACGTTGCAAATATATTTGTACACAAGGTTGGTGTCCTCGAGAGGTATTGTTGAGAGGGGAAAGCTGTTCTTGAGGACAAGAGCACGAGTTTTCTTTGACCTAGGGTAAATTAATATATTAATCTTGTTTCTTCGGTCGGTGTAGGTAATGTTGTGGTGAACAATGGCCTAGCGAACTTTTTCATTCTCCTTATATCACATATTCATTATTACTGGGTAATAAAAGTCTCTTTCATGTACTTTGATTTTCATTTCTCTGTCTTGGGTCATAGAGTTTTGTACGTAGCTAGTGTTGAAGAGCAAGTGAGCTACTCTTTTTAATTCGGCATCAACCGCCATCCAAGTTGAAGAGTGAGAAGTTCTTTTGACGAAGGCGTTGATTCTAATTATCAGAACATTCGGAAAATTCACTCATTCAAAACTCTAAATTTGTGGTTTTAACGTAAACTTCAGTTATGATACTGGTTTGTTGAAAATGGACAAGGAAGTCGAGAAAAGGTAGCGTGCAGATGTGTCCAGTTTCATGGAAGAAGTTGGAAGAAGAAATATACTTGACTATTTTGATAAGGGTAGGGACAAAATTAGGGTTATTTTATTCCTGAATCCGCCATCAATGAAGCGGACGAAGATGGGTGGTTTCTAAGAAGTATTATTTTGAAAAATAATACCCTTTACGGTTCCCGTGTAAAAATATAGCGATAGATTACCAGGTGAAGATCCTATCGCAAACCCATCGACCTGCAAATAGATGCGGCCATCAGGGCCGCAAACTTGAAATCTCTAACCCAACTGTTTCATGTCTCCAATGGAAGTTAAATCCCTATTTACCAACGTCCTCGTGGCTGAAATCATCAAGCTCATTTGCCGCCAAATCTACCTCACCGAGAATCTTACACCGCTCCCAATCTTTGAAGAATTTTTGCGACAACTCCTTCAAGCTTGCACCAAAATGATAATATAAAGTCTTTCTAGAATCATTTTATTTGGTATAGAACCCTCAGATTGCTTAAGGTTGTCCGTCGGCTCGACGACGACCTCTCCCATTTCTTCTCACGTGTGCTCTAAGGTGGCTCAGCAATCCTGTCCTGGTCCGGAAAGCCTTCTGGTAGACGTCGCAGTTATGGGGTGTGTCCTCATTGTTGACAGGGTGTTGTTGCTGCCGGTGAGTCTCTGCACGAACTCGATCTCTCCTGTCACGTCTTGCACTTTCTAGTTCCTGGACACCCTGTTTAACAGTTTGTCGCCAAGTTGCCCGGTCTTCAGCTTGTTCGTCCAGTTGGCGATGGTCGATATTGCAAGATTTAAGGGTGCGTTTTAGGTGATCCTTGTATCGCTTTTTCTGTCCACTTGCTGGCCTAGTGCCTGGTTCGAGTTCATAAAATAATACTCTCTTTGGGAGACGGTTATCTGGCATTCTGACCACATGCGCCACCCACCTAAGTGATCTTTTTGTCATGTGCACCTCTATACAGTCGCAGTTTGTTCTTTGTAGGATCTCATTGTGGGTGATTTTATCTCTCCATGTGATTCTTAATATTTTCTGGAGGCTCCGTATGTGGAAAGCCTCCAGTGCTTCTATGTGCCCTCTATAAAGTGTCCAGGCTTCACTTCCGTAGAGCAATGTAGAGACGCATACTGCAACGTAAACTGCAATTTTTGTGTGTAACTTAAGATTGCGGTTAAGGAAGACTCTTTCTTACAGCCGTCCAAGAGCTGATGAAGCTAGCTGGATGCGGCTCGTTATTTCTCTGTCCAGTATTCCATTTTTTGATAAAATGCTCCCAAGATCTGTGAAGTGCTCTGACTCGACGAGATGATCGTTGCTGATGGTTATATGCTAGGGAGCTTCTGGCTCCTTTAAATGTGTCAGTACTTCAGTTTTCCTAACGTTTATTTTGAGTCCAGCTCGTCTGTAGGCCTCGCTGAGATTTGAGAGTTGATTTTGCAATTGTCTTAGTTCTTGCAACAAACCTACGTATATTGAATAGCCCGTTATCGAACCTATACTTAATTGTGATTCCATTTTCCGGTGTGGAGTTGTTATAATAGTGGTAAGTAATAGTAACAAGGCATATATTGAACAAAACAGGTGCAAGAACACAGCTCTATTTCACTCCGACGTGCACAGGAAAGTAGTCCGAATAATCGCTGTCTGATAGCACTGGAATTTGCGTGTTTTCATGAAATTGGCGGATGACCTCTGTAAATGTTTGTGGGCATCCAAGTCTGCTGAGTATCCTGAATAATAGGTCCCTGTTTATTGTGTCGAAAGCTTTAGTTAGGTCGACGAAAGAGGCACTGAAGAATTGTCCTTACTCAAGGCATATTTCGATAAATTGACGGCAGACGAAGATCATGTCGACCCTACTCCTGTCTGCTCGAAAGCCAGATTGGGACTCAGGAAGAACTCTATCAAATATGAAGGCTAATAGTCATGAAAGGAGTATTTTTCCAAAGATTTTGCCAGTAACATCCAAAAGTGTTACACCCCCTGCTATTTCCGCAGACCGCCTTATCCCCTCTACTTTTGAATATCTTAACGATGTTTCCTTTCCGCCATTGAGAGGGAATCTTAGAACTTAAGCAGAAAGTCGTAAAAACATTATGAAGAACATTAATTAACGATTCCCCTCCATTTTTGTATATTTCTGAGGGGACACCATCAAATCCTGCAGCCTTTGCGTTCTTCAGTTGTTTAACTGCTTTTTCCACCTCGACCAGCAAAGGTGGTGCGTCCATTTCAGGTATCTGTGGTAGTCTGGGAATTTCTTTGAGGATTGACGTATCACCATTCATTTATGGTATTGAGTAGAACATTGAAATGCTCTACCCATCGTTGTAATATTCCCTGTTTGTCTTTTTTGAGTGTGTTCCCATCTGCAGACCGGACCGGGGTCGTGGAGTGTTTTGATGGTCCATACAGGCATTTAATTGCGTCATAGAAATCGTGTGATCTGTTTCCGTCTGCATAGCTTTGTATTTCTCTAGCTCTTGCTATCCACCACTCATCTTGTAGTTCTCTTAGCTTTCTTTGTGCTTCTGCTCGTTTCTCTTGCCATTTTCTCTTCCTAGTAATAGATGCAGAGTTGGCTAAATAAGCACCATGAGCTTTATTCTTTTCTTTTAGAAAATCCTTTATGGTTTCGTCTGATTTATCAAACCAGTCCCGGTTACGTTTTTTAATGGTTCCAAGGCAATCTAAGGAACGTTGATACACCTCACTAATAAATTTGTCCCACATATAATCTATTTCTCCTGTGATTGAGACCCAGGTTATATAACCATGTCTTCGAGTCCATTTGATATTTAATCCTGTAGTTCTTAGCGTTTTTCTGCGTTTGTAAACTGTGCACAATTAATGCGCTTACAGGTGGATGCGCTTGCAGATTACGTTGGTAAGGTGCGCACTTCCATTTCGTCTTGATGATGTATCCAAGCACAGTCTCAATCCTTTTTTTTTTTTTCCTCTCCCTTATCATCGAGAAAAAAAATAGCACTCAATATCCTCTAAGAACCTTTCTATTCCTTACTACCTCATCCTGGAATGGGGGCAAAAATTTTTATTCCATCGTATGACTGAAATCGTCATCTCTGTGAACTTCTTTCTCTGCGATTCCCACAACACGTAGGTTACCAACAAGAAGGATCAAAGTCGTACTGTTGAGAGCTTTTTATACAAACTTGTACCGAGGAGCTTAGAAAATCTCTCCCACCACCACCTGATTTTAAAATTGCTAAGGTTTTCTATTCTAGATTTTGGGTCATGCTTTACTTACACGCTTTTTTACTTTCTCTTTCGGCACTTTTTTGACTGATCTGTTTCTAGAGCCAATAAAATTTTGCCACTCAATTAGAAATCTGACGAAAAAAATAATTCCCAATGGGCGTTAACAGAATGTTCTGCAGAGGAAAAGATTTCGGGTATCTGTGGAGAAGGGCGAGATCTCTAGATGCGCCCAAACGTCAACTCAAACTTTCGCTGGGTGTTTTTAATCACAAGCTTCCCTCCCCCTTCTCTTTGAGTCTGGAAGTAAATATTATGTAGTAACAAATATAAATAATGATTTGTCAATTTTAACTTAAGCAGAATGGTAGTAGTGTCTGTGTGAAAGGTAACTCAATTTTTCTAACCCTGCAGACTCCTCCTTTTGTGAACATTCTACGGGAGAATGGTAAAATAATCTTCGAAGGCATCCATCCAACAATCTTGAGAGAAGCAGCCAAGAAATATAACTTCTGGTAGGACTCCTTCACGTGTCGCACTAAATTTCCTCAAACTTCGGCCTTTGGGTGCACCAGGAGTTTCATGGGGGCCCCCAGTGAATGGGGGAGAGGGAAAGAGTCACAAGGAATAAAATTACAGAATTTCCATTAAAGACCTTAAGGTCCACTCGAAGCTAGTTCAAAAAAGGGAAAGGTGAAATTCAGGGTGACTGTCAGAGAAGAGAGAATATGAATAAAGAATTAGTTTAACAACCTTTATTTGTGAAAACTTATATCATAAAGAGACTTTTGTCGATTCAATTCTTTAAAAAAATACTGTAGATGTCAAGAAAGGAAGAGAACCAGGAATTTCGACAGTAAACCTATTCTTGGATTTTATGATAATAAACTAACTATGTATATGAAACATATTGTCGGACTAAAAAACATTTAGTCACCTATATCCCTGAATTACTAAAGTCTAGACCTATTTACTACTTGTGCAGGTAGCTCGTTCCATGTCATGCATAGTCTATATGTGAAGTAGTTGCTCACCAAAGTTGTTTTGAAACGTGCAAGATCGAGCTTCAAACCTCATGGTTCTTTGTCCAATTATGAACCCTGGTAAACGACTTCTGGTAATCAATAGTCTCAAATCCTCGAAGAATTATGTATCCCCTATCAGTTGACTGCGCAGTCTCCGAAACTATAGCAAAAAGAGATCGAGTTCTTTCAGTCACGTTTGATATTTCTTTGCTTAATCGACAGGATTAGTTTTATTGCGCTAAAATGCATCTTTTTCAACCGTTTGGTCTCCTTTTTAATGAAACCTGTGGGCCCCAAACTGATCATAGTGCTCCGAGTGAGGCCGCTCCGAGGAGTTATACAAGGGCCGGACAATCTCTTTGTTTCAAAATCTGAACTATTTCCTATTGTGACCTATCAATCACCTAGTCTTTTTCTATATCTTCGACCACCCCCCCCCCTACCTTGTGCAGATCGGCTTTCGACCTCTAGAACCCTTTTGGATGACATGACTCCTAATTCAATTTAATGTTGTCTACAAACATGGCTATATGGCTAGATAATGCCTCGTCTATATTTTAGATATAGATGGTGAATAATATGGAGCCTTGATGAACTCTGCTCGTCAAAATGACTAGCGAGAAATCTAACTGTTACTGTTAATCACAACCAACTATTGCCTCCAAGACAACCAGTTCTAAATCTAGTACCCAATCTTGCCGCCAATGCCCGGAGCTTACACCTTGGTCAAATCTATAAGCTAGATTATTTATCGAACGCCTTTTGGAATTCCAGATAAAGTGTCCACTACAAGACAAGGTTGTACTCTCATATACTATCCTTGAAAATCTCTGGCAATTTAGTTAAGCAGAACCATTTTCTACGAAACCCATACTAGAAAGCCTTGATCAGATTGTACGAATGTGGGTACTTCGTAATCGTATCTCCAATTACTCCCTCTAACATATTTTCCACTACTGAAGTCAGATTAATCGCCCCGTAGTTCCCCTCACAGCTTCGGTCCTCTTATTTATAGCTTGGAGCGATACAGCCATCAGCCAGTCCATCGAAACCTCGCTACTGTCTAGAAACCAGTTAAGAATCAAAGATAGGTGGGACACCATCGCCTCCTTGACATCACGTATGACTGGCGGCAAGAAACCACAAGTCCAGGGGACTTGTTCGGGTTTAACTGTCCGAGCCGCGCTGCCAACCCATCCTCATTCGTCTTAATTTACTTTCTTCCATCCACAAGAGACGCTACACGAACCTCATTACCACGCTTGACCTTTTGAACTAGGGAGAATGTGTATGAGAGAGAGTGATTTTCACTAGATAAAGGGACGTTCGTTCATTCTTAAAATAAAAGACATTCATCCAATGCCTTTTACAACCAAGAACATGAATGGAGAAAGGGTAAAAATGTATCACTACTGGTAAAAAATATTAGGGTAAATAAGTATTAAATTCACGTTTTAAAAACACTATATTGCATTAGTTATATACTTATATTGCAAGTATTTTCTTCGAAATTTTATGGGAGGTAATCTTAATATTTTTTTATAATAAATACGAAAAAATGGTTACACAAATAGTAATAGCAATTATAATATTTCCAAAAAAAGGTATTCAGTACCCTTCCTATAAATGTTTAAGTTAATACGAATAAAGAATTGTAGTTTAATATACAACGCTTTTAAACACTCAAATTTCTAAATAATGGTCGCAAAATGGTGGGATAATTTGAATTATGGGTCAGTGTGCGGTCATCAATCTTTGCAACCGGACTCTCAATTCTGCAAATATAAGAGGGGTCATTGCCAATTACTAGATTAAAGGCATTGATAAATATATAACTTTTATCCGATACGCCGTTGCTTTAATAATTCACAAGCGGAAAAAACAGAGGCAGCATGTATCGTCCTCGATTTGATGTGCTCCGAATGATTTTCAGCTGTTGTGCCAAAGGAATTGTAAAAATGATGGAAAAACATCCCAGAACTCCTGGCTAAGAGTAAACACAAGATTTCAAAGCAGCAAAGGTGACTTTTATACCTCAGTCCATCAACAACGCACTCCGTTTTGGGTTGCGGTCTTATAGAAAGAGAAAAGAGGCATTGTTGAAGAAAACCCAACGCAAATGAGATCCTTAGGTCTGCTAAGAACTATTTATATAAGCTAATTAGTTCTTGTTTGAATTCCATTTAGCCTGATGAAGCCAAACTTGAGTAATTTGGCCTCGAGTTCCATCGCCAATTTTGGAAGAACAAAAACGAGACGTACATACCAAAAGGAACATCGTCTTACCCGTGAAACATGATGGCCGAGATGTAATGGCATGGGAGTTGTTTCTCTTTCCATGGTACGGGAAGACTTCATGTAATCGAAGGAAGATTGATGAAACGATTCACCGTGATATATTCTGCAAAACCTCATCCAATCCGACAAGGTCTTTAAAAGAAAGCCACCTGACTATATGGATCATACCAATAATAGCGAACCTGTAAGGTTCGCTCTTCTTGAGAAGGGAACCTTGGCAACATTGGTTTAGTGGAAGAAGCTAGACAAAATATACGCCTTGATTCCTTAACCAGTCTTTTTTAATAAGACGGGCGCACGCATTTTAGGCTCTTAATCTTGTAATAATTTTTCGTATTATTGTAATAGTGTCCTTAGAGTAAAGTTTGATGGCGGAGAACGTCTATCACCCCTTAAAAAGTTACGAAAAATCGATATTTCAACCTGATTCGGCAACGCAAGAATTCTTCCACAACGCCAATATTTGAATGTCATGAGACGGCTTCAGTTACGCTCGCTCGTTATTTTTGAATGTTAATATTAGTTAATTTTATTTTCCGAGCCACGATGTAGAAGGTTAGGAGTAATAGGTTATTTAAACATGTTTAGTAACATGATCTGTTGGCCATATTTGGCGTTAATATGTAGAATTACGTAAAATAAACGTGTTTAGATAATATATTATCCGCAAGGGGGCGTTAGGTGTAGCACAGTTAACCATGCTGCAACTCACATTGGGAGGATTGCGTTCCTTACCAGCCCTAACACTCGCATTTGGGTTCCATCCCGGCCTCAATTCCTGCAAGAAGATCTGCATGAGGATCTCTAGCTTCGCCACTTTATTTACAGATCTCTATCCTATCACACCTTCTGCGGAATATCCCCTCGTTTGTCTGGGTCGAAGAAAAACAAAAGTAAGTTTATAGCAGGTTCTCGACGTTAATAAATGAGGTAGCCAGTTATAGGGGTCGAGAGTATAGGAGCGCCGAACTTTCTTGTGGTAGGCTTCGGCGCAGAGGGAAATTAGTTTGACTGAGGCTTGAGATTAGGTAGGCTGGGTTTTTAAAGGATCAATGCGAACTACCTGTAGCAAGGAAATCATGAACGGATGGATTTCAGGCTCTTTAGTTGGGTGTAGAACTCGGGAAGTCTTGGGCGTAAGAAGGATTTGAGACTGGCTTGTGGTGTGACTGGCGGACCGACTGACTCTCTTACTCGCTTCTGGCTGTGTTTCTTATTTTCTTGCACTCTTACTCTCCTGTAACACCCCTAACTCTGTGAGTTTAGTAGTATATATTTGTGTCCGGAGACACAGGACGTGGCCTATTATTATCCACTGGTATTGCTTGGGTGGAGCCTTTTCCATATTTTGGTTGGAACCTCTTTCACTCGCATCAAAGGAGATAAAGATTTTGGTTCTGGTCAAAATAGCAAAGGCGCAACTGAGTTTCGCAGTCCCTTGCTAGCAAACAATGACTGCTGCTAGTTGAACAACGGCCGCTGCTATCGTGTTTTCAATTCTCCACCTGCATCTCAAGCGTTGTTTGAACAACTGACCACCTTTGTATGTTTGTGTGTATGTGTATATGTTTGCTGCCGTCTCGAAATCATTCTTCTCGCCACGAGCAAAATACATATATTATTTACATTCATGTTTTCTTAACTCATGTCTATTTCTCTTATAAGTGTTTCTCTCTATTCTAGATGGGTTCATTATTACATGACATATTATTTTAGTAATTAATGCGTGTGCCCAATTTCAGGCGCTCATTTGTGAGGTTCCTCGCTGGGCCTACCTATCTTGCAATTTGGGTGTCACAGGCCTACTTTACTTTCGATTTGAGCGCTACAAGTTCAAATCGAAGGGTGTTAAGCACTCGAGAATAGCTGTAGTGTTTTGAGCGGAGATACAAATATGTCTTCGCTCTTCCCTTTCAGCCTGACCATCGAGGAAGCGTCATCCATACAATTCGGAGCCAGATTAAGCAACGGATCCATCACCGGAAACATCGGATCCATTGTACGCAATGTAAGCACCATTAAGACTCAAAATATCAGAGTCTATCTTTATAGAGAAGGGGGAGGATATAATACCTGTGATGAAAAAAAAATGTTGGTGAAAATATCACTAGTTTTGACCTCGCTTTTCTTAAAAAACAAAACAAAATATGAAGTGCAAAGCTTTTCCATTTTGAGGGGTGGGGTGGGGGGGAATTTCATCAATATTTTCATCCTTAACTCAAATTTTTTTACGTTTCATTTGTTACTAAACGACGAAATAAGTTAATTCTGGGTAAGGATTTGTATTATTATGTATGTCTTAGTATAATTTCACTGTCACATTGTTTAAATGAATCTGAATAAATACGTAAAAAGTTAAAGAATGAATGAATTATCACATTGATCAGTAGTGACTATCACTAATTAGCCTTTCGCTATGATATCAGAGACCATCCGATAAAGTAAATTAAATTTGTTTAAAGGAATGAAAGCTCCGAATGGCAATAGATGGTACTGGATCAGAATGCTGGTGTCGTTTTAGTGGTGTACCACAGGCGGCTGTTTTGTCGTTACTACACTTCATTACATATGTGAATATTATACTTAGTAAATTATTAAATGTGATATAGAATTTCGATACTGATTCAAAACTTGTTAGAAAGTTAACTAATATCTGAGCCAAATGAAGCTTCAAAGCGATAGAATAGACAAAGAGCAATGAGGAACCTTGCAACCGCTCTTGCAAGCTGAAACTAAAGATGTCCCCAAATTCATATCAGAGTCGGTCCAAACAGAAAACCAGCACTAGGAATGATAAGGATCAATGAGAAATAGTGACACTTAAGAATGCGAACGAAAAATACGTGGATATCCTAAATAATCATTTCTTTCACGATTCGTAATAAAAAAAATTAAAGAACATTTGGGAAGAGCTAGAGCAAACATATACATCTATCATACAGTTCGTATGTGTGGCAGGAAGGATACCTATACGGATATATTAAGATGAAGGAACAATGGGTGAAATTGCCGCCTTCTCTCCTGAACAGGAATTCGATGTGTTCGTGACAGGAGTGTCCATTAACTACGACAGGTATCTGCTCGTCGACATGAGCGAAACCACTTTCGTCGGTGGACACACAGTCTATTACGTGCGCCCCAAGGCACAACCAGATATCTGGGGATTCCTCAAGCCATTGACAACTGAGGTAAGTCCTAGTCATTCATTCTTCATGCAACATCTATCGATGCTTTGTGATTAGATGTTACGTAAGCTTACATGGAGTTGTTTGATTTCCACACAGCAGAGTGAAACGCAATAACTTTATTTCGATGTTTAATGCAATACATATTTTTCTAACAATTAAGGTTTTTTATTATTACTTTCTTCACAATCTTTTAGTTGTTTGAAAATCTCAGTTGGACATGGAATTAATGAGTTCTGAAGATGTAGCGAGACGTATTTCCAACACTATTTTTTAATCTCAAATTTCTGTCAAGGCACATCAAATATTGCCTACAGGTTTCCTATTTGAGACGTTCCAGTTTTAAAGCAAAAATAATTAAAAGTATAAATTCTATTTTTGAGGAGAAAACACGTTTAGCAAGTGATGATAGCATTCATTGAAACTAACTATTTCCATAAAATTGAAGACTATGAATTAAACTAAATTAAAACTTCTTTTATTATCATCAACAAAAAAAAAGCCGAGTACCCTTTAAAAAAAAGTCAGATTTTTCTTCTGTTGATGATGTTAAAAGAGCTTTTTTAATTTGGTTAAATTCTCAGTTTTATAAAACTACTCTAAATGGATGGAATCATCGCTTGCAAAAGGGCTTTGACCTTGATGGAGCTTATGTTGAAAAATAAAATTTCTACTTTCAATTTTTACGAACCTTTTGAAGATTTATACAGTTCTGAAGACGAGGTTTTCATCCCTTCAATCCTACCATATAGAATTCTTTAGGCTTTAATTGCACCAGGTCAAGACCACGTATCTAGCTAGCTTCATTCAAAGATGCAGCTCGGGGATCCTTTTTAAACGTTTTTTTTAAGTTTTTTGAAATGAACAAAAAAGTCTGAAACGGCTAAGACAGAACAGAAAGGGGACTATTGAAAGATCTCCATCCAAATTTCTTCGAGCACAGCTCTCATTACATTGGGTTACAAAATAAATCTCTGTAAGTCGTCTAAGGTTTTTCAACTGATTTAGGAAAAGATTGTACTGCTGAATCTGAAAATGACATTAGTTTACTCCAATCAGGGCAGGTTTTTTGTGCTAAGTCGATTTTGAACTAATCCGATCTTATAACTAAATCTATTACATCTTTGTGACATTTCCGATTTTGTTAATATTTCTCATCCGAAATAGGATTTTAAGATAAAAAACTCGTTTTCTAACAAAGTTATTAATTGAATTTTGCAAAATTTGATTAGTGTACATTGATATTAGTTCATCATGGTTCAGAATTCAGGTCATGAACTTCTAACTCCTAGAATGCTCAGCGGAAGTAATGTCTCTCTTAAGAGTCCAACTGTAATCAGACATCATGACTCAATCACAGCGTCCCTGATACCTGGTCTCCATGTCTTTCATGTCCTGATGGAAACTCCTCCCCTGCTCGTCGCTCATTCATCCCAGATTCTCAGGAAACCGATCCATATGTGAGAATAAGCCGAGCTTGATGTGCAGCTGTGGAAAGAGTATCCTGTCTCCGTCCACCAGAGAGTTGTTTATGACTTTCTTTGCTCTGAAAAGAACCAATTCCTCCCGTACAGGCCACTTCTTCTTCGAGTAATGCTAAGCTTGATTCCTACTATCCCACATACACATAGAGCACGGGTACTTGCTGAACTTAGATTGTTGTCCCAACGACTGATGCTGATCATAAAGAATTTTATCCAAAACGTAAGTCACTGCTTAATATTTCTTCTTTAGTGTAGTTGATTAAGCGAGAGGTACAGAGGAAAACTAGTTGCGATTGTGCAGCAGAGCACATTTCAGTGATCGTTTGCTGCTGTCAATGAACAGTCTCCAGTCTTCTGGTTGGTACTTTAGCACTACAAGCTTGTGAAGAAGCTGCGCAATATCTGTAAAATACACAAAGTCCTTCTTTTCAAAGAAAAAAACAGAGCTATTCTTGATGTCTGTAGCGGTAGAAGGTGATGCGAGCACTGTCAGAGAGGAGGATTTTCTTTCGTTCTGGATGCCAACAGTTCGGCAGAGGACGTTAACTCTTTTTAAAAAAAGGATGTGGAGTATCAGCGTCAAAAAAACTTCTTAATTTTCTTCAACACTGGAGGACTCTTCGTCACTAATGTTAGGAAGTTAGTTCTCCGAAGACAAGTACTGCTGGAATCTCATCACAATGAGCTACAGGACGACGTGCTGATTCAAAATCAGGATACTTGAGGCTGCTTCGGTTATTTTTGTTAATCCTGGTCAAATTAATAGTGCATACGAGTAGGTATCAGTCAGTGTCATGGTTTTTCGGTTCCCTTCAAACAATGGGAATTTTAAACTTCAGACAACTCATCTTGCCCTTTGTCCAACGACGCCGATACTCGGTACATGTCTTTTATGCCATGTATGGCGCCCAAACTTTATCCTGGCAGGTTTCATAACAGATGAGCATATTTAGCCTCCTTTATGAAACTCGTGACTGAATTCCTGTTAAGAACAACAGTGAATTAGCCGTAGATGTAGCAAAATACATCGGGCTTATTTTTACAAGATCTTTTAGGCGAATCCATTTCATTCAGTTGCCAAAGAAAAATACGAGTTAGTAAAAAATGGCCATATGTAAACTCTTTAGAATTCGTTTATTTAAGGAAATAAGAATGATTTTTGCATTATATAAATAGAAAATAGCCGTACATATAAAAACCCCTGTACAAAACATCATGTGGTGATAAATACTGCATACTGGGGAGTTTAACTTTCCATTTACAAAAGGAAGAATACTACAAACTAGGAAGTCTATCTTCCCATTTACGAAAGAGAATAATACCCAGCGGGAAGTCCATCTTGCCATTTACGAAAGAGAAATACATTCCGGGAATTCTGTCTTCCCATTTACGAAAGAGAAATACATTCCGGGAAGTCTGTCTTCCTATTTACGAAAGAGGATAATACATACCGGGAAGTTTGTTTTCCCATTTATAAGGTTCAATGTGTGAACCGTTTAAATTTTTCATTCGAATGTTTTACTTGGTTCGAACCCCACAAATCTTTTTATTTTTGGTATCTTGCTAAGCTCTTCTTCAGCTTTTTGCCTTGTTTTCCTTTTTGAGCTCCACTTTTATAACTTCTTGTTATCATTTTTGAAGCTGTGGGTAAAATATTTAATATAACTATAAACATATTTAAAATGTAATGCATGACATTTTTTTAGAATTCATAATTTTTAATGGTTGAGATTATGCTGTTTATAATATTTGTATAATTTCTTTACATTGATTTCCTGACTGTGAAATTAAGCAATTGTTATATACATAAATAAGGAATGATGATCAACTACAATAATTACAATGCAGGAAAAAAAATGTTTTCCCCATTCTTTACTCCTACCGGGAACTGTACCAGTAAATAATAATACTGAATACAGGCCTACTAAGTAATACAGATTATTATTTTTTTAAAGTAATATTTAATGGGATCTAAATAAATTATTTATTATATGAAATGAATTAATAGGCCTAAAATTGAAATTACAAAATAATTAAAATCACTCACGAGTCACCAATTATCTCCAGTGGTAAACAGTGAATGAATGCTGATTAAAGCTTGTTCAAACGTTCATTTTTTACTATTATTATCTGAAAGAGTGAAGATATCATTACACAGTGAACAATAAAATATTGTAACAATAAATGAATATGTAAACAATGTCCCATCTCTGACGGATGATGATAATGTTCATAAAATCGTCAACAGATGGCTGGAGGTAGAATCAAATACATCGTCTGCAAAAATGTTGCAGTATGTAGGTTTTATTTTAGTTTTTTTTCTTATCTTATATTTTGGAAATCTACACCGTTTTTTTCTTTAATTTTTTTTAGGGGGCCCCGTAAAAGTGGGGGCCCTAAGCTATAGCTTGTTTAGCTTATACGTAAATCCGTCACTGCTCGTCTGACATCACCATTATGTTCATAAATTCGTTCTGTTAAGGTTCTTCCGGTCTCTCCTGTGTAAAATGAGGGACAGTTTGTAGAGCGACACGGGATTAAATATACATACACCTGCTTCATTTGGCTGATCCACGGGCTTGGTCGAAGGGAAAGATTTAAGGATAGAAAAAGGGTATTTAAATGTGGTTAGGCCTAGGGAAATAACCTCGAGGAGGGGAGAAAAAGGGAGGGATAGACACTTCGTTTTACTAAATTTGTTTTTTATCCTTGGGACGATAAGAGAAGAGAAGGAGATTGAGGGATAAGGTGTAAGGTGAAGTCAATTGGAGTCTAGAGAAGGTACAACACAACGGACGATCAAGGAGTGTTCAAGGAGGGCTCACTTGTTAAGGGTGAGATCAGGGGTGATCAAGGGAGGGTTCAACCGGTTTTCAGGGAGGAATCAAGCTGTGTGCGGGGATAACCCCTTCCACTCAGGCCTCTCCCGTGGCACGTCTCCCGCCCAAAATTGCCAAGTTCAGAGAGGGTTTAATAGGTGTTTTCAAGGAGCGCCCACACTATATGGGGCACAGGCGGCCCCAGAGGAGAGACTAATGGGTGTTCAGAGAAGGCTTCATGGGTGTTCAGCGAGGGCTCAATGGGTGGGTGTGCAGGGATGATTCAATGTGTAATATAAAGGGTTCGATGGGTGTTCAGGGAGGCTAAATGGGTGTTTTGGGAGGGCTCAATGGGTGCAGGGAAGGTTCACTGTGTAATATAAAGCGTTCGATGGGTGTTTAGGGAGGCTAAATGGGTGTTCAGAGAGGGCTCAATGGGTGTGCAGGGAGGGTTTAATGTGTAATATAAAGGGTTCGATGAGTGTTAAGGGAGGCTAAATAGGTGTTCAGGGAGGGCTCAATGGGTGTGCAGGGAGGGCTCAATGGAAATTCAGGGACGACTAAATGGATGCTCAGGGAGAGCTGAATGGGTGTGCAGGGATGATTCAATGTGTAATATAAAGGGTTCGATGGGTGTTCAGGGAGGCTAAATGGGTGTTTTGGGAGGGCTCAATGGGTGCAGGGAAGGTTCACTGTGTAATATAAAGCGTTCGATGGGTGTTTAGGGAGGCTAAATGGGTGTTCAGAGAGGGCTCAATGGGTGTGCAGGGAGGGTTTAATGTGTAATATAAAGGGTTCGATGAGTGTTAAGGGAGGCTAAATAGGTGTTCAGGGAGGGCTCAATGGGTGTGCAGGGAGGGCTCAATGGAAATTCAGGGACGACTAAATGGATGCTCAGGGAGAGCTGAATGGGTGTGCAGGGAGGGTTCAATGTGTAATACAAAGGGTTCAATGTGTATTGTGGGATTAAAGGAGCAGCGAAACGCTGAATGAGGATTACTAGGAGGCGGCTCAGTGCGTAATATTGAAAGGCATAATTGCCAAGGTTCTCCCAAGGTCAGCCCGGGGGGATAAGGGTTCTATGGATATTCCGGCATTGCGTGATAAGAGTTCTATGGATATTACGGCATTGCGTGAATGCTCTCCATATTGCCTTTTAACTCAATGAAAATCCCTGGTTACTTACTCGAGTTTCCTTCCTTTTCCTGAGCGTTATTTTTTCCCTTGACAGGCGTGGCTGCTTCTTCTCTTCGGCACACTGCTGGTGTTGGGTGTGATTATTTTTATTTTGAAAAAGAATCGGTGAGTAAAAACAAAACTTGGTAAGATGAATGAATAGCGGGAGATCCATTTGTAAATGCACACTCACACATTCACTCTTCTCCATAAGTAAATGAATGCATGGGTCTTGACTTAGGCTCACTTTGAATAATGATATTGGAAGCGTTAAATAAAGCTTGGCTATTTCTGGTAGCGGAAAGATCCAGACTAACCTGTCCTGACGATTGGTAAGAAAGTATGACGAGAGACCTGCCCCGCAAAAGTGTATCTCTCTATCCGTCCAAGGGGTAGACAGAACTTTACTTAACGTGATCTTGAGGCTCCCAGTATGGAAAGAAAATCTCTCTTGACAAGGAAGGGATCAGAAAGGTCTACTACATCTTGTCCCTTGTATTCATTCCGAGTACAAGGGACAAGATATCGCGACACTGCTCATTCTGGGATCAGGAAATGTAACACATGCGAAGCTATTCCAGATTGGGAAATGTTTTGAATACTCTGGAGGACCAAGGAAGTGTTACTGTAAGATTCAAGGAGAGCACCTCATCAGATAGAGATGTGTCTCATGGATGTACCCGAATCTGAGGCAAATGAAAACGCCTAAAGCCATTGAGGCATTGGATGATAGGACGACGGGGGAAAGTCGGGGCGCAATGGCGCGAACCTTTAGATTCCCATCGGCCGTCTCCCATCTGCCTTGAAGGCCGAATTTTCTGCCATGTAGTCAGAATGGGGAAGAAAAAAACGCTTCTCCGGTCACCTTCCTTGAAGACTGTTTGGTGCCCTCATCTGCACGTTCATTTCCCGAAATCCCAAAATGTGTAGGACTCCAGAATAAAACAATATCCATATACACCCGGTAAGGAGGAGGTGTGGCGTTAGTATACTGTCAAAAAAGTAGTACGAAGACTCCTATGTCCCGAGGTCACTCTGTGGGCTTGGTGAGCGCGGCGCGTAATCTCCCCTACTGACTGAGATATTGCGACTAACGCGGAGGTGGAAATGACCCCACGTTTAGAAGTGGTTTCCTAGAGGATGGCGTTATAGGCTGAACCAGCGGCGCTAGCTTTCCGAGAGATAGGTTGCGCTCTTGAAAAAGTTTCTTTGCTATGAACCCAAAAGGTTTAGGGTATAATTGGCGTCTCACAGCGGCATAAACAACGTCGAGATCGACAGCGGTCGAAATGAGAGCAGTTGACGATTGATGGAGAAGCTGCGCCCCCGCGTACAAGAGTGTAATGCATTTGTACACAGTACAGCAGCTGCATCTTTTCAGCATTGACAAAAAGCTATCTAAAGGGGATGTATAGCCAACTCTTCTCACCCCCTAAACCCAGTATGAGGGATGGAGTCCACATTCCACAATCATGTTCGACTGTGGACGCATAGAACTCGCATCCGTAGATTAGCTTAAAACGAATAAAATAGCAGTAGATGAGTAGCCTTATTAGCATGGCGCGGGTACATTAGACCTTAAGAGTGCAAATGTGTACACCTAATGTCCTTTTAATACGAGACCAAAGAAACAGCGTGCGTTTTGGTATAGGGAAAAGTGTGATTTAAAGGCTGTTAGACTCGAGGCTCCAGAATAGATCGAAAGCTCTTCAAAATAGATCGTAGCGAGAACATTTTTCAACACCACCGATGTGATACCATTGGTGTTCAAGTCAAAGAGAGTGACACTAAGGACACTTCGCTGCATGATGCCATTTTTCTGCAATATTAGACACGAGAGAGGTACCACGTCCACACGCGGAATCAACTATCTCGTAGAAACTCAGAACAAAAAGGGGAAAAGCAAGCATAGCTTGTTGATGTTTTCCGCGCCTCTGGAAGTGAAGTCCATTTGGTGGCCGTCAGCAATGTGCTTTAAATGTTGGCGAAGCAGAAGTTATGCTAGAGAATGCAATTGACGTGAAGTCTGAGATTGCGGCCACGTCCTCCTAGAATAAGGGAGGAGTAAATCTGCGATATTTTGCCATGAATTCTTTTGACACATTTTCACACCTCTGAAAGAGTGGTATTCCGGTTAGGTAATAGGCACATTTGAAAAGCAAGAAAAGAAGCGAGTATTCGTCGAAACTTATCGAAACCAAATTCACGAGGAAAAATCGTTCGGGCGGCATTTGAACCATTTAAAGGCATATTGCTTATCTCTGAGGCTCGTCTCGCACTCAGCTGAGTACCAGGGAAGCGATTGATGTGCAAAATGGTGAGACGTTCGAGGAATAATAGTCAGGTACGCGACGATGTTGATGCCCGATAAGAAATCAACGGCCTCATCAACAGTCATCAACAGGACTTAACTCCTCGAATGAGATAGGAAATTCATTCAAATTCTCGAAAGCGGCCAAGAGTGCCCGCTTCAAATACTACCAAGATAACTTCTCAAATGTAAGCGATCTCGGGTACTGATGACTGAAATTTATTATAATTTAGGAGACTGATCTCTAATTCTTTCTTCAGTCCCGGCAGCAACTCCCCTCTAGGATAAGTTGTGTAGTTTCCCCCGACATTCATACCACTGAGTAGGAGAAAGGCCTCGGCAACCGTTCCACGACTAGATGGAAATCCGCATGATCTAGGTCAGCTGCCGGTAGAATAATGACAGAATACTTCCTTTCCAGTTCTACTTACAGCGCTACAACCTGTAATGCGATATTTAAAGGCATAGTTATAACAGCGAAATCATCAATGTAAATGACGCATTAGACTCCCGACAACCATCCTGTGGGGGTGAGCTTTCAAACTTATTATACCCCGGAGGTTCTACAGGATGAACGAAACCAATATGGTCACTGAAGGCAGACAGCTATGGTACAACGGGAGGAGACGATCCTCCCCACAGCTTCACCTAATCAGTTGGAGTCCATAGGCAATTCCATTGAAGGAATAAGCCATCCGAACATATTTTAAAGGAGCTGTCAGAGTATTCCGTGAAGTAAAGACCCTCAGCGGAATGGTCGAGTCTTCCTGCAGACGTAGCACCGAGAGCAGCGTGCCGCGTAAAGTTTTAAAGGCACTGCTGCCTTCGACGACTTATTGGAGAAGTGCTAATTCTGCGTGGAAGCGTTTCCTTCCCGATGCTTCGAAGCCTTTGGATGGTGAGGTGGATTGGGTCCCAGGTTTCCGTCTTTTGAGGCCTCTCGAATCTTTAAAGCGTCTCATCTAGCTTCAGAAAGGGGCATATAATCAAAAGTTCCCCTTTTCTCTACCTTCCTTTCAAGGGGTAGACTTTGAAGGTCCTGGAGGTAGCTTCATTATCACTTCCCGTGCTTACCCATCATGAGAGTCTAAGTTTTCGGTGGAGACGCGCGTCCGTTTCGCGTTTACGAATGTGTTAGGTGGGTAGGGAGACGGGCGCTCACCGGTATTACCACCAGCACTAGCAGGGTGGAATCCAGGGCAGGTAGAATCCACAGAGGGGTTTTGACTGGGCACGGGAGTTACCGCTCTCGTAGGCATATAAGTGTCAGTAACAGTGGTTACTTTCTTAACTTGAGAGGGTCTAGGAGGCCTTTGGTGGCAACCACCACCACAAAACCAATTACTTAGTGTCTAGAAAGAGTTTCGGCCAGCAACCTGAACGGCTAGGACCTCTTTTTCAATTCAATACACCAGTCAAACTGCTTCGAGATAACAAGTTGTGGTACATATTATTATCACATTTAGCCTTGCATGGCTTATTTTTTTACATGCAACGCTTTGAAGTAGTTAGTGCAAATTTCTAGTTGAAACGATTTGGCAGGTCTGCAAGTTTGATTCGTATGGCCAAAGGGGTGTCAATGGTAATACCTCCACGGTAGTGGCACGAATGCCTTCACACAAAAGATATATCATCCAGGTTGCGCAGACGTGAGGAACAGAGACTGGATGAATATTAAGGCCCTTCCCGTTTTCTCGTCACACACTCGACCTCGACCGCCCCTTGATCTGTCAGATCTTTGGTGATGTCCTCTAAGGAGTATTTGACGAGTTTCATCGCATAGCCTACCTATTTTGACAAATTTCATGGTAGAAGTGCGCGGTGACCTGCATAGGCTAGCCATCGAGTGTCCGTAGGGCGCTTAAAATTCTATTCTTGACAGGATCAATCGCATTGACCAGAAGGCTTCCGTCCGAGAAACAGGTAACCTTTGGTTCCCTACATGAAGCCTGGCTAATTCCTGACGCTAATGAGGCATGTGTTCTTTGAACAGCATGCTCACATCAGTTGGACGAACCATCAGAAAACGTTTGTAGCAGCGGGTTCAAAAGAACAATCATCCTCTTGATGAGAGCCTGGACGTCACCAAGGCTTCTCCTCCCCAACGCTGTAACCACTAGGCTAGCGAGAGTCCAGTTATAATTGTGTATACCTGTACTCACAGATTCTGCTTTCCGCATGAGATGAGATGATAACACCAATTCGCGTAATCATTTAGTCGCACAAATCTTTTCAGCTGGAACCAATTTGATGTTTCGACCTTAGGAGTCTCAACCACGACAAATTATTATGTGCTCAAAAAGGTCGACACACGGGTGATGCATTTGTGCAAAAGTTTTTTCGATCCTACCGTCGGTTTGCTGAGCTCTGTCGAGCATTTAAACCATGGTGACAGAGGCGTCACCAAACTTTCAGCTCTTTTTTTTGTTTAATTCCTTTATAGAAAGAGTTGTCAGTGGAAAATATGGGTGGAAAGTTTGACATTGGTGTTTACTTTGCCATTGATGTTGTAGTGTGCTTTGTCTTATTATATCTTCAAGGGTATAAACCTACTCCTTTCTTGAAGGGATCTTTGTGCAATATTGATCATTCTTTGATTCATTGGGAATCCTATTGTATGTATTGTGTGTTTTGATTGAGGCCACGCCACCATGACACTCCCGATACACGGGGAAGAGTGTGTTAGGTTGATTAAGAAAGAATGTTGGCCAACAAATCAAACTAGTGAATTTCCACCAGGTAATATTTAGAAGCAGATTAAAAGTAGTAGGGGAAGTGCTGTGTCGAACGTACATATGTAGTCCTTTGTTGAAAGTAAACTGCACTTAGTGAGAGAGGTGAATGAGTAGTAGGGCACTTTCTCGAGACTGTCTCCTTTCCCTGACCTCTTGTGAGCTCGTCTAAATTCAGAGGCAACATTTGCGCGAATGAGCAGAAGCGACTTGAATCTTTCGTATCGAAGTTAAATATTTACAACACTACACTTTCACACAGGTCCCGTGGGGTGTCAATCGACAGTGAACTAGGATTCCAAGCTTTCCAATCCACCTTCGGAGTCCTCCTCTGTCAAAGTAAGCTCATTTGAACCAATTGAACAATCGCTATAGTTTACTAGGGGTCATTCGATAACTACAAGGTGGTTCAAATCTCAGTAATTGGAAGATTTACTCTGGACTCCCGATTGATTCCCCAGGTAATTAAATTACTTGTCCCATTGCTTTAGAGAAGTAGGAAAACCTTCGCACAGTTTCAGAAGGAGAGGCAGTTGAATGCCAATGAAGTTATGGAACCTCCATTACTCCATATCCTTCACTGATGTTGACAATTTGGACGTTCGGCTATGAGATGCCCCTCTGATCAAAATAATAATTGCAAAGTTGATTGGGTAGGGCAGTAAGGAGGACAAGGTAAAGCTGTTCGAGCTTTATTTTTCCTTAGGTTGTACTGTTAAGTGAAAACTTGCATTATCATGCTAAAGGGAGTCATTCTCTAGCTTATTGTGGCCCTAAACGTTGGAAATTTGGGGCAATTAAGGGCTCAGTTGACAATTTTCTCTATGATCAAATGACTTCTCGTGGATGATACTCACGCACTGTGAGTAATTTATAGTTTCGGTGTGGGAATTAGTTTGTTACCAGGTAATAACCACTGCTGTTTTGCGATTTCTCTTAACATAAACATCTAAAGGCATTTTTTTATCAATAAAAACGAAGTGTAGAGGGAGGTCATCCGTGCTCATTCGTGGTCTGAGGCAAAGAGTTTACCGATGCGCTCCTGTTGTAGGTATCGATTACTGGCACGAAACCAACGAGACCATTGATGTTTAAGAGTGAATTTGGGGGACGTTGAATGTATACTCTTTACTATGGAACGTTGCAAGGAACGAGATTAGATTTTTGTGCTTTTACAGAAAATAACTAGTTTCACGATATTAATTAAATATGTGAAATAATTTGGTAACATAAAATATCGAATTATTCCTTTCATTGGGAATTACTACTGATAACACTAGTCAACACACATTTTTCATCAGAGACCTTACTATACTTTTCTAAATGCATTTTCAATGCTGAATCAGAATCTGCCCTCGGTTTTGCTCTAGCAGGTACCGTTTTTAAGATATGCCAAAAATTCAAAAGGCCGCCTGCGATTATAAAATGTAGTATATACCTAGTATTGCTCTATTGCATGCATTATTATTGTACTGCTAAGATGAGCAAACCAGATGCTTCATGAGTTCTTGCTGGTTAAAGGGATATAGAGAAGAATTCATTTACATTTGTAACCCGCATGCATATTTTGCGCAATTATTTATAATTATGTTTTATGTTTTCAGGTTCCTCATATGACGTACATCTTCTAAGCTGCTCCTTCTGCGTTGATCATAAGAGGCTTCCAAATATTTCTACAAAGTAAGAGTAGTAACAATTCCTCGAGAGTGCAAAAATCATCCAGATAAATTCTGCTATGTATCTGGGCATTTTACAACAAAATCTCAGCAGCGTACTGTCACAAATGTTATAAAGAAAATGTACAAACTCTACTTCTGTTGCCCTATGGGTGACCAAGATAAAGCATGGGCACCACACCAAATTTGTACTTCCTGCTCTAATGTATTACTTGACGGGATTAACAAAAAGAAAGCTTCAATGCCCTTCGCTGTTCCTATGATATGGAGAGAGCTCAGAGATCATCTCGAAGATTGCTATTTCTAGAGTGTGATCACAAAAGGGTTTTCTGCAAAGAACAAGCACCAAATTGTTTATCCAACCATGGATTCGGCGTGCAGACCAGTTCCACATGATGTATATTTACCAATTCCAGATCCACCTGATGATGGCCTCGTACCTGATGATATCAGTGATGATAGCAGTACTGAAGGTGCATGCACATTAGATGTGGATGTTGAATATGAGGATGCTAACTCTGAGCCAAAGTTATTTAGTAAGGGAGATTTGACTGATCCTATGAGAGATCTGTCACTGTCAAAGGAGAAAGCAGAACTTCTAGCATCTTGACTACAGGAAAAATTCTTACTCGTGAAAAATGTTTATATGGGTTACTTTAGAAAGCGTAATCGTGATTTAACTTCATTATTCACAGTTAATGGATCTCTCTGCTACTGTCATGATACAAATGGATTGTTCGAAGCCTTGTCACAGACATATGAGGCATCTGACTGGCGTCTCTTTATTGATGCTTCTAAGACAAGTTTGAAAGCTGTCTTCTTGCACAATGGCAATGTAAAGCCTTCCATTCGTATTGGCCATTCTGTCCACCTTAAGGAGACATATGATAATATGGATATTCTTCTCAAAGCCATAAACTACCAAGCCCATCAGTGGTACATCTGTGGTGATCTAAAAGTCATAAGCATGCTAATGCGTATGCAAGGAGGATTCACGAAGTACTGTTGCTTCCTCTGCCTGTGGGATAGCCGTGCCACTGCAAAACATTATGACAAGCGTGACTGGCCACTTCGACCTACATATGAGCATGAAATAAGCAGTGTTCAGCCTGTCCCCCTGGTAGAGCCTCAGAAAATATATCTGCCAGCTCTTCCTTTGAAACTAGGTCTAATGAAAAACTTCGTGAAAGCAATGGCTAAGGACAATTCTCAGGAATTCCAAATATCTGTGCAAAAAATGTCCACAACTGAGCGCGGCAAAACTAAAAGAAGGCATATTTGTGGAACCACAGATCAGGGAGGTTTTAGCAGACCCTGACTTCGAGAAGACCCTCACCCCTCTTGAACTAAATGCATGGCTAGCCTTCAAGTGGTTATGTGCAAATTTTCTGGGCATCAACAAGTCACCTGCATACAGAGATGGCGTGGAAAACCTTCTTCAATATTATAAATAAATGGGATGCCGTATGTCACTTAAAATCCATTTCCTGCATTCGCACCTAGACTTTTTCCCAGAAAATCTTGGAGCCGTAAGTGACGAGCAAGGTGAACGTTTTCACCAGGATATCAAGACTATGGAAACTCACTATCAAGCATTTTGGAATAAGAGCATGATGAGAGATCATTGTTGGATGTTGTATCGTGATAATCCTGAGAAAAAAATCAAACGCAAATCCCATGCACAACGTTTATGAATTCGAGTTTTGACTTATTAGCCTCTCAATCATTGTTTACCATTCTTATACATGTAATATAAGTACCATTAACTTTATGATGCTTGTGGAATAAACAAAACATAGCTATTTAACTTTATCATATGTTTACGTCTAAAGAGAATGATAAATTTTTGAGTTTCTATATGTTAAATGCATCATTCTGTGTCAGTTCAACTTATCAATGCAGATGGAGATATACAGAAGGAAATTTTTTTCTAGCGATGGCGCTATGCAACCATATATCACCAGTTTCGGCAAATAAATCAGAGTAAAATGCTACATTCTATCAGCGACGGCGATCATATTGAATTTTGGAATATTTCGAAAACCTGATGTGCTAAAGAAAAACTAAAGTCGGATTTTAAATCAGCGAAAAAAATGTCACGAGAAAAGTTTGCTCAGGTCTCTGCTGATTAAAAAAAAGTTCAAATTTGTTGGCCAGTGTAATTAAACCGCTTTTATTTGCACTGAATTTATTGACCTTATTTTAGGCACCTCAATAACACTAATTATAAGTAAATTAATAATTATACTTTTCACCATATGTTAAATTTTGTGAACGCGCGGAGCTATTTAGCTGGTCTTTGAGTTCGGTGAAATTAAGGGAAACGCGAATGGAAAACTTGTCGGGCAATGTATATGTAGGTTTCGATTAGAAAAGTAGGCTTCGGGGAGAGTTAAGTTGTTAGCGGCGACCTTTATCTTGAATATCAGGTAAGAGGGAGACGTCTCGTGAATCAGGCGTAACATCTAATCTTCTCGGCGTTTGTAAAAAATGTCTATGGCTTGACTCGTCTGATTGATCTCGTTTGTTTACCGATAAGCCGGTTCTATTCGTCTCCAAATTGGGCAAGTCTGGCATTTCCTTTATTTGGTGTAGAATTTCGTTCTTAGGGGAAGTTGCTTCTCGTGGAAAGAGGAAGCTATTTAGCTCTTATCTGGAGAAGCACCGAGGGAGGATAGCCTATCTCTCTCTCTTTATTAGACGAGAGTCAAAATCTCAGCCAGAAGGTGTTTTTTTCTGGGGGGGAGGGGGTCATACGGTAAGGCCCGGATACGTGGGTGGAAGCGTTTGGGAAAATTCGAAGACTGTGTCCCCCACATTTTTCTGGTGAGACATCATTGGGAGGAAAAGTCTAGTCTCAAATTTATTTCCCATTTGGTCCTAATGGTAGTAAAGGGTTTGGTATAGGGCACTATTCCTCGATATTGCCTCCACAGACTTCTGCTTTATTTTCCTCTCGGATTTCTTATTTACTGCCGATAAGCTTAAGATATATTATTAAAGTCCAATTTTTATAATAATCTTTGATTGCCATTCATCCTCTGTTTTTAGATCTACCTTCCCTCAAAAGATGTGGTCTAGCAAAACTCATACTCGGCTTCTGGCTTCTATCGGCTCTAATTCTTCAATCAATCTACAAAAGCAAACTTAAAGCGATGCTAACAGCCTCGACTATTGACATTCCTTTCGAGACACTCGAAGACATTATTTCCCATCGTGGAGACCCCGCTGTTATGGTCGGCGAGACAACCAGTTTTCATGCTTTGCTCAAGGTTTGCCGGTTGCGGGCAAATTCCTTTTACCGTTCCCCTAATTTTGCAGTCATTTTTAAGATGAAATCATTGTTCAGGTTCAGCTTTATTTTGTTTTCTAATTAGTAGATGTCATGTAATGGTCTATTGCATTATATTTATCGCCTTTAACTCAAAGCTATTGTTTGCCTATGTACAGATGGCCGACAACAATTCAATCTACAAGCGTCTCGACAAAGTTGTGAAGAGATTCAGCTTTAATAATGCGCCGGAAATGTTCGAAGAAGTGAATTTTATGCGAAATAATCACGCCGTAATTATGTGGAAGGTATCAGCAGAAAGTCTTGTCGCTACGGATTTCAGTATGGTAAGGCTCAGTTCAGAACTCGAGCGAGTGGTACCTCGCTCTCTAGACATAAATATTAGAGCTCTGCTACACGTCTTACGTCTTGAAAAAGTAGAATTAAAAGTGCATAGTCATAGTATAGTGGATAAGGTTGTTAGGATAAAGCAAACTGACCGATCTATCTGAAAGAAATGTAGGGATGACTCTTCAGTCAAACTAAACATGCTACTCCAAGCGCTTTTATAATACAAACAAAAGGGCTAGAAATCGTTCTATTTTCCCTATGGGGAACGTCACAAGAGAAGGGTTAGAGTATTGCCTTAAACTTAGACGTTTGTTGCAGAAAGGATACTGCAGCAAGGCCGTGATGAGGCAGTCCTTCTACCAAGTCTCCCTCGCGATGATATACCCAAAGAACTCTCCGCTGAAAAACAAGGTCGATAGGATGTGAGTGCCAGTGACGAGGGTCACTGCAGAGTGCCAATCCTTAGACACTTCTAACACGCTCCCTCTCCCCCTGTGTTTTATTGTCATTTCCTTGGAGGGGGGAGATTGGCCAGGGTTTGATAGAGTAAAAGAGTAAAGGCCCTGCTACACCTAAAAAAGAAGCACACCCTCGTGGACGGACCTAGTGTGTAACCTGTCCCTTGAGGATCCTAACCCCCTCCCCAAGCTCTCATCTTTTATGGGCGCTCGAGTTAAGTACGTTCTCAGATATTCACCTTCTCAAATTTCACTGCTTGCCTCGTTCTATTTTATTTAATAAATAAATACCATTTGTTGTTTCCATAGCCACACAATAACATTTAATTAATTATTAAACATACTGATGTGTTAACTCTCAAGTGGCTGCTTCAACAACAGAGCTGAGAATCCTACTTCTGAATGCCTCAACTCCTTATCCGAACATGTTTTAGGACTCAAAATGAGCCCCACGGCCCCAGATGCCATCGCATTACTTGTCCAACACCCAAACTGCTCACTTGCAGCTCACTCTATTATAGGTTATATCGCAAGGCTCAACCTCTGGGCTGCAGTACAGCCCTATCGCTATTCCCTTCTCAATTATAACCTTCCACTCCCAAACAATGTCATCACACAGTCAATTTCACTGAAACCAAACTACAACAGTGTCTTGCTTCATTCTAGACACGGGAGTAAAATTCAGATAACAACTTACAAATAATAAGTATAAAAAGAACAAAAAAATAAATAGACTCTGAGCACACACAACCCCTTCACTGCGGCAATCAAGCAATCTTTCATCCATACCTACAATCAGTACTCCCGATTCACACTCGCTTACGCCAATGCGGTTTTGACACCTGATCTTGCACCAACACACCAGACTGCTTTGCAAAAACAGAAAGTTAAAGATTACACTTCACCAAGGGATGTTTTTCTCAACGCCACACGAAACCAGAGACACCCTTTCCATTACCAGTATGACCAGTAGCATCCGCCAAAAAGCATGCGTATGGTTCTTAAGGTATACTACTACGAGGTATTCCATAACTAGATCCCCCATCATGATCAAAACTATCCAAGCCCTTTTCTAAACGTTATTTACCAGACATCGACTCAAGGCTCATCCTTCGTCATGCCCAGGTCGTTCTGAAAAGGCTCCATCCAAAACTCAACAACAATCGCATCGGCTCAACCAAAACAGACATCGGTAAACGTTACCTTAGGAAATCAGGCGCAGACCAACAAATGCACAACATGGCCCAAACTTGCAGATTTACAACGAAACTCCAACACCCAAAATGTTGAACTTCTTGGAGAGCCCCGCCGGAGTTCATCTAGTCCAGGAGCGACAACACCAACAAAGACATCATTTTCACCATACCTCTGGTTTCTGCTATTTGGCAAGCATGCAACATACATTCTTTGGTTTACGTAAGATTCCCTACTCAATTACCAGTAAACGACTGATGGAAAAGTTCCGCCACCCATGGCTGCAGATGACATAATAATCTGTCTAGACCAGTCTTCAAACAATGCTGGTGAGTGGTTTGTAATTTCATTTCATCAAATGCTACCAACCATCTTTTACGATACAATTTCTAAGAAATCGGGCTCCTCAAAGGACATTTTTCCGCCTAAACTGTTATGTAAAATTCTGCGTGCTATCCTTCCAACGCTTCTTCACCTGTTCAACACTTCACTTGCAACTGGTCTTGTTCCCTCTTCCTTCAAACGTGCCCACATCCGTCCGATTCTTAAAAAGCCTCAACTGAACCCCACTGACCCTTCCAATTTTCGCCCGATTTCGCAACTTCCTTTCCTCTCTAAGGTTCTGGAGAGAGTGGTTGCTTCACGCATCAACAGTCACATGGTGGCCTGTAACATTGATGAAACCTATCAATCTGGTTTCAAGTCAGGTCACTCCACAGAAACCGCCCTTCTCAATGTGTCCGATTGCTTACGAAGAGCCGCGGACAGGGGTTGTGCCTCCATCCTCGTTCTACTCGACCTCTCCTCTGCCTTCGATACTATTGACCATACCGTCCTACTTGATCGTCTCCACTCTTTCCTCGGCATATCAGGCACCGTGCTTGACTGTTTCCTCTCTTACCTCTCGTCTCATACCCAATCCGTTGTGATTGACGACGTTTCATCCGACTCTACCCCCATTCGCTTTGGAGTGCCACAAGGCTCTGTCCTTGGTCCTCTACTATTTCGTATCTACCTTCTCCTTCTTTGTTCTCTTCTCCGTAATCTCGGTCTATCCTTCCACCTATATGCTGATGACACTCAAATTTTCGTTTCCTCATCCCCCACGTCTCTTGCCTACTCTATCACTGACTCCTGGCTGCCTACTCCTCCATTTCTGACTGGCTCTCTACCAACTTCCTCAGGCTTAATCACTCCAAAACTGAAGTCCTCCTCGTCGGCACCCCTGCTCTTGTCAAAAAATCTAAATCTCTCTTTCCCTCGCTTACTCTGGGCGGAAATACTATAATTTTCTCTGACTGCGTTAGGAATCTGGATGTTGTTTTTGATGAGCATCTCTCCTTTAAGCCTCATATCCGCAATGTCAGCAAATCCTCTCTATGTTTCCTTCGTAACTTCTCTCGCATTCGCTCTCACTTTGATCGCCAAAGTCTTGAGACTGCTGTTCATGTCTTCATCACCTCACGCCTTGACTACTGTAACTCTCTGCTTGTGAATCTGCCATCCTCTTCTCTCCGCCCCCTTCAACTTGTACAGAACTATGCCACCCGGCTTCTCCTCCGTCGCCCTCGCTTCTCTCCCTCGAAACCCTTGCTGCATGAACTGCACTGGCTTCCTGTCAGATCCCGTACTCACTTCAAGAGATTTCTCTTCACATTTAAGGCCCTAAACAACAAGGCCCCGTCTTACCTCTCTTCTGCCCTCTCGCCACGCCATGTCCTTCGGGCCCTTCGGTCATCACATGCACCTCTTTTGAATATTCCTCGTTCATTCCTCTGCTCAATGGGGGACTGCTCCTTCTCAATCTGCGCCCCTAAGTTGTGGAATGCTCTTCCTGCTGAAATCAGGTCTTCTCCCTCTCTTACCACATTTAAGCGTCTCCTGAAAACGCATCTTTTCAGTATTGCCTTCTCCCCCCCTCTTGAATTTCCATTGAATTTCCATTCTCATCTCAGCACAACGTGCGCTCTGGGAAGGCCTCAGGCCTCGAAGAGCGCATTACAAAATACTTATTATTATTATTATTATTATTATAATTTGAAAGTCGTGTCGACTCCCTTCAAACCCAGAGGCGTATACAATATTCTTTTTAGCGCCCTTCTGGCCACTACCTACAAGGGCGCAAGTCGCTGCAATTATCTTACAGCATAATGCTAGGCCAAATTAAAACACAAAGGCGTATACAAAGCCACAAAGCTGCCAAGCACGGCTGAATATTTTCTAGCTTGAAAGCGTGTTTTGAATCAATGGGAGCTAATGGGAGGTTTATAACAGAGTAACGTGTTAATGTATTTGCTTTTAAGAATTGTTGGGTTCCGAGAAGCCGGCATTTTGGACCAGCTGAAGCATCAACTGATGATCAACGCTTCGAAGTGCACCATACGAGCGAATGAGTTTAGTACGGAAATGCGACCCCTCGCGTTGAAAGATTTCTATGGCACATTTGGACTCTATTTATTTGGTAAGAATAGGGGATGGGAGAGAAAAATTTGCAACCGTATATTAACCATATTGACTTTGATTTGTTGGTCCTCAGATTCTGTTAATTTCATATCATTGGTTACCAACAAGTTCGTAAGCTACATTCCCCCCTCTCATGTTCTAGGAAGATTGAAATATGCAGAAAAATATATAAAAATACATAACAAAGCTATTGTTTTATACCATGTGGACCCTAAATACGTTAGGGGCATACTTAAAAATAGCGGGGTACGAGAATATGGGCCCAAACCCCGAAACCTTGTGAATGTGAGAAGTGATCCCTTTCCCATTCACCCCAAACATTTGCTATTTGTGGGGAAAAGCGGTAAAAGAATGAATAAGGCAATTAAATATTCTCATTGCAGGTCTCGGGATGTCCTTGATCGCTTTCATCGCTGAAATCATTGCCCCAAGACTGGATAAATTACAAGGTAGTGAGAAAATACGCGGCTGATCGAATATGAGCGATAATTCACCCAACGATTTTCACATGGACGGGACAATTATATTGATGGATTTGGATGATCAAAGTTTCTCAATTATCGCTTGGGTCAAAGAACCCTTCGCACGAACCACTTAATAAATAGATAAGGTAGAGCAAGCCGTTACCACTTGAGAAACACAAATCATACACAAAATCCTTGTTACAAATATAATACACTGACATCATCACTTTGTAGTATGAGTACGAGATTAAGTCTCATTTAGCCAATAAATACTTGAAAGCTTCTTCGTGTCTTTGATTTCCTTCCCAGAATAGCCTTCTAACTACCACCATGGAGGGAGGGGAGGGAGGGGAGGGAGGGGAGGGAGGAGTTTAACATTCTACTACCTATTGGTTCTATTTAATTATGGGAGTAAAAATTAAATAGACACACTCAACCCATAACTCCCCCAAACCTCTAAAATCAAACGGAACAAAGGATATTGCACATAATTGTTTTCTACAGGAACTCATCATCGTTAAATAATGAGTAGTAGCTACTAGTCTAGGGCAGCACCACACTCCAGGCAACCATCTTGGCTGATGGCTGAACCAAGTAGAGGGAGCCATAGGGGCTATTGCTCCTATGGTATGGAGTCTTGCCAACTCTACTAGATGAAGACTTAAGCAGCAAGCTGAGCCTATGGGCATAAATTTAAGCTTTGGTGAGTTTGGTGTGAGAGCAAGAAGGGTGACACATCTAGGGCGAGCCTGGCGCATAGAAGGTAATCGGCTAGTCACCGTAGAAAAGGATTAGAGTCCTACTACCTACTATCCAAGCATAACCATGGAAGAAAGCCAAAGAAATTGGCTGGCGCTTAATGGTTGCCGAAGTCCAGGTGACTATGGCACGTCGGTAGGTAGGGCGGGGCGAAATAGAAGCCTGAGAACACGTAAAACTGTAGGTCCACCGATCAACTTGGTCAACTGTGAAGTCTACTATGTTAACTCAACCTTTAATATCTCTATCACTACTTGGAAACTCTATTAAGAGCACCGGTATAGAACCCCTCTTACGGGGACTACGACTAAATGTTGCCACTTCGACGGCAAGCGGAACGCCGCGGCAATATGGCGGCAACTCCGTTTCCTTCTCGGAGCTCTCGCTACCGTGGTGGCTACGGCACTGAACTTCTATCGTCAAGGTACGGGTTCGATCCCAGAGAGGCAGGGGACAAAAGTTTAAGCGGCGTTACGAGCTGTTAGATTAATGGTATTCACTATAACGGTGCTCATGTCCTCATACTCCTGACACAGAACCATGAGGGGTTCAATTATCACTGAGGTCTAAACATAATACCACATGCACATCTTCGGCTTCCAATGAAGACTGGTAATTAGTATGTTTAGGCTTCCCGGCGAATGTCATTCTTATCTTTATGCATATTTTATTATCCGGTTTGGGGATCTCATCCAGGGTCGAGGGACGAAGGGAGCAACTTACACAAATTCTCTCCTCATTAAGAGGAAAAGGGAAGAAAAAAAGAAATTGTTCGATTTTTTGTTACGATGAAACGTAAATGCTCCAGTTGGGGACAACAAATTTTAAAATCACCTTATAGTGCCAACCAACGAGGATATAAGAATATTAACAAAAATCTAACCGTGATAAAAATAAAATGCTTGCCAAAAAGTAGGAAGAAAAACGATAGGAATAAAAAAATATAAAACAAAAAAAGTTAATCAGCCATGACAAAGTTACCAAGAGCTGACGGTGACCTCTCGGCCTTACTGCAACCAAGCGCTGTCGGTGACCTCTCGGCCTTAGTGGTGGTAGTGTAGCGTACGAGAAGTGCAGCCGAGCGGCTTAAAAGCTTTGCTTGAATGAGTCTTTTTTGAGATTCAGGATGGCCGAGTGGATTCGCCGCTGGCTAACAGTGGTCCAGCGACGCGGGAAGCTGTTCGCAACTCGCCTACGCTAATATTTTTTCTTTGCCCCTTTTCCTACTCTCCTCTATCTACAGTAGGTCTCCCTTAGGGAACTTTGTCATGGCTGATTAACTTTTTTTGTTTTATATTTTTTTATTCCTATCGTTTTTCTTCCTACTTTTTGGCAAGCATTTTATTTTTATCACGGTTAGATTTTTGTTAATATTCTTATATCCTCGTTGGTTGGCACCATAAGGTGATTTTAAAATTTGTTGTCCCCAACTGGAGCATTTACGTTTCATCGTAACAAAAAATCGAACAATTTCTTTTTTTCTTCCCTTTTCCTCTTAATGAGGAGAGAATTTGTGTAAGTTGCTCCCTTCGTCCCTCGACCCTGGATGAGATCCCCAAACCGGATAATAAAATATGCATAAAGATAAGAATGACATTCGCCGGGAAGCCTAAACATACTAATTACCAGTCTTCATTGGAAGCCGAAGATGTTCATGTGGTATTATGTTTAGACCTCAGTGATAATAGAACCCCTCATGGTTCTGTGTCAGGAGTATGAGGACATGAGCACCGTTATAGTGAATACCATTAATCTAACAGCTCGTGACGCCGCTTAAACTTTTGTATCTTGCCTCTCTGGGGTCGAACCCGTACCTTGACGATGGAAGTTCAGTGCCGTAGCCACCACGGTAGCGAGAGCTCCGAGAAGGAAACGGAGTTGCCGCCATATTGCCGCGGCGTTCCGCTTGCCGTCGAAGTGGCAACATTTAGTCGTAGTCCCCGTAAGAGGGGTTCTATACCGGTGCTCTTAATAGAGTTTCCAAGTAGTGATAGAGATATTAAAGGTTGAGTTAACGTAGTAGACTTCACAGTTGACCAAGTTGATCGGTGGACCTACAGTTTTACGTGTTCTCAGGCTTCTATTTCGCCCCGACCTACCTACCGACGTGCCAAGGTCACCTGGACTTCGGCAACCATTAAGCGCCACCTATTTCTTTGGCTTTCTTCCATGGTTATGCTTGGATAGTAGGTAGTAGGACTCTAATCCTTTTCTACGGTGACTAGCCGATTACCTTCTATGCGCCAGGCTCGCCCTAGATGTGTCACCCTTCTTGCTCTCACACCAAACTCACCAAAGCTTAAATTTATGCCCATAGGCTCAGCTTGCTGCTTAAGTCTTCATCTAGTAGAGTTGGCAAGACTCCATACCAATGGAGCAATAGCCCCTATGGCTCCCTCTACTTGGTTCAGCCATCAGCCAAGATGGTTGCCTGGAGTGTGGTGCTGCCCTAGACTAGTAGCTACTACTCATTATTTAACGATGATGAGTTCCTGTAGAAAACAATTATGTGCAATATCCTTTGTTCCGTTTGATTTTAGAGGTTTGGGGGAGTTATGGGTTGAGTGTGTCTATTTAATTTTTACTCCCATAATTAAATAGAACCAATAGGTAGTAGAATGTTAAACTCCTCCCTCCCCTCCCTCCCCTTCCTCCCCTCCCTCCCCTCCCTCCCCTCCCTCCATG
Source organism: Ceratothoa steindachneri (assembly GCA_963969495.1). Taxonomy (NCBI): domain Eukaryota; kingdom Metazoa; phylum Arthropoda; class Malacostraca; order Isopoda; family Cymothoidae; genus Ceratothoa; species Ceratothoa steindachneri. The sequence continues at coordinate 189,512,430 of OZ018324.1, read as the reverse complement.
GTGGTAGTTAGAAGGCTACTCTGGGAAGGAAATCAAAGAAACGAAGAAGCTTTCAAGTTTTTATTGGCTAAATGAGACTTAATCTCGTACTCATACTACAAAGTGATGATGTCAGTGTATTATATTTGTAACAAGGATTTTGTGTATGATTTGTGTTTCTCAAGTGGTAACGGCTTGCTCTACCTTATCTATTTATTAAGTGGTTCGTGCGAAGGGTTCTTTGACACAAGCGATAATTGAGAAACTTTGATCATCCAAATCCATCAATATAATTGTCCCGTCCATGTGAAAATCGTTGGGTGAATTATCGCTCATATTCGATCAGCCGCGTATTTTCTCACTACCTTGTAATTTATCCAGTCTTGGGGCAATGATTTCAGCGATGAAAGCGATCAAGGACATCCCGAGACCTGCAATGAGATTATTTAATTGCCTTATTCATTCTTTTACCGCTTTTCCCCACAAATAGCGAATGTTTGGGGTGAATGGGAAAGGGATCACTTCTCACATTCACAAGGTTTCGGGGTTTGGGCCCATATTCTCGTACCCCGCTATTTTTAAGTATGCCCCTAACGTATTTAAGGTCCACATGGTCTAAAACAATAGCTTTGTTTTGTATTTTTATATATTTTTCTGCATATTTCAATCTTCCTAGAACATGAGAGGGGGGAATGTGGCTTACGAACTTGTTGGTAACCAATGATATGAAATTAACAGAATCTGAGGACCAACAAATCAAAGTCAATATGGTTAATATACGGTTGCAAATTTTTCTCCCCCATCCCCTATTCTTACCAAATAAATAGAGTCCAAATGTGCCATAGAAATCTTTCAACGCGAGGGGTCGCATTTCCGTACTAAACTCATTCGCTCGTATGCTGCACTTCGAAGCGTTGATCATCAGTTGATGCTTCAGCTGGTCCAAAATGCCGGCTTCTCGGAACCCAACAATTCTTAAAAGCAAATACATTAACACGTTACTCTGTTATAAACCTCCCATTAGCTCCCATTGATTCAAAACACGCTTTCAAAATAGAAAATATTCAGCCGTGCTTGGCAGCTTTGTGGCTTTGTATACGCCTTGGTGTTTTAATTTGGCCTAGCATTATGCTGTAAGATAATTGCAGCGACTTGCGCCCTTGTAGGTAGTGGCCAGAAGGGGGTCGAAAAAGAATCTTGTATACGCTTCGGGGTTTGAAGGAAGTCGACACGACTTTCAAATTATAATAATAATAATAAGTCTTTTGTTATGCGCTTGAAAAGCGCATTACAAAAGACTTATTATTATTATTATTATTATGAGAATGAAAATTCAATGGAAATTTAAGAGGGGGGAGAAGGCAATACTGAAAAGATGCGTTTTTAGGAGACGCTTAAATGTGGTAAGAGAGGGAGAAGACCTGATTTCAGCAGGAAGAGCATTCCACAACTTAGGGGCGCAGATTGAGAAGGAGCAGTCCCCCATTGAGCAGAGGAATGAACGAGGAATATTCAAAAGAGGTGCATGTGATGACCGAAGGGCCCGAAGGACATGGCGTGGCGAGAGGGCAGAAGAGAGGTAAGACGGGGCCTTGTTGTTTAGGGCCTTAAATGTGAAGAGAAATCTCTTGAAGTGAGTACGGGATCTGACAGGAAGCCAGTGCAGTTCATGCAGCAAGGGTTTCGAGGGAGAGAAGCGAGGGCGACGGAGGAGAAGCCGGGTGGCATAGTTCTGTACAAGTTGAAGGGGGTGGAGAGAAGAGGATGGCAGATTCACAAGCAGAGAGTTACAGTAGTCAAGGCGTAAGGTGATGAAGACATGAACAGCAGTCTCAAGACTTTGGCGATCAAAGTGAAAGCGAATGCGAGAGAAGTTACGAAGGAAACATAGAGAGGATTTGCTGACATTGCGGATATGAGGCTTAAAGAAGAGATGCTCATCAAAAACAACATCCAGATTCCTAACGCAGTCAGAGAAAATTATAGTATTACCGCCCAGAGTAAGCGAGGGAAAGAGAGATTTAGATTTTTTGACAAGAGCAGGGGTGCCGACGAGGAGGACTTCAGTTTTGGAGTGATTAAGCCTGAGGAAGTTGGTAGAGAGCCAGTCAGAAATGGAGGAGTAGGCAGCCAGGAGTCAGTGATAGAGTAGGCAAGAGACGTGGGGGATGAGGAAACGAAAATTTGAGTGTCATCAGCATATAGGTGGAAGGATAGACCGAGATTACGAAGAAGAGAACAAAGAGGGAGAAGGTAGATATGAAATAGTAGAGGACCAAGGACAGAGCCTTGTGGCACTCCAAAGCGAATGGGGGTAGAGTCGGATGAAACGTCGTCAATCACAACGGATTGGGTATGAGACGAGAGGTAAGAGAGGAAACAGTCAAGCACGGTGCCTGATATGCCGAGGAAAGAGTGGAGACGATCAAGTAGGACGGTATGGTCAATAGTATCGAAGGCAGAGGAGAGGTCGAGTAGAACGAGGATGGAGGCACAACCCCTGTCCGCGGCTCTTCGTAAGCAATCGGACACATTGAGAAGGGCGGTTTCTGTGGAGTGACCTGACTTGAAACCAGATTGATAGGTTTCATCAATGTTACAGGCCACCATGTGACTGTTGATGCGTGAAGCAACCACTCTCTCCAGAACCTTAGAGAGGAAAGGAAGTTGCGAAATCGGGCGAAAATTGGAAGGGTCAGTGGGGTTCAGTTGAGGCTTTTTAAGAATCGGACGGATGTGGGCACGTTTGAAGGAAGAGGGAACAAGACCAGTTGCAAGTGAAGTGTTGAACAGGTGAAGAAGCGTTGGAAGGATAGCAGGCAGAATTTTACATAACAGTTTAGGCGGAAAAATGTCCTTTGTATCGTAAAAGATGGTTGGTAGCATTTGATGAAATGAAATTACAAACCACTCACCAGCATTGTTTAAAGACTGGCCTAGACAGATTATTATGTCATCTGCAGCCATGGGTGGCGGAACTTTTCCATCAGTCGTTTACTGGTAATTGAGTAGGGAATCTTACGTAAACCAAAGAATGTATGTTGCATGCTTGCCAAATAGCAGAAACCAGAGGTATGGTGAAAATGATGTCTTTGTTGGTGTTGTCGCTCCTGGACTAGATGAACTCCGGCGGGGCTCTCCAAGAGGTTCAACATTTTGGGTGTTGGAGTTTCGTTGTAAATCTGCAAGTTTGGGCCATGTTGTGCATGTGTTGGTCTGCGTCTGATTTCCTAAGGTAACGTTTACCGATGTCTGTTTTGGTTGAGCCGATGCGATTGTTGTTGAGTTTTGGATGGAGCCTTTTCAGAACGACCTGTGCATGACAAAGGATGAGCCTTGAGTCGATGTCTGGTAAATAACGTTTAGAAAAGGGCTTGGATAGTTTTGATCATGATGGGGGATCTAGTTATGGAATACCTCGTAGTAGTATACCTTAAGAACCATACGCATGCTTTTTGGCGGATGCTACTGGTCATACTGGTAATGGAAAGGGTGTCTCTAGTTTCGTGTGGCGTTGAGAAAAACATCCCTTGGTGAAGTGCAATCTTTAACTTGGTGTTTTTGAAAAGCAGTGTGGTGTGTTGGTGCAAGATCAGGTGTCAAAACCGCATTTGCGTAAGCGAGTGTGAATCGGGTGTACTGATTGTAGGTATGGATGAAAGATTGCTTGATTGCCGCAGTGAAGGGGTTGTGTGTGCTCAGAGTCTATTTATTTTTTTGTTCTTTTTATACTTATTATTTGTAAGTTGTTATCTGAATCTTACTCCCGTGTCTAGAATGAAGCCAGACACTGTTTTAGTTTGGTTTCAGTGAAATTGACTGTGTGATGATATTGTTTGGGGGTGGAAGGTTATAATTGAGAAGGCAATAGCGATAGGGCTGTACTGCAACCAGAGGTTGAGCCTTGCGATATAACCTTGTATAGAGTGAGCTGCAAGTGAGCAGTTTGGGTGTTGGACAAGTAATGCGTTGGCATCTGGGGCCGTGGGGCTCATTTCGAGTCCTAAAACATGTTCGGATAAGGAGTTGAGGCATTCAGAAGTAGGATTCTCAGCTCTGTTGTTGAAGCAGCCACTTGAGAGTTAACACATCAGTATGCTTAATAATTTATTAAATGTTATTGTGTGGCTATGGAAACAACAAATGGTATTTATTTATTAAATAAAATAGAACGAGGCAAGCAGTGAAATTTGAGAAGGTGAATATCTGAGAACGTACTTAACTCGAGCGCCCATAAAAGATGAGAGCTTGGGGAGGGGGTTAGGATCCTCAAGGGACAGGTTACACACTAGGTCCGTCCACGAGGGTGTGCTTCTTCTTTAGGTGTAGCAGGGCCTTTACTCTTTTACTCTATCAAACCCTGGCCAATCTCCCCCCTCCAAGGAAATGACAATAAAACACAGGGGGAGGGGGAGCGTGTTAGAAGGGGGCTAAGGATTGGCACTCTGCAGTGACCCTCGTCACTGGCACTCACATCCTATCGACCTTGTTTTTCAGCGGAGAGTTCTTTGGGTATATCATCGCGAGGGAGACTTGGTAGAAGGACTGCCTCATCACGGCCTTGCTGCAGTATCCTTTCTGCAACAAACGTCTAAGTTTAAGGCAATACTCTAACCCTTCTCTTGTGACGTTCCCCATAGGGAAAATAGAACGATTTTCTAGCCCTTTTGTTTGTATTATAAAAGCACTTGGAATAGCATGTTTAGTTTGACTGAAGAGTTATCCCTCCATTTCTTTCGGAGAGATCGGTCAGTTTGCTTTACCCTAACAACCCTATCCACTATACTATGACTATGCACTTTTAATTCTACTTTTTCAAGACGTAAGACGTGTAGCAGAGCTTTAATATTTATGTCTAGAGAGCGAGGTACCACTCGCTCGAGTTCTGAACTGAGCCTTACCGTACTGAAATCCGTAGCGATAAGACCTTCTGCTGATACCTTCAACATAATTACGGCGTGATTATTTCGCATAAAATTCGCTTCATCGAACATTTCCGGCGCATTATTATAGCTGAATCTCTTCACAACTTTGTCGAGACGCTTGTAGATTGAATTGTTGTCGGCCATCTGTACATAGGCAAACAATAGCTTTGAGTTAAAGGCGATAAATATAATGCAATAGACCATTACATGACATCTACTAGTTAGAAAACAAAATAAAGCTAAACCTGAACAATGATTTCATCTTAAAAATGACTGCAAAATTAGGGGAACGGTAAAAGGAATTTGCCCGCAACCGGCAAACCTTGAGCAAAGCATGAAAACTGGTTGTCTCGCCGACCATAACAGCGGGGTCTCCACGATGGGAAATAATGTCTTCGAGTGTCTCGAAAGGAATGTCAATAGTCGAGGCTGTTAGCATCGCTTTAAGTTTGCTTTTGTAGATTGATTGAAGAATTAGAGCCGATAGAAGCCAGAAGCCGAGTATGAGTTTTGCTAGACCACATCTTTTGAGGGAAGGTAGATCTAAAAATAGAGGATGAATGGCAATCAAAGATTATTATAAAAATTGGACTTCAATAATATATCTTAAGCTTATCGGCAGTAAATAAGAAATCCGAGAGGAAAATAAAGCAGAAGGCTGCGGAGGCAATAGCGAGGAATAGTGCCCTATACCAAACCCTTTACTACCATTAGGACCAAATGGGAAATAAATTTGAGACTAGACTTTTCCTCCCAATGATGTCTCACCAGAAAAATGTGGGGGACACAGTCTTCGAATTTTCCCAAACGCTTCCACCCACGTATCCGGGCCTTACCGTATGACCCCCTCCCCCCCAGAAAAAAACACCTTCTGGCTGAGATTTTGACTCTCGCCTAGTAACGAGAGAGAGATAGGCTATCCTCCCTCGGTGCTTCTCCAGATAAGAGCTAAATAGCTTCCTCTTTCCACGAGAAGCAACTTCCCCTAAGAACGAAATTCTACACCAAATAAAGGAAATGCCAGACTTGCCCAATTTGGAGACGAATAGAACCGGCTTATCGGTAAACAAACGAGATCAATCAGACGAGTCAAGCCAGAGACATTTTTTACAAACGCCGAGAAGATTAGATGTTACGCCTGATTCACGAGACGTCTCCCTCTTACCTGATATTCAAGATAAAGGTCGCCGCTAACAACTTAACTCTCCCCGAAGCCTACTTCTCTAATCGAAACCTACATATACATTGCCCGACAAGTTTTCCATTCGCGTTTCCCTTAATTTCACCGAACTCAAAGACCAGCTAAATAGCTCCGCGCGTTCACAAAATTTAACATATGGTGAAAAGTATAATTATTAATTTACTTATAATTAGTGTTATTGAGGTGCCTAAAATAAGGTCAATAAATTCAGTGCAAATAAAAGCGGTTTAATTACACTGGCCAACAAATTTGAACTTTTTTTTAATCAGCAGAGACCTGAGCAAACTTTTCTCGTGACATTTTTTTCGCTGATTTAAAATCCGACTTTAGTTTTTCTTTAGCACATCAGGTTTTCGAAATATTCCAAAATTCAATATGACCGCCGTTGCTGATAGAATGTAGCATTTTACTCTGATTTATTTGCCGAAACTGGTGATATATGGTTGCATAGCGCCATTGCTAGAAAAAAAAATTTCCTTCTGTATATCTCCATGTGCATTGGTAAGTTGAATTGACACAAAATGATGCATTTAACATATAGAAACTCAAAAATTTATCATTCTCTTTAGACGTAAACATATGATAAAGTTAAATAGCTATGTTTTGTTTATTCCACAAGCATCATAAAGTTAATGGTACTTATATTACATGTATAAGAATGGTAAACAATGATTGAGAGGCTAATAAGTCAAAACTCGAATTCATAAACGTTGTGCATGGGATTTGCGTTTGAATTTTTTCTCAGGATTATCACGATACATCCGACAATGATCCCCTATCATGCTCTTATTCCAAAATGCTTGATAGTGAGTTTCCATAGTCTTGATATCCTGGTGGAAACGTTCACCTTGCTCGTCACTTATGGCTCCCAGATTTTCTGGGAAAAAGTCTAGGTGCGAATGCAGGAAATGGACTTTAAGTGACATACGGCATCCCATTTCTTTATAAAATTGAAGAAGGTTTTCCACGCCATCTCTGTATGCAGGTGACTTGTTGATGCCCAGAAAATTTGCACATAACCACTTGAAGGCTAGCCATGCCGTTAGTTTAAGAGGAGTGAGGGTCTTCACGAAGTCAGGGTCTGCTAAAACCTCTCTGATATGTGGTTCCACAAATATGCCTTCTTTTAGTTGTGCCGCGCTCAGTTGTGGACATTTTTTGCACAGATATTTGGAATCCTTAAGAATTGTCCTTAGCCATTGCTTTCATGAAGTTTTTCATTAGACCTAGTTTCAAATGAAGAGGTGGCAGATATATTTTCTGAGGCTCTACCAGAGAGACAGGCTGAACACTGCTTATTCCACGCTCATATGTAGATCGAAGTTGCCAGTCACGCTTGTCATAATGTTTTGCAGTGTGACGGCTATCCCACAGGCAGAGGAAGCAACAGTACTTCATGAATCCTCCTTGCATACGCATTAGCATGCCTATGACTTTTAGATCACCACAGATGTACCATTGATGGGCTTGGTAGTTTATGGCTTTAATAAGAATATCCATATTGTCATATGTCTCCTTAAGGTGGACAGAATGGCCAATACAAATGGAAGGCTTTACATTGCCATTGTGCAAGAGGACAGCTTTCAGACTTGTCTTAGAAGCATCAATAAAGAGACGCCAGTCAGACGCCTATTATGTATGTGACAAGGCTTCGAACAATCCATTTATATCATAACAGTAGCAGAGAGATCCATTAACTGTGAATAATGAAGTTAAATCACGATTACGCTTTCTAAAGTAACTCATATGCACATTTTTCACGAGTAAGAATTTTTCCTGTAGTCGAGATGTTCGAAGTTCTGCTTTCTCCTTTGACAGTGACAGATCTCTCATAAGATCATTCAAATCTTCCGGACTAAATAACTTTGGCTCATAGTTAGCATCCTTATATACAACATCCACATCTAATGTGCATGCACCTTCAGTACTGCTATCATCACTGACATCATCAGGTACGAGCCCATGATCAGGTGGAACTGGAATTGGCAAAGATACATCATGTGGAACTGGTGTGCACGCCGAATCCATGGTTGGATAAACAATTTGGAGATTGTTCTTTGCAGAAAACCCTTTTGTGATCACACTCTAGAAATAACAATCTTCGAGATGATCTCTGGGCTATCTCCATATCATAGGAACAGCGAAGGGCATTGAAGCTTTCTTTTTGTTAATCCCGTCAAGTAATACATTAGAGCAGGAAGTACAAATTTGGTGTGGTTCCCATGCTTTATCTTGGTCACCCATAGGGCAACCGAAGTAGAGTTTGTACATTTTCTTTATATCATTTGTGACAGTACGCTGCTGAGATTTTGTTGTAAAATGCCCAGGTACATAGCAGAATTTATCTGGATGATTTTTGAACTCTCGAGGAATTGTTACTACTCGTACTTTGTAGAAATATTTGGAAGCCTCTTATGATCAACGCAGAAGGAGCAGCTTAGAAGATGTACGTCATATGAGGAACCTGAAAACATAAAACATAATTATAAATAATTGCGCAAAATATGCATGCGGGTTACAAATGTAAATGAATTCTTCTCTATATCCCTTTAACCAGCAAGAATCATGAAGCATCTGGTTTGCTCATCTTAGCAGTACAATAATAATGCATGCAATAGAGCAATACTAGGTATATACTACATTTTATAATCGCAGGCGGCCTTTTGAATTTTTGGCATATCTTAAAAACGGTACCTGCTAGAGCAAAACCGAGGGCAGATTCTGATTCAGCATTGAAAATGCATTTAGAAAAGTATAGTAAGGTCTCTGATGAAAAATGTGTGTTGACTAGTGTTATCAGTAGTAATTCCCAATGAAAGGAATAATTCGATATTTTATGTTACCAAATTATTTCACATATTTAATTAATATCGTGAAACTAATTATTTTCTGTAAAAGCACAAAAATCTAATCTCGTTCCTTGCAACGTTCCATAGTAAAGAGTATACATTCAACGTCCCCCAAATTCACTCTTAAACATCAATGGTCTCGTTGGTTTCGTGCTAGTAATCGATACCTACAACAGGAGCGCAACGTTCAACTCTTTGCCTCAGACCACGAATGAGTACGGATGACCTCCCTCTACACTTCGTTTTTATTGATAAAAAAATGCCTTTAGATGTTTATGTTAAGAGAAATCGCAAAACAGCAGTGGTTATTACCTGGTAACAAACTAATTCCCTCACCGAAACTATAAATTACTCACAGCGCGTGAGTATCATCCACGAGAAGTCATTTGATCTAGAGAAAATTGTCAACTGGGCCCTTAATTGCCCCAAATTTCCAACGTTTAGGGCCACAATAAGCTAGAGAATGACTCCCTTTAGCATGATAATGCAAGTTTTCACTTAACAGTACAACCTAAGGAAAAATAAAGCTCGAACAGCTTTACCTTGTCCTCCTTACTGCCCTACCCAATCAACTTTGCAATTATTATTTTGATCAGAGGGGCATCTCATAGCCGAACGTCCAAATTGTCAACATCAGTGAAGGATATGGAGTAATGGAGGTTCCATAACTTCATTGGCATTCAACTGCCTCTCCTTCTGAAACTGTGCGAAGGTTTTCCTACTTCTCTAAAGCAATGGGACAAGTAATTTAATTACCTGGGGAATCAATCGGGAGTCCAGAGTAAATCTTCCAATTACTGAGATTTGAACCACCTTGTAGTTATCGAATGACCCCTAGTAAACTATAGCGATTGTTCAATTGGTTCAAATGAGCTTACTTTGACAGAGGAGGACTCCGAAGGTGGATTGGAAAGCTTGGAATCCTAGTTCACTGTCGATTGACACCCCACGGGACCTGTGTGAAAGTGTAGTGTTGTAAATATTTAACTTCGATACGAAAGATTCAAGTCGCTTCTGCTCATTCGCGCAAATGTTGCCTCTGAATTTAGACGAGCTCACAAGAGGTCAGGGAAAGGAGACAGTCTCGAGAAAGTGCCCTACTACTCATTCACCTCTCTCACTAAGTGCAGTTTACTTTCAACAAAGGACTACATATGTACGTTCGACACAGCACTTCCCCTACTACTTTTAATCTGCTTCTAAATATTACCTGGTGGAAATTCACTAGTTTGATTTGTTGGCCAACATTCTTTCTTAATCAACCTAACACACTCTTCCCCGTGTATCGGGAGTGTCATGGTGGCGTGGCCTCAATCAAAACACACAATACATACAATAGGATTCCCAATGAATCAAAGAATGATCAATATTGCACAAAGATCCCTTCAAGAAAGGAGTAGGTTTATACCCTTGAAGATATAATAAGACAAAGCACACTACAACATCAATGGCAAAGTAAACACCAATGTCAAACTTTCCACCCATATTTTCCACTGACAACTCTTTCTATAAAGGAATTAAACAAAAAAAAGAGCTGAAAGTTTGGTGACGCCTCTGTCACCATGGTTTAAATGCTCGACAGAGCTCAGCAAACCGACGGTAGGATCGAAAAAACTTTTGCACAAATGCATCACCCGTGTGTCGACCTTTTTGAGCACATAATAATTTGTCGTGGTTGAGACTCCTAAGGTCGAAACATCAAATTGGTTCCAGCTGAAAAGATTTGTGCGACTAAATGATTACGCGAATTGGTGTTATCATCTCATCTCATGCGGAAAGCAGAATCTGTGAGTACAGGTATACACAATTATAACTGGACTCTCGCTAGCCTAGTGGTTACAGCGTTGGGGAGGAGAAGCCTTGGTGACGTCCAGGCTCTCATCAAGAGGATGATTGTTCTTTTGAACCCGCTGCTACAAACGTTTTCTGATGGTTCGTCCAACTGATGTGAGCATGCTGTTCAAAGAACACATGCCTCATTAGCGTCAGGAATTAGCCAGGCTTCATGTAGGGAACCAAAGGTTACCTGTTTCTCGGACGGAAGCCTTCTGGTCAATGCGATTGATCCTGTCAAGAATAGAATTTTAAGCGCCCTACGGACACTCGATGGCTAGCCTATGCAGGTCACCGCGCACTTCTACCATGAAATTTGTCAAAATAGGTAGGCTATGCGATGAAACTCGTCAAATACTCCTTAGAGGACATCTCCAAAGATCTGACAGATCAAGGGGCGGTCGGGGTCGAGTGTGTGACGAGAAAACGGGAAGGGCCTTAATATTCATCCAGTCTCTGTTCCTCACGTCTGCGCAACCTGGATGATATATCTTTTGTGTGAAGGCATTCGTGCCACTACCGTAGAGGTATTACCATTGATACCCCTTTGGCCATACGAATCAAACTTGCAGACCTGCTAAATCGTTTCAACTAGAAATTTGCACTAACTACTTCAAAGCGTTGCATGTAAAAAAATAAGCCATGCAAGGCTAAATGTGATAATAATATGTACCACAACTTGTTATCTCGAAGCAGTTTGACTGGTGTATTGAATTGAAAAAAGAGGTCCTAGCCGTTCAGGTTGCTGGCCGAAACTCTTTCTAGACACTAAGTAATTTGTTTTGTGGTGGTGGTTGCCACCAAAGGCCTCCTAGACCCTCTCAAGTTAAGAAAGTAACCACTGTTACTGACACTTATATGCCTACGAGAGCGGTAACTCCCGTGCCCAGTCAAAACCCCTCTGTGGATTCTACCTGCCCCGGATTCCACCCTGCTAGTGTTGGTGGCAATACCGGTGAGCGCCCGTCTCCCTACCCACCTAACACATTCGTAAACGTGAAACGGACGCACGTCTCCACCGAAAACTTAGACTCTCATGATGGGTAAGCACGGGAAGTGATGATGAAGCTACCTCCAGGACCTTCAAAGTCTACCCCTTGAAAGGAAGGTAGAGAAAAGGGGAACTTTTGATTATATGCCCCTTTCTGAAGCTAGATAAGACGCTTCAAAGATTCGAGAGGCCTCAAAAGACGGAAACCTGGGACCCAATCCACCTCACCATCCAAAGGCTTCGAAGCATCGGGAAGTAAACGCTTCCACGCAGAATCAGCCCTTCTCAAATAAGTCGTCGAAGGCAGCAGCGCCTTCAAAACTTTACGCGGCACGTGGCTCTCGGTGCTACGTCTGCAGGAAGACTCGACCATTCCGCTGAGGGTCTTTACTTCACGGAATACTCTGACAGCTCCTTTAAAATATGTTCGGATGGCTTATTTCTTCAATGGAATTGCCATGGACTCCAACTGATTAGGTGAAGCTGTGGGGAGGATCTTCTCCTCCCGTTGTACCATAGCTGTCTGCCTTCAGTGACCATATTGGTTTCGTTCATCCTGTAGAACCTCCGGGGTATAATAAGTTTGAAAGCTCACCCCCACAGGATGGTTGTCGGGAGTCTAATGCGTCATTTACATTGATGATTTCGCTGTTATAACTATGCCTTTAAATATCGCATTACAGGTTGTAGCGCTGTAAGTAGAACTGGAAAGGAAGTATTCTGTCATTATTCTACCGGCAGCTGACCTAGATCATGCGGATTTCCATCTAGTCGTGGAACGGTTGCCGAGGCCTTTCTCCTACTCAGTGGTATGAATGTCGGGGGAAACTACACAACTTATCCTAGAGGGGAGTTGCTGCCGGGACTGAAGAAAGAATTAGAGATCAGTCTCCTAAATTATAATAAATTTCAGTCATCAGTACCCGAGATCGCTTACATTTGAGAAGTTATCTTGGTAGTATTTGAAGCGGGCACTCTTGGCCGCTTTCGAGAATTTGAATGAATTTCCTATCTCATTCGAGGAGTTAAGTCCTGTTGATGACTGTTGATGAGGCCGTTGATTTCTTATCGGGCATCAACATCGTCGCGTACCTGACTATTATTCCTCGAACGTCTCACCATTTTGCACATCAATCGCTTCCCTGGTACTCAGCTGAGTGCGAGACGAGCCTCAGAGATAAGCAATATGCCTTTAAATGGTTCAAATGCCGCCCGAACGATTTTTCCTCGTGAATTTGGTTTTGATAAGTTTCGACGAATACTCGCTTCTTTTCTTGCTTTTCAAATGTGCCTATTACCTAACCGGAATACCACTCTTTCAGAGGTGTGGAAATGTGTCAAAAGAATTCATGGCAAAATATCGCAGATTTACTCCTCCCTTATTCTAGGAGGACGTGGCCGCAATCTCAGACTTCACGTCAATTGCATTCTCTAGCATAACTTCTGCTTCGCCAACATTTAAAGCACATTGCTGACGGCCACCAAATGGACTTCACTTCCAGAGGCGCGGAAAACATCAACAAGCTATGCTTGCTTTTCCCCTTTTTGTTCTGAGTTTCTACGAGATAGTTGATTCCGCGTGTGGACGTGGTACCTCTCTCGTGTCTAATATTGCAGAAAAATGGCATCATGCAGCGAAGTGTCCTTAGTGTCACTCTCTTTGACTTGAACACCAATGGTATCACATCGGTGGTGTTGAAAAATGTTCTCGCTACGATCTATTTTGAAGAGCTTTCGATCTATTCTGGAGCCTCGAGTCTAACAGCCTTTAAATCACACTTTTCCCTATACCAAAACGCACGCTGTTTCTTTGGTCTCGTATTAAAAGGACATTAGGTGTACACATTTGCACTCTTAAGGTCTAATGTACCCGCGCCATGCTAATAAGGCTACTCATCTACTGCTATTTTATTCGTTTTAAGCTAATCTACGGATGCGAGTTCTATGCGTCCACAGTCGAACATGATTGTGGAATGTGGACTCCATCCCTCATACTGGGTTTAGGGGGTGAGAAGAGTTGGCTATACATCCCCTTTAGATAGCTTTTTGTCAATGCTGAAAAGATGCAGCTGCTTTACTGTGTACAAATGCATTACACTCTTGTACGCGGGGGCGCAGCTTCTCCATCAATCGTCAACTGCTCTCATTTCGACCGCTGTCGATCTCGACGTTGTTTATGCCGCTGTGAGACGCCAATTATACCCTAAACCTTTTGGGTTCATAGCAAAGAAACTTTTTCAAGAGCGCAACCTATCTCTCGGAAAGCTAGCGCCGCTGGTTCAGCCTATAACGCCATCCTCTAGGAAACCACTTCTAAACGTGGGGTCATTTCCACCTCCGCGTTAGTCGCAATATCTCAGTCAGTAGGGGAGATTACGCGCCGCGCTCACCAAGCGCACAGAGTGACCTCGGGACATAGGAGTCTTCATACTACTTTTTTAACAGTATAATGACGCCACACCTCCTCCTTACCGGGGATATGTGGATATTGTTTTATTCTGGAGTCCTAAACATTTAGGGATTTCGGGAAATGAGCGTGCAGATGAGGGCACCAAACAGTCTTAAAGGAAGGTGACCGGAGAAGCGTTTTTTTCTTCCCCATTCTGACTACATGGCAGAAATTTCGGCCTTCAATGCAGATGGCAGACGACCGATGGGAATCTAAAGGTTCGCGCCATTGTGCCCCGACTTTCCCCCGTCGTCCTATCATCCAATGCCTCAATGGCTTTAGGCGTTTTCATTTGCCTCAGATTCGGGTACATCCATGAGACACATCTCTATCTGATGAGGTGCTCTCCTTGAATCTTACAGTAACACTTCCTTGGTCCTCCAGAGTATTCAAAACATTTCCCAATCTGGAATAGCTTCGCATGTGTTACATTTCCTGATCCCAGAATGAGCAGTGTCGCTATATCTTGTCCCTTGTACTCGGAATGAATACAAGGGACAAGATGTAGTAGACCTTTCTGATCCCTTCCTTGTCAAGAGAGATTTTCTTTCCATACTGGGAGCCTCAAGATCACGTTAAGTAAAGTTCTGTCTACCCCTTGGACGGATAGAGAGATACACTTTTGCGGGGCAGGTCTCTCGTCATACTTTCTTACCAATCGTCAGGACAGGTTAGTCTGGATCTTTTCGCTACCAGAAATAGCCAAGCTTTATTTAACGCTTCCAATATCATTATTCAAAGTGAGCCTAAGTCAAGACCCATGCATTCATTTACTTATGGAGAAGAGTGAATGTGTGAGTGTGCATTTACAAATGGATCTCCCGCTATTCATTCATCTTACCAAGTTTTGTTTTTACTCACCGATTCTTTTTCAAAATGAAAATGATCACACCCAACACCAGCAGTGTGCCGAAGAGAAGAAGCAGCCACGCCTGTCAAGGGAAAAAATAACGCTCAGGAAAAGGAAGGAAACTCGAGTAAGTAACCAGGGATTTTCATTGAGTTAAAAGGCAATATGGAGAGCATTCACGCAATGCCGTAATATCCATAGAACTCTTATCACGCAATGCCGGTATATCCATAGAACCCTTATCCCCCCGGGCTGACCTTGGGAGAACCTTGGCAGTTATGCCTTTCAATATTACGCACTGAGCCGCCTCCTAGTAATCCTCATTCAGCGTTTCGCTGCTCCTTTAATCCCACAATACACATTGAACCCTCCCTGCACACCCATTAAGCTCTCCCTGAGCATCCATTTAGCCGTCCCTGAATTCCCATTTAGCCCTCCCTGCACACCCATTGAGCCCTCCCTGAACACCTATTTAGCCTCCCTTAACACTCATCGAACCCTTTATATTACACATTAAACCCTCCCTGCACACCCATTGAGCCCTCTCTGAACACCCATTTAGCCTCCCTAAACACCCATCGAACGCTTTATATTACACAGTGAACCTTCCCTGCACCCATTGAGCCCTCCCAAAATACCCATTTAGCCTCCCTGAACACCCATCGAACCCTTTATATTACACATTGAATCATCCCTGCACACCCACCCATTGAGCCCTCGCTGAACACCCATGAAGCCTTCTCTGAACACCCATTAGTCTCTCCTCTGGGGCCGCCTGTGCCCCATATAGTGTGGGCGCTCCTTGAAAACACCTATTAAACCCTCTCTGAACTTGGCAATTTTGGAGACGTGCCACGGGGGAGGCCTGAGTGGAAGGGGTTATCCCCGCACACAGATTGATTCCTCCCTGAAAACCGGTTGAACCCTCCCTTGATCACCCCTGATCTCACCCTTAACAAGTGAGCCCTCCTTGAACACTCCTTGATCGTCCGTTGTGTTGTACCTTCTCTAGACTCCAATTGACTTCACCTTACACCTTATCCCTCAATCTCCTTCTCTTCTCTTATCGTCCCAAGGATAAAAAACAAATTTAGTAAAACGAAGTGTCTATCCCTCCCTTTTTCTCCCCTCCTCGAGGTTATTTCTCTAGGCCTAACCACATTTAAATACCCTTTTTCTATCCTTAGATCTTTCCCTTCGACCAAGCCCGTGGATCAGCCAAATGAAGCAGGTGTATATTTAATCCCGTGTCGCTCTACAAACTGTCCCTCATTTTAGAAAGGAGAGACCGGAAGAACCTTAACAGAACGAATTTATGAACATAATGGTAATGTCAGACGAGCAGTGCCGGATTTACGTATAAGCTAAGCAAGCTATAGCTTAGGGCCCCCACTTTTGGGGGCCCCCCTAAAAAAAAATTAAAGAAAAAAACGGTGTAGATTTCCAAAATATAAGATAAGAAAAAGAAAAAAACTAAAATAAAACCTACATACTGCAACATTTTTGCAGACGATGTATTTGATTTTACCTCCAGCCATCTGTTGACGATTTTATGAACATTATCATCATCCGTCAGAGATGGGACATTGTTTATATATTCATTTATTGTTACAATATTTTATTGTTCACTGTGTAATGATATCTTCACTCTTTCAGATAATAATAGTAAAAAATGAACGTTTGAACAAGCTTTAATCAGCATTCATTCACTGTTTACCACTGGAGATAATTGGTGACTGGTGAGTGATTTTAATTATTTTGTAATTTCAATTTTAGGCCTATTAATTCATTTCATATAATAAATAATTTATTTAGATTCCATTAAATATTACTTTAAAAAATATTCATCTGTATTACTTAGTAGGCATGTATTCAGTATTATTATTTACTGGTACATTTCCCTGTAGGAGAAAAGAATGGGGGAAAACATTTTTTTTCCTGCATTGTAATTATTGTAGTTAATCATCATTCCTTATTTATGTATATAACAATTGCTTTATTTCACAGTCAGGAAATCAATGTAAAGAAATTATACAAATATTATAAACAGCATAATCTCAACCATTAAAAATTATGAATTCTAAAAAAATGTCATGCATTACATTTTAAATATGTTTATAGTTATATTAAATATTTTACCCACAGCTTCAAAAATGTCAACAAGAAGTTATAAAAGTGGAGCTCAAAAAGGAAAACAAGGCAAAAAGCTGAAGAAGAGCTTAGCAAGATACCAAAAATAAAAAGATTTGTGGGGTTCGAACCAAGTAAAACATTCGAATGAAAAATTTAAACGGTTCACACATTGAACCTTATAAATGGGAAAACAAACTTCCCGGTATGTATTATCCTCTTTCGTAAATAGGAAGACAGACTTCCCGGAATGTATTTCTCTTTCGTAAATGGGAAGATGGACTTCCCGCTGGGTATTATTCTCTTTCGTAAATGGGAAGATAGACTTCCTAGTTTGTAGTATTCTTCCTTTTGTAAATGGAAAGTTAAACTCCCCAGTATGCAGTATTTATCACCACAAGATGTTTTCTACAGGGGTTTTCATATGTACGGCTATTTTCTATTTATATAATGCAAAAATCATTCTTATTTCCTTAAATAAACGAATTCTAAAGAGTTTACATATGGCCATTTTTTACTAACTCGTATTTTTCTTTGGCAACTGAATGAAATGGATTCGCCTAAAAGATCTTGTAAAAATAAGCCCGATGTATTTTGCTACATCTACGGCTAATTCACTGTTGTTCTTAACAGGAATTCAGTCACGAGTTTCATAAAATATGCTAAATATGCTCATCTGTTATGAAACCTGCCAGGATAAAGTTTGGGCGCCATACATGGCATAAAAGACATTTACCGAGTATCGGCGTCGTTGGACAAAGGGCAAGATGAGTTGTCTGAAGTTTAAAATTCCCATTGTTTGAAGGGAACCGAAAAACCATGACACTGACTGATACCTACTCGTATGCACTATTAATTTGACCAGGATTAACAAAAATAACTGAAACAGCCTCAAGTATCCTGATTTTGAATCAGCACGTCGTCCTGTAGCTCATTGTGATGAGATTCCAGCAGTACTTGTCTTCGGAGAACTAACTTCCTAACATTAGTGACGAAGAGTCCTCCAGTGTTGAAGAAAATTAAGAAGTTTTTTTGACGCTGATACTCCACATCCTTTTTTAAAAAAGAGTTAACGTCCTCTGCCGAACTGTTGGCATCCAGAACGAAAGAAAATCCTCCTCTCTGACAATGCTCGCATCACCTTCTACCGCTACAGACATCAAGAATAGCTCTGTTTTTTCTTTGAAAAGAAGGACTTTGTGTATTTTACAGATATTGTGCAGCTTCTTCACAAGCTTGTAGTGCTAAAGTACCAACCAGAAGACTGGAGACTGTTCATTGACAGCAGCAAGCGATCACTGAAATGTGCTCTGCTGCACAATCGCAACTAGTTTTCCTCTGTACCTCTCGCTTAATCAACTACACTAAAGAAGAAATATTAAGCAGTGACTTACGTTTTGGATAAAATTCTTTATGATCAACATCAGTCGTTGGGACAACAATCTAAGTTCAGCAAGTACCCGTGCTCTATGTGTATGTGGGATAGTAGGAATCAAGCTCAGCATTACTCGAAGAAGAAGTGGCCTGTACGGGAGGAATTGGTTCTTTTCAGAGCAAAGAAAGTCATAAGCAACTCTCTGGTGGACGGAGACAGGATACTCTTTCCACCGCTGCACATCAAGCTCGCCTCAATCAAAGTTCTGGACAATGATGATAGCTGCTTCACTTACTTGTGTCACGCTTTTCCAGGATTAATATTTAAAAGTTTAAAGCTGGCAACTTTAACGGTCGTAAATTTCGTCAGCTTATCAGAAATCCAGAGTTTGAAAACTCAATGAACGAAGTGGAACTAAAAGCGTGGAAGGCTTTTAATCTGGTCGTGAAGAACTTTCTTGGAAACAAGAAGGCCAGGAACCATGCATAACTTGTCACCAATAGGCTGACTGCTTTCAGAAACCTCAGATGGAACATGAACATCAAAATGCATTACTTATTCTCACATATGGATCGGTTTCCTGAGAACCTGGGATGAATGAGCGACGAGCAGGGGGAGAGATTCCATCATGACATGAAAGAGATGGAGATCAGGTATAAGGGACGCTGTGTTTGAGACATGATGTCTGATTACAGTTGGACTCTTAAGAGAGACATCACTTCCGCTGAGCATTCTAGGAGTTAGAAGTTCATGACCTGAATTCTGAACCATGATGAACTAATATCAATGTACACTAATCAAATTTTGCAAAATTCAATTAATAACTTTGTTAGAAAACGAGTTTTTTATCTTAAAATCCTATTTCGGATGAGAAATATTAACAAAATCGGAAATGTCACAAAGATGTAATAGATTTAGTTATAAGATCGGATTAGTTCAAAATCGACTTAGCACAAAAAACCTGCCCTGATTGGAGTAAACTAATGTCATTTTCAGATTCAGCAGTACAATCTTTTCCTAAATCAGTTGAAAAGCTTAGACGACTTACAGAGATTTATTTTGTAACCCAATGTAATGAGAGCTGTGCTCGAAGAAATTTGGATGGAGATCTTTCAATAGTCCCCTTTCTGTTCTGTCTTAGCCGTTTCGGACTTTTTTGTTCATTTCAAAAACTTAAAAAAAACGTTTAAAAAGGATCCCCGAGCTGCATCTTTGAATGAAGCTAGCTAGATACGTGGTCTTGACCTGGTGCAATTAAAGCCTAAAGAATTCTATATGGTAGGATTGAAGGGATGAAAACCTCGTCTTCAGAACTGTATAAATCTTCAAAAGGTTCGTAAAAATTGAAAGTAGAAATTTTATTTTTCAACATAAGCTCCATCAAGGTCAAAGCCCTTTTGCAAGCGATGATTCCATCCATTTAGAGTAGTTTTATAAAACTGAGAATTTAACCAAATTAAAAAAGCTCTTTTAACATCATCAACAGAAGAAAAATCTGACTTTTTTTTAAAGGGTACTCGGCTTTTTTTTTGTTGAGGATAATAAAAGAAGTTTTAATTTAGTTTAATTCTCAGTCTTCAATTTTATAGAAATAGTTAGTTTCAATGAATGCTATCATCACTTGCTAAACGTGTTTTCTCCTCAAAAATAGAATTTATACTTTTAATTCTTTTTGCTTTAAGACTGAAACGTCTCAAATAGGAAACCTGTAGGCAATATTTGATGTGCCTTGACAGAAATTTGAGATTAAAAAATAGTGTTGGAAATACGTCTCGCTACATCTTCAGAACTCATTAATTCCATGTCCAACTGAGATTTTCAAACAACTAAAAGATTGTGAAGAAAGTAATAATAAAAAACCTTAATTGAAGAAAAATATGTATTGCATTAAACATCTAAATAAAGTTATTGCGTTTCACTCTGCTGTGTGGAAATCAAACAACTCCATGTAAGCTTACGTAACATCTAATCACAAAGCATCGATAGATGTTGCATGAAGAATGAATGACTAGGACTTACCTCAATTGTCAATGGCTTGAGGAATCCCCAGATATCTGGTTGTGCCTTGGGGCGCACGTAATAGACTGTGTGTCCACCGACGAAAGTGGTTTCGCTCATGTCGACGAGCAGAGACCTGTCGTAGTTAATGGACACTCCTGTCACGAACACATCGAATTCCTGTTCAGGAGAGAAGGCGACAATTTCATCTTAATATATCCGTATAGGTATCCTTCCTGCCACACATACGAACTGTATGATAGATGTATATGTTTGCTCTAGCTCTTCCCAAATGTTCTTTAATTTTTTTTATTACGAATCGTGAAAGAAATGATTATTTAGGATATCCACGTATTTTTCGTTCGCATTCTTAAGTGTCACTATTTCTCATTGATCCTTATCATTCCTAGTGCTGGTTTTCTGTTTGGACCGACTCTGATATGAATTTGGGGACATCTTTAGTTTCAGCTTGCAAGAGCGGTTGCAAGGTGTATCATCGCTCTTTGTCTATTCTATTGCTTTGAAGCTTCATTTGGCTCAGATATTAGTTAGCTTTCTAACAAGTTTTGAATCAGTATCGAAATTCTATATCACATTTAATAATTTACTAAGTATAATATTCACATATGTAATGAAGTGTAGTAACGACAAAACAGCCGCCTGTGGTACACCACTAAAACGACACCAGCATTCTGATCCAGTACCATCTATTGCCATTCGGAGCTTTCATTCCTTTAAACAAATTTAATTTACTTTATCGGATGGTCTCTGATATCATAGCGAAAGGCTAATTAGTGATAGTCACTACTGATCAATGTGATAATTCATTCATTCTTTAACTTTTTACGTATTTATTCAGATTCATTTAAACAATGTGACAGTGAAATTATACTAAGACATACATAATAATACAAATCCTTACCCAGAATTAACTTATTTCGTCGTTTAGTAACAAATGAAACGTAAAAAAATTTGAGTTAAGGATGAAAATATTGATGAAATTCCCCCCCACCCCACCCCCCAAAATGAAAAAGCTTTGCACTTCATATTTTGTTTTGTTTTTTAAGAAAGGCGAGGTCAAAACTAGTGATATTTTCACCAACATTTTTTTTTTTCATCACAACTATTATATCCCCTTTTCCCTATAAAGGTAAACTCTGATATTTTGAGTCTTAATGGTGCTTACATTGCGTGCAATGGATCCGATGTTTCCGGTGATGGATCCGTTGCTTAATCTGGCTCCGAATTGTATGGATGACGCTTCCTCGATGGTCAGGCTGAAAGGGAAGAGCGAAGACATATTTGTATATCCGCTCTAAACACTACAGCTATTCTCGAGTGCTTAACACCCTTCGATTTGAACTTGTAGCGCTCAAATCGAAAGTAAAGTAGGCCTGTGACACCCAAATTGCAAGATAGGTAGGCCCAGCGAGGAACCTCACAAATGAGCGCCTGAAATTGGGCACACGCATTAATTACTAAAATAATATGTCATGTAATAATGAACCCATCTAGAATAGAGGGAAACACTTATAAGAGAAATAGACATGAGTTAAGAAAACATGAATGTAAATAATATATGTATTTTGCTCGTGGCGAGAAGAATGATTTCGAGACGGCAGCAAACATATACACATACACACAAACATACAAAGGTGGTCAGTTGTTCAAACAACGCTTGAGATGCAGGTGGAGAATTGAAAACACGATAGCAGCGGCCGTTGTTCAGCTAGCAGCAGTCATTGTTTGCTAGCAAGGGACTGAGAAACTCAGTTGCGCCTTTGCTATTTTGACCAGAACCAAAATCTTTATCTCCTTTGATGCGAGTGAAAGAGGTTCCAACCAAAATATGGAAAAGGCTCCACCCAAGCAATACCAGTGGATAATAATAGGCCACGTCCTGTGTCTCCGGACACAAATATATACTACTAAACTCACAGAGTTAGGGGTGTTACAGGAGAGTAAGAGTGCAAGAAAATAAGAAGACACAGCCAGAAGCGAGTAAGAGAGTCAGTCGGTCCGCCAGTCACACCACAAGCCAGTCTCAAATCCTTTTTACGCCCAAGACTACCCGAGTTCTACACCCAACTAAAGAGTCTGAAATCCATCCGTTCATGATTTCCTTGCTACAGGTAGTTCGTATTGATCCTTTAAAAACCCAGCCTACCTAATCTCAAGCCTCAGTCAAACTAATTCCCCTCTGCGCCGAAGCCTACCACAAGAAAGTTCGGCGCTCCTATACTCTCGACCCCTATAACTGGCTACCTCATTTATTAACGTCGAGAACCTGCTATAAACTTACTTTTGTTTTTCTTTGACCCATACAAACGAGGGGATATCCCGCAGAAGGTGTGATAGGATAGAGATCTGTAAATAAAGTGGCGAAGCTAGAGATCCTCATGCAGATCTTCTTGCAGGAATTGAGGCCGGGATGGAACCTAAATGCAAGCGTTAGAGCTGGTAATGAACGCAATCCTCCCAATGTGAGCTGCAGCATGGTTAACTGTGCTACACCTAACGCCCCCTTGCGGATAATATATTATCTAAACACGTTTACTTTACGTAATTCTACATATTAACGCCAAATATGGCCAACAGATCATGTTACTAAACATGTTTAAATAACCTATTACTCCTAACCTTCTACATCGTGGCTCGGAAAATAAAATTAACTAATATTAACATTCAAAAATAACGAGCGAGCGTAACTGAAGCCGTCTCATGACATTCAAATATGGCGTTGTGGAAGAATTCTTGCGTTGCCGAATCAGGTTGAAATATCGATTTTTCGTAACTTTTTAAGGGGTGATAGACGTTCTCCGCCATCAAACTTTACTCTAAGGACACTATTACAATAATACGAAAAATTATTACAAGATTAAGAGCCTAAAATGCGTGCGCCCGTCTTATTAAAAAATACTGGTTAAGGGATCAAGGCGTATATTTTGTCTGGCTTCTTCCACTAAACCAATGTTGCCAAGGTTCCCATCTCAAGAAGAGCGAACCTTACAGGTTCGCTATTATTGGTATGATCCATATAGTCAGGTGGCTTTCTTTTAAAGACCTTGTCGGATTGGATGAGGTTTTGCAGAATATATCACGGTGAATCGTTTCATCAATCTTCCTTCGATTACATGAAGTCTTCCCCTACCATGGAAAGAGAAACAACTCCCATGCCATTACATCTCGGCCATCATGTTTCACGGGTAAGACGATGTTCCTTTTGGTATGCACGTCTCGTTTTTGTTCTTCCAAAATTGGCGATGGAACTTGAGGCCAAATTACTCAAGTTTGGCTTCATCAGGCTAAATGGAATTCAAACAAGAACTAATTAGCTTATATAAATAGTTCTTAGCAGACCTAAGGATCTCATTTGCGTTGGGTTTTCTTCAACAATGCCTCTTTTCTCTTTCTATAAGACCGCAACCCAAAACGGAGTGCGTTGTTGATGGACTGAGGTATAATAGTCACCTTTGCTGCTTTGAGATCTTGTGTTTACTCTTAGCCAGGGGTTCTTGGATGTTTTTCCATCATTTTTACAATTCCTTTGGCACAACAGCTGAAAATCATTGCTACGGGTTTGATTAATCTGACTTCAGTAGTGGAAAATATGTTAGAGGGAGTAATTGGAGATACGATTACGAAGTACCCACATTCGTACAATCTGATCAAGGCTTTCTAGTATAGGTTTCGTAGAAAATGGTTCTGCTTAACTAAATTGCCAGAGATTTTCAAGGACAGTATATGAGAGTAAAACCTTGTCTTGTAGTGGACACTTTATCTGGACTTCCAAAAAGCGTTCGATAAATAATCTCGCCTTATAGATTTGACCAAGGTGTAAGCTTCAGGCATTAGCGGCAAGATTGGGTACAAGATTAAGAACTGGTTGTCTTGGAGGCAATAGTTGGTTATGATTAACAGTAACAGTTAAATTTCTCGCTAGTCATTTTGACGAGCAGAGTTCATCAAGGTTCCATATTATTCACTATCTATATCTAAAATATAGACGAGGCATTATCTAGCCATATAGCCATGTTTGTAGACAACATTAAATTGAATTAGGAGTCATATCATCCAAAAAGGTTCTAGAGGTCGAAAGCCGATCTGCACATAGTAGGGGGGGGTGGTCGAAGATATAGAGAAAGACTAGGTGATTGATAGGTCACAATAGGAAATAGTTCAGATTTTGAAACAAAGAGATTGTCCGGCCCTTGTATAACTCCTCGGAGCGGCCTCACTCGGAGCACTATGATCAGTTTGGGGCCCACAGGTTTCATTAAAAAGGAGACCAAACGGTTGAAAAAGATGCATTTTAGCGCAACAAAACTAATCCTGTCGATTAAGCAAAGAAAAATCAAACGTGACTGAAAGAACTCGATCTCTTTTTGCTATAGTTTCGGAGACTGCGCAGTCAACTGATAGGGGATACATAATTCTTCGAGGGTTTGAGACTATTGATCACCAGAAGTCGTTTACCAGAGTTCATAATTGGACAAAGAACCATGAGGTTTGAAGCTCGATCTTGCACGTTTCAAAACAACTTTGGTGAGCAAATACTTCACATATAGACTATGCATGACATGGAACGAGCTACCTGCACAAGTAGTAAATAGGTCTAGACTTTAGTAATTCAGGGATATAGGTGACTAAATGTTTTTTAGTCCGACAATATGTTTCATATACATAGTTAGTTTATTATCATAAAATCCAAGAATAGGTTTACTGTCGAAATTCCTGGTTCTCTTCCTTTCTTGACATCTACAGTATTTTTTTAAAGAATTGAATCGACAAAAGTCTCTTTATGATATAAGTTTTCACAAATAAAGGTTGTTAAACTAATTCTTTATTCATATTCTCTCTTCTCTGTCAGTCACCCTGAATTTCACCTTTTCCCTTTTTTGAACTAGCTTCGAGTGGACCTTAAGGTCTTTAATGGAAATTCTGTAATTTTATTCCTTGTGACTCTTTCCCTCTCTCTCATTCACTGGGGGCCCCCATGAAACTCTTGGTGCACCCAAAGGCCGAAGTTTGAGGAAATTTAGTGCGACACGTGAAAGAGTCCTACCAGAAGCTATATTTCTTGGCTGCTTCTCTCAAGATTGTTGGATGGATGCCTTCGAAGATTATTTTACCATTCTCCCGTAGAATGTTCACAAAAGGAGGAGTCTGCAGGGTTAAAAAAATTGAGTTACCTTTCACACAGACACTACTACCATTTTGCTTAAGTTAAAATTGACAAATCATTATTTATATTTGTTACTACATAATATTTACTTCCAGACTCAAAGAGAAGGGGGAGGGAAGCTTGTGATTAAAAACACCCAGCGAAAGTTTTAGTTGACGTTTGGGCGCATCTAGAGATCTGGCCCTTCTCCACAGATACCCGAAATCTTTTCCTCTGATAGGGGATACATAATTCTTCGAGGGATTTTTTTTTTCGCCAGATTTCTAATTGAGTGGCAAAATTTTATTGGCTCTAGAAACAGATCAGTCAAAAAAGTGCCGAAAGAGAAAGTAAAAAAGCGTGTAAGCAAAGCATGACCAAAAATCTAGAATAGAAAACCTTAGCAATTTTAAAATCAGGTGGTGGCGGGAGAGATTTTCTAAGCTCCTCGGTACAAGTTTGTATAAAAAGCTCTCAACAGTAAGACTTTGATCCTTCTTGTTGGTAACCTACGTGTTGTGGGAATCGCAGAGAAAGAAGTTCACAGAGATGACGATTTCAGTCATACGATGGAATAAAAATTTTTGCCCCCATTCCAGGATGAGGTAGTAAGGAATAGAGAGGTTCTTAGAGGATATTGAGTGCTATTTTTTTCTCGATGATAAGGGAGAGGAAAAAAAAAGGATTGAGACTGTGCTTGGATACATCATCAAGACGAAATGGAAGTGCGCACCTTACCAACCTAATCTGCAAGCGCATCCACCTGTAAGCGCATTAACTGTGCACAGTTTACAAACGCAGAAAAACGCTAAGAACTACAGGATTAAATATAAAATGGACTCAAAGATATGGTTATATAACCTGAGTCTCAATCACAGGAGAAATAGATTATATGTGGGACAAATTTATTAGTGAGGTGCATCAACGTTCCTTAGATTGCCTTGGAACCATTAAAAAACGTAGCAGGGACTAGTTAGATGATCAGACGAAACCATAAAGGATTTTCTAAAAGAAAAGAATAAAGCTCATGGTGCTTATTTAGACAACTCTGTATCTATTACTAGGAAGAGGAAATGGCAAGAGAAACGAGCAGAGGCACAAAGGAAGCTAAGAGAACTACAAGATGAGTGGTGGATAGCAAGAGCTAGAGAAATACAAAGCTATCCAGACGGAAACAGAACACACGATTTCTATGACGCAATTAAATGCCTGTATGGACCATCAAAACACTCCACGACCCCGGTCCGGTCTGCAGACGGGAACACACTCATAAAAGACAAACAGGGAATATTACAACGATGGGTAGAAAATTTCAATGTTCTACTCAACATCATAAATGAATGTGATACGTTAATCCTCGAAGAAATTCCCAGACTACCATATATACCTGAAATGGACGCACCACCTTTGCTGGTCGAGGTGGAAAAAGCAGTTAAACAACTGAAGAACGCAAAGGCTGCAGGATTTGATGATGTCCCCTCAGAAATATACAAAAATAGAGAGGAATCGTTAATTAATGTTCTTCATAATGTTTTTACGACTTTCTGGTCAAGTTCTAAGATTCCCTCTCAATGGCGCAAAGGAAACATCGTTTTGATATTCAAAAGAAAAAGGGATAAGGCGGTCTGCGGAAATAGCAGGGATGTGACACTTTTGGATGTTACTGGCAAAATCTTTGGAAAATACCCCTTTCATGACTATTAGCATTCATAGTTGATAGAGTTCTTCCTGAGTCCCAATCTGGCTTTCGAGCAGACAGGAGTAGGGTCGACATGATCTTCGCCCGCCGTCAACTTATCGAGAAATGCCTTGAACAACGACAATCTTTCAGTGCCTCTTTCGTCCACCTAACTAAAGCTTTCGAAACAATAAACAGGGACCTATTATTCAGGATACTCAGCAGACTTGGATGCCCACAAACATTTACAGAGGTCATCCGCCAATTTCATGAAAACACGCAAATTCCAGTGCTATCAGACGGCGATTATTCGGACTACTTTCCTGTGCACGGTGAGGTGAAATAGGGCCGTGTTCTTGCACCTGTTTTGTTCAATATATACCTTTTTGCTATTACTTACCACTATTATAACCACTCCACACCGGAAAATGGAATCACAATTAAGTATAGGTTCGATAACGGGCTATTCAATATACGTAGGTTTGTTGCAAGAACTAAGACAATTGCAAAATCAACTCTCAAATCTCAGCGAGGCCTACAGACGAGCTGGACTCAAAATAAACGTTAGGAAAACTGAAGTACTGACACATTTAAAGGAGCCAGAAGCTCCCTAGCATATAACCATCAGCAACGATCATCTCGTCGAGTCAGAGCACTTCACAGATCTTGGGAGCATTTTATCAAAAAATGAAATACTGGACAGAGAAATAACGAGCCGCATCCAGCTAGCTTCATCAGCTTTTGGACGGCTGTAAGAGAGTCTTCCTTAACCGCAATCTTAAGTTACACACAAAAATTGCAGTTTACGTTGCAGTATGCGTCTCTACATTGCTCTACGGAAGTGAAGCCTGGACACTTTATAGAGGGCACATAGAAGCACTGGAGGCTTTCCACATACGGAGCCTCCAGAAAATATTAAGAATCACATGGAGAGATAAAATCACCCACAATGAGATCCTACAAAGAACAAACTGCGACTGTATAGAGGTGCACATGACAAAAAGATCACTTAGGTGGGTGGAGCATGTGGTCAGAATGCCAGATAACCGTCTCCCAAAGAGAGTATTATTTTATGAACTCGAACCAGGCACTAGGCCAGCAAGTGGACAGAAAAAGCGATACAAGGATCACCTAAAACGCACCCTTAAATCTTGCAATATCGACCATCGCCAACTGGACGAACAAGCTGAAGACCGGGCAACTTGGCGACAAACTGTTAAACAGGGTGTCCAAGAACTAGAAAGTGCAAGACGTGACAGGAGAGATCGAGTTCGTGCAGAGACTCACCGGCAGCAACAACACCCTGTCAACAATGAGGACACACCCCATAACTGCGACGTCTACCAGAAGGCTTTCCAGACCAGGATAGTGTGATAGAACGAGTTGAAGCTGCGTTAATTTCAACTTCTATCACATATTATTTAAAACCACGATGGGCCCACGTGCCTCTTCGTTTCGAAGCTTGGCGCCTTATCACAGCCACCGGATGTCAATGTTTAAACAAGGAGGTTATCGTCCCCCCGTTCTCCCCCATACGCCGACCTCGCCAGATTGAGTTAGGCTTATGGGCAGATAAGGCATTGTTCTCCGGCTCGGCTGTGCGTTACCTCGAAGCTCCCACTCCATTGTCCCCCACGCCAAGGAGATGTCCTGGCTATTTATATGGAAACTTTACCACTAAGATCAGATTGGAGATCCAGATTTTCGTCGCAAAACATCACCACGACCCTCTCTCCCTTTGTCGCCAAGGGACCTCGACCTCGAGATTCACCATCACTTGTCCAGAAGGAGGACAATATCCCTTGAGTGCCAAAGGTTCGAGCCTTTCGTGACGCCAAGTCCTTAAGGCTTCCCCCTCGTTGTTCAGGAAGAGAACAACGTAGAACAGCCATTGTTCTTTTGAGCCCTTCGCCAAGAAACGGTTCTCATACCCCGTCCCTGTTGTTCAGAGGAGAACAACGTAGAACAGCCATTGTTCTTTTGAGCCCTTCGCCAAGAAACGGTTCTCACCCTTTCCCCTTGTTGTTCAGAGGAGAACAACATTAGAACAGCCATTGTTCTTGAGCCCGTAGACAAGAGACGGTGCTCACCCCCCTTTGTTCAGAATAGAACAACGTAGAACAGCCATTGTTCTTCAAGCCGTTCGTCGATAAACGGTTCTCATTCCCAAGACGCCACGTCAGGATCCTTTTATTCCCCTTCTTCGGCTGGAACTCGCCAGCGGACCGAAAATTCCTTCGCTGCACCACTAGCATAAAGTTACGTAAGCCAAACGTCACCTTTGAGGACTTAACCCTTTTGTCAATTATATCCTGTGCTTTAAATGGTTTATCGAACCATCCCATCTCTTTAACTCTATATTTGTTCTACCTTTTTAAATCCTTTAATCCTCGGATTAGCTCGAGCCCCCACGACCCTTTCCATTCTCTGTTTATGTCAATATTTTCCGTCTTGTGTTTGTTGATAGTTATTATTAATAAAACTCTATTTTATTAATGATAGCAATATTATTATCCTTGAGCTCAGTTCCACTTCTTAAGCATATCGAAGATACATAATATCGGCCGCCAGACATTAACGCACTCTAGAGATAATTAAAGAAGTTCCCTCAACGAATAGTGATATATGGTATATCGTCGGGAGTCCATTCTACGACAGATAGGATTGCTGAGCCACCTTAGAGCACACGTGAGAAGAAATGGGAGAGGTTGTCGTCGAGCCGACGGACAACCTTAAGCAATCTGAGGGTTCTATACCAAATAAAATGATTCTAGAAAGACTTTATATTATCATTTTGGTGCAAGCTTGAAGGAGTTGTCGCAAAAATTCTTCAAAGATTGGGAGCGGTGTAAGATTCTCGGTGAGGTAGATTTGGCGGCAAATGAGCTTGATGATTTCAGCCACGAGGACGTTGGTAAATAGGGATTTAACTTCCATTGGAGACATGAAACAGTTGGGTTAGAGATTTCAAGTTTGCGGCCCTGATGGCCGCATATATTTGCAGGTGGATGGGTTTGTGATAGGATCTTCACATGGAAATCTATCGCTATATTTTTACACGGGAACCGTAAAGGGTATTATTTTTCAAAATAATACTTCTTATAAACCACCCATCTTCGTCCGCTTAATTGATGGCGGATTCAGGAATAAAATAACCCTAATTTTGTCCCTACCCTTATCAAAATAGTCAATTATATTTCTTCTTCCAACTTCTTCTATGAAACTGGACACATCTGCACGCTACCTTTTCTCGACTTCCTTGTCCATTTTCAACAAACCAGTATCATAACTGAAGTTTACGTTAAAACCACAAATTTAGAGTTTTGAATGAGTGAATTTTCAGAATGTTCTGATAATTAGAATCAACGCCTTCGTCAAAAGAACTTCTCACTCTTCAACTTGGATGGCGGTTGATGCCGAATTAAAAAGAGTAGCTCACTTGCTCTTCAACACTAGCTACGTACAAAACTCTATGACCCAAGACAGAGAAATGAAAATCCAAGTACATGAAAGAGACTTTTATTACCAAGTAATCATAAATATGTGATATAAGGAGAATGAAAAAGTTCACTAGGCCATTGTTGACCATAACATTATCTACACCGACCCAAGAAACAAGATTAATATATTAATTTACCCTAGGTCAAAGAAAACTCGTGCTCTTGTCCTCAAGAACAGCTTTCCCCTCTCAACAATACCTCTCGAGGACACCAACCTTGTGTACAAATATATTTGCAACGTCGAGAGACTGAAAGCACCTAACTTCATCGTACATTGAGATGACTTTCACAATCCTGTCACTGAGACTAACAGCCCATTTTCAAGACGGAATCATTAAATGCCACGCTTTAAAACACCAGAAGCTCCTCATCCAAAAAATGCTGAACAACAACACGACCATTATTTTCCGTGAGTGTGATCGTTAACGACTGCGTATTGCTGAAGCCGTCACCACAAGACAACAAAGACCGACAATAAACACTCAACTCCACTCGAAACCAGCCTGCTGACCACTCGCAGTCTTAATGTAAACCGCAGTGCCTCATAACCAACTTTTCCAATCTCCTTGTCTCCTTCCATCGATCTCCCCTTCTTAAATTTCGTAAAATGTAACAAATAGAACACATAATAGTATTAAGGGTTACAGGATAGTTTACAAATTATAATTTATATATAAAAGAAATGTGAGAGGTAATAGTAGGACATGATAAATGTCGTAGAATGACCCTTGGCTTTGATCACTCTACGCTTTGACCCCCTTTTAGTAGCGGTATGCTTTAAGGGGCGTGAGTTACTTCTATGATGAAGTAGGCTTTGTTCTAAGAGTGCTATTTTAGTGGTTTAGTCCTTAAGGAAGAGCTATTTTTAAACACATAAGGATAAGAGGAAACACCAGAATCTACCAAAAATAAACATGTATTTTAAATTAAATATTACAAACCAACAGTAAAAGCATTTCTATATTTGGCCTCAAAGATTTTTCAATGACAACACATAAACAAGTAGGCTTCCAATAAACAAACCAATTGCCAATTAGTATTTTTATCACGACCCTATTTGTTTAGCATAAAACATTAAATTAATGTACTGTCATCTACAAACACATATGACCTAGGTTCAAGAATAATGGTTTCTACTCTCCTTTAAAACGTGGGACGTACTAAACTTCTACTATCGCAATAGAGATATAAATGTTATTGTTAACTTACAGGTAGGTATTAGGGATTGCCGGATGTCGCTGGAGGACTTATCTCTCGCTTTGAAGTGGTGTGGCCGCTGGTTGAAATTTTCGAGGAGGGATTGCTTGTCGCCTGTGCCGGGGGATGATTCTTCAACGTAATTAAAGAACGGGAGCTCGTTGGGGCAGGGTTCTTCTCCTCTCACTCTTACGGTGCTTGAGATGTGAGAATCACTCGAGTGTGAGCGGCTTTGCTTTTCTTCAGTCGGGCTTCTTTGCAGACGGAAAAGGCTTCTTCGGTATGGCACCGATATAAAACTTGACTAATTAGGTTAATACGGCCCTGAAAGGGGGGATCGATTTTCTCAATCTGATCCTATCGTTTCTCACGGAAATAGTCTTGTATGGCTGAAGGATCGATCTTTACGAACTAATCTTTCTTCTGGCGAATCGACTTCTAATAATCTTCTTGTCTAGCCGATGGATCGATCTTCACGAACTAATCCACCTCTAGCGTATCGACTTCTGATAATCCTCTTCTCTTTCTTTGCGGGGCTTATATATAGGCGGATTGCCGCCCCATCTAAAGGGGGAAGTGACCAGGCCACAGATGCAAAAGGGGGGGGGGAGCGAATGGAGAGTTAGCATCTGGGGAGAGCGAGAATTCCTGAGGTGGCACTGGGGTGCCCAAGTCAGCTCGCAAATTATAGGCTCGCAACCGCACCGCTACTTGGCGTGCCTTCTGACTCACACCGTTTTTTTTTCCTAACCACGGGTTTATGGGTCTCGTAGGTAATACGATCGTTAGAGCGTCGTTTAAGGACCTTAGGTGGTCGCCTTCAAACATATGTTAGCTCCAACTGCCCACAGCGGCGAGGAGATCACACATGGTAAGCATTTTCGCCGGCTACCTTTCCCACGCTTCTCCTCATGAAGGGAGGGGGGGGGGCTTGAATGTACCTATACTCCTCCAGGATGCTTAATGTAGCCATTTCTCCACATTTACCTCCATTCTTTAAGAAAATAACGGGAGGGGGGGGGTTCCAATCCGACGCTTACAATAATATACATGGGTAACTTACGGAACATTATATTATACAATAAATTCTAGTTCACTCGGGAATGCCTCGATAACATTTCACCTGACCTTACATTAATTCCTATATTACTGTGCCAACTTAGGATTTTCTTACCTACCACTCGGGTTACTCGCCCCTACTTACTTACAATTCTACTGATTTACACTTAACTTTGCTATAATACAATAGTTGGGCTGCTCCTTAATCGTCGACAGGGTTCCGACTTAACGAGTCGGCCATACAATTGTTGGACCCTTTTATATAGTGAATGGAGTACTGGTACTGCATCAAGAGTAAACTCCATCTCAGGAGTCTTCCATTCTTACACTTATTTTAACCTAAGTATGACAACGGTTTATGGTCGCATTCCAACTTAAACTCGCGCCCTATTAGATAATATTTGAATTTACCTATGGACCATATTATGGCCAAAGCTTCGATTTCGATAGTAGCGTAAGCTTTTTCTCTACTCAACAGTTTCCTACTGACATAAGCTATGGGATAGGCTGTTTCGTCATCTTCGTATTGAAGCAATACTCCGCCTAACCCGTCCCGACTAGCGTCCGTGCGAAGGCCGAAGATCTTGTTGGGATTTGGTAAGCGAAGAATGGGCGCAGTTACGAGTTTTCCTTTTAGAACCTCCAACTGAGTTATTGCATGGGGGTTCCACGTGACAGGGTCTGACGCTGTCTTTTTTAACAAATCATTCAGTGGGGCCGCAATGGAAGCGAAGTGTGGTACAAAACGCCTATAGAACGAGGCCGCTCCCATAAACGATCGGAGTTGTTTCTTTGTTTTCGGCCGTGGCATCTTGACTATGGCGTCCAGTATTTCTTGCTGGGTAGTCAAGTGTTTTTGTCCTATTTTGAATCCCAGGTAGTCAATGGATTCGTAGGCAAAATAACACTTGGTCGGCCCGGCGGTTAGACCTTGCTCCTTCAATTTCTCCAGCAATGAGCGTAGGGCGTGTAAGTGTGACTCCCATGTACGGGTAGCTACGTACACGTTGTCGAAGTAAAACGACACGTCGCTTAGTCCAGCGATAATTCGCCTCATCATCCTATTATAATTGCTACCGGCTGTAAGTAGTCCGAAGGGTAGCCTGGTAAACTGTAACAGACCTCTCTCGGTCGCAAAAGCCGTCAGTTTTTTGGACTCCTTAGCGAGAGATATTTGATAGTACGCTTTACACAAATCCAATTCGGTGATGAATTTAGCGTCTTCAAATAAATGGAGATTTTGATCTATTAGTGGGATGGGCTCGGCGTCGAAAACGGTCACTGAATTCAATTTTCGGAAGTCCACGCACATCCGAAATGATTGATCAGGTTTCTTAACCATTACTATGGGGGAGCAATAATCGGACTCCGATGGCTCTAAAATTCCCAATTTTAGTAAATTCCGGACTTCCTTATTGAAGGCTTCTCGTAGGTGGATCGGTAAAGGATATGGTTTGCTCCGAACCACTGAATTAGTTTTTAGTTTTATTTCATGGATAAAATCCTTGGCACATCCGGGGTTTTCAGAAATGATTTCTGGGAATTCCATGTGCAAGTTCAACATTTCCGCTTTTTGTTGAATTTCTAAGTGGGGATTTATCTTTAAATCCACCCGAGGGTCTTCCGGGGTAGGTGAGAGCGAGGGAAGTTCGTATTCCTCGTCTTGTTCCACACACACGGTGTGTATGACTTGCAGGGGCGTACCCGGGTAAACGGCATCCATTGGTTCTTCTTCGTCTAGAAGGGTAATATTCTTTATGCACGCGCGGCGGTGATATTTTTTTAGCATGTTTATGTGATAGGTTCTTCGCCCTGTTGGGGTATCTATCAAGTAATAGACTGGACCCCGTGCCTCGATTACTTCAAACGGTCCCTTCCACTGGGCCCATAACTTATTATTTTCGGTTGGGAGTAATAATAAGACTTCATCTCCTGCCTTTAATTTTCGAGCCTTTGCTTTCATATCGAAATAGTCCCGGTATTTGGCTAAATTTTTCTCGGCGTTCTCTCGAGCTAAGCCAGAGCAGTATTCTAGGTGCTCGCGCATATCCATCACGTAGGCGTAAGACGATTTGATTTCTTGCTCGAGCTTCGCGTTGGAAAATAATTCCTTAAGAATACTCATAGGACCTCGCACATTTCTCCCGTATAATAGCTCAAAGGGCGAGAATCCCAACGTCCGATGAGGTATTTCTCGGCAGGCGAAATGGGCAGCAGGCAGGTATCTGTGCCACTGTGTAGGGTTGTTTTGACACAACTTCTTCAATATATTTTTGAGAGTCCCGTTTAATTTCTCGCAGATTCCGTTAGCGGCTGGATGAAATGGACTCGTAAAAATTGGCTTGACTAACAGAAGTTTGTTAAAATACTCCATCAATTCTGAGGTGAATTGGCGCCCTCTATCAGATAGAATTTCTTTAGGCAGGCCTACTCGTGCAAAAATTGAAATTAATGCTTCCGC
The DNA here is from genome assembly GCA_963969495.1 of Ceratothoa steindachneri. Lineage (NCBI taxonomy): Eukaryota > Metazoa > Arthropoda > Malacostraca > Isopoda > Cymothoidae > Ceratothoa > Ceratothoa steindachneri. The sequence goes on along the minus strand of OZ018324.1, from coordinate 189,476,791 downwards.
GCAGGAAATAGTGTCAATCTTCCGTAGGGCCACGGCATCTGGGAACCGGGTGGCACAATCCACTAGGGTGAGGATGTAGGAGTGTCCTCCACTTGAAGGGGGGTGAATTGGTCCCACCAAATCAATTGCCACTCGAAAGAATGGTTCGGTTATAACGGGTACCTTTTGTAAGGGAGCGGGAGGTACCCGTCCTCTGGAGGGATCCTTCTGACACACGTCGCATGATCGGCAATAGGCCACAATTTCCCTGGCGGCCTGGGGCCAATAAAAGTGTCGGAATATCTGCTGCGCCGTTTTGTTGTGCCCAAAGTGTCCGGCTAATATTCCATCATGCGCGGTATTCAAAATTCTTTGCGTGTATTCTTGAGGTACACACAGTGCTTTCTTGTTCTCCTTATCCTCCTCGCTGATAGTACGGTAGAGAAGTGAGTCTTCTACGATATACTGGATAGGCTTCTTTCCTTTCACTTGGAGAATTTCACCTTTAATAGCTTTCTCCCATAGAGGTTTAAGAGTGGGGCATTCCTTCTGAGCACTGGCGAAGGAAGTCAATTTGAACCCATTGTCTTCGAGGGTAATCCTCGGGGTCAACTTAGCAGGTTGCTCTTTCCTCTGGGCTTCTTGTGCTCGGGTGACTACTTGTTGGGCCACTTCTTGCTGGGGAATTAGGGGGTTTTGTCCGATTAGTACTGCGTAGAACTTAATCGGGGCTACTACCACGCCCGTCCAACCGGTGAAATATCTGCATTGTATATGACGGGGAATCGATTGTCGCGTCCTAAAAAGTCGTGGAAGATTGCGAATTTCTTATGGGCAGGGTTTACTGGGGGCAGCAACTTGTCGGATACCACTATGCACGTGCATCCGGTGTCTCTGACTAAAGTGGATACTCGGCACCCATTAACAGTGCCCTCTTCAAATTGTAGGCCACCTGGCGAACTTTTGTTGAATAGAAAGTTTACCTGTTGCTGGGGCCCTTCGGATGTTGGCGCGGGGACGTAGGACGAATCAGCTTGTCCTGCTGGGATCGCGGCAGTCAGGTTTTGCACCTGTTGTCTCGAGGTCTCCCTCAGTCGGGAGTTCTGTGGGCACTGGAAACTCAGGTGACCTATTATCCCGCAGGTATAACAAGTGACGGGCTTCCTGGGATACGTGCCGGTATTAGGGTATGATCCTTGTGGAATCCTAACTTCTTTTTGATTTTTTTCTCCTCCAAAATTTGGTTTATAAGTTCCTTTTGCGGCTGAGAACTTAAAGGGCTTCTTCTGTAAAGGCCTGGGTGGCGGCCCATTTTTCTTTGGGGAGGGAGCCTTCTCTTTCTTGTACTCCCTAGGATATAACCGATGATTTACCGCGTGGAGGTCAGCCTCGTCCAGGCACTCGTTGAAGGTAGAAGCTTTTCGGTCCTTAACGAATGCACGGATTTCCTGGGGTAGTGTACTTAGTAACTGATCTCTAAGCATGAAGTCGACGACCGCAGCGACTTCGTTCTCTACCCCTTCTGACTCCCTCCAAAACTGTAGGCTTCGACGAAGCTCAAAGCCAAAATGTTTGTATGTTTGTCCAGGTCTTATACGAGACTGCCTGAACTTCATCCTATATTCTTCCGGGTTAAGGTTTGTTGCTGAGAGAAGTTTGGCTTTGAGAGTGGAATAGTCCACAGTCGCTTCTGAGGGTAAAGATACGAATATCTCTCTCATCCTACGATTGAGTAGCGGTAACAGTCTGGCGACACCATCTTCTTCTAGGTCCCAATTATTGACTTCAAATATTTTCTCAAAATGGGAGAGATATGAGCATAAATCTTCTTCGTCCTTGTACTCCGGGAGTTTCATGCTGGCCGCTGGTGACATTCCTGTTCTAGATGACACTGACTGCACCTCTAACTGGTCTTTACTAAGAGCTCTTTCGTGGGCCCTTATCTTCTCTCTTTCATCAGCTTCCATTTATGTCTTTTCTGCTTCCATTTTCATCTTTTCTCTTCTTTCTTCTCTTTCGTTTCTCTCTTTCTCCTGAATAAACGAACTCAGATCGGTTCCTTCCAGCCTGAGGCTTTGACCTTGCTTCCGATAAAGGTCAAACAATGCCATCGCGCTTATGTCAGTCATCTACCTTGTTTTTAATCAAGCCTTACCTATTCCACCACCGAAACTTACCACTTGGCCTAACAATTACCTTTAGATGGTATCCCCCTCTAACTTTACCAATTTCCCACTCGTCAAATATTCTATTATTCTTGGTGTTCCTTTTATGTGTTAGCTCTTCCTTAAATAGACACTGCTGAGTTCTTTCTAATATAAAACCTCTAGACCTGACACCACTTTTATAATATGTCGTAGAATGACCCTTGGCTTTGATCACTCTACGCTTTGACCCCCTTTTAGTAGCGGTATACTTTAAGGGGCGTGAGTTACTTCTATGATGAAGTAGGCTTTGTTCTAAGAGTGCTATTTTAGTGGTTTAGTCCTTAAGGAAGAGCTATTTTTAAACACATAAGGATAAGAGGAAACACCAGAATCTACCAAAAATAAACATGTATTTTAAATTAAATATTACAAACCAACAGTAAAAGCATTTCTATATTTGGCCTCAAAGATTTTTCAATGACAACACATAAACAAGTAGGCTTCCAATAAACAAACCAATTGCCAATTAGTATTTTTATCACGACCCTATTTGTTTAGCATAAAACATTAAATTAATGTACTGTCATCTACAAACACATATGACCTAGGTTCAAGAATAATGGTTTCTACTCTCCTTTAAAACGTGGGACGTACTAAACTTCTACTATCGCAATAGAGATATAAATGTTATTGTTAACTTACAGGTAGGTATTAGGGATTGCCGGATGTCGCTGGAGGACTTATCTCTCGCTTTGAAGTGGTGTGGCCGCTGGTTGAAATTTTCGAGGAGGGATTGCTTGTCGCCTGTGCCGGGGGATGATTCTTCAACGTAATTAAAGAACGGGAGCTCGTTGGGGCAGGGTTCTTCTCCTCTCACTCTTACGGTGCTTGAGATGTGAGAATCACTCGAGTGTGAGCGGCTTTGCTTTTCTTCAGTCGGGCTTCTTTGCAGACGGAAAAGGCTTCTTCGGTATGGCACCGATATAAAACTTGACTAATTAGGTTAATACGGCCCTGAAAGGGGGGATCGATTTTCTCAATCTGATCCTATCGTTTCTCACGGAAATAGTCTTGTATGGCTGAAGGATCGATCTTTACGAACTAATCTTTCTTCTGGCGAATCGACTTCTAATAATCTTCTTGTCTAGCCGATGGATCGATCTTCACGAACTAATCCACCTCTAGCGTATCGACTTCTGATAATCCTCTTCTCTTTCTTTGCGGGGCTTATATATAGGCGGATTGCCGCCCCATCTAAAGGGGGAAGTGACCAGGCCACAGATGCAAAAGGGGGGGGGAGCGAATGGAGAGTTAGCATCTGGGGAGAGCGAGAATTCCTGAGGTGGCACTGGGGTGCCCAAGTCAGCTCGCAAATTATAGGCTCGCAACCGCACCGCTACTTGGCGTGCCTTCTGACTCGCACCGTTTTTTTTTCCTAACCACGGGTTTATGGGTCTCGTAGGTAATACGATCGTTAGAGCGTCGTTTAAGGACCTTAGGTGGTCGCCTTCAAACATATGTTAGCTCCAACTGCCCACAGCGGCGAGGAGATCACACATGGTAAGCATTTTCGCCGGCTACCTTTCCCACGCTTCTCCTCATGAAGGGAGGGGGGGGGGGGGCTTGAATGTACCTATACTCCTCCAGGAGGCTTAATGTAGCCATTTCTCCACAATAAAGTTTTCTAGGTGACAGCGTGCAAGGGAATCTAAGTGAGACTGTAGGGGTGCGAAGATGTATCAGAGAATAATTCCTTCCAAATCGATAATATAAATAGCCCATTAAATTACCAACTCAGGACGGATTCCGCCGCAGCGTGATGGCTAGAGTGCTGGCATTTGGATCCAAAGATACCGCGTTCGAAACTCAGTTTACAATTTTTACGAAGAAAAATCACGAGGAAAACGGAACTCAAAGAAAAACGACTTCAAGGGCTAACTCATCAAGAATCCAAGAAATCATCAACTCATCAAGATGCAAGAAGAACTCATCCCATCATCAAGAAGCAAGAAGAAATCATCACTTCAAGTTAACTGGAAGATGCTTTAAGAAAGAAAGGATACGAAGATCAAGAATTAACCCAGCCAACTTAAAGAAAAAGGAATCCCCGCCAACAAGAATGCAAGAGTCAGATAAATGGAAGACAAATGTTACAAGGGGCAACTTTAATCAAGAAGAAATAAATAGATTTGAATATAAAAATCTCAAGATGAGTAAAGAGATTCGATAAATAAGAAACGTTATAAGAAGACCCCCTTCCCATAACTGGTGACTTTTGAGGGTCACCAGTTATGTGGGGGGGGGGGGCTTCTTATAACTTTTCTTATTTATTGAATCTCTTTACTCATCTTGAGATTTTTATATTCGAATCTATTTATTTCTTCTTGATTAAAGTTGCACCTTGAAACATTTTTCTTCCATTTATCTGACTCTTGGTATTCTTGTTGGCGGAGATTCCTCTTCTTTAAGTTGGCTGGGTTAATTCTTGATCTTCGTATCCTTCCTTTCTTAAAGCATCTTCCAGTTAACTTGACGTGATGATTTCTTCTTGATGCTTCTTGACGATTTGATGAGTTCTTCTTGCTTCTTGATGAGTTGATGATTTCTTGGATTCTTGATAAGTTAGCCATTGAAGTCGTTTTTCCTAGAGTTCCGTTTTCTTCGTAAAAATTGTGGACTGAGTTTCGAACGCGGTATCTTTGGATCCAAATGCCAGCACTCTAGCCATCACGCTGCGGCGGAGTCCGTCCTGAGTTGGTAATTTAATGGGCTATTTATATTATCGATTTGGAAGGAATTATTATCTGATACATCTTCGCACCCCTACACAGGTCCCTTTCTAGAACGCGGAGCGAATTTGAGGATTGGGGAGACAATGGTCTACGATTTCTTTACCGAGGAGTAGTAGCTCTCCCTCCCCGGCCTCCGAGTCTGCGGGATGAGTGGAGCTAATTTAGTGGGATTGGGGAGAGCGAACGAAGTTTTGCGCTAATCAGTAATCTCCTTCCCGGGTCTCCGATTCCCAGCAGCACTTTTTCTTAAACTCTAGTAGGAGAGGAGGTGCAGTTGTAACGAAGATCAGAAGATTGTTCGGCCTTTGAGGGTCACCAGTTATGGGGGGCTATCCTTTATTATTTTCTTTAATTATTTTATCAATATCATTCATCTTGTTGTGATTTTCTATATTTGAATCTATTTATTTCTTCTTGATTAAAGTTGCACCTTGAAACATTTGTCTTCCATTTATCTGACTCTTGGTATTCTTGTTGGCGGAGATTCCTCTTCTTTAAGTTGGCTGGGTTAATTCTTGATCTTTGTATCCTTTCTTTCTTAAAGCATCTTCCAGTTAACTTGAAGTGATGATTTCTTCTTGCTTCTTGATGATGGGATGAGTTCTTCTTGCTTCTTGATGAGTTGATGATTTCTTGATGAGTTCGCCCTTGAAGTCGTTTTCCTTGAGTTCCGTTTTCTTCGTGATTTTTCTTCGTAAAAATTGTGGACTTAGGAGTTTCGATCGTGGGACTTTGGATCCAAATGCCAGCACTCTAGCCATCACGCTACGGCGGAGTCCGTCCTGAGTTCGTAATTTAATGGGCCATTTATATTATCGATTTGGAAGGAATTATTCTCCGATACATCTTCGCACCCCTACAAGACTTGAGCGTCCCTAACTGACGCCCCTAATGAGGGGAAAATAAATAAGGTCAAGATGATTCGAACCATCAGTCCGTCTCCTGCTATCTATTTGTTTTGTTTTTGTGTATGTGTTATGGACGGTTCTTCTTTAGTTAATTGTGTAGAAAGCTCTCGCGTTTCTGTTCTGTTTGGAATATTTTTTGCTTGTTATTTTGTTAAACTTTAGAGTTGTTTAGTTGGGTTTCTTCATTACCTTTTCTAGGCAACAGCTTTATCAGGATCGTTTTTTGTAAGTTGGTTCCCACTCCTAAAGTTACCTTTGTTAGTTTCTAAATACCTTTGAGAGATATCAATTCGTCTATGTTCGTCTTCCTTTAAAATTATCTCTCGTTTCTTCTAGAGCTTGGAAGTTCTCTTATGGAGCGTCACATTAATGGTTCAAGGGAGAGTTCTTGATGTAGTTCAATTTCTCATCTCTCTCCTCACATGTGCTATCATGAGAATGCCCTCGTCCAGGACGCCATTGGTCAATGCCGTGATTAAGTTCTCTCTTGTTAGGCCTATTTTAATGGGTGCCTTTTGTTCCATTCTTGTTATCAGGTGTTTTAGTTCTAAGAGATTCATTGGTTTTATTCCTTGTGTTCAGAAGACTGCCTGTGAGAATGTGTAATCCGGGGTTATTTCGTCCAAATGATTATTCCGCTGAATCGTTATACTTTCTTAGGTTTCCTTGGCAAAATGGTCATTCTCGTTTGGCGAAAGGAGAACAAATTTTCCAGTGTTTGCGAAAAAAAATGGCCTATAGTTCTTTCGGCTCATCTATGGCAACCCCGTTGAATTTAATACTGAAACTGCTTCAGGGGTTTTTGCTTGTTTATTTTGTGCCAAAAATTCAGTGAATTGGTCTCGCCGTCGATAGATTTACGAAATGGTCCCGCCTCATATTGCACTCTCTTCTTATTGCTGCTATTTTATATGTTGTAGTTGGGCTCTTTACCCCTTTGTAGTACGTTGGTTTCGATGTACATCCTCCAGTTTTTGTAGTTGTTCTCTAGAACTGAATCTCCACAGTTCGGTGGGGATGCGGCGGCGTCCTGTATTTCGTTTTGGGAATGTATTTCTCATCTGCCTCGATTAGCGTTGTTGTTAAGTTTTCGCCTTCGCCGTCTATTTCCATTTGTGAGGTCGCGTTGTCGAAAGTTTGCCAATTCTTTGGCATATTTGTTCCATGTCGTTTTTCTATAGTTTTTTCGTACCGGGCAAGTGACTTGGATTGGTTTCGTTGAGAACGTCATTACAATTATTTCGTGGTCACTGGTAAAAGGTGGACCTCTCTGAATTTTATAGTTTAGGTGGAGTCCTGGGGTAGCAAACACTATGTCTGGGAGAAGGTCACTAGTATAAGGTAGGCTTCTCTTAATTTTCTAGTTATGGTGGAGTCCTAGGATAGCAAGCACTGTCTGGTAGAAGGTCACTGGTAGAAGTTGGACCTCTCTTAATTTTATAGTTTAGTTGGAGTCCTGGAGTATCAAGCACTATGTCTGGGTTTGTTTCCCATCTGCCAGTAAAAGGTGGGGAAGTCTGGTCCGATGCGCTCCACTACTCTTCTTTCAACTAGCCTTTCCAGGTCACGTAAAATAGTGTTAAAGTTGACAATATATCCTGATATCCTGCTGCGGGCGTTCAAGTCACCGAAGAACAAGACTTGGTCTCTTCCACTGAATACTTCTATAAAATTGTGAGGCGGCAAGCAGCCTCTTTTTGGTACCTTCTGTGGTTTTAATTACCACTTGGTATTTTTTATAATTTTACTGGGTTTCTGGTCAGATCGATGTTTAATTCATTGAAGATAATCACATCCAATTCTTCTGAGTAGTAGGCGTTGCAGATCGAATGCTGTTTCATGTCCCATTCAGCTACGTCCTGCCAGATTATTTTAATCTGTTTAATGTCCTTATCCATTTTGTTTTGTGAAGTTTATTCCGTGCTGACCTCTTTATCTGTCTTGAGGCTCTTGCGTTCACTCGGTGAATTCGTTCTGCCATTTCACTTTTTTAACTATTCCTTTGTGACCGTGTATCATAGTTCCTTAGATATGTTTAAGTAGTCCCCGATTAACATTATGCACATCACGGTCTGCATACGGGCCATCGTACTCGCACTTATAGGCATCCTTTTGAGCTCTTATACTAGTTCGGTCAGGCTATTAGTGGAGAATAGTTTTTCCTCTGATGCGGACAATTTCATCCATATTTCATGTGATTCATCTTGGAGAGCTTATTCGCTGGCATTCCCTTGTTCTATTCATTATTCTTGGTGTTCAGTTATTTCCGTCGCAATTTTCTTGGAGGTGTAACTGGTGCTGGATATTGGTTAGTCAGTTTCCATTATGCCGCCATTGTCTGCTATTTCTACAGGCTGGCTATTTTACTGCGCAGTCATGGGTATATCCGGGCCACGGTGTGTATGTTTTAGGCTCTGCTTTGTGCTTCTGCGACTGCAGGAAGGTCTTCTTGGCTCTGAGCACATGGAATGTATTGTACATTCAGGACTAGAGCAAATGGTAGATCATTTGGTAGCCACATGAGTTCCAGCCTGTTGTTGCTCAGCATTCTATTTAGCTCTTTGGATTACATTCTCGGTTTCGCCATGCCAGAATGTTCAACGATTTTCCCTGGTTAATCTGTATCACGTTCCAGCCTGGGTGACATTGGTCGGCCGTGGCTTTTATAATCTTGGTGTATGTTCGCTTTTGTTTTTCCTCTTGATTTTTGGCTTTTTCCCTCAATAATTTTAATTTTTATGGGCATTTCATGGCCACCGTCTTGTGGCTTCCACCGCAGTTGACGAAATTCTTTACTTGGCTGTTGCAGTCTTCCCAAGTGTGCGATTAAGAACTGCAATTGGAGCATATCCTGGTATCTTTCTGCGGGCAGTCTCTCGAGGTATGCTTCTCTATTGCGTAACAGTTGAAGCATGTGAATACACTGATGAACTCCTTACTTTTGATTTGCTTGGGTGTTATTCTTAGGTTAAATGCTAGGATGCCTCTTTCTTGTCCTTTCTGGACATTGCACTCTCTCTAAATACCACCTTTACATCGTGAGAGTATTCGATATTTGTGTTTTTGTTGATAAACTTAACCACTTCTTTGATCTTATCCTAAGTATGTCCTATCTTAATTTCCTCTTTGATCTCCATTGAACTGTGTTCGCCAATCCATGGGACCAGCTGTCTACAGTAGACATTCTTTTATGCTTTGATCTGTAGTGGTACATTTGCTTTTAACCCTATTATTCGAAGCTCGTTAGTGTACCTTTCTTACAATAATTTGTCTATACCTTTCTCTATTTGGCATATTGCTATTTATGTCGTAGCGTAGGCCAATAGTCTAATCAGTACTATACAGAGTTCACCGTAGACAATTCTAAACAATTCTGTTTTACCGGGTGTTCAGACATCCTCGAAATACATTCCAAGAAAGAAGTATATGTATCCACTGTATTGAATGGGTATTCCGTCTTTCTTCGGTGGACTAATTCGCCAACCTAAAGGGATAACTATCCATATATTTTCGCTTACTTTCCTACTAGTGTTGCATACGTTGCGCACACTAAAAGGCAAGATAACTCGACTACCACTGCGTTTAGAACTACTCTAACGTAGGGCGTAGTGAACCCACGACGGAAACCCTGATAAGAGGTGCGAAGAAAGGGGGGTTCTTAGGACCATGAGACCAGAATTTTGTGGAAACGCCTAATTATGTAGGGTGGTTGAGGAGGGCCAGTATAATATAAAGTAAAAAAGGGACCCATAGGCCGTTCAACAAAATAAGACCAGCATATCTCTTTTTTACAGATACAGCTGTAGAGCGAAAAATAAAAGAAAAGAATTGTGCACCCTGGGTGCTAGATAGAGTGATGGTGGAGACACCACCCGCGAATGGGAATGCAAGTAAGCTCGATTGCCTCCGAGTGCCACTACAGAAAATCAAGCAAATATCATCAAGAGCGAAGCAATCTATGAACGTTTGGAGGTTGCTTTGATAAGAACTATAGACGTCGCAAATGGAGGTGTAGTGAGCTGCAACACAAAGAGGGACGTGGATAAAAGGTATATTATGCAAAAATACCAACCTATGGGTATTTTTCCATTCAAAAGGAGTGATCAAAGCCGTAAAAGAGATGAAAAACAAGGCAAGAAATATAACAGAGGTCATTACATTCGGAAGGCAGATACATGTATTCAAGATAGTTTATGCAATGACTGAAATGACTAACAAAATATCGCAAAACAGACTTATTATTCCACATGAGAATCCGATCAGAAAACATGGAACCCGAAAGGCACATCAAAATTCAGTTATGTTTCAAATGTTACCACATGGAACACCACACAACATAACAATGCCAGGAGAGAGAACTAATGTGTTCCGAATGCGAAAATATTGGACACTACTGGAAAGAGTGCAATGAGACAGATAAGAAAAAAATGTCTAAACTGCGGATGGCTACACAGAACTATGACAATGGAGTGCCCCAAACACAAAAGAAATTATTAAATAAAGGAAAAGAAGAAAAGGAAATATAATAAAAGAAAAGAAACAGCACTAACGATACAGATGCGAAAGCGATTGTCAATGAAATGAAAGAAGCTAAGACGCATCTAACAAAGCCCAATAGCACATCGATGTAGGTACTGACGTGCATCCTCTACGTCATTAACTTTGGCAAATTCGGAACCGACATTAAACGACGTGCTTGAGGAAGCGGTATGAAGAAGATGTGGCTCCATGAGAACATCTCATTATTGGAAATAATGAACCTGAGTGTAGGCAAAATTCTGAGGCAGAAAGTCCCAGAAGAGGCAGCCTGAAGAATATTCAATTGAACAAACAAAGAGAGCCGTAAATGCCAACAAGAGGATTGAGGTAGCTGAGCTAAACCTAAGGTATATGTCAGCAATGAATTCCTTACCGAGAAAAAAGAAACAAGCCAAAATAATAAAAGCACTGAAAGAAGGCACATTAAAATGGACTTTCAATGGAAAGATTGACGAGGGAAACTAACGTGAGATCGAGAAGATGCTTATGCAAGATAGAATCAGAGTATATCCTGTGGCCTGTGTGAGACTCAAACATAGCACGTTTGCTGGATTGCAATGTAGCAGATTTGGGATTAAGATAGACACTTCCAAACGGGTCCCCCGCCAGGCAAAGGAAAACGCCTGAACAAAACAGAAAGAAACTCAAAGTTCTGCAAATTAACAGAAATGGATGGATGGAAAAGAAAAATATCTTCCCTAGACAACATCTTCAGGGAAATCGATCCAGACATTATACTAGTATCAGAACATGGAGTAAATTAAAAGAGGAGGTAAGGTATTCGATGGGGCGGCAAAGGAAATCAGAAAAACATAGATTACAAAGAAATTGATGGCTTAGATAAAGAATATTTGGCCATTAGAATTGAAACAGAAATATCGCCTAAAATGATAGCCACAGGATATCAAATGCCAAGACGGAACTTTATTCCTATAAACAATTTAAGGACCATCTTTAGCACATGACTCCCAGTAATATACATAGGGGGCCTGAATGCAAGATGCAGAGCGAATGGCTACCAAAATAGAAATCTAAGTGGAGAGCACTTTGATATGTTTGTCGAAAAGAACATATTCAAAAGAATCGGTCCAGATTTTCCTACCTACATCACTGGCAATGCTGCTACAGAACTTGACGTCTCACTAAGTAGCCACTACATGCCATACAATATTAACATGCAACCCATCAACATCGCATGTAGTGATCGCATGGGAACAACCCTGGAAATCAATTAGAACCCAATACAGGTACCAGTACCGGAAAGGATGAGCTACGTTAGAGCAAACTGTGACAAATACAAAGAGGATCTTAGAAGCTGCGTTCCAACCAATCTTAAAGAAGTTAACCTAGAAGAAATACAAAGCGTATGAAATTAGCTCTCATCGAGGCAGAAAACAAACATACCGAGAAAGGAGACACTGCATACCCTCACATCCAAGAAGAAGAGAAGAGATGAAAAAATAAAAGACAACGGACCAGTCTCGGACCAGCTAGAGAAAGACAAACGGCGCTAAGAAGAAGAAAGAAAAAAAATAAGACATCTCATATAAGGACGATAATGAAACATATGGGATAGCCTCATCAAAGTCGTCGAACAACAAAGGGAAGAGAATCTGGTGCCAGTGGCCGCAATTGCGAACGAAGAAATAAAGAACGCTATACGTTTATTCCAAGAGAAAGCGTCAGGTCCGCCATATTCACACTTGCCAAAGCACCGGACAATATCATTGAATCGGTGAAGAACATATTCAATGCGCGCTTCGACACCGGATACTTTTCCTGGACGACTTCAAACTAGCCAAAATGATCTTTATTCCAAAAATAGGCAAACTACCGGATCTCATCTCCAGCTACATACCTTTATCACTTCTGAATTTCATCCGAAAAGTTTTCAAAAAATCCTCAACAGATGACTTATAGAATATGACACGGAAAACAATCTCTACAACAAATACCAGTTCGGATTGTCAAGGCCAAAACAGAGAAAAGATATATCGATTTGGTCCTAAGAATTGTAGAATAAAACCTTTGACAAAGTTTGGGTCAAAGGCATGCAGTTCAAGAAGTTGAACCTCTAGATGAATTCTCTGAGACATAATCCTCTTTAACACTGGACTAGCCATTGCGCTATGTTTTGAATGTCGCCTGTGCATAACGGCCCCATGAATTCAAACGCCCGCCGGCCGCAGGGAACGTCAGTTTGAGTTCATCAGTGAGTGCAGCCACAAGTCAAGCACGTCTGCCTCCGTAAGACCTGGTAAGTTTACATTAATTTTCTATCCAAAACTGCATCCTTTTTGCTCTAATGTTAAAGAAGTTTTAAGAGGTCTGTGCCTTGTGTTTTTCTGGCAAAATTGTTTTAAAACATTTAAGGACGAAACTTTTGTTTTTGACTCCCCACCACAACAATGTGTGTGTGTAGGAGGGTTCGGTGGTAAACTAATATTGTTGCAAATAGTATTAGTAACTAGTAAATAGCCATAGTAGTAAGAATTAATAAGTAGCAGAATATTTTATATATTTTAGCACCCTTCAATAATAATAATAATAATTAATTTATTATTATTATTTTCAGTATTATTATCATTATTGTTGCTATGACTTATGATAATAACTACGATACATTTTTTTGTTATTTTACTACCCTTATGTTCATGCAGATATGGTCAAGTCAGAAAAGTTAAGTGTGGTCAATTGGCGATCTGGATACAGACCGACGAAAGCAAAAAAGGAGGTTATTGCAGCGGGTGGCCAAGCACCTTGTAAAGCACTCAGTGTTTGACTTCCCCAAGTCGCGCGATAGGTTAGTATGCCCCTCTCACAAGACTGTCTGTCTCACCAGGAATGTATGCCACATATACAGGTGACTCACGAATGAGAAAAGAACACGGTACTTCCTATTTTGGTGTAACAGCCCTAAGGAGGCCTTCCAGAAGGTCTTTGTTGCACTTGGGAAAGAAGATGGCCAACTGGTCACAGCTTCTTGAAAATATTGTACCCTAAAATGGCGGTCAGTCTGTTCAATGTCTTCACATCTAACTACAGCAAAGAAAGAAACAGTGAAGTGCATTCCAAACGCAAAATTGATTCAGATGCAGCTTGCAACAAGAGCACTGATAAGAAACTAAAATTGAATGGCTTCAATAGATAGATACATTTTGTGGAACGTTAACATTGTTTTATGAAAAATTCAGTACTAATCTTGTGTCCATTCGGGAAATTTAAAATTACAGAAGTGTCACGAAGATTCAATATGTGGGTACGTAAAGAGGACAGTGAATTTGTTTCTCCTGACCAGAACTTTGACAAAATGATGGGTTATTGGTAGAAGTCAATGATTTGTATTGTTCATTATAGTGATATTTAGTGTTCATTCATTATCTGAGAATATATGGAAAACAATGAGAATTGAAAACCTAATAATATATTGGGGGTTTTCCCCCCTTCAGCAGCGATGTAGCAGAGATTGATAAATTAGATACAGTTAAGATTTTATCTTATTTCACCAATTACTACCAATAAATTTCGTCTATACATTGTCATGGCTCAATATCTATATATGAAAACTGCAAAACCTACAAAAAGGTTATTACCCTTGGTTTTCGAGTAACATCAAATAATGTTGAAAATGGTCTTGGGGCCTGTATGAAATTGGCCAATATGCTGAGCTCAGTCCAGGTTTTAAGAACTCTATGTGTCTGAGACTATTTATCAGATAGAATAGCATACATAGTATTCAATGATTACAAAGGCCTGGAGTTCAAATTGGAAGCTGGCCTCTCATAGGGAAGCTGTCTCTGCCCCGCGCTATATTCGCTTTAAACAGCGGACTTTTCACCTAGAATGCCTGAATGCCTAAATACCTAGTTCGCTGACGAAATCATTCAATTTATCATCAGCAATACAGGAATGTGAGAAATCAGACACATACACTAGCTATAGACATTGAAATTATCAACCAATTATAAAAGGACAAGAGAAAATTCACTATAGTTCTTATCTCGAGATAAATGGTAGCAGATATCGAAGTACAAGGACATCTCTACGAATATTATCCGGAAGGCAAAGTACTAGTGCTAAGGATAACCTCAAGAGACTACATATGACACGTAGCCGAAAGAATTGGGAAAACAAGCCCTGTGCTGATCATCCTATTTTTACTTAGAGGCTTGAACACCAAGAACAAGAGAAAAGTTATCTAACTCTAGCTCATCTAGCTTCCCATCCCTCTAAAGATGCTATCAAAAACAAGAAAAAGGGAACTCAAGACAGTTTAGAACAAAGCCCTCTATCTAATCACCAACAACAGATAGGAAAACAGAAAAAAAACAATAGAAAAAAACAGAGAACCTTAAATAGAGAGGCAACGATCAAACCTCTCAATACTATCATCAGAAACACCTTCAACAGAGAAACAATTCTTTCAATTCCAGATTCCTAGTGGAAGAATTCATCACCATTTTACACATAACTAATACTAAAACAGAGTATAAACTCGATTGTGGAATAACTTTTCTGTACTGGTAATATTAAAAATTCATTGTACCACAAAGATACTATAGTGAAGTGTAACAAAAAATGTTCAACTATAGTGAAGTGAGAAAATATTGCTTAACTATAGTGAAGTGAAAAAAAATTGCTTACCTATAGTGAAGTGAAACAATAAAGCGCTCAATTGAAGTGAACTGAAACAAAAAGTGCATAATTGGGAGACTTAAAAACATTCAACACATATACAACTGAGTAGTAACAAAACTACACATTCACATAACAGCATGGGTGCTACAAAAAAAAACACAAAACTGAAAGAAAGAATAAGTGTCACCCGACACTTTGCAGAAGTTGCGATTACATACCAGTAAAGCAAAAAGTAAACGAAATAGTAAAGGGTGAATAGAGGCCTTGGTTCTGATTCCACGTTAATGAGTAGCTCCAAATAAATGGAACTGTTCTATTCCCTTATTTCACCCTTAGCTAAAAGAAGAGGGTCACCTGCAATTAACTTTTTCTCTCCTACTATACTTTGATTTTCACCCTTTTTAATCTCATTCTAATCCATTCAGATACCATCACTCATTAGAAGAAAAGGTTTAGAACAGACTAGCAAAAGTACAGAGGATTACCGCAGGATTACATACCAACACAGCTTGAGGATGCAAACTTCGAGGAAATACATAGATGAAGCACTACAACAACCAGACGAAGCCGTGGTTAATGCAAACAGAGAGGCAATTCCGAAAACCTCATACTAAATCATTTAACAATAAAGATTTGGTCATCACATATAAAAGAATAACGCCGTGAATTTAAAGAAGTATACCAAATAAATAGAATAAGATAATGTACAAGGGGAGTTATGACAGGAATGCATGCGATAAACAAGGACTTGTACAACTTATTTGTGAACACCAATAACAAAAATGGGATGAAGCGATAGAAAAAATAAACGAGGATAAAGCTTTAGTCTAAGGATTCTGGAAAAAATGGTAAAAAAGAATGAAGGATTTACAAACGCTCCAGAAATATGGAAATGGAAAGCACTGTAGGCGACCAATATACAACCAAATACATAATGTCCAACACGCTGCTTGTGCACGCAAATATCTAGCAGCCCTCAACTATGAATGAATGATGTATATAGAAAGAATAGAGAGGGATTACTGTGTAACACAAGTGATCAGGTAGTCGTAGAGGTAAAGGGTACGAAATAACTTGAAAGAGGATAGGAAGAATTGATAGGTCGGTGGCTAAACATCGATGCGTGGTGTAGGTTTGGTGAGTCTCAGGGTGTTCGTGACTGGACGACGGTTAGGGGGTGGTTAGAAAGGAGAGCGTGTCTGCTTAGTCGGAAACGCGTTATTCATGATGCTCTTAACTTATGCGTAGAACGGTAAGGGTTGCGGGTGGCCATGGACTGCGGAGTATCGCAGGGCCATCGCAAAATACACTCTTGCGTGTAGTGCGGTGTATATGGGGTCTCTGGCGAGTTTCCCGAGTTGTTTTGTGAGTCTAGTATGAGTGTATGTGTTGAGGGGTAGTAATTTGTTGTTGTCGTGTAGTGTGAACATTCTCGCGTACAAGAGAGAGAGCGGCAAGCGCGCTTTAGAGCAGAGTTCTGAATAAGCTGAGCCTTCTGCTGCCACGTGGCACTCGCAGCTACGAGTGACAGTGGGGCGTACGTGAGAAGAGGTCGCACGAGTGTTTTATCTAGGTCTAACTGTAGTTTCTTGCCCGCAAGGTAGAACCTGCGCAACATTTTGTTTGTGCTTCCGGCTCTTGCTTGTATTATGTGCTGGTGTATATTGAACCTATGAGACTTGTCAAAAGTTACCCCTAGGATTTTAGGATTTTTGTCTGTTGTGTGTAGTCAAGCCTTGTTGGGTTTAGGTGGTTCAAGTCTGGTGTGTGTGAGAAAATTTATAGGTTATGCATGAAGGGATCTCTTGCGCCGATTAGTGTCATCTGTGTCTTCAGAGGATTCGTGGCAATCAGCCATTTATCCTCGTATTCTGTATTTACGTCTAGTATTATTTGTGCGTGGTGCACGATCTCGTCTGGTCCGCGGCCGCTGACGAGAATGGTCTCGTCATCGGCGTAAGACATTGTGTATGTGCGACAGCAGTTTTCGGGTGGGTGTGGGGTGTCGTTTGTGTACATTATGTAAGTGTGGGTGCCAGTACGTTTCCTTGGGAAACGCTTGAAAGGTTGTGAGAGGGTATTGTTGTATTTTATGTGACATCTGCGTTCAGTGAGGTAGTGCGAGAGGAGCCTTCTGGTATAGAGAGATAAACCCGTATTGTTGGCGAGTTTCCAACGGAGTCCCTCGTGCCACACCTTAGAAAAGGCCTTCTCCACGTCCTTGCTGATGGAAAATGTCTTTTGGTGTACCTGGCGTTTTTTCTGTATTCTGTCATGAACGATGGTTGCAGCCGCCTGAGTCGACCGGCCCCTCCTGAACCCATATTGGTAGGGGACGAACCAGTCCTTCTCTTCCAGGTAGTCCTGTAGGCGGCGGTTGATCATAAGTTCGAGTATTGTGCCTAGGTGCTCTAATAGAGCAATAGGCCTGTAATTGTTTGGGTGTTTGGGATCTTTGTTCATTTTTTGTAACAGTATTTTGCGAGAGACTTTGAATATTTTGGGGAAGTGGCCTGAGGCTAGTGAGGCGTTAAATAGGTGTTTAAGTGTAAGGTATATGTTTGTGGGGAAGTTGTGAATTAATGCGGCTGGTAGTCCGGAGGAGCCGGTTGCGCGTTTTGGTGTTGTTTTAATGTAATGTTTTGCTTCCTCAACGGTGATGGGAGTGGTCAGTGAAGATGTGTTTTGGAGCAGCTCCATTCGTATCAGGGGGGCGGGCCTTAGCTCGTGAGCGTGGGCCCGACACCACTCCTGGACTTCCTGGAAGTGCTCTTGCGCGTGTGGTTTGGGTGAACCGTGTGTGTGTACTGTGTCCCAGTGGAAACTAAATGCGTTGAGGATGACGTTGGGGTCTGTGAGTGTTTGGTTATTTACTTGGAGGGTGATGGGTTTGGGTGGATCGGTGCCTAGCATCCTTTTTGTGCGCCACCAGAAGAAGGAGGGGTCAGTGCAACGAGTGACGTCCGCGATGCGGACTTCCTCTCATCAGTGTCGGTTCCTATCTAGTTGCACGTACTGTAGGATTCGGGCACGTAGGTGAGTTATGTTGTGTTGTCGTGGGCCTCTGGTGTAGTGATTGTTGTACTGTGTGATGAGTCTCTGATTGTGTATGGAATATGTGAAGTGTTTTATACATAAGTAGGTTTTGTGTGGTGTGTGTAGGTCACGTGCTGCGGTTATGGTGTTTAAGATTGAGCACCATTGGTCGTCTAACAAATCTGGATTGGTGTGGTCCAAGTCGAGGTTTTGTGGCGTGTTTTCTGTTATGTGTCTCTTGAAATCTTCCCAGTTCGTGTTTTTGAAGTCGAAGAGAGGTGGTGTGGGTATGAGTATGGGAGATGTGAATATGATTAGGCATATCGGTATGTGATCAGAGAGTACGCGAGGACCCGGTGAGATGTAAGTGTAGAAGCGTGTAGCGTGGTCGTTGCGGAAGACCACATCCGGAGAAGTGGCTTCTCCGCGAGGACCGAAGAATGTGGGGAAGGCGAGGCCGATGTGCTCGCAGCGATAACGCGCAGGGCACCGGGCAGGTACCTTCCTGCATCATTCGTGGTGTTAGAAAGGAGTGTTGGGTGGAAAGCGTTGAGGTCTCCCGCAAAGAAGATAGGTAGGTTGTGTTTGATAGAGCCCGGAGTGGGACTTCTATGTTTAATTGTAGGCGTGTTGGTCTGTAGTGGGTGGCCACTAGGATGGGGCTTGAGCTTGTCTGTATCTTGCAGGCTAGAAAAGAGCCATCGCGTGTTTGAATGAGGGAGTGGTGTATAGAGCGCTTTAATAGGATCCCTGATCCTATGTGCAGCGCTTATGGAGTTAGATATGTGTGGTAGCCTGCAATTCGGAGTCTGTTGTTGGGAGGGTGTAGATTATTCGAGTTCAAGAGTATTATGTCAGGTCTTTGTGTGTTTAGGACCTAGTTGGCAACAGTATGGCGAATACCGTGCCAATTGCGTGCGTTTAGTTTTATTATGTTAAGGCGACCTATTGAGGTGGGTGGAGTGCGCGTGGGGCTGATTTAGCCGGGACCGTTCCCCTCTCCTTGGTTATTGCCCAGAAGGCGTGGGGAGCGAGTACCGTCCGGCGTGTCGGCTTTGGTTTCATGGGAGTGGAGAGGTTGTCAGAGGTGTTATTGGTTGGGCAGGCTGTGGTAGAGTGGAGAGTGTGCTCTGTTTAAGGAAGGTTAAAGATAGTGGGAGAGTGGTTGGTGGTCGTGGAAGGAGGGTTGGAGAGAGTAGAATCTAGGAGGCAGGGGGAGTTAGGAGCAGTGGAAGAGGGAGTAGAGCTAGTAGGGGAAGGGCAGATTATGAGAGGGCAGGTGTTAGAAGAGAGAGAAGGTTGGGATGGCGAAGAAGGAGGGGTGGCAGGAGAAGAGGAAGGAGAGAAAGGAACAGCAGGGAGGGGGTTGGTCGGCTTTGGGCGTGTTTCTGTGTCGCGGGGAGTTTCGTAGTGGAGTTTTTTTGTTTAATGCGAAATGTTGTTGAGAGTGTGGTGGACTTGGGGCAGGTGGAGGATGTTGCGGTCGTTGTATCAGTGAGAGTGTGGTTGGAGGCTGTGAGAGGGGGGGTGGGGATGGTAGGATGGGGGGTAGTGGCAATAAGGGGGGGAGTTAAGGTTGGCAAAGGAGGAGTGCTGGTGGTAAAAGGGAGTTTGGATATAGAGGAGGAAGGAATGATAGCTGTAGAGGGAGGAGAGGTGGGAGCAGTGGGCAAAGGGGCAGGTGCATCGGGGAAGAGGTCATTCATTATCTTAGAGGCCAAGGTCTTGACTTTATTTGCGGGGCATCTCGCCAGCAATCTCGATACGAACAGCTCATTCTCCGTCAGTATGAGAGAAGGAGTAGCCACTTTTCTACCTTATTATTCAAGCTGCATCCCATTACCTGCAACCATTTACGATCAAGTTTCGACCTCACGTAATATAGCCATTTCCTATTTTGCCAGACGACTCTGGTGTTACGTCATTCGAAGGATTCAGTCCGTTTGGTTTCTTGCGGTATAAGCTCTGGTAAAATTACCCACTGGTAAAGTAGTAAATGTCAATCACAGGAGAGGCGAAAACCGTGATTCTTCACTGGAACCCAAGATATATGTGCGTACTTATCCTGATTAGAGAGACCTTCTGTTGCTAAGTATAGGGTTATCCCCTCAAAAGCGATCGTCCACACTTCGCATTATTTAACTTCCACATTTTTTCATATCTCAGCAGAATAAAGCAACCCTCACTGCCATCAGACCTCATTAGTGGTACGGTATAGTGAACCCGGAAGGAAGCCCTGTGAGGAGGCTGGAAAAAGGAAGTGCCTTAAAAACCCCAGCCGGAGACCTTCGAGTGGCGTCTAATAGAGTAGGCCTATTAAGGTAGGAGGGTTTCGAAGTGTGCTAATAGGAAAGTAATTAAGAAACTACTAGATACCCACAGAATATGGATTTGAAACTCAGAATATGAAAGGGACCTCCCCCTCCCCACCTCTATCACGAGGACCATGGAAACGGAAATTATCAGGCGAATTCCCTGAGATTAACGCCGAATGGAAAGGAGACGAGACGGCAAGAAGTTGCCGAAGGGATCTTCACCGACCTCCAAATCCCCCTCATCAAGTGCCTGGAAGTGCCAACGGGATTTATCTTCATATGTCCCGAGAACAACGACTTGGATCAACTTTTATCCTCGGCAGGAAGCATCACTCTACCGAAGTTCGACCTTGAAGCAAAACCTTCACCTCAGATCCCTGCCAACAGGAGTATGGTCTGTCGAAGAACACTAGTAGAACCATGGGTTGGAAGATACTCACCACAAGAAATAAAAGAACTAGAGCAAATGCAACCATGGTTGAAGGTACACGAAATGATTAAGTTAAAAAAACACACACGCACACACGTACTTATTCAAAATCGTGTGATAAAACAGTGAAGTTGCCTCCAAAATCATTAGGAGAGGACTCATTGCATTTTTCCTGAAAAACCCTCAAGCAAACATTAGGGGAGACGCCTTCATCAATATTCGAACTTGTTTCCATTACTACCCAGTGTAGGATCACATTACCACGGAATGCTCCTAAAAATGCCTCGTGATGTGCTCAGAAGGTCGCACCTGCAGAATGCAACGAAAAAATACACTAACTGCGGAGGACCCTACCGGACTATGGCCATGTCTCGCCCTAAAATGAAAGAAATAGTTAAAAAGAAAGAAAGAGAAAACCAGGAACGATCAATCGGACAAAAGAACATGCCGCATGCTTCAGCAACTAAAACAACCACACAACAAAAGAGAATGGAAACCCAAGTAAATATCAACGGAAAATTAAATGTAAAAATACTGACATGCAATGTATTCTTTATGCACACATCATGAACAGGACGACTCCAGGAAGTTATGTTACGTCAATCAACGAAATGCTGAAGGAAAATGGGCTCGAGCCAATAAAGTTCTCCAAGGACGTTGACTCTTCGGCAATCATCAACATAGCATAAGAACACCACAAAAGAACTGATGGAGCAAACTAAAGAAAATTATGACAAAGATGATGAACCAAATACAGATGAAATCGACTCAGAAACCAGCACCAAAGAATCCGCTCAGGAAACCAGAGTAATAAGGCAAAAAGGGCATAAAACTAAGAAATCTAAATAAAAAGGAGCATTACCCCCAAGAGAACCAACACCGGCCCCGTCTACCTCAACTTCCCAAAAGGGAAAGGTTAAATGTATGTGTAGTTGAGAACAAAAAGAAAGAAAGAAAAGATGTTAAATCCCACCGCTCGAGGCAACCAGGAACAAAAAACTAAGGAAACTTCATTTTGGATAAAGGGAAATTTAAAATTCTACAGATAAATATAAACGAATGGAAAGATAAAGAATACATTTATGGAGATATATTTTAGAAAATTTGACCCTGATATAGTACTAATATCAAGACACAGAATTGACTTGAAGTAAAAAGGATGAGGATATGGAACTACAACATCCTAGCAACTAAACCTTTAAGAGAGCGAGAGACGACTAAAAGACTCATACGTTGCAATAGATATACAACTAGAACTCACCAGTCTTATCATAGCAATGGGATATTGACCTCTAAGGAGAGACGGCCTCTCGATTGCTAACTTCACAAGCCTATTCAATATCAGAAAACGAGTCATTTTTATGGGAAACATAAACGCCCACTACCCAGAAAATGGATATACTAACACAGACGGTGCGGCTAGTCACCTGAATACGATTCTAAAGAAGGGAATTCTACAAAATTAGGGCTGGAATTCAAAACCTACATCAACAACAATGTACCATCAAAACCAAATATCTGCCTGTCGAAATTCAACGTCCCATTTAATTATCACTTACAACCTATGGACATTCCAATTGGCGACCACATAGCAACCCTGCTAACAGTTAAGCAGCTCCCTATACATAAACCATCAAAGGAATGGAAGGCCTATTATCAGGCAGATTGAACGAAATATAAAGAGATACTAAGAGATTATGAACGGAAGACACTCAACGAGGCGACACTAGAAGAAATTGACGAAAAACTCAAGGAAATTAGAGAAATATTGATAAGAGCAGATAATGAGGTAATCCCCAAAAGAATTTACATAACCATCCAAAACTTCAGATGGTGACCTGAAATGATAAATAAGAACGTAGAAATAAGAGTGAACAGTACTCAAGGAAGAAGCACTAACTTTCTCACCTTTATACCGTAATGATATCCTTCGTTCTCAAATCAAACTCGATTGCAATTTGGGGA
This sequence comes from Ceratothoa steindachneri, assembly GCA_963969495.1. Taxonomy (NCBI): domain Eukaryota; kingdom Metazoa; phylum Arthropoda; class Malacostraca; order Isopoda; family Cymothoidae; genus Ceratothoa; species Ceratothoa steindachneri. The sequence goes on along the minus strand of OZ018324.1, from coordinate 189,454,042 downwards.
TAATGGCACCAGTTGCTAACTCAGTGTAATTGGTTTTGTTCATTGCAGCTCTTATTATTTCACTGTTAATCCGAGATGATTCTCGATATTTCATTTGTTCTGTTTCTCGCAACGATCCAGTTTCATCCACTGAAATCTTATTCCTTCTGCTGACGAGTTTCTCTCAGACACTTTGATATAATTCTATCCATTATTTGCATTAAAGCCACCAACTAAAATGCACTTAAACATTTTTGGAAGCTCCCATTGTCACTTAAATCCTTTGTTATCCAATGTAGTTTTATCAATTATATAAAGCTTTTGAGGTCGCATCATTAGTTAAGTCCACTCTAATAGTATTATTAGTAGTTTTCATTTCTTAGTACTTACTATAAATGCCATCCCCCTCACACATTCTGCGCCTTCCTTGATCGCCGTCATCATTCTGGAAAGAAAAGTCAAATTTCTATACCAAAATTAACCTCGTTGATCACCCTGGTAAAAGGGTGTTTCAGTTTGCTTACCACTGGTATCTGGCAATGTGCTCAAAATATGCAATGTATGAACCTCACATCTGCAGTGCTCATTAGTAGAGAGGAGGCAAAAATCGAGGGAGGGTTCAATCCTTACTGATTGCGTGATACATTGAAGTAGAAAGGGAGATTGGGTGCATTGAATAGAATAGAGGTGGTGGTATGTGTGATGGGCACTCGATATTTCTCTTCACCTTTACAAAGTTGCGAGCAAAGCGAGCCATTAGAGGCGTTTCCCATCAGGTACCTGTTTTTCCTTAGAATTAAAAAGTTGCCAGTTTGAGTATTAATGGGATTTATTTAAATTACACTAATTCCTTGAATGTAGAAGTTTATCGTGCGCGAAACCACTTGACCGTCCAGAATCTTTCTGCTGGAAACTCCTTCATAAACATCAGAAGTTATTTAGTTTTTTTTAGTATTGATGAGAGTTATCCGATAATTATCATTAATTCTTCAAATGAACACGTCTACCGTCAGTGAAACTACTTGATAGTGGATAACTCAAAATTTGTTCAGGGAGAAATTAGATTGTCTGGCTTTTGTCATCTCGTTTTTCATCTCAAAACCATCCGATCTCTTGCTAGCTCTGACTCACAACTTTTTTTTTTATGATCGGATAAAGAAAAGAATTGAAAGTTTATTTAATTTTATAATTAGTAATCGCTTGATATATAATTACAAAATTAAAACTGGTCTAAGTGTGCGAGAAAAAAATGCAATGAACCCATATGTTGAACTGTTTAGAGATTGTAAACGATGTGGGCTTATATTAATTATTTGCTTAGAAAATTGTTTGTAAATCGTTTTAAAATCATTTTTATTTACATAAATATCTATACACTGGCTTCCATGCTTCACTTTTATAACAAAATTTATATTGTATGGCTTAGGATACCAGGTCGGAAAATTAGGAATATCATACTAATCATATTCATTTTAAACTTATTTATTGGTATAGCAATGCCCTCTGGTGCATTCCTATAAATAGTAATAATCCTGCGAAAAGGATATTCATATGTATATAATATGTGAAATTATCATCCAAAAATATAATCAATTAATTAATTTGTAACGCGAGAATATTCAATGTAACTTCACCCTAATACATTAAAAATACCTTTTCTTTAAAATTTCCCCTACACGAGTGTCGTAGAATTCTTTCTGATAAGAACCCTACTTACCTGACACCTCTTTTGTTTAGTGTCGTAGAATGCCCCTCCTTTTTGTTCTAGTCTCTAAGAGTGCTAAGAGTGTCTAATATATATTGATATTATAAGAATATCTTAAAGAATAGAGCCGTTACCAAACACGTCAGGATATAAAAGAAACGCCCACTAATTCACAAAATAAACTTATATTTTATCTTTAACCATTGAATACACAACCTTTATACTTTAACTACAGCAATACTCTAAATATTATTATAAACAAGAATTAATTAAATTAGTCTCCCCACAAAAATTAGTTAACGTTTTCTCTAGACAAAACAATAATATAAGAATTAGGCTTACGGACTCATGTGGAGTTTAAAGGGCCTCAGAAATATTTACTCTTGACGCGTGTAGATGGGCGGAATTCCACGGTCGTCTTGGCGAGGGTAGCAGCTGGGGGGTCCACACGTTCTTCCGGGGGGGAAGGGTTCTTCAAGGACGAGAACCAATACGGTGCTCTATGCAACACCCAGGCAGTCGTGGTCTCTCTGGCGAGAGTGATTCGAACTTGGTTCTTAATTCAAGTTAACTTGGAGTGCGGTGTGATCACCGAGTAACGAGCTCGAGGAGGAGCTTTTCTCCTTCGCTACTAATTTCCTTATGGACGAGGACTGAACTCGGGGAGGGTCTTCTTCACGGGCGAGGATAACGGAGGGGGGTTTCTCTGGCGAGAATAAGTTACTTAAAGTTTGGTGTGGCCACCGAATAACGGGCTCGAGGGGGAGCCTTTTCCTTCTTCTTCTTAATTCCTTAAGGACGAGGAATACCCCTGGTGTTTAAGGTGCACCAGGATATGAGGAATCTCTCTGGCGAGAGTAAGTCGAACTTACCAAAGTTCACTTATTGTTTGGTTTGATAACCAGGGACTTAGCTCAAGGATGAGCTTTTTCTTAGCCCCTTAAGGTAGGTAGCCCTGCCTCTCTTGCAGGGTGCTTCTTGGTCTGGCGACACAAGTAAACTACCTCTCCAGTCTCGGTAGCTCGGTTGTGGATCCGAGGACTTCGTCACCTAGAGACTGACGTATACTACCTCGATCTTTTTTTCTTAATTCCTCCAGGACGAGGAATACCCCTGGTGTTTAAGGTGCACCAGGATATGAGGAGTCTCTCTGGCGAGAGTAAGTTGAACTTACCAAAGTTAACTTATCGTTTGGTTTGATAACCAGGGACTTAGCTCAAGGATGAGCTTTTTCTTAGCCCCTTAAGGTAGGTAGCCCTGCCTCTCTTGCAGGGTACTTCTTGGTCTGGCGAGCCAAGTACACTACCTCTCCAGTCTCGGTAGCTCGGTTGTGGATCCGAGGACTTCGTCACCTAGAGACTGACGTATACTACCTCGATTTTCCTCAGAGTTCCTCTTTTATACCTCGCACCCCCACTGGGGGAGTGGTAAGGGGGAGAGGGGCTTAAGGACGGCCCCAGGAGAGTTCTTTTTCCTAACGGTCTTTCCCACGAAGTCAAACATCGGCTCCTCGTTAGCCATCGAGATTGGGAGAAACCCGTCTCCAATTTCTTGTTCGACTTGAAACTGGATCTCACTCTCCTGGAGGAGATCTTACCTTTTTGACCTTTAGGGTCTTACATGGCCCCGAGTTGTGCCACACTGTGGTTAAACACTGACCCGCCGATGCCTGGGGCGGATGTCCTTGCGGTAACCGCCTTGGAACTGCACCAAGAGTGGTCGAGGGGGGGGGGGGAAGTGACCATTCCCTTACACACCTCCCACCGAAGAACTTAATGGAGAGCGGGGGATGCTCCCGGGAACTCAAAACACCTTACTCAACCTAGTCGAGCTTATCAAAGTTGTATTTCTTTGAGCCCTCTTTTACATTAAGTTTCCTTACACATGAGCGCCCACGCGCGCGTTTACACAGGCAATGTGTCGAGCTAGACCTACTCGCAATACAATTTTACATAGAAAATTAAAAAACCTTAATTCATCGATTACCCATGAAAAAACAACAAAACAAGCTACTTCCTTACATTTCTAAGTTTTTGAGAACTTAAATCCTACCGATAAATATTAACACGAACAACAAATGAAAACAGGGTTTCACGCTCATTAGGTACTGAAATAACCCTCCCTGGTTTTTCGTCTCCACCTATAGAGCAGCTGTACATTATCGTCTCCTTTGAGGTAGCTGATCCTAAAATGGTGCTCTGTGACCATTATTCTACCGCGCCTGAGTCGGCCGTTCTGGTTATTGAGTCTACCCAAGTATGGTACTAAATGGTAGCGGTATTTCAACCTACGCGACTTACCCATATTATGGTACTTGACTACCTTTAAACTGAACATTATGGCTAGAGCGGCCTGTTGTAGCGGGGCATAATTGAAGGGAGCGTAGGTCCCATAGCTCTCCTTTAACCAGGTACACGGGAAGATCGTGTCTGGGTTCGATCTTTGGGGATCGAGAAAACTTTTCCCTGCGAGGTCGTTAATGGGCTTGGCGCTCGCTACGACTTGGCGATTTAGCGGTAACTCCGTGGACGTTCCGTTCGGGGAGGAGAATACTAGGGGTAGGGGATGCTCATCCGCGTCTACCCTTTGATTAGCCTTACCTGGGTGTATTGCAATAGCACCTCTTTCCTCCTTCCTTGTCAACTCATTTGACTCGCTTCTCTTCGCCGGTAGTTCCTCAGGTACACATGCTCGTACCTCTACTCTACCTTCTTCTTCTTCCCTGATAACCCCATTTGGCTGGGTTCTCCTAGTAGGGTTTCCTTTAGGTACTCCTGCTGGTACCTCATCCCTACTTCCTACTTCTTCCATCGTTACCCCATTTGGCTGGGTTTCCCTCGATGGTCCTTTCTTAGGTCCAGGCCGAGCTCCAACTTCCTCGACCTCTATCAGATTCTCGATAGGTGCTCTTTCGAGTGCGAGCAATCTTTCCTTTTCTTCTCTCTCTTCTATTTCCGCTTGAGCACGTTATTTTTCCCTCTTCATTCTCCTTTCATCTATTTCTTTTTTAATCTTTATTCTCCTCTCTTTCGACTCTTTTTCCATCTTCATTCTCCTTTCCTCGGCTTCTTGTTCTGCTTTCGCTATTTCGTTTTCCCGTCGAGTTCTTCTTTCTTCATCTTCCAGCTTTATCTTTAGTCTTCTTTCTTCATCTTCCATTTCTATCCTTATTCTGAATTCTCGTGCTTCTCTTTTCAACAGTTTTATTCTTTCGCTTGTTTTACCTCCTCTCAGCATTCTTCTTTCCTCTGTTTCTATTTTCCGCTGTATTCGGGATTCTTCACTTTTCCGGTTCATCCATATTTCCATTAATTCACGTTCTCTTTTATCCTCTCTTATTATATCCTCTGTTTCTCTCTCAAACTTTATTAATTCTTGTTCTTTTTCTATATCCCAAATTCTTTCTTCTTCTACACTATCTATTCTTAATTCTGCCATGACGTAGTCATGCATTTCTGTGCCTTCAAGTCCCAGACTTTGGGCTTGTTGGTAAAATCTTGTGACTGGATCCATTTCGTGTTGGTCCGTCGATTTTTCCTTTCTGTATTTTCAGATAATTATGCCACCACTCACCAGGTAGCGCTCAGCATAACTTACCCTTAATCCCACTACTATGCTGATTGAAATATCACTCCCGACAACAAATTTACCACTTCACCTGCCAATTACCTTTATATTGTTACCACCCCTAACTCTACCAATTTTCCTCTCGTCAATTATTCTCTTTCTCCTGATATTCCTTTACGTGTTGGCTCTTTCTTAATTAGACACTGCTGGGTTCTTTCTAATAACCTACAAAACCTGACACCACTTTAATTATGTCGTAGAATTCTTTCTGATAAGAACCCTACTTACCTGACACCACTTTTATTTAGTGTCGTAGAATGCCCCTCCTTTTTGTTCTAGTCTCTAAGAGTGCTAAGAGTGTCTAATATATATTGATATTATAAGAATATCTTAAGGAATAGAGCCGTTACCAAACACGTCAGGATATAAAAGAAACGCCCACTAATTCACAAAATAAACTTATATTTTATCTTTAACCATTGAATACACAACCTTTATACTTTAACTACAGCAATACTCTAAATATTATTATAAACAAGAATTAATTAAATTAGTTTCCCCACAAAAATCGGTTAACGTTTTCTCTAGACAAAACAATAATATAAGAATTAGGCTTACGGACTCATGTGGAGTTTAAAGGGCCTCAGAAATATTTACTCTTGACGCTTGTAGATGGGCGGAATTCCACGGTCGTCTTGGCGAGGGTAGCAGCTGGGGGGTCCACACGTTCTTCCGGGGGGGAAGGGTTCTTCAAGGACGAGAACCAATACGGTGCTCTATGCAACACCCAGGCAGTCGTGGTCTCTCTGGCGAGAGTGATTCGAACTTGGTTCTTAATTCAAGTTAACTTGGAGTGCGGTGTGATCACCGAGTAACGAGCTCGAGGAGGAGCTTTTCTCCTTCGTTACTAATTTCCTTATGGACGAGGACTGAACTCGGGGAGGGTCTTCTTCACGGGCGAGGATAACGGAGGGGGGTTTCTCTGGCGAGAATAAGTTACTTAAAGTTTGGTGTAGCCACCGAATAACGGGCTCGAGGGGGAGCCTTTTCCTTCTTCTTCTTAATTCCTCAAGGACGAGGAATACCCCTGGTGTTTAAGGTGCACCAGGATATGAGGAATCTCTCTGGCGAGAGTAAGTCGAACTTACCAAAGTTCACTTATTGTTTGGTTTGATAACCAGGGACTTAGCTCAAGGATGAGCTTTTTCTTAGCCCCTTAAGGTAGGTAGCCCTGCCTCTCTTGCAGGGTGCTTCTTGGTCTGGCGACACAAGTAAACTACCTTTCCTAACGGTCTTTCCCACGAAGTCAAACATCGGCTCCTCGTTAGCCATCGAGATTGGGAGAAACCCGTCTCCAATTTCTTGTTCGACTTGAAACTGGATCTCACTCTCCTGGGGGAGATCTTACCTTTTTGACCTTTAGGGTCTTACATGGCCCCGAGTTGTGCCACACTGTGGTTAAACACTGACCCGCCGATGCCTGGGGCGGATGTCCTTGCGGTAACCGCCTTGGAACTGCACCAAGAGTGGTCGAGGGGGGAGGGGGGGGAGGGACCATTCCCTTACAACGAGCATGCACATACAAACACGCCTTTCGTCATCTGCTTGGAAGCTCTGTACTCAGTCCACTTGTGAAGAACGTCGCTTCGAATAAGGTTAGTTACTTTTTCTCTCCCAATAATTCTCGGCAATCAGTCCATACGAGAGTAGATCCTAACTCCTGTTCTTCTCTCATTGCAGACCCCAATTCACACTCGATCATAGCTCTATCCTGCTAATTATACTTATTATACCTACACCACATAATTAAATTTATACACTCACATGTACTCTCGTGTGTTCATGTATATACCTCGTGTATGCCCCTAGTTATATTCACCCATATTAATGGTCGTGTATTCAGAGTACTAACTTGTACTCGCATAATTATATTACTTGTATTATACTTCACACTCAACGGCTTACTTATCTTTCAGATTCTCTGTATACTCTAAAAATTTAATTCCTCAGTTATCATTTGTGTACTAAAATTAATTTACGAAAATTAAACTCAAATCAAAACTATCTTGTAAAATTATAATATATCCTATTTTTGTTCATATCGAATCAGTCCATTCCTTGGGTAGCTTGAGATCCAATCCACGTTAGGGTTGCCGTAGGATCAGTCAACTCAAATAACAAATTATGCACGTACTGACTATTGCATCGCTATCTAAGGCAATTAAATCATTCATGCACTAGTCAGAACCTCTACACTGAAGTTAAGTGAATGGATGTAGAGAAATAATATTACCGCTCCATACGGTACGATGATAATGGATTGCGTAAATGATGAATAATCACTTATAGAGCATGGCGAAATTTAAAACATAAATAGTTTACATATGCCATTTACCGGGTATTACAAAAGTGCTGTTACATTCGTTACGATGCTCTCAACAAAGGAATCAATGATAGTTTTGATGCTTTTAGACACGTTCTTATTGTTTTAACATATAAATATGTGTTTAAATTGTAAATATTAATCAATGTGGCCTCCATCGGAGGCGAGCGAACGCTTCAGGCGAGACCTGAATGCCGCGCACACGTTGGGGACGAAGTCTTTCCTCATATTGGCCAACACGCAGTTGACGGAGGACTTCAGCTCGTCGACGTTGCTGTAGCGAACCTTGCAGGCCTTGTCCTCGACATGCGCTCACAGGCGGTAATCGGGGGGGATTGAGGTAGGGCAACTGCGGCGGCCAAAGGTCCTTCGACCAGAAGTTCACATTCAACCCAAACCACTCTTGCACGGTCTTGGACGTGTGGGCCGAGACACCGTCCTGCTGAAAGACGTAGTCCGCCTTCTTCGTGATATTTATCACTCAGGGCAAAACTTTCGTGGCCAACAAGTCCCTGTAATCGGCCGCGGTAAGCCTGTAACCGGCCGTGAACAACACCGGTGGCATCGTTTGGCCATTCGAAGCCACGGCGCCGAGCATCATCGCGGCGAATATACAATGTATATCTCTCATGAATCCTAGAGAATGATGGAAATAAATTAATCAAACCGCAAGGAAAGAGACGATAAACTGAATAAATTTTTTTTGGGGGGAAATGATTTTTCCGAAATGCGAAAAAATCCTTGCAGAAGTGGGGATCGAACCAAGCAGCATTATTTCGAATGGGGCGAGAAGTACTTGAAGATGATGAACGTCAAGGCCGTGCAACGAGTGCCAATAACCCTCGTGTAAAATATTTTCAGGGTTTTTGCCACTCGTTGGACGTCCTTGACGTTCATCATCTTTAAGTACTTCTCGCCCCATACGAAAGAAAAAGTAAATAGTGACCATCGTCTTAAGGAAAAAAGGAATCTCAGCAAGAGTTGATGTTTTCAAAACAACTGTTTTTCGCATTTTACACGACCATCTTCATATGAATACGGTGAGCGCAAGATGGGTTCAAAACTTCTTCCTCCACCCGAAAGCGCGCAGAGTGGAATGTCAGAGAGATTATTTGAATATTTGTCGAGGTAAGGAAATTGATGTTATTCGTTCCATTGTAACTGGAAATAAAACCACGGTGACTATTACGATCCTCTCTCCAAAAGAGAATCGATGGAATGGCCTCATCCCGGCGACCCTCCCCCCTTCCCCCTCTCCCCACACAAGAAAGGATCGTGTGTCACCTTCAACAAAGAAACTGATGGCAACCATTTTGTGGGGACTGTGAAGGTATTTTGATAATAGATTTCAAAGAAAGAGACTCGGTTGTAAATGGAATATATTATACTGCCTTATCGCATAAGTTGAGGGAGAACATTAAAGAAAAACGACGTGTAAAATTGAGTATGGAAATTAGACCTCCATGAGAATGCTCTAGTTCAAACTGCTGCAATTGCAAATATAGCCATTATTGATTGCGGCTTTCAAGAACTCAATCCTAACTATATTTTAAGAACGGGACTTTTTGGAGAATTCGAATAATAATAGATTTTTTGTTCTCTTAGTTCGGCTCTGACTTAAAGGGGTTGGACAAAATAATGGAAACATTAATTAAATTACTGACTTTGAGTCCCCTCCTCCTTAGCAGTATAAATAGATTCAATTCGCCGACCAATCGATTCATACAGTTTTGGGCTGTATCTATACGAATTTAACTGTTCTCGAGTGAAATCTGCTCTAGCTCCTTCGTAAACGCTTTTTAGAGGGAATATCTCCCCTAGTTTTTGCTCCAATTTGCACCATAAAAATTTGATTATGGTAAGATCTGTGAATTATGGAGACCAATATGTGTTCAACATCATTATGAGGCATTTTAAAAAAGTTTTAAAACCTTTTTTGGTGTGAATGGGTGCATTAATTAATGTTTCCATTATTTTGTCCAACCCTTGTAGGTATATTTTAAGTTTTTATCCAAGTTCATTCTAAGAGGTTCTTTAAAGTTTGAATAAACAAAGGTGAAGTTCCGAAAAAAAAACAAGAGGGGATTTCCTTCTAATGACCTGTGGCGTTTGGGATAAGATGATAAATGGTTATTGCATTGATGGTTTCCCATGGTTCGGATCACTTACAAGTGACTTTGAATCACTAAATGGTTAATTAAGGCTTCTGTCACTAGATGGCACCAACGAGTGCCAAATCCGATGGCAGATTTCAAATCTCCAAGATGAATAACCACGTGTCCCATGATCATATGGGTCATTTCATGGCTCTAAATGGGTACAATTGAACTTTACTTCTTTTGAAAAAAAAAAGCGACGCTTGACCTGGTGCTTCGTGGCAGGTAATGAATATGAGTATCGAAAGCTTGGGGATTTTTTTAAACCAAAAGAATTAATGGTGAACATGAAGATCGGCAGCGCGCCCAAAAAAGTGTATTATTTTTGCGTGTATGTTTTGTTCACCCGCGCATGCATATTCATGCGCGTTTGGTTAGATAAAAACGTTAAAAAAAAACCGCTAGAATATTATTCTATAAACAATTTTGATTATATACTGGGGGGATGTGCTCCCCAGACCCCACCGCCAGTTGATTGGAACTCAGGATCATCGTAGGGGTTCTCCCTGCAGTGATAAATCCCCCACGAGCAGTCCCCTGAATTTATTCCAAAAAGGTGAAACATATTGGAACAGGGACGACATATTTTGCGCCCGATCGTTCGCGCCGCCGATCGTAATGTTTACCGAATTAATTACAAATGGTGAAATTCAGAAAATTTACTAAAATTCACGCATGGCTGCTATTTTTTCGTATATTCGAAAGTGTTATGAACGTTATTTCTAAAATAGATTTTCAATTTAATCTTTATCAGGGGGAAATAGCTACTGGACCTTAAAAATGAATAAAGCAAAATGAAATTATTAGACCAAATTTTAATGGAGAACAAAAAGAATCGTGAGGATTGTTTTTCCGTATTTAAAAAGACTTCCGATCAAAATATTGAAGGGGGAGGGGCTTTAGACCTAGAAAGTAATCATCCATTTTAAAAATAAATAAACCAAGAGTAAATTATTAGAAGATATGTACTTGATACTTGATATTGTTGAGAGATGATTCTCAGAGCCGTGGTGCTCCACCGCTGCATCCGACCTCGGCGTCCCTCAATATCAGGTCCACCTGGTCCCGTAGGGAATTGGATTTGGCTCTTCAGAGTGATGTGTACCCCAGGACTGGAGGTTCGTCCGAGATTCTCTTCGGGAAGTCATCGAGTTGGCACTTGAATTTCTTTACAGAACAGCCAGTGGCCTTCCTTATTTTTGATGGTAGGCAGTTGAAGATTTTAGGACCACTACAACTTGACTGGATGAGAGGAGTGTTCTTATTCTGGTTGGTGTGGTGTTGGAGGGATTCCTTTTTACACTTGCGGCCTGTTCTTGGGTTTTGGTATGCCTGTGCTTCCAGTTTGTTTGTGTTAGATGGATTTAGGACTAGACCTTCTAAAACTTTCCAGGTGTAGATGACAATATATCTTTCGCGTCGTCTTTGCTGGGAGTACATACGAGGGGCGGTCAATAAGTTTTGCGAATCGGTAGGGCAAAACAGAGGAAGGGCGATGGCTGTTTGTGGGGGTGTTAGGACAAGTTATGACAAGTCAAGACCTGCAGCTGCACGCTCCTGCCTCGTCTATTTAAGAAGCAGTAGCTGATCGCAGATCGTCACTCACAAATTTTTCAACAATAGAAAAGGTTGAGCACCGAGCAGGGATCAAACTTTTGATCAAGGAAGGCAAGAATGCAAAAAAGATCCATGAACGCATGGTTGCAGTGTACACCGACACCACCCCTTCCTATGCAACCATTGCTCACTGGAATAGGGAGTTCCGCCATGGTCGTGAGTCCCTTGAAGATGACCCCCGTCCAGGACGCCCGTCAGACGTGACCAACGAGTACAATGTGGCCCGTGTGGAGAGGATCATCTTCGAAAATCGACGGGTGAAGGTCGAAGAAATTCAGCGAGAACTTGGAATATCACATGGAAGTGTTATCAACATCAGTACCACAATTTGGCCATGACTAAGGTCTCTGCCCGTCGGGTCCCTAGAAACCTCACGCCCCATGATCGACTTCAACGTCGTCAAAGTCCACAAGGCCAGAGTTGCACAAGCTGCCCTGCGCGAGTGTGGATTCGAGGAGCTCAACCATCCCCCCTACAGTCCAGATATGGCCCCTAGCGACTACCTTTTATTCCGCCAGCTCAAGGCTGCACTGCGTGGACGCGGGTTTGGGGACGATGAAGATGTCCAGCTCGCCGTCCAGGAGTGGATTGAACAGCAGTCGGGAGATTTCTGGTTGTCGGGAAAGCGAAGCCTCAGGAACAAGTGGCGCAAGTGCATTGAAGTCGAGGGTAGTTCAATTGAAAAATAATAAAACACTTTTCCTCATATCTCGTTTCCTTATATCCGAATTGCAAAACTTATTGACCTCTTCTCCTAGTCAGCTTCTTTAGTCTGTCCCATTAGGGATAATCCCTGGATTTGTCAGGTGTATGATCGTTGGACCGACTCGAGTGCCTGGATATCTTTAGCCCTTTCACGGGACAAAAGTTGACTGAAATAGTCCAGCAGTACAGATTTGACAAGAGCCCTCCATAGGGTCATCATGCAGTCCTCTTCACGGGAGTAGAATGTTCTTAGTATCCATCCGTCAATTCTGCTAGCCTTCTTTACTGTTTCTGTGTATGAAGTTGGAATGTGCAATTATTGTTTAAGTGGATGCCTAGACATTTGACGCGGGAGCTGTTGTTAATTGTTTCTTTCTCTTCGGTAAGAAGGGGAGTGTTTGAAACTTATAAAAAATGTTTAGACCAATAGGCAGTTGCCAAAGCTGGATAGAACGTTGGCCACCGACCGAAGGTCTGCCTGCGAAGCGCACGCTCCTCCTGTAAGGAGGAGTGGCGAAGTATCTCCTTTTGTCTCCTAATGATTTAATCTTGCTCTAATTTTTCATATAAATGTTTATTTTGAACTTTGTTAAAAGCTTCAAATATAGGAAAAAAACTTAGCCTTAATTTTAATAATTTTCGAAAAATTTCTGAAATCTCTCCCATTTCCGATCCTTTTTCTTTTAAAACCTTCCATAACATTGAATAATAGCCATTAATTTAAAAAAGGTTTCATTATGTTAAAAAATTGTAATAAAATTCAAAAACAAGCAAAGTCGCCCTTCAACTAAGATTTTTTTTTTAAATTTCCTTTTCAAAAAATTACCTTCCCAAAAAATAGTATTAGGAATAATATTAGCACAAAGTTAATGTTATTATTAATAAAATTAATATTATTACAACTAATAATAATAATACCACAAAGGGACGGCAGAGCTGAGCACCAACACACCCACAGTACCATTTTGATGTTAATAAAACTAGAAAAAATACTAGTAATTTTATTATTGGTCTCTCTCTCTCTCTCTTTAAATCTTAGAAAATAACCCACCAATAGTACCACCAACAGCCGAAACCGAACCTGTAGTGAGTTATTCAATTACTCGTTGGGGAAAACAACCAACCAATAGTACTACCAAATACCTAATATATCAGGTATTGCAAAGGTCCCGTTACATTCGTTAAAACACTCTCAACAAAGAACACAATGATAGTATCCATGCTTTTAGACACGTTTTTATTGTTAACATATTAATATGTGTTTAAATTGTAATATTAATTAATTGGGCCTTCCTCAGTGGTCAGACCTGAAGGCCTCGCACACGTTGGAGACGAAGTCCTTCCTCATGCTAGCCCACACGCGGGTGACGGAGGACTTCAGCTCGTCGGCTCTGCCCTTGCAGAACCTGCATGCCTTGTCCTCGACATGCACTCACAGGGTGTATTCGAGGGAATTGAGGTAAGGCGACTGCGGCGGCCAAAGGTCCTTCGATCAGAAGTTCATGTTTAACCCAAACCAATCTGGTACGGTTTTGGTCGTGTGTGCTGGGGCACCGTTCTGCTGAAAGAAGTAGCCCGCCTTCTTCGTGATCTTTCTGACCCAGGCCATGACTTTCATGGTCATGTTGTCCCTGTAATTGACCGCAGTAAGCCTGTGCCTGGCAATGAACCACGCCGGAGGCATCTTCTCGTCATTCGAAGCCACGACGCGGAGCATCACCAAGGAGGCTGGGTGCTTAGTCATGGACACGGAACGGACCTCGGAGATGTCCTCGTTGAAACCTACCACGCAGTCGTTCTGCTTCTTGATGACTGGATCGACGATGAAGGTTTTTTCATAAGAAAAAATGAGAATTCGATTGCCATTACTCTTCAGGTCGAGAAGGCGACAATAGCGCTCCCGACGTTCTTCTCGCATACGGTCAGTAAACAGATGCTTTTTCCTCACCTCAAGCTTCTTTCTTGGGGTCCTTGGATACCCTGGTCACCAAGATGTTCTTCTTCGCAAGCGCTGTCATTTTGAGCTTCGGAGAACTTTCGAAGGGACTTTCTCACAGCCAAACGGTTTACAACTTGAGGTCTGTCTGAACGAGGTGGATGTTTGAGGTTTTCCCCGTTCTTGGGCCTCTCCGCGACTTTGTCGAGGGTTATCTGGCTGACGTTGAGGTGCTTGGCGATGTCGTACTTGTTGAGGCCCGCACGCAGGAGAGCAGTGATCGCGATTCTTTTCACTCCCATCTCGACGACCTCCACACAATAGAAAAGACGTTTTCAAGCCACGTGCTAGAAAAGTATAACTTTAAGTTTGCCTGGCGGAACTTTTTATATCACACACGTAATCCTCTCGAAAGATAAAAAAACCGAGTGCAATAGAACTTTTGCAAAACCCCGTACCTTGTAGTTGAGTTATTCAATTACTCGTTCTGGAAACCAATTCACCAGAAGTACCATAAGCATCTAAACCCAAATTTACATAACCAACTAAAAGTACCACCAACGTCCTAAACTTGCCTCCTGGTTACGGTGTCTAGGAAGATCTTCGTCGGGGGTCCTCTCCTCCTGATCGTAAAACTCGAAATGTGTTTTTGCCGTTCGAGGAAGAGCTACCTTTCGAAGCCGAGCTGTCCTGATAAATGAAACTTTAGTCAATTAATCGGTTATTAAGGAAGCGAAGAAGACTTGATTTTTGTGCCCTTTCGACGAGGATTTCGAATAAATTTATCGCCCCAAAATTCGAAATGAGCGGAAAAAAGCATCGAACCAATTAGACCCTTCTTAATTGCTTCTCCGGACCGATAATTAATATGAGACCAAAAAAATGATTTAGAAGATGAATATTAATATGAGGAAGTGAAAATGGGCAATCAAATTAGTAAATTTTTATAAAAGAAAATAAATACCACCTCTGTTCTGTCTTTTTAAAACTCGACTTTCATATAAATAATCAAAAACTATTTATTATCTCGCGTAAAAATAGGGCTTGAAGAGGGTAGGGAATTGGAGGGAGTGGGGCGCGTGTTGAAAAAGAGCCAAATGAGAACACAACTTAATTATTGTTTTATCATAACAACCGCATTTCCTAAATTGGGATGGCGTTCATCAATGCCACTAACAGTTTGACTGGACGGGGCAGCCGTGACCTCCCCGCCCATTACCGCCATTGCATTCGCAGGAACAAAACGGGTTGGTGGCTTCACAGGCCAGGAGCCCCTATCCGGGTTTAGTCGGCCTTAAGAACATGAACTGGAAGAGTGCGCAGGGCCTGCTACAGCGACAGGCAGCGCAAGCGAGCCCCCTCCCCCCAAACTAGAACATTCACCCACAAGATGGCACTGTGTTCCGCGAATGTATCCGATTCGGAGATGACAAAAAATGACTCGATACCTTCGAAGCATTCAGAGTTAGGTCCTCCTTTTAGGGGTCGGGGCCGTGATGACACGCAACTTTAAGTTCCCGCTCTCCGTCTCCCGTCTTCTTTGCAACGACCGGTCCAAGAGGATCGGCTGAGAGGTGGAGAATTATCGGGTGGGCAAGGTAAGTTGCGCCGTCCGACCCTCGCATCGTGTAAGATATCCTCCGCCCGGATAATATGTAGGTACATAAAGATCAGAATGACAATAACTGACAAGCCCTAAGGCATCAGGGACTGGTCCTAGTTAGGGCGTGGAAAGGGGTCCACGTGGTATTGTGTTTGTTTGACAATAAACACTTATCGTGGAACCCTTCCTAAAAAAAACCCCTTGGGGAACGGAGTGCGCTTTTTCTGCCTCCAGGAAATAAGTAATAGATTTATTTAATATATGCAATGATCTGAATTTGCAATTGCAAGGCTGGGATGCAAATCTTATTAAAGAAAAAAAATGTTTGCACATTTATGTGCAAACGCTGCTGTCAGGTGATTCTTAATAAACGACCAAGTCACGGCAACATTGTGTTGGAATATCTCTGCTCACTCCTCCTCGCATAGCTTTCGATTGGCCCAAGTTTGCACGTTTCCTTTTGTTTAGAGACTCGTTGCTGCAAGATTCGCCACGAAATTCCGATCTGATTCAAGTCAGAAGATTGACTCGACCACGGTAGAACATTAACACTGTTCTTGCAGGAACCACCCATATGTTGCTTTCTCCGTATCCTTCGGGTTATTGTCTCCTGGAATAGCAAATCATCCTGTATCCCCAACTATTCTACAGTTGACGTTATTTAACTAATATTTGCCGGTACTTCGTTCCATTCTTTGTTCTATTAATTTTATGAATAGAACCGGTCCCATTAAAGGCAAGACAACGACACAGCATAATCATGCTTTTCAAATCAGTTGAGAGCTCTTTACTTTTAACTATGAAGGCTCAATGTCGCAGTTATCAGATTACTAAATGAGGTTATGCTAAAAAACATATCCAAGTAAACTATTGCTGGAGACTTTTGGATCATTTTAGATCATTGGAGAACATTCTAGACCGGAAAATTCCGTAAATAAGCTGATTTTGTCGTTTCGTCAATACTATCTAATAAACTCTTTTAGTAGCACAATTTTCAGTTTCTTTCGTTAACACATCACAATATGTTAATTATGTGATACCACTGATTTCTTGGGGTATGTGATGATGCGTCTGGATTTGCTAACCCACGCGGGCGTGAGTATCACGTACCAGAAAAAGGTACACACAAGCAAAACTCACATAAATTGACGTAATTAGAATTTATAGTAACAAAAGAATTAGAACCTACGTATCCTCAAAGGTACACCAAAGCAAATCTTACAAATAAAGAGCAAAATAGAAGATATCAAAGAAAGAAGATCAGCCAGTCTCCTGGCAAATAAATACTCATTACACATTCACACTTCTCCACCACCCCTAAAACCCCCCCCAAAAAAACAACCTCTCATGCTATCTACCTATCAACCCCTGTACTTCTCCCACCTACCTATCTCATTGTTAAGATAATAATGCATAATTAGCACCCATTTTCTGTCATTTTTCACCGTTTGCCTAGAAGATAACCCTTCAAAGGGTTGAAAGGTTATGCATATTTAGATGAATAAAACTAAAGTTATCAGCAGAGAAAGTCAAGGAAGAACTCAAAATGGGAAGACCTAGCCATTACCCAGTTTGTGAAGAAGAACCGTTTCAAAACGGCTGTAGCAGTTTTTCAACAGATTAGTGAGAGTTTGGCCACCATTATCTCGAGTGGAAGGAAACAACTTCACACTTGCACTCCAGTTCGAATAAAGAAGGTTCGTCCTCCATTTGTCACTGAGCACTTTGCATAGACGCATGACGAATTAGAGCCAGGTTCACTTCAGTTCTAAGTTCAATTTGTTCGGATCTGATTTCGGGAGGCCTTTCGTCAACGAACAGAGTTAAAATTGTCTGTCAATTAGAGCAAAAAATTTGTGAAGTTTGGGGGAGGAAGACCAGGGTCTGTGGCGTAATTTCGTTAGCAGGCACTGGGTCACTTGTGCGCTTACAGGGAACAGTGAAAGTTCAAGTGTACCAGAAATAAATACCACAACATGCTTTGCTCCCTCTACGAGCCTAGAAATCAGACCTGCAATTTTCATGCAGGATAACGCCACCTGCCACACGACCAAGTAAGGAAGACCTTCCTGGACGAGGAGCAAGCACACCACTGTTATGAACCCGCTTGCCCAGAGTCCGGACCTGAATCCCATTGAAAATGTTTAGAAGACACTCGGGTTAAGATCTAAAGCAGGGCTTCTCAACTAGGGGTACATGTACACCTAGAGGTACATTTACCATCTTAGGGGGGTACATTGAAGCCTAAATGGTAACAATAAAAAATGAGTAAAAAAATATTGTTGCTTTGAAGAACAAAATTCTGGAAGCCCAGGATTGGTGTAGTCTTGAAGAAGGAAGGCATCTGAGTGATGTGTCTTGTCGATTGCGTTTTAGTAATTATAAACTTTTTTTGTTTCATTTTTCGTATCATCACTTTGACAAATAAATATCTGAACAATAAAATTGTGTTGATTTTGTACTGAATGTGTGATTCTATCATTTCTTAACGAGAAGTAAATACATAAATAGTAACGAAGAACAGTTACGACAAAATATTTTTTTTATCTATTGTAATTTGTACCCGAGATAATTATGGCCAAATTTAGAGCAATGAATATTTGCAACAAAATGTTATATATATTTCAGATATTATACAGTAGTTAATTTAGTTTTTATTGGAACCATTTTTTGAACCCTCAATACGAGTAAAAATTGTAAGAAACGAAAATATGCAGACTCATACTTGTAGTTAGGCTTTACATCCATACTAAGCATCGGTATTGAAGTTCTGTAGTGTGTTCTTTGTCACAAAACATTTGAGCAACGAATCTATGAAGCCAAGCCTCCTAAATAGACATTTTGAGAGAGATCACCAGACTTTCACAAATAAAGATCTTTCTTTTTTTCATGCATAAAGTACCAGAAGTTGGAGACCACGACTTGCTCAGAATGGTTTACATTTATTAGCGAACTAGCGAGATCGTGAAAGCATCTTAGGAAGTGTCTCATATGATTGCCAAGCAGAAAAAGGCGCATACTATTGGAGAAAATTTGATACTTCCAGCAGCAAAGGAAGTGGTAAGGCATATTATTACACTGGTCTGCGTCAAAAATGTTCCTGAGGGTTACATAGGTGATTCTTAATGAAATTTGTCTCTTAAATCCAAATCAAGCATTCATATTGTTCAATCAGGTCTAGTTTTTAAGATACAGACCAAGCTCCCTAGATGGCGTTAGAGAGCTCAGTCTCTAGCTGACCGCGAGCGAGTGGTTGTGTGTTGCTTGCTCACTCTCCAACTAAGTGTTGGTTTTTTAATCCATGACTTTTCTCATCTATGAACAGTGTTTAAAGTGTATTTCTAAAACTTTATTAATCTTTGTGAATTTTTTTGCAGGCAAATAGATTAGCAAAACTCCTTATATTTCATAAAAATGAATAGAAAGTGTAAAAACAGTCCTGATAGATTTTGTTTTGTTTGTGGAAAGGTAACTTTTAGTGACCAGCAATGCACTATAACGCCGTTAGTAAAGTTCCTTTACAATGCATATTTTGGAATAAAGCTAGGTGATCAAGACAAAAACTTTGCTACACATATGTGCTGCAAAGCCTGTGTCATAGCCTTAACGACGCTGGAGTGAGGGCAAAACGAACTGTTTGTCATTTGGTGTACCTATGGTGTGGAGAGAAGGCAAGGACCACATTACAGACTGCTATTTTTGCAGGACAAATCTTAAAGGTGAGATAATTACTTTAACAATATAGTCCTTGACAAATCTAGAAATGTTTATACAAATCTTTTGGTAGCCTATTAAAATTGTAATTGTGTATAAAAATAGTGTATTATGCTGGTAGAAAAATTGTGGTTAAATTGTATATAAAAATTGATTGTATTTAAAAATTGCAAATTTACCTGGTATGAAAAATGTGTATAAAAATGTGGAAACGAGGGTCGAGTGAATTAAAAGTATGTAAATTAAGTATGCGAAACTTTTTTCAGGTGTCAATAAGAAGAACAAACACACTGTAGTCTATCCTGATGTTCCTTCTGCCATTAAACCACAACCACATGGTCCAGGAGTTCCAGTTCCTTCTCCACCTAAAAATACTGAGCTACAAGACAATATAGAAGATATAGAAGTGGATGACACTGACACTTCAGTGACATATCGGCCTACGTCTACAATGACTTTGCCAAGACCACTCACTCAAGGTCAATTAAATGACTTGACTAGAGAACTTGGTCTTTCTAAAGAGAACGCACAACTTCTTGCATCCCGTCTTAGTGGGCGCAACCTCCCCTCTCAAGAAACTACATACTTTTGGTTCAGAAATAGAGACGAAGAGTTTCGAAAGTTCTTTGCAGTTGATTCTTGCAGCTCTTTGGTGTATTGCAATGATGTAAAAGGTTTAATTGAGGCACTTGGCGTTCCTTACCAACCAAGTGAATGGAGGCTCTTTATTGATTCTTCTAGCAGAAGTTTGAAGGCAGTACTCTTAAATATTGGCAATAAAATGGCATCTGTACCTATTGGCCATTCAGTTCAGTTAACAGAAAGCTACGAAAATATGAAAGTATTGATTAATACAATCAAGTACTCTCACCAGAACTGGTTGATATGTGGTGATCTCAAGGTAAGATATATTTTACTTTATTGAACTTGTTAAATATTTCAAGGAATTTTTGTTTCTAAATACCAATGACAGAAGGATATTATACACATATTAGTTTCTCCCTACCCCTAATAAACTTAGTGAAAATTGCCTATGCAAAAAATAGAAGTTCTTAGAAACCATGTACATCAATATGCATCAATATGTTTTCTTTCAGGTTGTGTGCCTTCTTCTTGGGATGCAAGGAGGCTACACAAAATATCCATGCTTCATGTGCTTATGGGATAGCCGGGCGGATAGTCTTCACTATAAGCAAAAAGACTGGCCACCTCTAGAGGCATTCCAAATTGGCTGCCACAATGTGGTAGCTCAACCTCTAGTCCCTCCCAAAAATGTTTTACTGCCTCCTCTTCATATAAAGCTTGGCCTGATGAAGAACTTTGTCGAAGCACGGAATAAATAAGGCCAAGCTTTTAAGTATCTACTGCAAAAATTCCCACAGCTCAGTGATGCCAAGCTCCATGCAGGCATATTTGATGGTCCCCAAATTAGAACTCTGTTAAAGGACAAGCATTTTTACACCAATATGGAAGCCAGTGAACAAGAAGCATGGCGAGCGTTTAGTAAAGTAATCGACGGTTTTCTGGGAAATAAAAGAAGCTCAGAATATATCTCACATGTAAATGAGCTTATGAAAAGCTTCGAAAGAATGGGGGCTCGCATGTCGATAAAAATGCATTTTATCCAGTCACATCTTGACTATTTTCCGGCAAACTTTGGAGATTATAGCGAGGAACAAGGAGAAAGATTTCACCAAGACATAAAGACGATGGAGACAAGATATCAAGGACGCTGGGACATCAACATGTTAGCTGACTATTGCTGGTGTCTTAAACGCGACGAACCAACATCGCTTCACAAGCGGAAGTCATCAAGGACTTCTTTTCTTGGAAAATAGTTTCTTTGCCCTCCTGGGTAAGCTCATAAGTAGTCTGTAAGTTTAAAATTAATTAAAAGAAAGTCGAATTGAGTCTGTATTTTTTTATTACAAGTAATTGAAATTTATTAAATAACTTTTATATAAATAAGGGATTTTTTCAAAAATGGCCCTTTTCTAAAAACAGTAGTGCGCTGTATCTCAAAAACCAGACCTGATTGAGCAAAATAAATGTCATATTTCAATTTAGGAGAACAATCTCGTTAGGAATCACTAAAGAAAACCGCAAGAACAGGCCTGTGTTATTAGGAAAGAAGTGGCCAAAAAATTAAATTCTGTGTCTTTATCAAATGATACAATTAAAAGACTAATTGTAGACATGTCAAAAGACATTTAGTGACAGATAATTAGTGGAATTACTCGTAAAAGCTCTAAAAGTTGATTTGCAATTCAACTAGATTAGTTAACAAAAGGGGGTGGCTGAAGGCCAAAAACCCAGGGTGGGGGAAGGGAAACTTCACCTCCCCCGTCCTAGGGAGTTTGGGGTGGTCACACCACCAAAGGGAAGAGGGGCGACTATGCGAGCACATCTGCCGTGCCGAGAAAGAGCACCTAATATACAAAATAATAATTTTACAGGAGAAGCGTTCAAAGTTTTCCTTTATTGTACTGCCCCCCAAAATAGTATATTTTCAAGATTCTATTAAACGTTTAATGTATTTACTCCATTATGGGCGTCATCTTTCATATTTGTACTTTCTTTTGTGCATTAATTTTATTTTTTTGGCTCATTTGTACAAAAACTGTTTTTTCCTTTGGTTTGTGGATTGCTATTCACCACAAATGCAGAGGAAAGAAACCGAATATAAGTATATTCGGTGTTTTTCTTCTTGAATCACCATTAATGTTAAACAATGAGACACCGATTGCACGTATATTCGGTGTTTTCACTTTGAATTAATGACAACTTTAAGCAATCAGACTTCATTATAATTATGGCAACCACATTACATTATACATTCATCACTGTTTTTGTTTATTTTCAGAATTTTTAACAAGTCATTGGGAAGGTATAGATAATCCTATAAATCTATGTGATTTTTATTGGTATTTCGACGATAAAAATACAAACCAAAGAGAATCTTCAAAAAGTGCAATGAATTTATCTTTCTATTTGCATGTTAATATTAGTTTGAAATATCCTTAATCTAATAAAGAAAATAGTGAACATAAAGTCATATTTAAAACAATCTGAGTAAAAATATAAAACTTCACAAAAACTGTAGTTAATCCCTTTTTAAGGAAAAATGACTAAATACACAAAAAGTAAATCCATTTAATACTTAACGGGAAAATTCATAAGACATGGATGTTTAATCTACTCTAGAATTTAAGAGATCGGAGATATTATCCCTAGTAGGGAGGTTATTCCAAAATGCTCGACGGGAAATAGCCATTCTCATAACAAGACCCGAGTGAATTTTATCCATTTTTTTCTTTTAGAATTCCTCTTGGCTTTGATGAATATTTCGTCGAATAATTGGGTGGAATAATTTCTTTCATAAATTTAACTTTAGTTCCAGAGTCCTGAAATGTTGTTTTTTTATAGATCAGTCCGTGAAGACCTTCCTCAAATCGGACTTCACATAAATCTTGTAAAGGAGGAATATTATTCTCAGAAGACGCTCTTCGGGTTGTTCTTAACCTTGACAAGTTTTCGTAGGTCTTAAAATCATAAAGTTGCATTTCTAGGACCGTTGTTCTCTTCGTTGAAAGTTCCAGTGAATTGCAGAGGTCTCTCATATCATACAGATTCTTCTTTTTCCGGATTACCTGTTCAATTTTTCCATGAACGCCATCTGCGGCAAAGAATGTGTGACCGGTGACAAGATATTTCAACGTGATTTCCGAGAGTCCAAGATCTTCATTGACAAGTAAAGCAAATGCTGAATATAATGTCCAGTTTTCATTCTGAGCAACGCAATTATCTGTCCAAAATATAAACTTTGTATCTCTATTTTCCTTAAATACTTTGATATAGGATGATGCAACATCAGGAGCATTCCTACCTCGAAGACTTTCATTCCAACCTACACAATAGTGATGTTGATTTATCTTTAAAGAAGCAAATGTTTCATTAAACACAACCATTCTCGAGCAGAATAAACTTTCTTTAACATCAGGCATCCTTGGCAGGAACAAAACCTTTTGCATATCGACGGCAAATATTACGAGTCCATCCATTTGTTCGTATATCTCACTATCCTTATGTATTCTTTTCTTGCTTCCTTTTGCATTTCATTGTGCAATTAACCCTTTTCAGCATTTTCTTCATTTATATTCAATTCATAAAATAAGCATGTTGAACATTTGTCAACAGAAGGTTCAGAAAAAGTTGTGTTCATTTACTTTAGTATACTCCGATAGGATTCATATGAACAACGGACTGATGCGTGTTTTTCTTGAAATAGTTTGTACATTGAAGCAACGGAGAGATCTGTTGGAAGGTATGTTACATGTAGAGCATGGTCTCTTCTTAAGTGAGTGTCGTAGAATGGACTTCCGACGATATACCATATATCACTATTCGTTGAGTGAACTTCTTTAATTATCTTTAGAGTGCGTTAATGTCTGGTGGGCCGATATTATGTATCTTCGATATGCTTAAGAAGTGGAACTGAGCTCAAGGATAATAATATTGCTATCATTAATAAAATAGAGTTTTATTAATAATAACTATCAACAAACACAAGACGGAAAATATTGACATAAACAGAGAATGGAAAGGGTCGTGGGGGCTCGGGCTAATCCGAGGATTAAAGGATTTAAAAGGGTAAAACAAATATAGAGTTAAAGAGATGGGATGGTTCGCTAAACCATTTAAAGAACAGGATAGAATTGACAAATGGGTTAAGTACTCAAAGGTGACGTTTGGCTTACGTAACTTTATACGAGTGGTGCAGTGGAAGGCGACGTGAAGGAATTTTCGGTCCGCTGGCGAGTTCCAGCCGAAGGGGAGGAATAAGATGATCCTGACGTGGCGTCTAATGAATGAGAACCGTTTCTCGACGAACGGCTTGAAGAACAATGGCTGTTCTACGTTGTTCTCTTCCGAACAAACCGGGGGGGGGGAACCGTCTCTTGTCTACGGGCATAAGAACAATGGCTGTTCTACGTTGTTCTCCTCTGAACAACAGGGAAGGGGGTGAGAACCGTCTCTTGTCTACGGGCTCAAGAACAATGGCTGTTCTAATGTTGTTCTCCTCTGAACAACAAGGGGGAAGGGTGAGAACCGTTTCTTGGCGAAGGACTCAAAATAACAATGGCTGTTCTACGTTGTTCTCCTCTGAACAACAGGGGAGGGGTGAGAATCGTTTCTTGGCGAAGGACTCAAAAGAACAATTTATGTTCTACGTTGTTCTCTTTCTGAACAATGAGGGGGAAGCCTTGAGGACTTGGCGTCACAAAAGGCTCGAACCTTTGGCACTCAAGGGATATTGTCCTCCTTCTGGACAAGTGATGGTGAATCTCGAGGTCGAGGTCCCTTGGCGCACAAAGGGAGAGAGGGTCGTGGTGATGTTTCGCGACGAAAATCTGGATCTCCAATCTCATCTTAGTGGTAAAGTTTCCATCTAAATAGTCGAGACACTCCCTTGGCGTGGGGGACAATGGAGTGGGAACTTCGAGAGAATGCACAGCCGAGGCTTGGAACAATGCCTTATCTGCCCATAAGCCTCACTCAATCTGGCGAGGTCGGCGTATGGGGGCGAACGGGGGGACGATAGCCTCCTTGTTTAAACATTGACATCCGGTGGCTGTGATAAGGCGCCAAGCTTCGACGCGAAGATGCACGTGGGAGCATCGTGGTTTTAAAATAATATGTGATAGGAGTTGAAACTAACGCTGCTCAACCCGTTCTATCACAGTGAGAAATAACTGGATTGAAAGATTCGATGTGATTCATTATTACTTCTCTATTAACTCGATTGGTAGGTTCACGTTTTCCTCTGATATCTGGCACTGCAATATTTCCTGACATATTAGTTGTGGATGAAGAAGCTGCATCAATGGAATGAAATAATGATTTTATAACCTGAACTTGACTGTACCCTAAAGTGCTGAGAAAGAAATTATGACAGACTTTCATTGCTTGTCCTTGGGCATCGCTCAGTGTATACACATACGATGACTTCTTCCTTGATAAATCTTCTTGAATATGCCTTCTTTCTACTTCTTTCCTTGATACTTTGCTTGACAACCATGCTGCCTCATATCGTAGCAGTTTTTTTCCCAAATTCTGAGTGAATGTGGTTTCGCATTTCATCTGAAAACTTGGCATGGCATTTGTAAGGGCATTTATCTATATCACATCCATTGAACATTGGGTGTTTTTCTTTATCATGAATGATCTTTTCTTGTTGTGTCATTGATTTCCTCCTTTTTTAACCTCAGAAGCAACAGAGGTGTGATGGGAAGCCATTTTATTGTCATACACTGCTTCATGAGTATCGGAAATTCCAGAAGATTGAACTTCGATAGCAGCTGCTATATTATTCTCTTGAATGCATGGAATGTCTTGCCCTTCTGTCCTCAAAGCACCTCTGAAAGGACAAAAATAAACAAATATTTATAAATTGCATTTAAGTAGCACATACAATAATTTCGGGAATTACTGCATTATCATAATGATAATCATCACCATCCTCATCTTCCCTTACCTCCCTCCCCACCACCTTAATTTATGCTTGTTACCTTGTATACACATCATAACGGTGCAAGTATTTTTGTGTTAACTAATGGGCACACATATAACTTAGAGGCATACAAATATTTAAGGCTTGCTCCTGAGTATAAATATATATAAACAAATATATATTAAAGATAAACGATATTGAAAGTTAAATCTCGGTGACTCAGCAAGAGATGCAGGCGGCCGCGCAGTGCCGTGAACATGGCAAACGCACACAATGCACAAAAGAGAACATAATCTGGATCCAAATAAAAAAAAAATCCTAAATTACCGGTTTATAGACCGACAATTCACCCAGAGTGGGTCTAGCAGTCGAGGCTACCAAAGAAACAAAGAAAAAGA
Organism: Ceratothoa steindachneri; assembly: GCA_963969495.1. Classification (NCBI taxonomy): domain Eukaryota; kingdom Metazoa; phylum Arthropoda; class Malacostraca; order Isopoda; family Cymothoidae; genus Ceratothoa; species Ceratothoa steindachneri. Next base: position 189,427,768 of record OZ018324.1, on the reverse strand, counting down.
GGCTGGACAAACAGATGAAGCAAAACAAGCGAAAAAGAAGATCAGCAAAATAAAAATATGCTGGGGTCAGGAGGGCACTTAAACCTCCAGGAACAGACACACGAGGATGTGTAAGCCTGAACCCCCTTGGGGGCTCATATTTAGTTTGATATGATTTAATTTGATTAAAGATTAAATTTGATACGAGAGACGACACAAACTAATCATCTCTCATTAGCCAAGCTATTCAGCTTCATCTTGAAATCAATAATGAAAAGATTTAATGAATTCTTATTTCTTTTACATTTCAGTAATTATGACTATTATTTATAATACAGGCAATATTATTAAAAAAAATAGAGTTATTATAAATATAAAGAAAAAAATTAATTATAAATCTAAAATAAAATAAAGAGACAAACGCATTTTGTGATAGAAAACAAAACTAAATTCAAATTAAAGCTTGATATGTTTTATACTTACTGTTCTTTTAAAAATTGGAAGGCGTTTGATGGTGTATTGTAATTGCAAGCCATGGCTACTAGCCCTTCTGCTTTAACGAAGAGATTATCTCCGACTGAATTAAAAAGATAAAACTTGACATAGGCAGAAAAGAAACACTCTTGTACATTTCAGTACAGACGCGTAGCTGACAATTTGTTCAGGGAAATCCAGGTTGCTGCATTAGAGGAGCGGCAATAAATCGATAGAAAGTTTGCATATTCGGTGTTTTACGTCTGGATATCGTGCTACATATAAATGAAACATACCGAATATTCAGTATAATCGGTGATTAACCTCTGCATTTTACATATTCGGTGTTTCTTCTATGTTAACCATGGTAGTGTCGTGTATATTCGTTGTGTGGCCAATTTCTAACTCAAAACGAGTGAAAGATGGGCGTAAACCAATGACATAAATGGAATCTACGGGTCGAATTACATAAGAGTCAATATATAACTCAAATTTGGAAAATTGTATATTCGGTGTTCTTCCTTTGCACGGTAGACATGTCGAGGGCGTGGTAACGAAGCGTGGCCTATTTCTTTCACAAGAGGGGTTGGGGCAATGGATGAGGCGAACAAGAAATCAAAGGGGCGAGGCAAAAGTGAATAAAATCGAGGGAATTTTTTTTTTTTTAATTCAATTTAAAGCCAAATAGCAACGAGGCATCACGTAGAAAGTTACTATGGAGAAAGTGGTGAAATTAGACGAAGTGAAATAGTGGAATATATATAGCGGAAGGTCCTTCCGCAGAAAGTGGGGCCGAGAGGGTGCACAATTGCGGGGACTGGGCCCTGAGGGCGAAGGGGGCTAAGAGGAACCTTAAAAGAATGCAGAGTCATGGCAACCCGACGTGATACAATGTGAGTCAAGAGTCGCGAGGGAACCAGGGGGAAAAGAACGAGGGCAGAGACAAACAAACGTGAGAGGATGAGGGTGAAGGCAAACATGAGTGGAAGAGGGATGGATTAAGGCAAGCAAAGCGACAGAATGAGGTTCAAAGGAACCAGAGGCGAAAGAATGAGAAGCAATGTGAATGCAGTTGAGAGAATGAGTTGCAAAGTAAACGGTTAAAAGGGAAGAGTAAAAAATAGATTAAAAAATGAGGGGTGAAAGGAGCGGGTGGGATAAGCAAAATGAAAGAATGTAGGTACAAGGCAAACAAAGTGGAAAAAATGAGGTTTAAGGAACCAGGGGTGAAAGAATGATGGGAATGCGAAAAGAGATTGGGGAAAATGGTGGGGAAAATTGAGATGAACGGGTGCTGCTATAGTATGTATCCTACTTGCCGAACTCTGCTATAGTATGTATCCTACCTGCCGAACTCTGCTATAGTATGTATCCTACTTGCTGAATTCTGCTATAGTATGTATCCTACCTGCCGAACTCTGCTATAGTATATATCCTACCTGCCGAACTCTGCTATAGTATGTATCCTACTTGCCGAATTCTGCTATAGTATGTATCCTACCTGCCGAACTCTGCTATAGTATGTATCCTACTTGCCGAACTCTGCTATAGTATGTATCCTACCTGCCGAACTCTGCTATAGTATATATACTACCTCCTTAACTCTGCTATAGTATCTATCCTAAGATCCGAACTCTGCTATAGTATGTATCCTACCTGCCGAACTCTGCTATAGTATATATCCTACCTGCCGAACTCTGCTATAGTATGTATCCTACCTGCCGAACTCTGCTATAGTATGTATCCTACCTGCCGAACTCTGCTATAGTATATATCCTACCTGCCGAACTCTGCTATAGTATGTATCCTACTTGCCGAATTCTGCTATAGTATGTATCCTACTTGCCGAACTCTGCTATAGTATGTATCCTACTTGCCGAACTATGCTATAGTATGTATCCTACTTGCCGAACTCTGCTATAGTATATATCCTACCGGCCGAACTCTGCTATAGTATGTATCCTACTTGCCGAATTCTGCTATAGTATGTATCCTACCTGCCGAACTCTGCTATAGTATATATCCTACCTGCCGAACTCTGCTATAGTATGTATCCTACTTGCCGAATTCTGCTATAGTATGTATCCTACCTGCCGAACTCTGCTATAGTATGTATCCTACTTGCCGAACTCTGCTATAGTATGTATCCTACCTGCCGAACTCTGCTATAGTATATATACTACCTCCTTAACTCTGCTATAGTATCTATCCTAAGTTCCGAACTCTGCTATAGTATGTATCCTACCTGCCGAACTCTGCTATAGTATATATCCTACCTGCCGAACTCTGCTATAGTATGTATCCTACCTGCCGAACTCTGCTATAGTATGTATCCTACCTGCCGAACTCTGCTATAGTATGTATCCTACCTGCCGAACTCTGCTATAGTATATATCCTACCTGCCGAACTCTGCTATAGTATGTATCCTACCTGCCGAACTCTGATATAGTATGTATCCTACCTGCCGAACTCTGCTATACCATGTATCCTACCTGCCGAACTCTGCTATAGTATGTATCCTACCTTCCGAACTCTGCTATAGTATGTATCCTAACTGCCGAACTCTGCTATAGTATGTATCCTACCTGCCGAACTCTGCTATACCATGTATTCTACCTACCGAACTCTGCTATAGTATGTAGCCTACCTGCCGAACTCTGCTATAGTATGTATCCTACCTGCCGAACACTGCTATAGTATGTATCCTACCTGCCGAACTCTGCTATAGTATGCATACTACCTGCCGAACTCTGCTATAGTATGTATCCTACCTGCTGAACTCTGCTATAGTATGTATCCTACCTGACGAACTCTGCTATAGTATGTATCCTACCTGCCGAACTCTGCTATAGTATGTATCCTACCTGCCGAACTCTGCTATAGTATGTATCCTACCTGCCTAACTCTGCTATAGTATGTATCCTACCTGCCGAACTCTGCTATAGTATGTATCCTACCTGCCGAACTCTGCTATAGTATGTATCCTACCTTCCGAATCTGCTATAGTATGTATCCTACCTGCCGAACACTGCTATAGTATGTATTCTACCTCCTGAACTCTGCTATAGTATGTATCCTATCTGCCCAACTCTGCTATAGTATGTATCCTACCGGCCGAACTCTGCTATAGTATGTATCCTACCTGCCGAACTCTGATATAGTATGTATCGTACCTACCGAACTCTGCTATAGTATGTGTCCTACCTGCCGAACACTGCTATAGTATGTATGGTACCTGACGAACTCTGCTATAGTAGGTATCCTACCTGCCTACCTCTGCTATAGTATGTATCCTACCTGCCGTTCTCTGCTATACCATGTATCCTACCTACCGAACTCTGCTAAAGTATGTATCCTACCTTCCGAACTCTGCTATAGTATGTATCCTACCTGCCGAACTCTGCTATAGTATGTATCCTACCTGCCGAACTCTGCTATAGTATGTATCCTACCTGCCAAACTCTGCTATAGTATGCATCCTACTTGCCGAAATCTGCTATAGTATGTATTCTACCTGCCAACCTCTGCTATAGTGTGTATCCTACCTGCCGAACTCTGCTATAGTATGTATCCTACCTGCCAAACTCTGCTATAGTATGTATCCTACCTGCCGAACTCTGCTATAGTATGTATCCTACATCCTGAACTCTGCTATAGTATGCATCTTACCTGCCGAACTCTGCTATAGTATGTATCCTACCTGCCGAACTCTGTTATAGTATGTATCCACCCTGCCGAACTCTGCTATACAATGTATCCTACTTGCCGAACTCTACTATAGTATGTATCCTACCTGCCGAACTCTGCTATAGTATGTATCCTACCTGCCGAACTCTGCTATACCATGTATCCTACCTAGCGAACTCTGCTATAGTATGTATCCTACCTTCCGAACTCTGCTATAGTATGTATCCTACCTCCTGAACTCTGCTATAGTATCTATCCTAAGTTCTGAACTCTGCTATAGTATGTATACTACCTGCCGAACTCTGCTATAGTATGTATCCTACCTGCTGAACTCTGCTATAGTATGTATCCTATTTGCCGAACTCTGCTATAGTATGTATCCTACTTGCCGAACTCTGCTATAGTATGTATCCTACCTGCCGAACTCTGCTATAGTATGTATCCTACTTGCCGAACTCTGCTATAGTATGTATCCAACCTGCTGAACTCTGCTATAGTATGTATCCTACCTGCTGAACTCTGCTATAGTATGTATCCTACCTGCCGAACTCTGCTATAGTATGTATACTACCTGCCGAACTCTGCTATAGTATGTATCCTACGTCCGAACTCTGCTATAGTATGTATCCTACCTGCCGAACTCTGCTAAACTAAGTATCCTACTTGCCGAACTCTGCTATAGTATGTATCCTACTTGCCGAACTCTGCTATAGTATGTATCCTACCTGCCGAACTCTGCTATAGTATGTATCCTACCTGCCGAACTCTGATATAGTATGTATCCTACCTGGCGAACTCTGCTATACCATGTATCCTAACTGCCGAACTCTGCTATAGTATGTATCCTACCTGCCGAACTCTGCTATAGTATGTATCCTACCTGCCGAACTCTGCTATAGTATGTATCCTACCTACTGAACTCTGCTATAGTATGTATCCTACCTGCCCAACTCTGCTATAGTATGCATCCTACCTGCCGAACTCTGCTATAGTATGTATCCTACTTGCCAAACTCTACTATGGTATGTCCCCTACCTGCCGAACTCTGCTATAGTATGTATCCTACCTGCCGAACTCTGCTATAGTATGTATCCTACCTCCTGAACTCTGCTATAGTATGTATCCTACCTGCCGAACTCTGCTATAGTATGTATGCTACCTGACGAATTCTGCTATAGTATGTATCCTACCTGCCGAACTCTGCTATAGTATGTATCCTACCTGCCGAACTCTGCTAGGGTATGTATCCTACCTGCCGAACTCTGCTATAGTATGTATCCTACCTGCCGAACTCTGCTATAGTATGTATCCTACCTGCCGAACTCTACTATAGTATGTATCCTACCTGCCGAACTCTGCTATAGTATGTATCCTACCTGCCGAACTCTGTTATAGCATGTATCCTACCTACCGAACTCTGCTATAGTATGTATCCTACCTGCTGAACTCTGCTATAGTATGTATCCTACCTGCCGAACTCGGCTATGGTTTGTATCCTACCTGCCGAACTCTGCTATAGTATGTATCCTACCTGCCAAACTCTGCTGTAGTATGTATCCTAACTGCCAAACTCTGCTATAGTATGTATGCTACCTGCCGAACTCTGCTATAGTATGTATCCTACCTCCTGAACACTGCTAAACTAAGTATCCTACTTGCCGAACTCTGCTATAGTATGTATCCTACCTTCCGAACTCTGCTATAGTATGTATCCTATCTGCCGAACTCTGCTATAGTATGTATCCTACCTGCCGAACTCTGCTATACCATGTATCCTACCTACCGAACTCTGCTATAGTATGTATCCTACCTTCGAACTCTGCTATAGTATGTATCCTAACTGCCGAACTCTGCTATAGTATGTATCCTACCTGCCGAACTCTGCTATACCATGTATTCTACCTACCGAACTCTGCTATAGTATGTATCCTACCTGCCGAATTCTGCTATAGTATGTATCCTACCTGCCGAACTCTGCTATAGTATGTATGTATGCTACCTGACGAACTCTGCTATAGTATGTATCCTACCTCCTGAACTCTGCTATAGTATGTATGCTACCTGACGAACTCTGCTATAGTATGTATCCTACCTGCCGAACTCTGCTATAGTATGTATCCTACCTTCCACCTCTGCTATAGTATGTATCCTAACTGCCGAACTCTGCTATAGTATGTATCCTACCTGCCGAACTCTGCTATACCATGTATTCTACCTACCGAACTCTGCTATCGTATGCATCCTACCTGCCGAACTCTGCTATAGTATGTATCCTACCTGCCGAACTCTGCTATAGTATGTATCCTACCTGCCGAACTCTGCTATAGTATGTATCCTACCTGCCGAACTCTGATATAGTATGTATCCTACCTGCCGAACTCTGCTATACCATGTATCCTACCTGCCGAACTCTGCTATAGTATGTATCCTACCTGCCGAACTCTGCTATAGTATGTATCTTACCTGCCGAACTCTGCTATAGTATGTATCCTACCTACTGAACTCTGCTATAGTATGTATCCTACCTGCCCAACTCTGCTATAGTATGCATCCTACCTGCCGAACTCTGCTATAGTATGTATCCTACTTGCCAAACTCTACTATGGTATGTCCCCTACCTGCCGAACTCTGCTATAGTATGTATCCTACCTGCCAAACTCTGCTATAGTATGTATCCTACCTGCCGAACTCTGCTATACCATGTATCCTACATACCGAACTCTGCTATAGTATGCATCTTACCTGCCGAACTCTGCTATAGTATGTATCCTACCTGCCGAACTCTGTTATAGTATGTATCCTACCTGCCGAACTCTGCTATACAATTTATCCTACTTGCCGAACTCTACTATAGTATGTATCCTACCTGCCGAACTCTGCTATAGTATGTATCCTACCTGCCGAACTCTGCTATACCATGTATCCTACCTAGCGAACTCTGCTATAGTATGTATCCTACCTCCTGAACTCTGCTATAGTATGTATCCTACCTCCTGAACTCTGCTATGGTATCTATCCTAAGTTCCGAACTCTGCTATAGTATGTATCCTACCTGCCGAACTCTGCTATAGTATGTATCCTACCTGCTGAACTCTGCTATAGTATGTATCCTACCTGCTGAACTCTGCTATAGCATGTATCCTACCTGCCGAACTCTGCTATAGTATGTATCCTATTTGCCGAACTCTGCTATAGTATGTATCCTACTTGCCGAACTCTGCTATAGTATGTATCCTACCTGCCGAACTCTGCTATAGTATGTATCCTACTTGCCGAACTCTGCTATAGTATGTATCCTACCTCCTGAAATCTGCTATAGTATGTATCCTACCTGCTTAACTCTGCTATAGTATGCATCCTACCTGCTGAACTCTGCTATATTATGTATCCTACATGCCAAACTCTACTATGGTATGTCCCCTACCTGCCAAACTCTGCTATGGTATGTATCCAACCTGCTGAACTCTGCTATAGTATGTATCCTACCTGCTGAACTCTGCTATAGTATGTATCCTACCTGCCGAACTCTGCTATAGTATGAATACTACCTGCCGAACTCTGCTATAGTATGTATCCTACCTGCCGAACTCTGCTATAGTATGTATCCTACCTGCCGAACTCTGCTAAACTAAGTATCCTACTTGCCGAACTCTGCTATAGTATGTATCCTACTTTCCGAACTCTGCTATAGTATGTATCCTACCTGCCGAACTCTGCTATAGTATGTATCCTACCTGCCGAACTCTGATATAGTATGTATCCTACCTGCCGAACTCTGCTATACCATGTATCCTACCCTCTGAACTCTGCTATAGTATGTATCCTAACTGCCGAACTCTGCTATAGTATGTATCCTGCCTGCCGAACTCTGCTATAGTATGTATCCTACCTACTGAACTCTGCTATAGTATGTATCCTACCTGCCCAACTCTGCTATAGTATGCATCCTACCTGCCGAACTCTGCTATAGTATGTATCCTACTTGCCAAACTCTACTATGGTATGTCCCCTACCTGCCGAACTCTGCTATAGTATGTATCCTACCTGCAGAACTCTGCTATAGTATGTATCCTACCTCCTGAACTCTGCTATAGTATGTATCCTACCTGCCGAACTCTGCTATAGTATGTATGCTACCTGACGAACTCTGCTATAGTATGTATCCTACCTGCCGAACTCTGCTATAGTATGTATCCTACCTGCCGAACTCTGCTATAGTTTGTATCCTACCTGCCGAACTCTGCTATAGTATGTATCCTACCTGCCGAACTCTGCTAAACTAAGTATCCTACTGGCCGAACTCTGCTATAGTATGTATCCTACTTGCCGAACTCTGCTATAGTATGTATCCTACCTGCCGAACTCTGCTATAGTATGTATCCTACCTGCCGAACTCTGATATAGTATGTATCCTACCTGCCGTACTCTGCTATACCATGTATCCTACCTGCCGAACTCTGCTATAGTATGTATCCTTCCTGCCGAACTCTGCTATAGTATGTATCCTACCTGCCGAACTCTGCTATAGTATGTATCCTACCTACTGAACTCTGCTATAGTAGGTATCCTACCTGCCCAACTCTGCTATAGTATGCATCCTACCTGCCGAACTCTGCTATAGTATGTATCCTACTTGCCAAACTCTACTATGGTATGTCCCCTACCTGCCGAACTCTGCTATAGTATGTATCCTACCTGCCGAACTCTGCTATAGTATGTATCCTACCTCCTGAACTCTGCTATAGTATGCATCCTACCTGCCGAACTCTGCTATAGTATGTATGCTACCTGACGAATTCTGCTATAGTATGTATCCTACCTGCCGAACTCTGCTATAGTATGTATCCTACCTGCCGAACTCTGCTAGGGTATGTATCCTACCTGCCGAACTCTGCTATAGTATGTATCCTACCTGCCGAACTCTGCTATAGTATGTATCCTACCTGCCGAACTCTACTATAGTATGTATCCTACCTGCCGAACTCTGCTATAGTATGTATCCTACCTGCCGAACTCTGTTATAGCATGTATCCTACCTACCGAACTCTGCTATAGTATGTATCCTACCTGCTGAACTCTGCTATAGTATGTATCCTACCTGCCGAACTCGGCTATGGTTTGTATCCTACCTGCCGAACTCTGCTATAGTATGTATCCTACCTGCCAAACTCTGCTGTAGTATGTATCCTAACTGCCAAACTCTGCTATAGTATGTATGCTACCTGCCGAACTCTGCTATAGTATGTATCCTACCTCCTGAACACTGCTAAACTAAGTATCCTACTTGCCGAACTCTGCTATAGTATGTATCCTACCTTCCGAACTCTGCTATAGTATGTATCCTACCTGCCGAACTCTGCTATAGTATGTATCCTACCTGCCGAACTCTGCTATACCATGTATCCTACCTACCGAACTCTGCTATAGTATGTATCCTACCTTCGAACTCTGCTATAGTATGTATCCTAACTGCCGAACTCTGCTATAGTATGTATCCTACCTGCCGAACTCTGCTATACCATGTATTCTACCTACCGAACTCTGCTATAGTATGTATCCTACCTGCCGAACTCTGCTATAGTATGTATCCTACCTGCCGAACTCTGCTATAGTATGTATGTATGCTACCTGACGAACTCTGCTATAGTATGTATCCTACCTCCTGAACTCTGCTATAGTATGTATGCTACCTGACGAACTCTGCTATAGTATGTATCCTACCTGCCGAACTCTGCTATAGTATGTATCCTACCTTCGAACTCTGCTATAGTATGTATCCTAACTGCCGAACTCTGCTATAGTATGTATCCTACCTGCCGAACTCTGCTATACCATGTATTCTACCTACCGAACTCTGCTATAGTATGTATCCTACCTGCCGAACTCTGCTATAGTATGTATCCTACCTGCCGAACTCTGCTATAGTATGTATCCTACCTGCCGAACTCTGCTATAGTATGTATCCTACCTGCCGAACTCTGATATAGTATGTATCCTACCTGCCGAACTCTGCTATACCATGTATCCTACCTGCCGAACTCTGCTATAGTATGTATCCTACCTGCCGAACTCTGCTATAGTATGTATCTTACCTGCCGAACTCTGCTATAGTATGTATCCTACCTACTGAACTCTGCTATAGTATGTATCCTACCTGCCCAACTCTGCTATAGTATACATCCTACCTGCCGAACTCTGCTATAGTATGTATCCTACTTGCCAAACTCTACTATGGTATGTCCCCTACCTGCCGAACTCTGCTATAGTATGTATCCTACCTGCCAAACTCTGCTATAGTATGTATCCTACCTGCCGAACTCTGCTATACCATGTATCCTACATACCGAACTCTGCTATAGTATGCATCTTACCTGCCGAACTCTGCTATAGTATGTATCCTACCTGCCGAACTCTGTTATAGTATGTATCCTACCTGCCGAACTCTGCTATACAATGTATCCTACTTGCCGAACTCTACTATAGTATGTATCCTACCTGCCGAACTCTGCTATAGTATGTATCCTACCTGCCGAACTCTGCTATACCATGTATCCTACCTAGCGAACTCTGCTATAGTATGTATCCTACCTCCTGAACTCTGCTATAGTATGTATCCTACCTCCTGAACTCTGCTATAGTATCTATCCTAAGTTCCGAACTCTGCTATAGTATGTATCCTACCTGCCGAACTCTGCTATAGTATGTATCCTACCTGCTGAACTCTGCTATAGTATGTATCCTACCTGCTGAACTCTGCTATAGCATGTATCCTACCTGCCGAACTCTGCTATAGTATGTATCCTATTTGCCGAACTCTGCTATAGTATGTATCCTACTTGCCGAACTCTGCTATAGTATGTATCCTACCTGCCGAACTCTGCTATAGTATGTATCCTACTTGCCGAACTCTGCTATAGTATGTATCCTACCTCCTGAAATCTGCTATAGTATGTATCCTACCTGCTTAACTCTGCTATAGTATGCATCCTACCTGCTGAACTCTGCTATATTATGTATCCTACTTTTCAAACTCTACTATGGTATGTCCCCTACCTGCCAAACTCTGCTATGGTATGTATCCAACCTGCTGAACTCTGCTATAGTATGTATCCTACCTGCTGAACTCTGCTATAGTATGTATCCTACCTGCCGAACTCTGCTATAGTATGTATACTACCTGCCGAACTCTGCTATAGTATGTATCCTACCTGCCGAACTCTGCTATAGTATGTATCCTACCTGCCGAACTCTGCTAAACTAAGTATCCTACTTGCCGAACTCTGCTATAGTATGTATCCTACATTCCGAACTCTGCTATAGTATGTATCCTACCTGCCGAACTCTGCTATAGTATGTATCCTACCTGTCGAACTCTGAGATAGTATGTATCCTACCTGCCGAACTCTGCTATACCATGTATCCTACCTGCCGAACTCTGCTATAGTATGTATCCTACCTGCCGAACTCTGCTATAGTATGTATCCTGCCTGCCGAACTCTGCTATAGTATGTATCCTACCTACTGAACTCTGCTATAGTATGTATCCTACCTGCCGAACTCTGCTATAGTATGTATCCTACCTGCTGAACTCTGCTATAGTATGTATCCTACCTGCTGAACTCTGCTATAGCATGTATCCTACCTGCCGAACTCTGCTATAGTATGTATCCTATTTGCCGAACTCTGCTATAGTATGTATCCTACTTGCCGAACTCTGCTATAGTATGTATCCTACCTGCCGAACTCTGCTATAGTATGTATCCTACTTGCCGAACTCTGCTATAGTATGTATCCTACCTCCTGAAATCTGCTATAGTATGTATCCTACCTGCTTAACTCTGCTATAGTATGCATCCTACCTGCTGAACTCTGCTATATTATGTATCCTACTTTTCAAACTCTACTATGGTATGTCCCCTACCTGCCAAACTCTGCTATGGTATGTATCCAACCTGCTGAACTCTGCTATAGTATGTATCCTACCTGCTGAACTCTGCTATAGTATGTATCCTACCTGCCGAACTCTGCTATAGTATGTATACTACCTGCCGAACTCTGCTATAGTATGTATCCTACCTGCCGAACTCTGCTATAGTATGTATCCTACCTGCCGAACTCTGCTAAACTAAGTATCCTACTTGCCGAACTCTGCTATAGTATGTATCCTACATTCCGAACTCTGCTATAGTATGTATCCTACCTGCCGAACTCTGCTATAGTATGCATACTACCTGCCGAACTCTGCTATAGTATGTATCCTACTTGCCAAACTCTACTATGGTATGTCCCCTACCTGCCGAACTCTGCTATAGTATGTATCCTACCTGCCGAACTCTGCTATAGTATGTATCCTACCTCCTGAACTCTGCTATAGTATGTATCCTACCTGCCGAACTCTGCTATAGTATGTATGCTACCTGACGAACTCTGCTATAGTATGTATCCTACCTGCCGAACTCTGCTATAGTATGTATCCTACCTGCCGAACTCTGCTATAGTTTGTATCCTACCTGCCGAACTCTACTATAGTATGTATCCTACCTGCCGAACTCTGCTATAGTATGTATCCTACCTGCCGAACTCTGTTATAGCATGTATCCTACCTACCGAACTCTGCTATAGTATGTATCCTACCTGCTGAACTCTGCTATAGTATGTATCCTACCTGCCGAACTCTGCTATGGTTTGTATCCTACCTGCCGAACTCTGCTATAGTATGTATCCTACCTGCCAAACTCTGCTGTAGTATGTATCCTGCCTGCCGAACTCTGCTATAGTATGTATCCTACCTACTGAACTCTGCTATAGTATGTATCCTACCTGCCCAACTCTGCTATAGTATGCATCCTACCTGCCGAACTCTGCTATAGTATGTATCCTACTTGCCAAACTCTACTATGGTATGTCCCCTACCTGCCGAACTCTGCTATAGTATGTATCCTACCTGCCGAACTCTGCTATAGTATGTATCCTACCTCCTGAACTCTGCTATAGTATGTATCCTACCTGCCGAACTCTGCTATAGTATGTATGCTACCTGACGAACTCTGCTATAGTATGTATCCTACCTGCCGAACTCTGCTATAGTATGTATCCTACCTGCCGAACTCTGCTATAGTTTGTATCCTACCTGCCGAACTCTGCTATAGTATGTATCCTACCTGCCGAACTCTGCTAAACTAAGTATCCTACTTGCCGAACTCTGCTATAGTATGTATCCTACTTGCCGAACTCTGCTATAGTATGTATCCTACCTGCCGAACTCTGCTATAGTATGTATCCTACCTGCCGAACTCTGATATAGTATGTATCCTACCTGCCGAACTCTGCTATACCATGTATCCTACCTGCCGAACTCTGCTATAGTATGTATCCTACCTGCCGAACTCTGCTATAGTATGTATCCTACCTGCCGAACTCTGCTATAGTATGTATCCTACCTACTGAACTCTGCTATAGTATGTATCCTACCTGCCCAACTCTGCTATAGTATGCATCCTACCTGCCGAACTCTGCTATAGTATGTATCCTACTTGCCAAACTCTACTATGGTATGTCCCCTACCTGCCGAACTCTGCTATAGTATGTATCCTACCTGCCGAACTCTGCTATAGTATGTATCCTACCTCCTGAACTCTGCTATAGTATGTATCCTACCTGCCGAACTCTGCTATAGTATGTATGCTACCTGACGAATTCTGCTATAGTATGTATCCTACCTGCCGAACTCTGCTATAGTATGTATCCTACCTGCCGAACTCTGCTAGGGTATGTATCCTACCTGCCGAACTCTGCTATAGTATGTATCCTACCTGCCGAACTCTGCTATAGTATGTATCCTACCTGCCGAACTCTACTATAGTATGTATCCTACCTGCCGAACTCTGCTATAGTATGTATCCTACCTGCCGAACTCTGTTATAGCATGTATCCTACCTACCGAACTCTGCTATAGTATGTATCCTACCTGCTGAACTCTGCTATAGTATGTATCCTACCTGCCGAACTCGGCTATGGTTTGTATCCTACCTGCCGAACTCTGCTATAGTATGTATCCTACCTGCCAAACTCTGCTGTAGTATGTATCCTAACTGCCAAACTCTGCTATAGTATGTATGCTACCTGCCGAACTCTGCTATAGTATGTATCCTACCTCCTGAACACTGCTAAACTAAGTATCCTACTTGCCGAACTCTGCTATAGTATGTTTCCTACCTTCCGAACTCTGCTATACCATGTATCCTACCTGCCGAACTCTGCTATAGTATGTATCCTACCTGCCGAACTCTGCTATAGTATGTATCTTACCTGCCGAACTCTGCTATAGTATGTATCCTACCTACTGAACTCTGCTATAGTATGTATCCTACCTGCCCAACTCTGCTATAGTATGCATCCTACCTGCCGAACTCTGCTATAGTATGTATCCTACTTGCCAAACTCTACTATGGTATGTCCCCTACCTGCCGAACTCTGCTATAGTATGTATCCTACCTGCCAAACTCTGCTATAGTATGTATCCTACCTGCCGAACTCTGCTATACCATGTATCCTACATACCGAACTCTGCTATAGTATGCATCTTACCTGCCGAACTCTGCTATAGTATGTATCCTACCTGCCGAACTCTGTTATAGTATGTATCCTACCTGCCGAACTCTGCTATACAATGTATCCTACTTCCCGAACTCTACTATAGTATGTATCCTACCTGCCGAACTCTGCTATAGTATGTATCCTACCTGCCGAACTCTGCTATACCATGTATCCTACCTAGCGAACTCTGCTATAGTATGTATCCTACCTCCTGAACTCTGCTATAGTATGTATCCTACCTCCTGAACTCTGCTATAGTATCTATCCTAAGTTCCGAACTCTGCTAGAGTATGTATCCTACCTGCCGAACTCTGCTATAGTATGTATCCTACCTGCTGAACTCTGCTATAGTATGTATCCTACCTGCTGAACTCTGCTATAGCATGTATCCTACCTGCCGAACTCTGCTATAGTATGTATCCTATTTGCCGAACTCTGCTATAGTATGTATCCTACTTGCCGAACTCTGCTATAGTATGTATCCTACCTGCCGAACTCTGCTATAGTATGTATCCTACTTGCCGAACTCTGCTATAGTATGTATCCTACCTCCTGAAATCTGCTATAGTATGTATCCTACCTGCTTAACTCTGCTATAGTATGCATCCTACCTGCTGAACTCTGCTATATTATGTATCCTACTTTTCAAACTCTACTATGGTATGTCCCCTACCTGCCAAACTCTGCTATGGTATGTATCCAACCTGCTGAACTCTGCTATAGTATGTATCCTACCTGCTGAACTCTGCTATAGTATGTATCCTACCTGCCGAACTCTGCTATAGTATGTATACTACCTGCCGAACTCTGCTATAGTATGTATCCTACCTGCCGAACTCTGCTATAGTATGTATCCTACTTGCCGAAATCTGCTATAGTATGTATCCTACCTCCTGAAATCTGCTATAGTATGTATCCTACCTGCTTAACTCTGCTATAGTATGCATCCTACCTGCTGAACTCTGCTATATTATGTATCCTACATGCCAAACTCTACTATGGTATGTCCCCTACCTGCCAAACTCTGCTATGGTATGTATCCAACCTGCTGAACTCTGCTATAGTATGTATCCTACCTGCTGAACTCTGCTATAGTATGTATCCTACCTGCCGAACTCTGCTATAGTATGAATACTACCTGCCGAACTCTGCTATAGTATGTATCCTACCTGCCGACTCTGCTATAGTATGTATCCTACCTGCCGAACTCTGCTAAACTAAGTATCCTACTTGCCGAACTCTGCTATAGTATGTATCCTACTTTCCGAACTCTGCTATAGTATGTATCCTACCTGCCGAACTCTGCTATAGTATGTATCCTACCTGCCGAACTCTGATATAGTATGTATCCTACCTGCCGAACTCTGCTATACCATGTATCCTACCCTCTGAACTCTGCTATAGTATGTATCCTAACTGCCGAACTCTGCTATAGTATGTATCCTGCCTGCCGAACTCTGCTATAGTATGTATCCTACCTACTGAACTCTGCTATAGTATGTATCCTACCTGCCCAACTCTGCTATAGTATGCATCCTACCTGCCGAACTCTGCTATAGTATGTATCCTACTTGCCAAACTCTACTATGGTATGTCCCCTACCTGCCGAACTCTGCTATAGTATGTATCCTACCTGCCGAACTCTGCTATAGTATGTATCCTACCTCCTGAACTCTGCTATAGTATGTATCCTACCTGCCGAACTCTGCTATAGTATGTATGCTACCTGACGAACTCTGCTATAGTATGTATCCTACCTGCCGAACTCTGCTATAGTATGTATCCTACCTGCCGAACTCTGCTATAGTTTGTATCCTACCTGCCGAACTCTGCTATAGTATGTATCCTACCTGCCGAACTCTGCTAAACTAAGTATCCTACTGGCCGAACTCTGCTATAGTATGTATCCTACTTGCCGAACTCTGCTATAGTATGTATCCTACCTGCCGAACTCTGCTATAGTATGTATCCTACCTGCCGAACTCTGATATAGTATGTATCCTACCTGCCGAACTCTGCTATACCATGTATCCTACCTGCCGAACTCTGCTATAGTATGTATCCTACCTGCCGAACTCTGCTATAGTATGTATCCTACCTGCCGAACTCTGCTATAGTATGTATCCTACCTACTGAACTCTGCTATAGTAGGTATCCTACCTGCCCAACTCTGCTATAGTATGCATCCTACCTGCCGAACTCTGCTATAGTATGTATCCTACTTGCCAAACTCTACTATGGTATGTCCCCTACCTGCCGAACTCTGCTATAGTATGTATCCTACCTGCCGAACTCTGCTATAGTATGTATCCTACCTCCTGAACTCTGCTATAGTATGCATCCTACCTGCCGAACTCTGCTATAGTATGTATGCTACCTGACGAATTCTGCTATAGTATGTATCCTACCTGCCGAACTCTGCTATAGTATGTATCCTACCTGCCGAACTCTGCTAGGGTATGTATCCTACCTGCCGAACTCTGCTATAGTATGTATCCTACCTGCCGAACTCTGCTATAGTATGTATCCTACCTGCCGAACTCTACTATAGTATGTATCCTACCTGCCGAACTCTGCTATAGTATGTATCCTACCTGCCGAACTCTGTTATAGCATGTATCCTACCTACCGAACTCTGCTATAGTATGTATCCTACCTGCTGAACTCTGCTATAGTATGTATCCTACCTGCCGAACTCGGCTATGGTTTGTATCCTACCTGCCGAACTCGGCTATAGTATGTATCCTACCTGCCAAACTCTGCTGTAGTATGTATCCTAACTGCCAAACTCTGCTATAGTATGTATGCTACCTGCCGAACTCTGCTATAGTATGTATCCTACCTCCTGAACACTGCTAAACTAAGTATCCTACTTGCCGAACTCTGCTATAGTATGTATCCTACCTTCCGAACTCTGCTATAGTATGTATCCTACCTGCCGAACTCTGCTATAGTATGTATCCTACCTGCCGAACTCTGCTATACCATGTATCCTACCTACCGAACTCTGCTATAGTATGTATCCTACCTTCGAACTCTGCTATAGTATGTATCCTAACTGCCGAACTCTGCTATAGTATGTATCCTACCTGCCGAACTCTGCTATACCATGTATTCTACCTACCGAACTCTGCTATAGTATGTATCCTACCTGCCGAACTCTGCTATAGTATGTATCCTACCTGCCGAACTCTGCTATAGTATGTATGTATGCTACCTGACGAACTCTGCTATAGTATGTATCCTACCTCCTGAACTCTGCTATAGTATGTATGCTACCTGACGAACTCTGCTATAGTATGTATCCTACCTGCCGAACTCTGCTATAGTATGTATCCTACCCTCGAACTCTGCTATAGTATGTATCCTAACTGCCGAACTCTGCTATAGTATGTATCCTACCTGCCGAACTCTGCTATACCATGTATTCTACCTACCGAACTCTGCTATAGTATGTATCCTACCTGCCGAACTCTGCTATAGTATGTATCCTACCTGCCGAACTCTGCTATAGTATGTATCCTACCTGCCGAACTCTGCTATAGTATGTATCCTACCTGCCGAACTCTGATATAGTATGTATCCTACCTGCCGAACTCTGCTATACCATGTATCCTACCTGCCGAACTCTGCTATAGTATGTATCCTACCTGCCGAACTCTGCTATAGTATGTATCTTACCTGCCGAACTCTGCTATAGTATGTATCCTACCTACTGAACTCTGCTATAGTATGTATCCTACCTGCCCAACTCTGCTATAGTATACATCCTACCTGCCGAACTCTGCTATAGTATGTATCCTACTTGCCAAACTCTACTATGGTATGTCCCCTACCTGCCGAACTCTGCTATAGTATGTATCCTACCTGCCAAACTCTGCTATAGTATGTATCCTACCTGCCGAACTCTGCTATACCATGTATCCTACATACCGAACTCTGCTATAGTATGCATCTTACCTGCCGAACTCTGCTATAGTATGTATCCTACCTGCCGAACTCTGTTATAGTATGTATCCTACCTGCCGAACTCTGCTATACAATGTATCCTACTTGCCGAACTCTACTATAGTATGTATCCTACCTGCCGAACTCTGCTATAGTATGTATCCTACCTGCCGAACTCTGCTATACCATGTATCCTACCTAGCGAACTCTGCTATAGTATGTATCCTACCTCCTGAACTCTGCTATAGTATGTATCCTACCTCCTGAACTCTGCTATAGTATCTATCCTAAGTTCCGAACTCTGCTATAGTATGTATCCTACCTGCCGAACTCTGCTATAGTATGTATCCTACCTGCTGAACTCTGCTTTAGTATGTATCCTACCTGCTGAACTCTGCTATAGCATGTATCCTACCTGCCGAACTCTGCTATAGTATGTATCCTATTTGCCGAACTCTGCTATAGTATGTATCCTACTTGCCGAACTCTGCTATAGTATGTATCCTACCTGCCGAACTCTGCTATAGTATGTATCCTACTTGCCGAACTCTGCTATAGTATGTATCCTACCTCCTGAAATCTGCTATAGTATGTATCCTACCTGCTTAACTCTGCTATAGTATGCATCCTACCTGCTGAACTCTGCTATATTATGTATCCTACTTTTCAAACTCTACTATGGTATGTCCCCTACCTGCCGAACTCTGCTATGGTATGTATCCAACCTGCTGAACTCTGCTATAGTATGTATCCTACCTGCTGAACTCTGCTATAGTATGTATCCTACCTGCCGAACTCTGCTATAGTATGTATACTACCTGCCGAACTCTGCTATAGTATGTATCCTACCTGCCGAACTCTGCTATAGTATGTATCCTACCTGCCGAACTCTGCTAAACTAAGTATCCTACTTGCCGAACTCTGCTATAGTATGTATCCTACTTTCCGAACTCTGCTATAGTATGTATCCTACCTGCCGAACTCTGCTATAGTATGTATCCTACCTGCCGAACTCTGATATAGTATGTATCCTACCTGCCGAACTCTGCTATACAATGTATCCTACCTGCCGAACTCTGCTATAGTATGTATCCTACCTGCCGAACTCTGCTATAGTATGTATCCTGCCTGCCGAACTCTGCTATAGTATGTATCCTACCTACTGAACTCTGCTATAGTATGTATCCTACCTGCCCAACTCTGCTATAGTATGCATACTACCTGCCGAACTCTGCTATAGTATGTATCCTACCCTCGAACTCTGCTATAGTATGTATCCTAACTGCCGAACTCTGCTATAGTATGTATCCTACCTGCCGAACTCTGCTATACCATGTATTCTACCTACCGAACTCTGCTATAGTATGTATCCTACCTGCCGAACTCTGCTATAGTATGTATCCTACCTGCCGAACTCTGCTATAGTATGTATCCTACCTGCCGAACTCTGCTATAGTATGTATCCTACCTGCCGAACTCTGATATAGTATGTATCCTACCTGCCGAACTCTGCTATACCATGTATCCTACCTGCCGAACTCTGCTATAGTATGTATCCTACCTGCCGAACTCTGCTATAGTATGTATCTTACCTGCCGAACTCTGCTATAGTATGTATCCTACCTACTGAACTCTGCTATAGTATGTATCCTACCTGCCCAACTCTGCTATAGTATACATCCTACCTGCCGAACTCTGCTATAGTATGTATCCTACTTGCCAAACTCTACTATGGTATGTCCCCTACCTGCCGAACTCTGCTATAGTATGTATCCTACCTGCCAAACTCTGCTATAGTATGTATCCTACCTGCCGAACTCTGCTATACCATGTATCCTACATACCGAACTCTGCTATAGTATGCATCTTACCTGCCGAACTCTGCTATAGTATGTATCCTACCTGCCGAACTCTGTTATAGTATGTATCCTACCTGCCGAACTCTGCTATACAATGTATCCTACTTGCCGAACTCTACTATAGTATGTATCCTACCTGCCGAACTCTGCTATAGTATGTATCCTACCTGCCGAACTCTGCTATACCATGTATCCTACCTAGCGAACTCTGCTATAGTATGTATCCTACCTCCTGAACTCTGCTATAGTATGTATCCTACCTCCTGAACTCTGCTATAGTATCTATCCTAAGTTCCGAACTCTGCTATAGTATGTATCCTACCTGCCGAACTCTGCTATAGTATGTATCCTACCTGCTGAACTCTGCTATAGTATGTATCCTACCTGCTGAACTCTGCTATAGCATGTATCCTACCTGCCGAACTCTGCTATAGTATGTATCCTATTTGCCGAACTCTGCTATAGTATGTATCCTACTTGCCGAACTCTGCTATAGTATGTATCCTACCTGCCGAACTCTGCTATAGTATGTATCCTACTTGCCGAACTCTGCTATAGTATGTATCCTACCTCCTGAAATCTGCTATAGTATGTATCCTACCTGCTTAACTCTGCTATAGTATGCATCCTACCTGCTGAACTCTGCTATATTATGTATCCTACTTTTCAAACTCTACTATGGTATGTCCCCTACCTGCCGAACTCTGCTATGGTATGTATCCAACCTGCTGAACTCTGCTATAGTATGTATCCTACCTGCTGAACTCTGCTATAGTATGTATCCTACCTGCCGAACTCTGCTATAGTATGTATACTACCTGCCGAACTCTGCTATAGTATGTATCCTACCTGCCGAACTCTGCTATAGTATGTATCCTACCTGCCGAACTCTGCTAAACTAAGTATCCTACTTGCCGAACTCTGCTATAGTATGTATCCTACTTTCCGAACTCTGCTATAGTATGTATCCTACCTGCCGAACTCTGCTATAGTATGTATCCTACCTGCCGAACTCTGATATAGTATGTATCCTACCTGCCGAACTCTGCTATACCATGTATCCTACCTGCCGAACTCTGCTATAGTATGTATCCTACCTGCCGAACTCTGCTATAGTATGTATCCTGCCTGCCGAACTCTGCTATAGTATGTATCCTACCTACTGAACTCTGCTATAGTATGTATCCTACCTGCCCAACTCTGCTATAGTATGCATACTACCTGCCGAACTCTGCTATAGTATGTATCCTACTTGCCAAACTCTACTATGGTATGTCCCCTACCTGCCGAACTCTGCTATAGTATGTATCCTACCTGCCGAACTCTGCTATAGTATGTATCCTACCTCCTGAACTCTGCTATAGTATGTATCCTACCTGCCGAACTCTGCTATAGTATGTATGCTACCTGACGAACTCTGCTATAGTATGTATCCTACCTGCCGAACTCTGCTATAGTATGTATCCTACCTGCCGAACTCTGCTATAGTTTGTATCCTACCTGCCGAACTCTACTATAGTATGTATCCTACCTGCCGAACTCTGCTATAGTATGTATCCTACCTGCCTAACTCTGTTATAGCATGTATCCTACCTACCGAACTCTGCTATAGTATGTATCCTACCTGCTGAACTCTGCTATAGTATGTATCCTACCTGCCGAACTCTGCTATGGTTTGTATCCTACCTGCCGAACTCTGCTATAGTATGTGTCCTACCTGCCAAACTCTGCTGTAGTATGTATCCTGCCTGCCGAACTCTGCTATAGTATGTATCCTACCTACTGAACTCTGCTATAGTATGTATCCTACCTGCCCAACTCTGCTATAGTATGCATCCTACCTGCCGAACTCTGCTATAGTATGTATCCTACTTGCCAAACTCTACTATGGTATGTCCCCTACCTGCCGAACTCTGCTATAGTATGTATCCTACCTGCCGAACTCTGCTATAGTATGTATCCTACCTCCTGAACTCTGCTATAGTATATATCCTACCTGCCGAACTCTGCTATAGTATGTATGCTACCTGACGAACTCTGCTATAGTATGTATCCTACCTGCCGAACTCTGCTATAGTATGTATCCTACCTGCCGAACTCTGCTATAGTTTGTATCCTACCTGCCGAACTCTGCTATAGTATGTATCCTACCTGCCGAACTCTGCTAAACTAAGTATCCTACTTGCCGAACTCTGCTATAGTATGTATCCTACTTGCCGAACTCTGCTATAGTATGTATCCTACCTGCCGAACTCTGCTATAGTATGTATCCTACCTGCCGAACTCTGATATAGTATGTATCCTACCTGCCGAACTCTGCTATACCATGTATCCTACCTGCCGAACTCTGCTATGGTATGTATCCTACCTGCCGAACTCTGCTATAGTATGTATCCTACCTGCCGAACTCTGCTATAGTATGTATCCTACCTACTGAACTCTGCTATAGTATGTATCCTACCTGCCCAACTCTGCTATAGTATGCATCCTACCTGCCGAACTCTGCTATAGTATGTATCCTACTTGCCAAACTCTACTATGGTATGTCCCCTACCTGCCGAACTCTGCTATAGTATGTATCCTACCTGCCGAACTCTGCTATAGTATGTATCCTACCTCCTGAACTCTGCTATAGTATGTATCCTACCTGCCGAACTCTGCTATAGTATGTATGCTACCTGACGAATTCTGCTATAGTATGTATCCTACCTGCCGAACTCTGCTATAGTATGTATCCTACCTGCCGAACTCTGCTAGGGTATGTATCCTACCTGCCGAACTCTGCTATAGTATGTATCCTACCTGCCGAACTCTGCTATAGTATGTATCCTACCTGCCGAACTCTACTATAGTATGTATCCTACCTGCCGAACTCTGCTATAGTATGTATCCTACCTGCCGAACTCTGTTATAGCATGTATCCTACCTACCGAACTCTGCTATAGTATGTATCCTACCTGCTGAACTCTGCTATAGTATGTATCCTACCTGCCGAACTCGGCTATGGTTTGTATCCTACCTGCCGAACTCTGCTATAGTATGCATCCTACCTGCCGAACTCTGCTATAGTATGTATCCTACCTGCCGAACTCGGCTATGGTTTGTATCCTACCTGCCAAACTCTGCTGTAGTATGTATCCTAACTGCCAAACTCTGCTATAGTATGTATGCTACCTGCCGAACTCTGCTATAGTATGTATCCTACCTCCTGAACACTGCTAAACTAAGTATCCTACTTGCCAAACTCTGCTATAGTATGTATCCTACCTTCCGAACTCTGCTATACCATGTATCCTACCTGCCGAACTCTGCTATAGTATGTATCCTACCTGCCGAACTCTGCTATAGTATGTATCTTACCTGCCGAACTCTGCTATAGTATGTATCCTACCTACTGGACTCTGCTATAGTATGTATCCTACCTGCCCAACTCTGCTATAGTATGCATCCTACCTGCCGAACTCTGCTATAGTATGTATCCTACTTGCCAAACTCTACTATGGTATGTCCCCTACCTGCCGAACTCTGCTATAGTATGTATCCTACCTGCCAAACTCTGCTATAGTATGTATCCTACCTGCCGAACTCTGCTATACCATGTATCCTACATACCGAACTCTGCTATAGTATGCATCTTACCTGCCGAACTCTGCTATAGTATGTATCCTACCTGCCGAACTCTGTTATAGTATGTATCCTACCTGCCGAACTCTGCTATACAATGTATCCTACTTCCTGAACTCTACTATAGTATGTATCCTACCTGCCGAACTCTGCTATAGTATGTATCCTACCTGCCGAACTCTGCTATACCATGTATCCTACCTAGCGAACTCTGCTATAGTATGTATCCTACCTCCTGAACTCTGCTATAGTATGTATCCTACCTCCTGAACTCTGCTATAGTATCTATCCTAAGTTCCGAACTCTGCTATAGTATGTATCCTACCTGCCGAACTCTGCTATAGTATGTATCCTACCTGCTGAACTCTGCTATAGTATGTATCCTACCTGCTGAACTCTGCTATAGCATGTATCCTACCTGCCGAACTCTGCTATAGTATGTATCCTATTTGCCGAACTCTGCTATAGTATGTATCCTACTTGCCGAACTCTGCTATAGTATGTATCCTACCTGCCGAACTCTGCTATAGTATGTATCCTACTTGCCGAACTCTGCTATAGTATGTATCCTACCTCCTGAAATCTGCTATAGTATGTATCCTACCTGCTTAACTCTGCTATAGTATGTATCCTGCCTGCCGAACTCTGCTATAGTATGTATCCTACCTACTGAACTCTGCTATAGTATGTATCCTACCTGCCCAACTCTGCTATAGTATGCATCCTACCTGCCGAACTCTGCTATAGTATGTATCCTACTTGCCAAACTCTACTATGGTATGTCCCCTACCTGCCGAACTCTGCTATAGTATGTATCCTACCTGCCGAACTCTGCTATAGTATGTATCCTACCTCCTGAACTCTGCTATAGTATGTATCCTACCTGCCGAACTCTGCTATAGTATGTATGCTACCTGACGAACTCTGCTATAGTATGTATCCTACCTGCCGAACTCTGCTATAGTATGTATCCTACCTGCCGAACTCTGCTATAGTTTGTATCCTACCTGCCGAACTCTGCTATAGTATGTATCCTACCTGCCGAACTCTGCTAAACTAAGTATCCTACTGGCCGAACTCTGCTATAGTATGTATCCTACTTGCCGAACTCTGCTATAGTATGTATCCTACCTGCCGAACTCTGCTATAGTATGTATCCTACCTGCCGAACTCTGATATAGTATGTATCCTACCTGCCGAACTCTGCTATACCATGTATCCTACCTGCCGAACTCTGCTATAGTATGTATCCTACCTGCCGAACTCTGCTATAGTATGTATCCTACCTGCCGAACTCTGCTATAGTATGTATCCTACCTACTGAACTCTGCTATAGTAGGTATCCTACCTGCCCAACTCTGCTATAGTATGCATCCTACCTGCCGAACTCTGCTATAGTATGTATCCTACTTGCCAAACTCTACTATGGTATGTCCCCTACCTGCCGAACTCTGCTATAGTATGTATCCTACCTGCCGAACTCTGCTATAGTATGTATCCTACCTCCTGAACTCTGCTATAGTATGCATCCTACCTGCCGAACTCTGCTATAGTATGTATGCTACCTGACGAATTCTGCTATAGTATGTATCCTACCTGCCGAACTCTGCTATAGTATGTATCCTACCTGCCGAACTCTGCTAGGGTATGTATCCTACCTGCCGAACTCTGCTATAGTATGTATCCTACCTGCCGAACTCTGCTATAGTATGTATCCTACCTGCCGAACTCTACTATAGTATGTATCCTACCTGCCGAACTCTGCTATAGTATGTATCCTACCTGCCGAACTCTGTTATAGCATGTATCCTACCTACCGAACTCTGCTATAGTATGTATCCTACCTGCTGAACTCTGCTATAGTATGTATCCTACCTGCCGAACTCGGCTATGGTTTGTATCCTACCTGCCGAACTCTGCTATAGTATGTATCCTACCTGCCAAACTCTGCTGTAGTATGTATCCTAACTGCCAAACTCTGCTATAGTATGTATGCTACCTGCCGAACTCTGCTATAGTATGTATCCTACCTCCTGAACACTGCTAAACTAAGTATCCTACTTGCCGAACTCTGCTATAGTATGTATCCTACCTTCCGAACTCTGCTATAGTATGTATCCTACCTGCCGAACTCTGCTATAGTATGTATCCTACCTGCCGAACTCTGCTATACCATGTATCCTACCTACCGAACTCTGCTATAGTATGTATCCTACCTTCGAACTCTGCTATAGTATGTATCCTAACTGCCGAACTCTGCTATAGTATGTATCCTACCTGCCGAACTCTGCTATACCATGTATTCTACCTACCGAACTCTGCTATAGTATGTATCCTACCTGCCGAACTCTGCTATAGTATGTATCCTACCTGCCGAACTCTGCTATAGTATGTATGTATGCTACCTGACGAACTCTGCTATAGTATGTATCCTACCTCCTGAACTCTGCTATAGTATGTATGCTACCTGACGAACTCTGCTATAGTATGTATCCTACCTGCCGAACTCTGCTATAGTATGTATCCTACCTTCGAACTCTGCTATAGTATGTATCCTAACTGCCGAACTCTGCTATAGTATGTATCCTACCTGCCGAACTCTGCTATACCATGTATTCTACCTACCGAACTCTGCTATAGTATGTATCCTACCTGCCGAACTCTGCTATAGTATGTATCCTACCTGCCGAACTCTGCTATAGTATGTATCCTACCTGCCGAACTCTGCTATAGTATGTATCCTACCTGCCGAACTCTGATATAGTATGTATCCTACCTGCCGAACTCTGCTATACCATGTATCCTACCTGCCGAACTCTGCTATAGTATGTATCCTACCTGCCGAACTCTGCTATAGTATGTATCTTACCTGCCGAACTCTGCTATAGTATGTATCCTACCTACTGAACTCTGCTATAGTATGTATCCTACCTGCCCAACTCTGCTATAGTATACATCCTACCTGCCGAACTCTGCTATAGTATGTATCCTACTTGCCAAACTCTACTATGGTATGTCCCCTACCTGCCGAACTCTACTATAGTATGTATCCTACCTGCCAAACTCTGCTATAGTATGTATCCTACCTGCCGAACTCTGCTATACCATGTATCCTACATACCGAACTCTGCTATAGTATGCATCTTACCTGCCGAACTCTGCTATAGTATGTATCCTACCTGCCGAACTCTGTTATAGTATGTATCCTACCTGCCGAACTCTGCTATACAATGTATCCTACTTGCCGAACTCTACTATAGTATGTATCCTACCTGCCGAACTCTGCTATAGTATGTATCCTACCTGCCGAACTCTGCTATACCATGTATCCTACCTAGCGAACTCTGCTATAGTATGTATCCTACCTCCTGAACTCTGCTATAGTATGTATCCTACCTCCTGAACTCTGCTATAGTATCTATCCTAAGTTCCGAACTCTGCTATAGTATGTATCCTACCTGCCGAACTCTGCTATAGTATGTATCCTACCTGCTGAACTCTGCTATAGTATGTATCCTACCTGCTGAACTCTGCTATAGCATGTATCCTACCTGCCGAACTCTGCTATAGTATGTATCCTATTTGCCGAACTCTGCTATAGTATGTATCCTACTTGCCGAACTCTGCTATAGTATGTATCCTACCTGCCGAACTCTGCTATAGTATGTATCCTACTTGCCGAACTCTGCTATAGTATGTATCCTACCTCCTGAAATCTGCTATAGTATGTATCCTACCTGCTTAACTCTGCTATAGTATGCATCCTACCTGCTGAACTCTGCTATATTATGTATCCTACTTTTCAAACTCTACTATGGTATGTCCCCTACCTGCCAAACTCTGCTATGGTATGTATCCAACCTGCTGAACTCTGCTATAGTATGTATCCTACCTGCTGAACTCTGCTATAGTATGTATCCTACCTGCCGAACTCTGCTATAGTATGTATACTACCTGCCGAACTCTGCTATAGTATGTATCCTACCTGCCGAACTCTGCTATAGTATGTATCCTACCTGCCGAACTCTGCTAAACTAAGTATCCTACTTGCCGAACTCTGCTATAGTATGTATCCTACTTTCCGAACTCTGCTATAGTATGTATCCTACCTGCCGAACTCTGCTATAGTATGTATCCTACCTGCCGAACTCTGATATAGTATGTATCCTACCTGCCGAACTCTGCTATACCATGTATCCTACCTGCCGAACTCTGCTATAGTATGTATCCTACCTGCTGAACTCTGCTATAGTATGTATCCTGCCTGCCGAACTCTGCTATAGTATGTATCCTACCTACTGAACTCTGCTATAGTATGTATCCTACCTGCCCAACTCTGCTATATTATGCATA
The DNA here is from genome assembly GCA_963969495.1 of Ceratothoa steindachneri. Lineage (NCBI taxonomy): Eukaryota > Metazoa > Arthropoda > Malacostraca > Isopoda > Cymothoidae > Ceratothoa > Ceratothoa steindachneri. Next base: position 189,399,247 of record OZ018324.1, on the reverse strand, counting down.
CAACCTGCCGAACTCTGCTATAGTATGTATCCTACTTGCCAAACTCTACTATGGTATGTCCCCTACCTGCCGAACTCTGCTATAGTATGTATCCTACCTGCCGAACTCTGCTATAGTATGTATCCTACCTCCTGAACTCTGCTATAGTATGTATCCTACCTGCCGAACTCTGCTATAGTATGTATGCTACCTGACGAACTCTGCTATAGTATGTATCCTACCTGCCGAACTCTGCTATAGTATGTATCCTACCTGCCGAACTCTGCTATAGTTTGTATCCTACCTGCCGAACTCTACTATAGTATGTATCCTACCTGCCGAACTCTGCTATAGTATGTATCCTACCTGCCGAACTCTGTTATAGCATGTATCCTACCTACCGAACTCTGCTATAGTATGTATCCTACCTGCTGAACTCTGCTATAGTATGTATCCTACCTGCCGAACTCTGCTATGGTTTGTATCCTACCTGCCGAACTCTGCTATAGTATGTATCCTACCTGCCAAACTCTGCTGTAGTATGTATCCTGCCTGCCGAACTCTGCTATAGTATGTATCCTACCTACTGAACTCTGCTATAGTATGTATCCTACCTGCCCAACTCTGCTATAGTATGCATCCTACCTGCCGAACTCTGCTATAGTATGTATCCTACTTGCCAAACTCTACTATGGTATGTCCCCTACCTGCCGAACTCTGCTATAGTATGTATCCTACCTGCCGAACTCTGCTATAGTATGTATCCTACCTCCTGAACTCTGCTATAGTATGTATCCTACCTGCCGAACTCTGCTATAGTATGTATGCTACCTGACGAACTCTGCTATAGTATGTATCCTACCTGCCGAACTCTGCTATAGTATGTATCCTACCTGCCGAACTCTGCTATAGTTTGTATCCTACCTGCCGAACTCTGCTATAGTATGTATCCTACCTGCCGAACTCTGCTAAACTAAGTATCCTACTTGCCGAACTCTGCTATAGTATGTATCCTACTTGCCGAACTCTGCTATAGTATGTATCCTACCTGCCGAACTCTGCTATAGTATGTATCCTACCTGCCGAACTCTGATATAGTATGTATCCTACCTGCCGAACTCTGCTATACCATGTATCCTACCTGCCGAACTCTGCTATGGTATGTATCCTACCTGCCGAACTCTGCTATAGTATGTATCCTACTTGCCGAACTCTGCTATAGTATGTATCCTACCTCCTGAAATCTGCTATAGTATGTATCCTACCTGCTTAACTCTGCTATAGTATGCATCCTACCTGCTGAACTCTGCTATATTATGTATCCTACTTTTCAAACTCTACTATGGTATGTCCCCTACCTGCCAAACTCTGCTATGGTATGTATCCAACCTGCTGAACTCTGCTATAGTATGTATCCTACCTGCTGAACTCTGCTATAGTATGTATCCTACCTGCCGAACTCTGCTATAGTATGTATCCTACCTGCCGAACTCTGCTATAGTATGTATCCTACCTGCCGAACTCTGCTATAGTATGTATCCTACCTGCCGAACTCTGATATAGTATGTATCCTACCTGCCGAACTCTGCTATACCATGTATCCTACCTGCCGAACTCTGCTATAGTATGTATCCTACCTGCCGAACTCTGCTATAGTATGTATCTTACCTGCCGAACTCTGCTATAGTATGTATCCTACCTACTGAACTCTGCTATAGTATGTATCCTACCTGCCCAACTCTGCTATAGTATACATCCTACCTGCCGAACTCTGCTATAGTATGTATCCTACTTGCCAAACTCTACTATGGTATGTCCCCTACCTGCCGAACTCTACTATAGTATGTATCCTACCTGCCAAACTCTGCTATAGTATGTATCCTACCTGCCGAACTCTGCTATACCATGTATCCTACATACCGAACTCTGCTATAGTATGCATCTTACCTGCCGAACTCTGCTATAGTATGTATCCTACCTGCCGAACTCTGTTATAGTATGTATCCTACCTGCCGAACTCTGCTATACAATGTATCCTACTTGCCGAACTCTACTATAGTATGTATCCTACCTGCCGAACTCTGCTATAGTATGTATCCTACCTGCCGAACTCTGCTATACCATGTATCCTACCTAGCGAACTCTGCTATAGTATGTATCCTACCTCCTGAACTCTGCTATAGTATGTATCCTACCTCCTGAACTCTGCTATAGTATCTATCCTAAGTTCCGAACTCTGCTATAGTATGTATCCTACCTGCCGAACTCTGCTATAGTATGTATCCTACCTGCTGAACTCTGCTATAGTATGTATCCTACCTGCTGAACTCTGCTATAGCATGTATCCTACCTGCCGAACTCTGCTATAGTATGTATCCTATTTGCCGAACTCTGCTATAGTATGTATCCTACTTGCCGAACTCTGCTATAGTATGTATCCTACCTGCCGAACTCTGCTATAGTATGTATCCTACTTGCCGAACTCTGCTATAGTATGTATCCTACCTCCTGAAATCTGCTATAGTATGTATCCTACCTGCTTAACTCTGCTATAGTATGCATCCTACCTGCTGAACTCTGCTATATTATGTATCCTACTTTTCAAACTCTACTATGGTATGTCCCCTACCTGCCAAACTCTGCTATGGTATGTATCCAACCTGCTGAACTCTGCTATAGTATGTATCCTACCTGCTGAACTCTGCTATAGTATGTATCCTACCTGCCGAACTCTGCTATAGTATGTATACTACCTGCCGAACTCTGCTATAGTATGTATCCTACCTGCCGAACTCTGCTATAGTATGTATCCTACCTGCCGAACTCTGCTAAACTAAGTATCCTACTTGCCGAACTCTGCTATAGTATGTATCCTACTTTCCGAACTCTGCTATAGTATGTATCCTACCTGCCGAACTCTGCTATAGTATGTATCCTACCTGCCGAACTCTGATATAGTATGTATCCTACCTGCCGAACTCTGCTATACCATGTATCCTACCTGCCGAACTCTGCTATAGTATGTATCCTACCTGCTGAACTCTGCTATAGTATGTATCCTGCCTGCCGAACTCTGCTATAGTATGTATCCTACCTACTGAACTCTGCTATAGTATGTATCCTACCTGCCCAACTCTGCTATAGTATGCATACTACCTGCCGAACTCTGCTATAGTATGTATCCTACTTGCCAAACTCTACTATGGTATGTCCCCTACCTGCCGACTCTGCTATAGTATGTATCCTACCTGCCGAACTCTGCTATAGTATGTATCCTACCTCCTGAACTCTGCTATAGTATGTATCCTACCTGCCGAACTCTGCTATAGTATGTATGCTACCTGACGAACTCTGCTATAGTATGTATCCTACCTGCCGAACTCTGCTATAGTATGTATCCTACCTGCCGAACTCTGCTATAGTTTGTATCCTACCTGCCGAACTCTACTATAGTATGTATCCTACCTGCCGAACTCTGCTATAGTATGTATCCTACCTGCCGAACTCTGTTATAGCATGTATCCTACCTACCGAACTCTGCTATAGTATGTATCCTACCTGCTGAACTCTGCTATAGTATGTATCCTACCTGCCGAACTCTGCTATGGTTTGTATCCTACCTGCCGAACTCTGCTATAGTATGTATCCTACCTGCCAAACTCTGCTGTAGTATGTATCCTGCCTGCCGAACTCTGCTATAGTATGTATCCTACCTACTGAACTCTGCTATAGTATGTATCCTACCTGCCCAACTCTGCTATAGTATGCATCCTACCTGCCGAACTCTGCTATAGTATGTATCCTACTTGCCAAACTCTACTATGGTATGTCCCCTACCTGCCGAACTCTGCTATAGTATGTATCCTACCTGCCGAACTCTGCTATAGTATGTATCCTACCTCCTGAACTCTGCTATAGTATGTATCCTACCTGCCGAACTCTGCTATAGTATGTATGCTACCTGACGAACTCTGCTATAGTATGTATCCTACCTGCCGAACTCTGCTATAGTATGTATCCTACCTGCCGAACTCTGCTATAGTTTGTATCCTACCTGCCGAACTCTGCTATAGTATGTATCCTACCTGCCGAACTCTGCTAAACTAAGTATCCTACTTGCCGAACTCTGCTATAGTATGTATCCTACTTGCCGAACTCTGCTATAGTATGTATCCTACCTGCCGAACTCTGCTATAGTATGTATCCTACCTGCCGAACTCTGATATAGTATGTATCCTACCTGCCGAACTCTGCTATACCATGTATCCTACCTGCCGAACTCTGCTATGGTATGTATCCTACCTGCCGAACTCTGCTATAGTATGTATCCTACCTGCCGAACTCTGCTATAGTATGTATCCTACCTACTGAACTCTGCTATAGTATGTATCCTACCTGCCCAACTCTGCTATAGTATGCATCCTACCTGCCGAACTCTGCTATAGTATGTATCCTACTTGCCAAACTCTACTATGGTATGTCCCCTACCTGCCGAACTCTGCTATAGTATGTATCCTACCTGCCGAACTCTGCTATAGTATGTATCCTACCTCCTGAACTCTGCTATAGTATGTATCCTACCTGCCGAACTCTGCTATAGTATGTATGCTACCTGACGAATTCTGCTATAGTATGTATCCTACCTGCCGAACTCTGCTATAGTATGTATCCTACCTGCCGAACTCTGCTAGGGTATGTATCCTACCTGCCGAACTCTGCTATGGTTTGTATCCTACCTGCCGAACTCTGCTATAGTATGTATCCTACCTGCCAAACTCTGCTGTAGTATGTATCCTAACTGCCAAACTCTGCTATAGTATGTATGCTACCTGCCGAACTCTGCTATAGTATGTATCCTACCTCCTGAACACTGCTAAACTAAGTATCCTACTTGCCGAACTCTGCTATAGTATGTATCCTACCTTCCGAACTCTGCTATACCATGTATCCTACCTGCCGAACTCTGCTATAGTATGTATCCTACCTGCCGAACTCTGCTATAGTATGTATCTTACCTGCCGAACTCTGCTATAGTATGTATCCTACCTACTGAACTCTGCTATAGTATGTATCCTACCTGCCCAACTCTGCTATAGTATGCATCCTACCTGCCGAACTCTGCTATAGTATGTATCCTACTTGCCAAACTCTACTATGGTATGTCCCCTACCTGCCGAACTCTGCGATAGTATGTATCCTACCTGCCAAACTCTGCTATAGTATGTATCCTACCTGCCGAACTCTGCTATACCATGTATCCTACATACCGAACTCTGCTATAGTATGCATCTTACCTGCCGAACTCTGCTATAGTATGTATCCTACCTGCCGAACTCTGTTATAGTATGTATCCTACCTGCCGAACTCTGCTATACAATGTATCCTACTTCCCGAACTCTACTATAGTATGTATCCTACCTGCCGAACTCTGCTATAGTATGTATCCTACCTGCCGAACTCTGCTATACCATGTATCCTACCTAGCGAACTCTGCTATAGTATGTATCCTACCTCCTGAACTCTGCTATAGTATGTATCCTACCTCCTGAACTCTGCTATAGTATCTATCCTAAGTTCCGAACTCTGCTATAGTATGTATCCTACCTGCCGAACTCTGCTATAGTATGTATCCTACCTGCTGAACTCTGCTATAGTATGTATCCTACCTGCTGAACTCTGCTATAGCATGTATCCTACCTGCCGAACTCTGCTATAGTATGTATCCTATTTGCCGAACTCTGCTATAGTATGTATCCTACCTGCCGAACTCTGCTATAGTATGTATCCTACCTGCCGAACTCTTCTATAGTATGTATCCTACTTGCCGAACTCTGCTATAGTATGTATCCTACCTCCTGAAATCTGCTATAGTATGTATCCTACCTGCTTAACTCTGCTATAGTATGCATCCTACCTGCTGAACTCTGCTATATTATGTATCCTACTTTTCAAACTCTACTATGGTATGTCCCCTACCTGCCAAACTCTGCTTTGGTATGTATCCAACCTGCTAAACTCTGCTATAGTATGTATCCTACCTGCTAAACTCTGCTATAGTATGTATCCTACCTGCCGAACTCTGCTATAGTATGTATACTACCTGCCGAACTCTGCTATAGTATGTATCCTACCTGCCGAACTCTGCTATAGTATGTATCCTACCTGCCGAACTCTGCTAAACTAAGTATCCTACTTGCCGAACTCTGCTATAGTATGTATCCTACTTTCCGAACTCTGCTATAGTATGTATCCTACCTGCCGAACTCTGCTATAGTATGTATCCTACCTGCCGAACTCTGATATAGTATGTATCCTACCTGCCGAACTCTGCTATACCATGTATCCTACCTGCCGAACTCTGCTATAGTATGTATCCTACCTGCCGAACTCTGCTATAGTATGTATCCTGCCTGCCGAACTCTGCTATAGTATGTATCCTACCTACTGAACTCTGCTATAGTATGTATCCTACCTGCCCAACTCTGCTATAGTATGCATCCTACCTGCCGAACTCTGCTATAGTATGTATCCTACTTGCCAAACTCTACTATGGTATGTCCCCTACCTGCCGAACTCTGCTATAGTATGTATCCTACCTGCCGAACTCTGCTATAGTATGTATCCTACCTCCTGAACTCTGCTATAGTATGTATCCTACCTGCCGAACTCTGCTATAGTATGTATGCTACCGGACGAACTCTGCTATAGTATGTATCCTACCTGCCGAACTCTGCTATAGTATGTATCCTACCTGCCGAACTCTGCTATAGTTTGTATCCTACCTGCCGAACTCTACTATAGTATGTATCCTACCTGCCGAACTCTGCTATAGTATGTATCCTACCTGCCGAACTCTGTTATAGCATGTATCCTACCTACCGAACTCTGCTATAGTATGTATCCTACCTGCTGAACTCTGCTATAGTATGTATCCTACCTGCCGAACTCTGCTATGGTTTGTATCCTACCTGCCGAACTCTGCTATAGTATGTATCCTACCTGCCAAACTCTGCTGTAGTATGTATCCTGCCTGCCGAACTCTGCTATAGTATGTATCCTACCTACTGAACTCTGCTATAGTATGTATCCTACCTGCCCAACTCTGCTATAGTATGCATCCTACCTGCCGAACTCTGCTATAGTATGTATCCTACTTGCCAAACTCTACTATGGTATGTCCCCTACCTGCCGAACTCTGCTATAGTATGTATCCTACCTGCCGAACTCTGCTATAGTATGTATCCTACCTCCTGAACTCTGCTATAGTATGTATCCTACCTGCCGAACTCTGCTATAGTATGTATGTATGCTACCTGACGAACTCTGCTATAGTATGTATCCTACCTCCTGAACTCTGCTATAGTATGTATGCTACCTGACGAACTCTGCTATAGTATGTATCCTACCTGCCGAACTCTGCTATAGTATGTATCCTACCTTCCACCTCTGCTATAGTATGTATCCTAACTGCCGAACTCTGCTATAGTATGTATCCTACCTGCCGAACTCTGCTATACCATGTATTCTACCTACCGAACTCTGCTATAGTATGCATCCTACCTGCCGAACTCTGCTATAGTATGTATCCTACCTCCTGAACTCTGCTATAGTATGTATCCTACCTGCCGAACTCTGCTATAGTATGTATCCTACCTGCCGAACTCTGATATAGTATGTATCCTACCTGCCGAACTCTGCTATACCATGTATCCTACCTGCCGAACTCTGCTATAGTATGTATCCTACCTGCCGAACTCTGCTATAGTATGTATCTTACCTGCCGAACTCTGCTATAGTATGTATCCTACCTACTGAACTCTGCTATAGTATGTATCCTACCTGCCCAACTCTGCTATAGTATGCATCCTACCTGCCGAACTCTGCTATAGTATGTATCCTACTTGCCAAACTCTACTATGGTATGTCCCCTACCTGCCGAACTCTGCTATAGTATGTATCCTACCTGCCAAACTCTGCTATAGTATGTATCCTACCTGCCGAACTCTGCTATACCATGTATCCTACATACCGAACTCTGCTATAGTATGCATCTTACCTGCCGAACTCTGCTATAGTATGTATCCTACCTGCCGAACTCTGTTATAGTATGTATCCTACCTGCCGAACTCTGCTATACAATGTATCCTACTTGCCGAACTCTACTATAGTATGTATCCTACCTGCCGAACTCTGCTATAGTATGTATCCTACCTGCCGAACTATGCTATACCATGTATCCTACCTAGCGAACTCTGCTATAGTATGTATCCTACCTCCTGAACTCTGCTATAGTATGTATCCTACCTCCTGAACTCTGCTATAGTATCTATCCTAAGTTCCGAACTCTGCTATAGTATGTATCCTACCTGCCGAACTCTGCTATAGTATGTATCCTACCTGCTGAACTCTGCTATAGTATGTATCCTACCTGCTGAACTCTGCTATAGCATGTATCCTACCTGCCGAACTCTGCTATAGTATGTATCCTATTTGCCGAACTCTGCTATAGTATGTATCCTACTTGCCGAACTCTGCTATAGTATGTATCCTACCTGCCGAACTCTGCTATAGTATGTATCCTACTTGCCGAACTCTGCTATAGTATGTATCCTACCTCCTGAAATCTGCTATAGTATGTATCCTACCTGCTTAACTCTGCTATAGTATGCATCCTACCTGCTGAACTCTGCTATATTATGTATCCTACTTGCCAAACTCTACTATGGTATGTCCCCTACCTGCCAAACTCTGCTATGGTATGTATCCAACCTGCTGAACTCTGCTATAGTATGTATCCTACCTGCTGAACTCTGCTATAGTATGTATCCTACCTGCCGAACTCTGCTATAGTATGTATACTACCTGCCGAACTCTGCTATAGTATGTATCCTACCTGCCGAACTCTGCTATAGTATGTATCCTACCTGCCGAACTCTGGTAAACTAAGAATCCTACTTGCCGAACTCTGCTATAGTATGTATCCTACTTTCCGAACTCTGCTATAGTATGTATCCTACCTGCCGAACTCTGCTATAGTATGTATCCTACCTGCCGAACTCTGATATAGTATGTATCCTACCTGCCGAACTCTGCTATACCATGTATCCTACCCTCTGAACTCTGCTATAGTATGTATCCTAACTGCCGAACTCTGCTATAGTATGTATCCTGCCTGCCGAACTCTGCTATAGTATGTATCCTACCTACTGAACTCTGCTATAGTATGTATCCTACCTGCCCAACTCTGCTATAGGATGCATCCTACCTGCCGAACTCTGCTATAGTATGTATCCTACTTGCCAAACTCTACTATGGTATGTCCCCTACCTGCCGAACTCTGCTATAGTATGTATCCTACCTGCCGAACTCTGCTATAGTATGTATCCTACCTCCTGAACTCTGCTATAGTATGTATCCTACCTAGCGAACTCTGCTATAGTATGTATCCTACCTCCTGAACTCTGCTATAGTATGTATCCTACCTCCTGAACTCTGCTATAGTATCTATCCTAAGTTCCGAACTCTGCTATAGTATGTATCCTACCTGCCGAACTCTGCTATAGTATGTATCCTACCTGCTGAACTCTGCTATAGTATGTATCCTACCTGCTGAACTCTGCTATAGCATGTATCCTACCTGCCGAACTCTGCTATAGTATGTATCCTATTTGCCGAACTCTGCTATAGTATGTATCCTTCTTGCCGAACTCTGCTATAGTATGTATCCTACCTGCCGAACTCTGCTATAGTATGTATCCTACTTGCCGAACTCTGCTATAGTATGTATCCTACCTCCTGAAATCTGCTATAGTATGTATCCTACCTGCTTAACCCTGCTATAGTATGCATCCTACCTGCTGAACTCTGCTATATTATGTATCCTACTTGCCAAACTCTACTATGGTATGTCCCCTACCTGCCAAACTCTGCTATGGTATGTATCCAACCTGCTGAACTCTGCTATAGTATGTATCCTACCTGCTGAACTCTGCTATAGTATGTATCCTACCTGCCGAACTCTGCTATAGTATGTATACTACCTGCCGAACTCTGCTATAGTATGTATCCTACCTGCCGAACTCTGCTATAGTATGTATCCTACCTGCCGAACTCTGCTAAACTAAGAATCCTACTTGCCGAACTCTGCTATAGTATGTATCCTACTTTCCGAACTCTGCTATAGTATGTATCCTACCTGCCGAACTCTGCTATAGTATGTATCCTACCTGCCGAACTCTGATATAGTATGTATCCTACCTGCCGAACTCTGCTATACCATGTATCCTACCCTCTAAACTCTGCTATAGTATGTATCCTAACTGCCGAACTCTGCTATAGTATGTATCCTGCCTGCCGAACTCTGCTATAGTATGTATCCTACCTACTGAACTCTGCTATAGTATGTATCCTACCTGCCCAACTCTGCTATAGTATGCATCCTACCTGCCGAACTCTGCTATAGTATGTATCCTACTTGCCAAACTCTACTATGGTATGTCCCCTACCTGCCGAACTCTGCTATAGTATGTATCCTACCTGCCGAACTCTGCTATAGTATGTATCCTACCTCCTGAACTCTGCTATAGTATGTATCCTACCTGCCGAACTCTGCTATAGTATGTATGCTACCTGACGAACTCTGCTATAGTATGTATCCTACCTGCCGAACTCTGCTATAGTATGTATCCTACCTGCCGAACTCTGCTATAGTTTGTATCCTACCTGCCGAACTCTGCTATAGTATGTATCCTACCTGCCGAACTCTGATATAGTATGTATCCTACCTGCCGAACTCTGCTATACCATGTATCCTACCTGCCGAACTCTGCTATAGTATGTATCCTACCTGCCGAACTCTGCTATAGTATGTATCCTACCTGCCGAACTCTGCTATAGTATGTATCCTACCTACTGAACTCTGCTATAGTATGTATCCTACCTGCCCAACTCTGCTATAGTATGCATCCTACCTCCTGAACTCTGCTATAGTATGTATCCTACTTGCCAAACTCTACTAAGGTATGTCCCCTACCTGCCGAACTCTGCTATAGTATGTATCCTACCTGCCGAACTCTGCTATAGTATGTATCCTACTTGCCGAACTCTGCTATAGTATGTATCCTACCTGCCGAACTCTGCTATAGTATGTATCCTACTTGCCGAACTCTGCTATAGTATGTATCCTACCTCCTGAAATCTGCTATAGTATGTATCCTACCTGCTTAACTCTGCTATAGTATGCATCCTACCTGCTGAACTCTGCTATATTATGTATCCTACTTGCCAAACTCTACTATGGTATGTCCCCTACCTGCCAAACTCTGCTATGGTATGTATCCAACCTGCTGAACTCTGCTATAGTATGTATCCTACCTGCTGAACTCTGCTATAGTATGTATCCTACCTGCCGAACTCTGCTATAGTATGTATACTACCTGCCGAACTCTGCTATAGTATGTATCCTACCTGCCGAACTCTGCTATAGTATGTATCCTACCTGCCGAACTCTGGTAAACTAAGAATCCTACTTGCCGAACTCTGCTATAGTATGTATCCTACTTTCCGAACTCTGCTATAGTATGTATCCTACCTGCCGAACTCTGCTATAGTATGTATCCTACCTGCCGAACTCTGATATAGTATGTATCCTACCTGCCGAACTCTGCTATACCATGTATCCTACCCTCTGAACTCTGCTATAGTATGTATCCTAACTGCCGAACTCTGCTATAGTATGTATCCTGCCTGCCGAACTCTGCTATAGTATGTATCCTACCTACTGAACTCTGCTATACTATGTATCCTACCTGCCCAACTCTGCTATAGGATGCATCCTACCTGCCGAACTCTGCTATAGTATGTATCCTACTTGCCAAACTCTACTATGGTATGTCCCCTACCTGCCGAACTCTGCTATAGTATGTATCCTACCTGCCGAACTCTGCTATAGTATGTATCCTACCTCCTGAACTCTGCTATAGTATGTATCCTACCTAGCGAACTCTGCTATAGTATGTATCCTACCTCCTGAACTCTGCTATAGTATGTATCCTACCTCCTGAACTCTGCTATAGTATCTATCCTAAGTTCCGAACTCTGCTATAGTATGTATCCTACCTGCCGAACTCTGCTATAGTATGTATCCTACCTGCTGAACTCTGCTATAGTATGTATCCTACCTGCTGAACTCTGCTATAGCATGTATCCTACCTGCCGAACTCTGCTATAGTATGTATCCTATTTGCCGAACTCTGCTATAGTATGTATCCTTCTTGCCGAACTCTGCTATAGTATGTATCCTACCTGCCGAACTCTGCTATAGTATGTATCCTACTTGCCGAACTCTGCTATAGTATGTATCCTACCTCCTGAAATCTGCTATAGTATGTATCCTACCTGCTTAACTCTGCTATAGTATGCATCCTACCTGCTGAACTCTGCTATATTATGTATCCTACTTGCCAAACTCTACTATGGTATGTCCCCTACCTGCCAAACTCTGCTATGGTATGTATCCAACCTGCTGAACTCTGCTATAGTATGTATCCTACCTGCTGAACTCTGCTATAGTATGTATCCTACCTGCCGAACTCTGCTATAGTATGTATACTACCTGCCGAACTCTGCTATAGTATGTATCCTACCTGCCGAACTCTGCTATAGTATGTATCCTACCTGCCGAACTCTGCTAAACTAAGAATCCTACTTGCCGAACTCTGCTATAGTATGTATCCTACTTTCCGAACTCTGCTATAGTATGTATCCTACCTGCCGAACTCTGCTATAGTATGTATCCTACCTGCCGAACTCTGATATAGTATGTATCCTACCTGCCGAACTCTGCTATACCATGTATCCTACCCTCTAAACTCTGCTATAGTATGTATCCTAACTGCCGAACTCTGCTATAGTATGTATCCTGCCTGCCGAACTCTGCTATAGTATGTATCCTACCTACTGAACTCTGCTATAGTATGTATCCTACCTGCCCAACTCTGCTATAGTATGCATCCTACCTGCCGAACTCTGCTATAGTATGTATCCTACTTGCCAAACTCTACTATGGTATGTCCCCTACCTGCCGAACTCTGCTATAGTATGTATCCTACCTGCCGAACTCTGCTATAGTATGTATCCTACCTCCTGAACTCTGCTATAGTATGTATCCTACCTGCCGAACTCTGCTATAGTATGTATGCTACCTGACGAACTCTGCTATAGTATGTATCCTACCTGCCGAACTCTGCTATAGTATGTATCCTACCTGCCGAACTCTGCTATAGTTTGTATCCTACCTGCCGAACTCTGCTATAGTATGTATCCTACCTGCCGAACTCTGATATAGTATGTATCCTACCTGCCGAACTCTGCTATACCATGTATCCTACCTGCCGAACTCTGCTATAGTATGTATCCTACCTGCCGAACTCTGCTATAGTATGTATCCTACCTGCCGAACTCTGCTATAGTATGTATCCTACCTACTGAACTCTGCTATAGTATGTATCCTACCTGCCCAACTCTGCTATAGTATGCATCCTACCTCCTGAACTCTGCTATAGTATGTATCCTACTTGCCAAACTCTACTAAGGTATGTCCCCTACCTGCCGAACTCTGCTATAGTATGTATCCTACCTGCCGAACTCTGCTATAGTATGTATCCTACCTCCTGAACTCTGCTATAGTATGTATCCTACCTGCCGAACTCTGCTATAGTATGTATGCTACCTGACGAATTCTGCTATAGTATGTATCCTACCTGCCGAACTCTGCTATAGTGTGTATCCTCCCTGCCGAACTCTGCTAGGGTATGTATCCTACCTGCCGAACTCTGCTATAGTATGTATCCTACCTGCCGAACTCTGCTATAGTATGTATCCTACCTGCCGAACTCTACTATAGTATGTATCCTACCTGCCGAACTCTGCTATAGTATGTATCCTACCTGCCGAACTCTGTTATAGCATGTATCCTACCTACCGAACTCTGCTATAGTATGTATCCTACCTGCTGAACTCTGCTATAGTATGTATCCTACCTGCCGAACTCGGCTATGGTTTGTATCCTACCTGCCGAACTCTGCTATAGTATGTATCCTACCTGCCAAACTCTGCTGTAGTATGTATCCTAACTGCCAAACTCTGCTATAGTATGTATGCTACCTGCCGAACTCTGCTATAGTATGTATCCTAACTCCTGAACACTGCTAAACTAAGTATCCTACTTGCCGAACTCTGCTATAGTATGTATCCTACCTTCCGAACTCTGCTATAGTATGTATCCTACCTGCCGAACTCTGCTATAGTATGTATCCTACCTGCCGAACTCTGCTATACCATGTATCCTACCTACCGAACTCTGCTATAGTATGTATCCTACCTTCGAACTCTGCTATAGTATGTATCCTAACTGCCGAACTCTGCTATAGTATGTATCCTACCTGCCGAACTCTGCTATACCATGTATTCTACCTACCGAACTCTGCTATAGTATGTATCCTACCTGCCGAACTCTGCTATAGTATGTATCCTACCTACCGAACTCTGCTATAGTATGTATGTATGCTACCTGACGAACTCTGCTATAGTATGTATCCTACCTCCTGAACTCTGCTATAGTATGTATGCTACCTGACGAACTCTGCTATAGTATGTATCCTACCTGCCGAACTCTGCTATAGTATGTATCCTACCTTCGAACTCTGCTATAGTATGTATCCTAACTGCCGAACTCTGCTATAGTATGTATCCTACCTGCCGAACTCTGCTATACCATGTATCCTACCTGCCGAACTCTGCTATAGTATGTATCCTACCTGCCGAACTCTGCTATAGTATGTATCCTGCCTGCCGAACTCTGCTATAGTATGTATCCTACCTACTGAACTCTGCTATAGTATGTATCCTACCTGCCCAACTCTGCTATAGTATGCATCCTACCTGCCGAACTCTGCTATAGTATGTATCCTACTTGCCAAACTCTACTATGGTATGTCCCCTACCTGCCGAACTCTGCTATAGTATGTATCCTACCTGCCGAACTCTGCTATAGTATGTATCCTACCTCCTGAACTCTGCTATAGTATGTATCCTACCTGCCGAACTCTGCTATAGTATGTATGCTACCGGACGAACTCTGCTATAGTATGTATCCTACCTGCCGAACTCTGCTATAGTAGGCATCCTACCTGCCGAACTCTGCTATAGTATGTATCCTACTTGCCAAACTCTACTATGGTATGTCCCCTACCTGCCGAACTCTGCTATAGTATGTATCCTACCTGCCGAACTCTGCTATAGTATGTATCCTACCTCCTGAACTCTGCTATAGTATGTATCCTACCTGCCGAACTCTGCTATAGTATGTATGCTACCTGACGAATTCTGCTATAGTATGTATCCTACCTGCCGAACTCTGCTATAGTATGTATCCTACCTGCCGAACTCTGCTAGGGTATGTATCCTACCTGCCGAACTCTGCTATAGTATGTATCCTACCTGCCGAACTCTGCTATAGTATGTATCCTACCTGCCGAACTCTACTATAGTATGTATCCTACCTGCCGAACTCTGCTATAGTATGTATCCTACCTGCCGAACTCTGTTATAGCATGTATCCTACCTACCGAACTCTGCTATAGTATGTATCCTACCTGCTGAACTCTGCTATAGTATGTATCCTACCTACCGAACTCGGCTATGGTTTGTATCCTACCTGCCGAACTCTGCTATAGTATGTATCCTACCTGCCAAACTCTGCTGTAGTATGTATCCTAACTGCCAAACTCTGCTATAGTATGTATGCTACCTGCCGAACTCTGCTATAGTATGTATCCTACCTCCTGAACACTGCTAAACTAAGTATCCTACTTGCCGAACTCTGCTATAGTATGTATCCTACCTTCCGAACTCTGCTATAGTATGTATCCTACCTGCCGAACTCTGCTATAGTATGTATCCTACCTGCCGAACTCTGCTATACCATGTATCCTACCTACCGAACTCTGCTATAGTATGTATCCTACCTTCGAACTCTGCTATAGTATGTATCATAACTGCCGAACTCTGCTATAGTATGTATCCTACCTGCCGAACTCTGCTATACCATGTATTCTACCTACCGAACTCTGCTATAGTATGTATCCTACCTGCCGAACTCTGCTATAGTATGTATCCTACCTGCCGAACTCTGCTATAGTATGTATGTATGCTACCTGACGAACTCTGCTATAGTATGTATCCTACCTCCTGAACTCTGCTATAGTATGTATGCTACCTGACGAACTCTGCTATAGTATGTATCCTACCTGCCGAACTCTGCTATAGTATGTATCCTACCTTCGAACTCTGCTATAGTATGTATCCTAACTGCCGAACTCTGCTATAGTATGTATCCTACCTGCCGAACTCTGCTATACCATGTATTCTACCTACCGAACTCTGCTATAGTATGTATCCTACCTGCCGAACTCTGCTATAGTATGTATCCTACCTGCCGAACTCTGCTATAGTATGTATCCTACCTGCCGAACTCTGCTATAGTATGTATCCTACCTGCCGAACTCTGATATAGTATGTATCCTACCTGCCGAACTCTGCTATACCATGTATCCTACCTGCCAAACTCTGCTATAGTATGTATCCTACCTGCCGAACTCTGCTATAGTATGTATCTTACCTGCCGAACTCTGCTATAGTATGTATCCTACCTACTGAACTCTGCTATAGTATGTATCCTACCTGCCCAACTCTGCTATAGTATGCATCCTACCTGCCGAACTCTGCTATAGTATGTATCCTACTTGCCAAACTCTACTATGGTATGTCCCCTACCTGCCGAACTCTGCTATAGTATGTATCCTACCTGCCAAACTCTGCTATAGTATGTATCCTACCTTCCGAACTCTGCTATACCATGTATCCTACATACCGAACTCTGCTATAGTATGCATCTTACCTGCCGAACTCTGCTATAGTATGTATCCTACCTGCCGAACTCTGTTATAGTATGTATCCTACCTGCCGAACTCTGCTATACAATGTATCCTACTTACCGAAC
This sequence comes from Ceratothoa steindachneri, assembly GCA_963969495.1. Taxonomy (NCBI): domain Eukaryota; kingdom Metazoa; phylum Arthropoda; class Malacostraca; order Isopoda; family Cymothoidae; genus Ceratothoa; species Ceratothoa steindachneri. The sequence goes on along the minus strand of OZ018324.1, from coordinate 189,382,209 downwards.
TCTACTATAGTATGTATCCTACCTGCCGAACTCTGCTATAGTATGTATCCTACCTGCCGAACTCTGCTATACCATGTATCCTACCTAGCGAACTCTGCTATAGTATGTATCCTACCTCCTGAACTCTGCTATAGTATGTATCCTACCTCCTGAACTCTGCTATAGTATCTATCCTAAGTTCCGAACTCTGCTATAGTATGTATCCTACCTGCCGAACTCTGCTATAGTATGTATCCTACCTGCTGAACTCTGCTATAGTATGTATCCTACCTGCTGAACTCTGCTATAGCATGTATCCTACCTGCCGAACTCTGCTATAGTATGTATCCTATTTGCCGAACTCTGCTATAGTATGTATCCTACTTGCCGAACTCTGCTATAGTATGTATCCTACCTGCCGAACTCTGCTATAGTATGTATCCTACTTGCCGAACTCTGCTATAGTATGTATCCTACCTCCTGAAATCTGCTATAGTATGTATCCTACCTGCTTAACTCTGCTATAGTATGCATCCTACCTGCTGAACTCTGCTATATTATGTATCCTACTTTTCAAACTCTACTATGGTATGTCCCCTACCTGCCAAACTCTGCTATGGTATGTATCCAACCTGCTGAACTCTGCTATAGTATGTATCCTACCTGCTGAACTCTGCTATAGTATGTATCCTACCTGCCGAACTCTGCTATAGTATGTATACTACCTGCCGAACTCTGCTATAGTATGTATCCTACCTGCCGAACTCTGCTATAGTATGTATCCTACCTGCCGAACTCTGCTAAACTAAGTATACTACTTGCCGAACTCTGCTATAGTATGTATCCTACTTTCCGAACTCTGCTATAGTATGTATCCTACCTGCCGAACTCTGCTATAGTATGTATCCTACCTGCCGAACTTTGATATAGTATGTATCCTACCTGCCGAACTCTGCTATACCATGTATCCTACCTGCCGAACTCTGCTATAGTATGTATCCTACCTGCCGAACTCTGCTATAGTATGTATCCTGCCTGCCGAACTCTGCTATAGTATGTATCCTACCTACTGAACTCTGCTATAGTATGTATCCTACCTGCCCAACTCTGCTATAGTATGCATCCTACCTGCCGAACTCTGCTATAGTATGTATCCTACTTGCCAAACTCTACTATGGTATGTCCCCTACCTGCCGAACTCTGCTATAGTATGTATCCTACCTGCCGAACTCTGCTATAGTATGTATCCTACCTCCTGAACTCTGCTATAGTATGTATCCTACCTGCCTAACTCTGCTATAGTATGTATGCTACCTGACGAACTCTGCTATAGTATGTATCCTACCTGCCGAACTCTGCTATAGTATGTATCCTACCTGCCGAACTCTGCTATAGTTTGTATCCTACCTGCTGAACTCTGCTATAATATGTATCCTACCTGCCGAACTCTGCTATGGTTTGTAACCTACCTGCCAAACTCTGCTATAGTATGTATCCTACCTGCCAAACTCTGCTGTAGTATGTATCCTAACTGCCAAACTCTGCTATAGTATGTATGCTACCTGCCGAACTCTGCTATGGTTTGTATCCTACCTGCCGAACTCTGCTATAGTATGTATCCTACCTGCCAAACTCTGCTGTAGTATGTATCCTAACTGCCAAACTCTGCTATAGTATGTATGCTACCTGCCGAACTCTGCTATAGTATGTATCCTACCTCCTGAACACTGCTAAACTAAGTATCCTACTTGCCGAACTCTGCTATAGTATGTATCCTACCTTCCGAACTCTGCTATAGTATGTATCCTACCTGCCGAACTCTGCTATAGTATGTATCCTACCTGCCGAACTCTGCTATACCATGTATCCTACCTACCGAACTCTGCTATAGTATGTATCCTACCTTCGAACTCTGCTATAGTATGTATCCTAACTGCCGAACTCTGCTATAGTATGTATCCTACCTGCCGAACTCTGCTATACCATGTATTCTACCTACCGAACTCTGCTATAGTATGTATCCTACCTGCCGAACTCTGCTATAGTATGTATCCTACCTGCCGAACTCTGCTATAGTATGTATGTATGCTACCTGACGAACTCTGCTATAGTATGTATCCTACCTCCTGAACTCTGCTATAGTATGTATGCTACCTGACGAACTCTGCTATAGTATGTATCCTACCTGCCGAACTCTGCTATAGTAAGTATCCTACCTGCCGAACTCTGCTATAGTATGTATCCTACCTGCCGAACTCTGCTATAGTATGTATCCTACCTGCCGAACTCTGCTATAGTATGCATCCTCCCTGCCGAACTCTGCAAAACTATGTATCCTACCTGCTGAACTCTGCTATAGTATGTATCCTACCTGCTGAACTCTGCTATAGTATGTATCCTACCTGCCGAACTCTGCTATAGTATGTATCCTACCTGCCGAACTCTGCTATACTATGTATCCTACCTGCCGAACTCTGCTATAGTATGTATCCTACCTGCCGAACTCAGCTATAGTATGTATCCTACCTGCCGAACTCTGCTTTAGGATGTATCCTACCTTCCGAATCTGCTATAGTATGTATCCTACCTGCCGAACTATGCTATAGTATGTATTCTACCTGCCGACCTTTGCTATAGTATGTATCCTACATACCGAACTCTGCTATAGTATGCATCTTACCTGCCGAACTCTGCTATAGTATGTATCCTACCTGCCGAACTCTGCTATAGTATGTATCCTACCTGCCGAACTCTGCTATACCATGTATCCTACCTACCGAACTCTGCTATAGTATGTATCCTACCTTCGAACTCTGCTATAGTATGTATCCTAACTGCCGAACTCTGCTATAGTATGTATCCTACCTGCCGAACTCTGCTATACCATGTATTCTACCTACCGAACTCTGCTATAGTATGTATCCTACTTGCCAAACTCTACTATGGTATGTCCCCTACCTGCCGAACTCTGCTATAGTATGTATCCTACCTGCCAAACTCTGCTATAGTATGTATCCTACCTGCCGAACTCTGCTATACCATGTATCCTACATACCGAACTCTGCTATAGTATGCATCTTACCTGCCGAACTCTGCTATAGTATGTATCCTACCTGCCGAACTCTGTTATAGTATGTATCCTACCTGCCGAACTCTGCTATACAATGTATCCTACTTGCCGAACTCTACTATAGTATGTATCCTACCTGCCTAACTCTGCTATAGTATGTATCCTACCTGCCGAACTCTGCTATACCATGTATCCTACCTAGCGAACTCTGCTATAGTATGTATCCTACCTTCCGAACTCTGCTATAGTATGTATCCTACCTCCTGAACTCTGCTATAGTATCTATCCTAAGTTCCGAACTCTGCTATAGTATGTATCCTACCTGCCGAACTCTGCTATAGTATGTATCCTACCTGCTGAACTCTGCTATAGTATGTATCCTACCTGCTGAACTCTGCTATAGCATGTATCCTACCTGCCGAACTCTGCTATAGTATGTATCCTATTTGCCGAACTCTGCTATAGTATGTATCCTACTTGCCGAACTCTGCTATAGTATGTATCCTACCTGCCGAACTCTGCTATAGTATGTATCCTACTTGCCGAACTCTGCTATAGTATGTATCCTACCTCCCGAACTCTGCTATAGTATGTATCCTACCTGCTTAACTCTGCTATAGTATGCATCCTACCTGCTGAACTCTGCTATATTATGTATCCTACTTGCCAAACTCTACTATGGTATGTCCCCTACCTGCCGAACTCTGCTATAGTATGTATCCTACCTGCCGAACTCTGCTATAGTATGTATCCTACCTCCTGAACTCTGCTATAGTATGTATCCTACCTGCCGAACTCTGCTATAGTATGTATGCTACCTGACGAACTCTGCTATAGTATATATCCTACCTGCCGAACTCTGCTATAGTATGTATCCTACCTGCCGAACTCTGCTAGGGTATGTATCCTACCTGCCGAACTCTGCTTTATTATGTATACTACCTGCCGAACTCTGCTATAGTATGTATCCTACCTGCCGAACTCTACTATAGTATGTATCCTACCTGCCGAACTCTGCTATAGTATGTATCCTACCTGCCGAACTCTGTTATAGCATGTATCCTACCTACCGAACTCTGCTTTAGTATGTATCCTACCTGCTGAACTCTGCTATAGTATGTATCCTACCTGCCGAACTCTGCTATGGTTTGTATCCTACCTGCCGAACTCTGCTATAGTATGTATCCTACCTGCCAAACTCTGCTGTAGTATGTATCCTAACTGCCAAACTCTGCTATAGTATGTATGCTACCTGCCGAACTCTGCTATAGTATGTATCCTACCTCCTGAACACTGCTAAACTAAGTATCCTACTTGCCGAACTCTGCTATAGTATGTATCCTACCTTCCGAACTCTGCTATAGTATGTATCCTACCTGCCGAACTCTGCTATAGTATGTATCCTACCTGCCGAACTCTGCTATACCATGTATCCTACCTACCGAACTCTGCTATAGTATGTATCCTACCTTCGAACTCTGCTATAGTATGTATCCTAACTGCCGAACTCTGCTATAGTATGTATCCTACCTGCCGAACTCTGCTATACCATGTATTCTACCTACCGAACTCTGCTATAGTATGTATCCTACCTGCCGAACTCTGCTATAGTATGTATCCTACCTGCCGAACTCTGCTATAGTATGTATGTATGCTACCTGACGAACTCTGCTATAGTATGTATCCTACCTCCTGAACTCTGCTATAGTATGTATGCTACCTGACGAACTCTGCTATAGTATGTATCCTACCTGCCGAACTCTGCTATAGTAAGTATCCTACCTGCCGAACTCTGCTATAGTATGTATCCTACCTGCCGAACTCTGCTATAGTATGTATCCTACCTGCCGAACTCTGCTATAGTATGCATCCTCCCTGCTGAACTCTGCAAAACTATGTATCCTACCTGCTGAACTCTGCTATAGTATGTATCCTACCTGCTGAACTCTGCTATAGTATGTATCCTACCTGCCGAACTCTGCTATAGTATGTATCCTACCTGCCGAACTCTGCTATACTATGTATCCTACCTGCCGAACTCTGCTATAGTATGTATCCTACCTGCCGAACTCAGCTATAGTATGTATCCTACCTGCCGAACTCTGCTTTAGGATGTATCCTACCTTCCGAATCTGCTATAGTATGTATCCTACCTGCCGAACTCTGCTATAGTATGTATTCTACCTGCCGACCTTTGCTATAGTATGTATCCTATCTGCGAACTCTGCTATAGTATGTATCCTACCAGCCGAACTCTGCTATAGTATGTATCCTACCTGCCGAACTCTGATATAGTATGTATCGTACCTACCGAACTCTGCTATAGTATGTGTCCTACCTGCCGAACTCTGCTATAGTATGTATGCTACCTTCCGAACTCTGCTATAGTATGTATCCTACCTGCCGAACTCTGCTATAGTATGTATCTTACCTGCCGAACTCTGCTATAGTATGTATCCTACCTGCCAAACTCTGCTATAGTATGCATCCTACTTGCCGAAATCTGCTATAGTATGTATTCTACCTGCCGAACTCTGCTATAGTGTGTATCCTACCTGCCGAACTCTGCTATAGTATGTATCCTACCTGCCAAACTCTGCTATAGTATGTATCCTACCTGCCGAACTCTGCTATACCATGTATCCTACATACCGAACTCTGCTATAGTATGCATCTTACCTGCCGAACTCTGCTATAGTATGTATCCTACCTGCCGAACTCTGTTATAGTATGTATCCTACCTGCCGAACTCTGCTATACAATGTATCCTACTTGCCGAACTCTGCTATAGTATGTATCCTACCTGCCGAACTCTGCTATAGTATGTATCCTACCTGCCGAACTCTGCTATACCATGTATCCTACCTACCGAACTCTGCTATAGTATGTATCCTACCTTCCGAACTCTGCTATAGTATGTATCCTACCTGCCGAACTCTGCTATAGTATGTATCCTACCTGCTGAACTCTGCTATAGCATGTATCCTACCTGCCGAACTCTGCTATAGTATGTATCCTACTTGCCGAACTCTGCTATAGTATATATCCTACTTGCCGAACTCTGCTATAGTATGTATCCTACCTGCCGAACTCTGCTATAGTATGTATCCTACTTGCCGAACTCTGCTATAGTATGTATCCTACCTGCCGAACTCTGCTATAGTATGTATCCTACTCGCTTAACTCTGCTATAGTATGCATCCTACCTGCTGAACTCTGCTATATTATGTATCCTACTTGCCAAACTCTACTATGGTATGTCCCCTACCTGCGAAACTCTGCTATAGTATGTATCCTACCTGCTGAACTCTGCTATAGTATGTATCCTACCTGCTGAACTCTGCTATAGTATGTATCCTACCTGCCGAACTCTGCTATAGTATGTATACTACCTGCCGAACTCTGCTATAGTATGCATCCTAACTGCCGAACTCTGCTATAGTATGTATCCTACCTGCCGAACTCTGCTAAACTAAGTATCCTACTTTCCGAACTCTGCTATAGTATGTATCCTACTTGCCGAACTCTGCTATAGTATGTATCCTACCTGCCGAACTCTGCTATAGTATGTATACTACCTGCCGAACTCTGCTATAGTATGTATCCTACCTCCTGAACTCTGCTATAGTATCTATCCTAAGTTCCGAACTCTGCTATAGTATGTATCCTACCTGCCGAACTCTGCTATAGTATGTATCCTACCTGCCGAACTCTGCTATAGTATGTATCCTACCTGCCTAACTCTGCTATAGTATGTATCCTACCTAGCGAACTCTGCTATAGTATGTATCCTACCTGCCGAACTCTGCTATAGTATGCATCCTACCTGCCGAACTCTGCTATAGTATGTATCCTACTTGCCAAACTCTACTATGGTATGTCCCCTACCTGCCGAACTCTGCTATAGTATGTATCCTACCTGCCGAACTCTGCTATAGTATGTATCCTACCTGCCGAACTCTGCTATAGTATGTATCCTACCTGCCGAACTCTGCTATACCATGTATTCTACCTACCGAACTCTGCTATAGTATGTATCCTACCTGCCGAACTCTGCTATAGTATGTATCCTACTTGCCAAACTCTACTATGGTATGTCCCCTACCTGCTGAACTCTGCTATAGTATGTATCCTACCTTCGAACTCTGCTATAGTATGTATCCTAACTGCCGAACTCTGCTATAGTATGTATCCTACCTGCCGAACTCTGCTATACCATGTATTCTACCTACCGAACTCTGCTATAGTATATATCCTACCTGCCGAACTCTGCTATAGTATGTATCCTACCTGCCGAACTCTGCTATAGTATGTATGTATGCTACCTGACGAACTCTACTATAGTATGTATCCTACCTCCTGAACTCTGCTATAGTATGTATGCTACCTGACGAACTCTGCTATAGTATGTATCCTACCTGCCGAACTCTGCTATAGTAAGTATCCTACCTGCCGAACTCTGCTATAGTATGTATCCTACCTGCCGAACTCTGCTATAGTATGTATCCTACCTGCCGAACTCTGCTATAGTATGCATCCTTCCTGCCGAACTCTGCTATAGTATGTATCCTACCTGCTGAACTCTGCTATAGTATGTATCCTACCTGCTGAACTCTGCTATAGTATGTATCCTACCTGCCGAACTCTGCTATAGTATGTATCCTACCTGCCGAACTCTGCTATACTATGTATCCTACCTACCGAACTCTGCTATAGTATGTATCCTACCTGCCGAACTCAGCTATAGTATGTATCCTACCTGCCGAACTCTGCTTTAGGATGTATCCTACCTTCCGAATCTGCTATAGTATGTATCCTACCTGCCGAACTCTGCTATAGTATGTATTCTACCTGCCGAACTCTGCTATAGTATGTATCCTATCTGCGAACTCTGCTATAGTATTTATCCTACCAGCCGAACTCTGCTATAGTATGTATCCTACATGCCGAACTCTGATATAGTATGTATCGTACCTACTGAACTCTGCTATAGTATGTGTCCTACCTGCCGAACTCTGCTATAGTATGTATGCTACCTGACGAACTCTGCTATAGTAGGTATCCTACCTGCCTACCTCTGCTATAGTATGTATCCTACCTGCCGAACTCTGCTATACCATGTATCCTACCTACCGAACTCTGCTAATGTATGTATCCTACCTTCCGAACTCTGCTATAGTATGTATCCTACCTGCCGAACTCTGCTATAGTATGTATCTTACCTGCCGAACTCTGCTATAGTATGTATCCTACCTGCCAAACTCTGCTATAGTATGCATCTTACTTGCCGAAATCTGCTATAGTATGTATTCTACCTGCCGAACTCTGCTATAGTGTGTATCCTACCTGCCGAACTCTGCTATAGTATGTATCCTACCTGTCAAACTCTGCTATAGTATGTATCCTACCTGCCGAACTCTGCTATACCATGTATCCTACATACCGAACTCTGCTATAGTATGCATCTTACCTGCCGAACTCTGCTATAGTATGTATCCTACCTGCCGAACTCTGTTATAGTATGTATCCTACCTGCCGAATTCTGCTATACAATGTATCCTACTTGCCGAACTCTGCTATAGTATGTATCCTACCTGCCGAACTCTGCTATAGTATGTATCCTACCTGCCGAACTCTGCTATACCATGTATCCTACCTACCGAACTCTGCTATAGTATGTATCCTACCTTCCGAACTCTGCTATAGTATGTATCCTACCTGCCGAACTCTGCTATAGTATGTATCCTACCTGCTGAACTCTGCTATAGCATGTATCCTACCTGCCGAACTCTGCTATAGTATGTATCCTACTTGCCGAACTCTGCTATAGTATGTATCCTACCTGCCGAACTCTGCTATAGTATGTATCCTACTTGCCGAACTCTGCTATAGTATGTATCCTACCTGCCGAACTCTGCTATAGTATGTATCCTACTCGCTTAACTCTGCTATAGTATGCATCCTACCTGCTGAACTCTGCTATATTATGTATCCTACTTGCCAAACTCTACTATGGTATGTCCCCTACCTGCGAAACTCTGCTATAGTATGTATCCTACCTGCTGAACTCTGCTATAGTATGTATCCTACCTGCTGAACTCTGCTATAGTATGTATCCTACCTGCCGAACTCTGCTATCGTATGTATATTACCTGCCGAACTCTGCTATAGTATGCATCCTAACTGCCGAACTCTGCTATAGTATGTATCCTACCTGCCGAACTCTGCTAAACTAAGTATCCTACTTGCCGAACTCTGCTATAGTATGTATCCTACTTGCCGAACTCTGCTATAGTATGAATCCTACCTGCCGAACTCTGCTATAGTATGTATCCTACCTCCTGAACTCTTCTATAGTATCTATCCTAAGTTTCGAACTCTGCTATAGTATGTATCCTACCTGCCGAACTCTGCTATAGTATGTATCCTACCTGCCGAACTCTGCTATAGTATGTATCCTACCTGCCGAACTCTGCTATAGTATGTATGCTACCTACCGAACTCTGCTATAGTATGTATCCTACCTGCCGAACTCTGCTATAGTATGCATCCTACCTGCCGAACTCTGCTATAGTATGTATCCTACTTGCCAAACTCTACTATGGTATGTCTCCTACCTGCCGAACTCTGCTATAGTATGTATCCTACCTGCCGAACTCTGCTATAGTATGTATCCTACCTGCCGAACTCTGCTATAGTATGTATCCTACCTGCCGAACTCTGCTATAGTATGTATCCTACCTGCCGAACTCTGCTATAGTATGTATCCTACCTGCCGAACTCTGCTATAGTATGTATCCTACCTGCCGAACTCTGCTATAGTATGTATCCTACCTGCCGAACTCTGCTATAGTATGTATCCTACCTGCCAAACTCTGCTATAGTATGTATCCTACCTGCCGAACTCTGCTATAGTATGTATCCTACCTGCCGAACTCTACTATAGTATGTATCCTACCTGCCGATCTCTGCTATAGTATGTATCCTACCTGCCGAACTCTGTTATAGCATGTATCCTACCTGCTGAACTCTGCTATAGTATGTATCCTACCTGCTGAACTCTGCTATAGTATGTATCCTACCTGCCGAACTCTGCTATCGTATGTATCCTACCTGCCGAACTCTGCTATAGTATGTATCCTACCTGCCAAACTCTGCTGTAGTATGTATCCTAACTGCCAAACTCTGCTATAGTATGTATGCTACCTGCCGAACTCTGCTATAGTATGTATTCTACCTGCCGAATTCTGCTATAGTATGTATCCTACCTGCCGAACTCTGCTATAGTATGTATCCTACCTACTGAACTCTGCTATAGTATGTATCCTACCTGCCGAACTCTGCTATAGTATGTATCCTACCTGCCGAACTTCTCTATAGTATGTATCCTACTTGCCAAACTCTACTATAGTATGTATCCTACCTGCCGAACTCTGCTATAGTATCTATCCTACCTGCCGAACTCTGCTATAGTATCTTTCCTATCTGCCGAACTCTGCTATAGTATGTATCCTACCTGCCGAACTCTGCTATAGTATGTATCCTACCTGCCGAACTCTGCCATACCATGTATCCTACTATCATATTCAAATCCTACCTACATTTATTTACAATGGTTTAGGGGGTAAATTAAAAAGTAAAAGATTTAATCTAGTTTAATTTAATGGTTAAAACATTAACAGGTTTAAGATTTTAGTGTACAAACTGTTATTTGATATTTTTAATAAAATATCAATGAAAAGGTTTGAATTTTTGTCTTTCAATACCAGCTATCTGATTTCATCTAGGTGTCTTTGCAGAAGTGTTTTATGGTACTCCACGTTTTTGCTTCATGATTTTTATTTTACTCTCCAACCATGTTCGCTCACTCCGTTGAGTGTTGGTTTGAGTTGTTGGATCTACGTAAAACTGCTGATGATTGACTGTACGGTAATTATAGCCTAATTTGGAAAGCCTACTATACGTGGCCCAATCGTCGGAGTGTATGTAGGACCCACTTGCAACTTCCCTTTGACTGATTGGTTACAAAGTAACGACATCGCGTCAGTAAACATAGAAATAACACCAATCATTTCTATGGCATAGTCCAAAGACCCAAGAGCCCTCAATAAATGCGTTGTCTATGATTTCGCTTGTTGATAACGGGGTTTTGATCCAATTCGCACTCTGTCACCTTCCAAAATGCGACCTCTATTATACTTTCTTCGTCCAGCAAAACTTGCTTCGTCGATTTGTACTGGTTCTTTTTCTGTACCAATCATCTGACCTCGACGATTTCCAGATACAATAAATGAACAATCTTCACGGCAGTAATTAAACCAGTCTACCACAGTCTTTATAGAAATACCGGTATATTTCGCTACTGTTCGCAACGACATTTTAGTACACCACAAGAAAAAAAAATTCTAGAATCGAACACAGGCTCAAGTTGAAATTAAGTTTGCCATTTAAATCCGTGTACTGGAAAAAGCTGTTACCACTCCTTGTAGACATAATAACTTGACAGCCATTTCTTTTATACCCTTCATACTGGATAGTCTTTTCCGCGTACTTTTTTGGCTAAAATACCTATAATTTAAGAAGGGGATTTTTTTTAGTATTTTAATAATAATTTCATCTTAGTTTGATTATGACTTATGTTTTTATCAAAGTTCAGAAATAAATATAAGTATCAAAATTTTGTGAATTTTTAAAACCCAAAGAATTACAAATGGTGAAGTTCAGAAAATTGATTTTTTATATATTTTCTTCTATAACTATATTTTAGCAGTGTGATATTTGGAAAGGAGGGAAATTTAGTTTAGAGTTCCTTTTTCAAATTATTATAATTGGTGAAATTCAGAAAATTTATAAAAATTTAACCATGGCTGTTTGTTTTTTTTAGATTTTAAATTTTGATCTTAGTAGCGAAGAACTTTGCAGCAGTATTTTCGTCCCTAACAACTTTAGTATAAAATTCGCGGAGCAACATATTGAAGGGTTTGGCTTAGAAATAAAAATTTCTTTCTCAAACTATGTACCCGTCGCTCCCCGCTCCTAAATATAATCAGCAGTATATTCAGGGGCCGAGCTGCAGGCTACATAGCGCGTCTACGGGTGGCGGATTGCGGAACGTCCATCACATATTATAATGAGTAGCTGTGAAATAAGCAGGCTTCAACTTCACGAATAAACAGTGGCGAAGCCACTACTCCTGTGTACTCAAGAAAAAAATAATTGAAATGAGGGCAGAATGTGGTTTTAAGAAGAAATAAAAACCTAGGAGTAACTGAAATCTCCTATAATATTGATTTATCATAGGTGAAATTTTTTTGTCACGGAAATTCTATTATTAATAAAGTGGCTGAAGTTACTTTGGTAAAATTTCAGTTTCGGGGCGCACGGTAGGTGGCGCTGTTTATAGGCTACAATTTGGGGTTACAATATATGTCTTATGACGTCAGACGGTAGCGTCAGATGTGAACAATTACGGTGTTATATTTTTTTGGTATGAGGATATACTGGTGGGCTGCGCCCCCCAGACCCCCCCAATTGATTGAAACTCAGGATCATCGCAGGGTAGTCCCTCCGCAGTGATATCTCCCCCACGAGCAGTCCCCTTGAATTTACTGGGGTTTTTTCCCAACAGCTTTTTACTGGCAGAAAAACCTAACCTAATGACAAACAATACTTACTTTTATAGGTTTCTTGATTAGTTTATGCGCCTCTAAATAATCTAAAAGTTTTTTCGGTCATGCAAAATAAACCCAAATTCGAATAACGAAGAAGCACAACTAGAGCACGAAAAAGCCATAACCAAAGAGAAACAAATGTTAAGCGGGTTCTATTTATAGCTTCGACGTTTCCAGTAAGAAGCTGTTCTCGTTCATTGAGAAACAAAAAATACAAAAAAAAAAAAAAATAAAAGGCATCAAGAAACCTTACCTAACTTAGAAAAAAACTATAAACGAGCAGAGGCGCAGATATTTAGTAAATAATACAGACTAAAAGTTACAAATCCCCCAAACAACAAAAAAATATAACGCCGTGATTGGTCACATCAGAAGCTACCGTCTGACGTCATAAGAGATATGTTGTAGCCCCAAATTGTAGCCTACTAACTGCGCCACCTACCGTGCGCCCCAAATCTGAAGTATTACCGTTACTTTTTTCAAAACAAACAGTAACCAGAGTCATGGAAAAATTCTCTTATAATGTAATTAAACAATAGAAACATGCAATAAAAAACTAACGTATGGTCAGGCCTTGCTCCCTTGCCAACTCCTGTCCAAGGTTTTGTGGATGTCCTTGACTGGACAAAGACTACGGGAGTCAACCTCTAATGCAAAATCTGATGTGGCGACCCACACTAGGCCAGCGTTATTAGACCGACGACTCGGCAGTCTCCTGCAACACTCCACAATAGCTAGTCATCTTGGACCACCTTGCCACCAGCCCAACTATGGAATGCATACCCCCTTCCCACTCTAAGCATCTTTTGTGCAAATTTCTCTCTATGCCCAACTTATTCTTTTTAAAGGCATTAAGTGACGTCATCGTCGAAATCCAGGGGCAACTAATCAGAGACGAAAATTAAATAAATTCGCTAATCAGTTTTTAAGAAAATCCACTGTTATTAAGAAAATTCCCTATGGTGGAGGTTGGGGGAAATTCCCTATGTTGGAGGTTGGGGGAAAAGTCCTATGTTGGAAGTTGGGGGGAAAATTCCCTAAATTATCTGTTATTAAAAAATGTCCTTACGTTAAAGTAAGACACATTCTATAGCAGCTACCGGCAAAGGTAGGTAGGATACATAATATAGCAGTAGCGGTGAAAGAACAGAGGGCAAGGTAAACAAATATGAAAGAATGAACCACAAGGAAACGGAAGTGAAGTAACCCCAAAGTGAAAGGTTAAAAGGAATGAAGATTAAACAAACAGGCCAAACTGAGCGAAGAGGAAACAGAATGAAAATTACAAAAGAATGAAGCGACAAGGACTGGTCGCAATGAAAGTTTGTATACAAGAGAATAAATAATAAAAAAAAGATTTTTTAACGGGATGTTCTTTGATAATACTATTATCGATTGTGTTAGCCCCCCCCCCCCCCTTCACATAGTCTCATAAAAGGGGACACCTTCGTTCGAGCCTACAAAGACACTCGATGACTCAATTAAGAATAGAAAACATTTTTCGCGAGACAAATGATTGGAAAGGGAAACAGACTAAGCTTGTAAAAGCAATCTCTCCATCGCAATAATTTTTTTTTTCTCATGACATCTGGACACTAGATTACCCCTTTAGTAGCAACCGAGGTGGCAACAAACGATCCGCTCCTAATTGGTAGCTCTGTAAATTCATCGGGCTCCATATAAATAGCGAATTAAAAAAAAAAAAAAACATAAAGAGAGCGATTGTTGTGTTGTTTTTTTTTAAATGATGATCGTGAAATTGGGGAACGCAAAAATACGTACAGTGTTGATATATCTGGCAACTTTCTTTCGTTGTCCGTGAGTAACAGAATCAGAATATTATATCAGTTTGCTGCAACTCTTACCTAAGTACTTTTGTTGCCAATCTGCCGTCTATCGGATCAGGCAGAAGCACGTATTCTACTACCGTTTTTGGTATCTCTTTGGTTGTAAAGTTAAGCAGCTGAGTTTTCAAGCAATTAAGATGTAGTGTACATTTTTGTTTTTCCCCGCATCGCTAAACTGTGCTTATCAATTGCAAAGTAAATATGGAATCCAGGCGTGGTTGGCCTATGCCTATCAAAGGTCTATGGCTTGTTTTGGCGAGTTTGATGTGTGGTGTTCCTTTCTCCCGAGCGGATTTGTACAATAAATCGGATCCTATAGTCTTATTGACGACTCGGAACTTTAATAAGACCTTATTCAATGCGCCCAATGCATGGATTATTGAGTTTTACAGTTCCTGGTGTGGACATTGTCAGAATTACGCTCCAACTTGGAGAGAATTCTCCTACCAAGTTATAGGTAAGAATTATGTGATGTTTGCTTGTGGAAAAGTGGGATGAAATAAACGGCCGAGTTTGCCAAAGAAGAGACTTGTTGGGGGAGCTCGGGACCGAGAGAAGCTGTGTAGACGTGCCCACTCTGGTCAGTGGTAGTTGTATTGGGCACGTAACGAAGGTGGGTAAGCCGTTCAGTCGGTGCAACGGAGTTGTTCCTCGCGTTAGCCTGAGGGCTGCCCGACGTTATGATGAAGGATGACATCCGATCTGAAGCTTTACCGCTTCTTGCAGAAAAGAGATCTTGTTGGAGGAGAACGTGTAGCCCTGAGTGGCGACAGCACTTGGAGTGAGTGCTTAATCTATAATGAAGGTTGTACAAAGCGATGGTAAATAACAAAAGGCTCGTGGCTGGAAGCTTTATTAAGGGCTTACAGAAGTGGTTCTGTCTTATGGGGTCTCTCTTTAAAGATAAGTCGGAAGTTTTATACAATTTTTAAAGAGGCAATATTACTCATCTCTCTATCCATTTAGTTTTGTGGAGGATGGGAGGAGCTATGACTATTTCAGCCATTAATTTAATCTTTTATAAAAAAAAAATTTTAATGGGCTACTTCTACGACCAGTGGACGGCACTTTCTAGCTTATCCATAATCTTGGGGGCACACTTCGCAAGTCTGTTTCTTCTAAGAAAAACATTTTTGCCTCCATTGCTGGTTAAATTTCGGAAAGTGACTGGCCTCAATTTTTGTGGGTGCTTTGTTATAAACATCTCTTTAAAAAACAAATAACGCAAACGCTATATAGTGTAGATCGGAGTTTTTAATTTTGGGTTTATCCCACCCTCGAATTTTAAAAATAGATTAGGGGTGCACGGTAGGTGGCGCTGTTAGTAGGCTACAATTTTGGGCTACAATATATCTTATGACGTCAGACGGTAGCTTCATATGTGACCAATCACGGCGTTATATTTTTTTGTTGTTTCGGGGATTTGTAACTTTTAGTCTATTATTTACTAAATATCTGCGCCTCTGCTCGTTTATAGTTTTTTTTTTCTAAGTTAGGTAAGGTTTCTTGATATCTTTTATTGTTTCTCAGCGAACGATAACAGCTTCTTACTGGTAACGTCGTAGCTATAAATAGAACCCGCTTAACATTTGTTTTTGTTTCGTTATGGCTTTTTCGTGCTCTAGTTGTGCTTCTTTGTTATTCGAATTCGGGTTTATTTGCATGACCGCGAAAAACTTTTAGATTATTTAGAGGCGCATAAACTAATCAAGAAACCTATAAAAGTAAGGGTAACACTTCAGATTCGGGGCGCACGGTAGATGGCGCTGTTAGTCGGCTACAATTTTGGGCTACAGCATATCTCTTATGACGTCAGACGGTAGCGTCAGCTGTGAACAATATCGGCGTAATATTTTTTTGTATATGAGTATATACTGGGGGGCTGTGCCCCCCAGCCCCCCCCAATTGATTGAAACTCAGGATCATCGCAGGGTGGTCTCCCTGCAGTGATATCTCCCCCACGAGCAGTCCCCTTGAATTTACTGGGGTTCCCCCCCCCAAACAGCTTTTTACTGGCAGAAAAACCTAACCTAATAACAAACAATTCTTACTTTTATAGGTTTCTTGATTAGTTTATGCGCCTCTAGATAATCTAAAAGTTTTTCGCGATCATACAAAGTAAAGCCGAATTCGAATAACAAAGAAGCACATGGAGACCTCGAAAACACAATAACGAAAGAAAACATTTGCAAAACGAGGCCTATTTATAACCTACCATGTTGCCAGTAAGAAGTTATCGTTCGCAGTAAACAAAAAAATACGAAAACAAAACAAAAAACAATAAAAGACATCCAAAAACCT
The DNA here is from genome assembly GCA_963969495.1 of Ceratothoa steindachneri. NCBI lineage: Eukaryota > Metazoa > Arthropoda > Malacostraca > Isopoda > Cymothoidae > Ceratothoa > Ceratothoa steindachneri. The sequence continues at coordinate 189,365,341 of OZ018324.1, read as the reverse complement.
TACCTAACTTAGAAAAAAACTATAAACGAGCAGAGCGCAGATATTTAGTAAATAGTTACAAATCCCCAAAACAACAAAAAAATATAACGCCGTGACGTCATAAGAGATATGCTGTAGCCCAAAATTCTAGCCGACTAACAGCGCCATCTACCGTGCGCCCCGAATCTGAAGTATTACCAAAGTAAGTATTGTTTGTCATTAGGTTAGGTTTTTCTGCCAGTAAAAAGCCTTTGGGGCAAAACCACAGTAAATTCAAGGGGACTGCTCGTGGGGGAGATATCACTGCGGGGAGACCACCCTGCGATGATCCTGAGTTTCAATCCATTGGTGGGTGCAGCCCCCCAGTATATACTCGTATACAAAAAATATATAACGCCGTAATTGTTCATATCTGACGCTACCGTCTGACGTCATAAGACATATTGTTGCCCAAAATTGTAGCCTATAATTATTTTTCGGTTTATGTCTGCCCTCGATTTTTTTAATAATTTATATATACCTATGTTTAAAGACAATTGTTTTTTGAATGTAGACAATGTTTTTTTTTCCTGGCCGAATTAAAAAAAGTGCTGGAGTGGGGGTGGGGTAAGCTATTGCAATCTCATCATATTGTATTATATATAATTTTTAACTTAATTTTGAAATGGGGGCTTCGGAAAACCTAAAGATCGGCGGCGTGACCAATAGGAAGCAAAATATTTCGTCCCCGTCCCAACATGTTTCAGCTTTTTGGGGGAGATATCACTGTTGGGACACCCCTACGATGGTCGTGAGTTTCAATCAATTGGGGGTCTATGGGGCACAGGCCCCCAGTATATAATCATAATTGTTTAAAGAATAATGTTCTAACGTTTTTATTTAACCAAATCATTTATGTGACTATAATCGTTTCTGCGAATTATAATGATGGGGGGGGGGGGGGTCCTGACTCAGAAATGAATGAATAGTGAATTTTTATTTTGTTTTTCACTTAGTCTTTTTATTATCCTCATTTGTATTCATTTTTATTTGTCAATATATTTTTCCCCATTTTACTATTTTTCTTACCTTTTTTATACATTTAAATATACTTAGTTAGGTTTTTGTGGAGCCTTTTGAGTGCAGGAGACTACTTTTATGCGGCAATTTCAGTTTGAGGATGGATTCGTTGTTTGTAATTTGCCCTTCGTCTATTATCGAACTTTCTGGCTTTTTTTTCGGATCGAGAAAAGTTAACATTTTTGGACGATCATAATTTGATTAAAGTTACAATCGATTGTGAAATTTGTGGTCAGGCATTAGAGATTAAAGATAATTACGAATTTAGATGTACAAAAACTAAACGTGACTCAAGCAATCGCCACTATTTTAAAAAATCAGCTTTGAATGGGACTTTTTCAAAATTATACCCACCGCAATAAAGTAAGTAAACAGCGTTTTTAGTTTGGTTATTTTAGGGCATTTTTTTTTTTACAAAAATGGCGCCGGTATATTTGAACTAGGAGTATTCATGCGCGGGTGAACGAAACGTAAACGCAACTTGGTGTGTTAGATTTCGGCTGAAAAAAAACTTTTTTCTGGCCCGCCACAGATCTTTAGGTTTCATACCCCCTGCAAATTAAAAAAAAAAACGTAAATATTCCTAATTCAAAAAAGCCTGTTTCGAATTTAAAGGCGCGATGCCAAATCTCATTAGGCCTCTATTTGTTTATAGCGTGTTACGTAATCCATTCGCACCCATATGTACACAATTCTAACGTCTTAATTAAAAAAAGAAATTTAAAGTGTTTTTACAAAAATATAAAACTAAACTATATAAACCCCGCTGTAACCATAATTAATTATCATAACATGATAATTGGAGATTTGCTTAAGTACTGAAACTGCTATATAGTCTGTCTTAGATACCCCCCACTTAATTAGTATATCATAGATATATACTATATAGCATTTGCGTATTTTTTAAAAATAGAGATATTTATCACAGATGCTCACAAAATTCGAGGGAGGGCATAAACCGAAAAATAACAATATATATATATATATATATATATATATATATATATATATATATATATATATATATATATATATATATATATATATATATATATATATCGTAGATATACACTATATAGAACTTTCACTACTTAATGTAGGTAAATTTCTAATTATGCTGTTATGACGAAAAATAGATTGGCCGCCATCTTGAGAACACAGCATAAATTGATAAAAATATATGGAAATTTCATATTTATCAATTTTAAAGAAAATATGATTGATTTAAATAGCATTAAGGGGTTAGTTAGGCTTGCTGCTTTTATGTCTGAAGTCGAGGAACTCGGTAAAAATACTAGAGGCCTAACGACATTTAGCAATCGCCTTTTGAATTCGAATCTAAGGTTAGGCTTTAGAATTAGGAATATTACGCGGGTTCTTTTTTAATTGTGGGGGTGAAGCCCCCATTTTGAAATTACCTTGAAAATGATATATAATACAATATGATGCGATTGCAATAGCCTAACAAAAATATATATATATATATATATATATATATATATATATATATATATATATATATATATATATATATATATATATATATATATATATATATATATGAATTATCCAAAAATTCGAGGGTGGACATAAACCCAGAAATAACCTCGGAGATATACACTGAGGGAACGAGCCCTAAGGTACTCCTTCAAGCAGAGTCCACGTGAGCCTAAGCTATATCTCTAACTGAAGGAGAGAGAACTATTTTCGTTTGGGGAAACTTCAAAGCTGCTGCTAACACCTGTGTTTGATCAATCGCCCTATCCCCCACTGAGACGCATTTTCCCGACCCTTTCCTGCTTGGAGGCCAGGGTCGACCCGAGAAAAAGCTTCATCGGTCGTCTTCTCGTCTTGGCCTAAAGAGACTGGCGCCAATGGTTACTCCCAAGAGACTGCCATGCCTGGAGGCTTTATAGCGAGGAAGCCAGCAAGGTATTTAACCTAAGGTCAACCGTTACTCGTCAGATAGTACCGCCCGCCCCTTTCGCGAAGATACATCCCCTCGTCTCTAGTCGAACCTCGGAGTTAGGTCTGGTCCGCTAGACAGATTGTTGTGAGTTTGGCCACAGTCAATTGGCAAATTCGTGAAACGACTTTTTCTTTGGAGAATTGCGCGAACCACTCTTCTCATCCCGTCAAGGAAACCTTGCACCTCGTCTGCGATTACTCATCCCAATTCGAGAGTGTCTCACCCAGCCTGGAAATTACCTTACTCGTGCCCCAGGTAATTTAGACCCCTTCGTCAAGAGTACAACGCCTCTTGAGCCGCAAGACTAATTCGCATCGTAAGAATCGCTCCTCTCACCAAGAGTCAAAGTAAAACACTTTTACCCCTTTTCGAGGATAATCGCCCCTTTTGCCCTCGCCACCTGATATCCTCCTCCCGCCCCTTTAATTGGACTCCCCAGTGTTTACCAAAATATTTCCTGTCTGACCAAGTCCCATATTTTCATCCCCGTTAAACTGATTGCCTATGCCGCCAAGAGACGCCAGTCATACCCTAAGCCCTTTGGGTCTAGGGCCAGGAAACTCCTTCGAGAGCTAGGTATAGCTCTCGGGCCGGTGTCGCCCCTGGTTCTGCCCAGGACGCCACCCTGAAGGGTACCACATTTGGCTATTTGTCGCCACGCCTCAGCTCTCAAAGCTTGTACAGCGCCGAGAGTATTGCGTTCGACCTTTTTGGAGCACACCTCGTGTCACGCTGGAACCGTGCTAGTGTATACGGATGGCTCCAAGTCCGAAGAAGGGGTCAGCTTCCACGCCGTATCCCCTCTGTTTGAAGTCAGCGGGGCTCTGCCAGGCGCTGCGTCTGTCTTCACGGCCGAGCTGGTAGCAATACACGACTCGGTACGGGAGATTATATCACGTGCCCGGTTCGGAGACCGGATTTTGATCTATAGCGACTCACAAAGCGCCTTGGGTGCTCATGGAGCATTAGAATCTCTACATCCCCCTGGTTTGCGGTATCCGTGACGTCACGGTTGCCGCAAGGTGGGTAGATGTCGAGATTATCTTCTACTGGGTTCCTGGACATGCGGGAATTGCGGCGATAAGGGCGCCAAATAGTCTGCGAAGACTGGGCGACCAGACCAGCTTTGTTTCTTCTTCACACCGGCTACATGGCAGGAATACGGGCAGCTCTCCTGGCTGCTTGGTAAAGAACATTGGAGATGGTCGAGGGGAACTTAAAGTCGCGTACCATTGCGCCCCGACTGTTCGTTCCTAAGGACCTACCCCTCAATTCCGCGACGGCTTCAGGTCGCTTTCTGTCGTCTTCGAATTGGGCAAAGTCGCGCGACGCACCGCCATTTGAAGGAGCGCTCGCCCGCACCATATTGCGACGACTAGGTTGTCCCCTAGACTGTTCGGCACATTCTTGTTGAATGTCCCAGTCTGGGCGATCTTCGCGCACGTTACCAGTCTCGGTACCGGGATGAGCGGGGTCGCTACTGCTAGTCTCTTGTACTCGGGGCGGGTTCTTGCACACTGACTTGTGGACTTTACGACTTTTTGGAGGAGACTGGCCTCTTCCCCTTTATTTGATTGTTTTTTTTTTGTAGGTTGCCTGTTCCTGCACCGGGGGGAGGCGAGCCTAGCCCCGACGCCGGAGCGCGCCTCCTTGTTTTCTTATTTTTTTAGCGCTGTTATGTTATGTACAATTGTACATATTATGTTTTCTGTTTTTTTATTTGTTTCTTAATATAGCCTAATAGTAGTAGGCTGTGCCGTGTACGGGGACTTATGCCCAAGCAGGCAGTCGCCAAATGCGTTCTTTAATAGACGATATTCTTCATCCAATCGCAAATAATGGCCCCTGGTGGCGGCTTTGTGCTCGCCCAATCTTAAAAGGATGGGGAGGGAGTAGTTGTATTGTGTTGATGCACGCCGACCCCACTGGGGAAGCGGTTGGAGATGAAATATAAAAGGAATCACACTCATTTTTCTTTCTTTTCGTTTACCTCCCCCCCCCTCTCTCATTTCCCCGGGGTGGCTCTCCTGCTAATGAAAATGGGCGTGAAAAACCCTTAAAATAATCGTATGACGATTGTGCTCCGCCACATCGCAGGTGGGGATCTGCGGCCATTTACCTTGTGTTGTCACTTCCCCCCATCTTCAGACTACATACTGGCGGAGATCCCTTCGTTGGTTGTAAGTAGTAAGGATTATAATCCCTATCACGTTAACTTCCTGTAGTAGTGGTGGTGGTTCGCCAAGCTGCATTTATCCAGGCCGATCCCGACCGGATAGTGAAATATACATAAAGGTCAGTATGACAATCGCTGGTGAGCGCGAGCGCGCCAGGAAGTATTATGTTCTTGACACCAAACAGCATTCAGGTTGAACCTTCATCGCCCCGGGGCAAAGGGACATGTTCCACGTCAGAGGTATGCGGATATAGATACCCATTGGCAGGATTCCTTGGAACAGAGAGTGTGTGTTGTGCTGCGAAGACGGGAGAAGAAAGAAAGCAGTGTTGTAATTGGCTCTGTGTGTGATGAGAAGTGTATGTAAGATCTACCCACCCGAATACATGGCTGAGCACAGCGTGTCCACCAAATGGTAGCCAGATCTCTCCGTGCGCTTACGTTTGTGTCCGCTCTTGCTGGGATCGAACCCGGTACCGCGACGTTGGCAGACCAACGCCGCACCCACTCGGCTAGCAAGAGCTCCACGTCAACTACTTCCTGTAATTACAGTCATCGCATGTCCTTTAATTGTTATTGTCCCCATAACTCAAATTACCTTAATTCCCGAACTGATAAACTTTACAAATATATTCATTTTCCTTCTCTTTTCTCCTGCTTATTCACTTCCACCAAACACTACACATTTCTTCATTTCAATGTTTCTTTCTCCTTCGACCTTAGTTAGTGGTCGTTGGTAAAGTGTTTGTTTTGTTTTTTTTAGCTTCACGTGCGCGCTCCAAATGCGTTTCTCACACACTTGCCTTTCAATTGACGTCATTCTTTCAAACTTGATCAAGGTTACGGGCATTGTGATGGTTGAAAGCTACCATCACACATTCAAGTGCGCTACGGGCAGAAGAGGGAAACAAATCGTGGCTTGGATTTCCCCTGGTACATTTCTGACCCTCTCTGTCGCAGTATTTACGTCCTTAATCATGGATTGATCCTAGTTTTCAGTTAATTATCCCAGATGTGTTAAAATTGCAAGGCTCGCAGTGACACGAGATGTCCAAAGTTCCTCGATGCATTCGCTCATAATTGCAACTATAATTGGTAAATTAATTTATTGATAGTTTGAGGAGGAGGAGGGGGAGGAGGAGGAGGAGGAGGAGAGTCTTAACAGCAGGCAAAATGGGAAAGGGAGAGTTCTCCCAGCCAAGAAAGAGTAGAAACGTACTGACAAGACAATGACACCAGCCTCAGTTTGTAGTGAGTTAGCACAACCGAAGGTGTTGGAAAGGGGGAATAAAGTTTGTCTGCAGTGAGGTCACCGACCTGCTCTGGCGAGAGAGACGGCATTAGATAATCTAGCTCCAAGAGCGAGAGTTTAACCTTGTTCAAATGCCTCCTTTTGTTAAACAAGACAAAGTTCAAGAGGATTGCATGTTCCACCCTCATCCCAGTCTCTTATCTTTTAAAGTATGGTATTTTCACTTCATGAACATCTTTCAAAACCTTTTCTAATACAAATGACTTAGTTGGTTTTTACTATTAAAAATAAAAACTTCCGCTCCATATTTTCTCAGTTAGACCACACAAACTCTTCCCAATGGTTCGAAGGACGACCTGCATTGTCTCGCATGAACTCAGGTTCCACGTACTGGAAAAGCCTCAGAGCGATGACAAGCAGCACAAATTAACGGGAACGAATCAGTGCAAATGCAAGTTTCCCCGATACCAAAAAAGGAATTCCGTTTCAAAGGTGTCGCTTAAAGAAACTACAGAGTCAAAGCCCTGTACAGTAGGATCCCGACATGCGACAGCTTGTTCAAAAGACAGACTTGCCATTGGCTTTAATAAGGTCGGTTTACGACAAACTCGAAAAGACCGAGCCAAAGTATTTTCCAGATTCTTCAAGCAGTGATAAGGTTTAACATCCCTCGCCTCCTCACCTGGAAAAATCAAAGAAAATAAAATCGTGTCACTCTGCACATCCATGCTACACTTAAAGAATTTGTTGTCGATCGCACCTTAAACTAAATAATAATAAACAAAGAATACTACACTAGCAGGGGTGCCGCAAAGTTTGTGGCAGGCGTAACAATTTTTTTCCCTAAGATAACATTTCTAAATTTTCTACATACTTTCACTATACATAGAATGATTTGAAAGCAAACTTCAAATGTTCACATCGTCACAACCTTATAAAAGTAACAAAGGTGGCATCCTTGTATACTCCTCTTCTGAAGTCATATGATAGGCTCATTTTTCTCTGCGTGTCTGCAATAATTCGTGCTTTACAGTTTTTAGTTTCGAAATTTAGAGCATTTATATTACATATGTGTTGATGTTTTAACATGGCCCCCAAATTTGTCTATGAAATGCAAGAAAATCTCATACTAATCCACATGATTAAATAGCATAACTAAGGGGTCTCGTCAAAAATTGTACCAAATTGTCCAAACAATGTTTAGATTCTGTCTGGAGACATTAGGCAGCTATTGCTAATTAATCCCAAGGTGAGGCTGCAATGACAGAGCAAATTGTTTAGAAAGGACTTTAGCTGTTCTGGTGACGAGCTCCAACAATTTTCCCTTTTTCGAACTCAGCGAGGTCACGCATCTTAGCATCCTTACCACGATCTGATAAAGAAATACAGATAATCATTAAGTTGATAAATAAGACTATGTATCTAAAATAAAAACAAAACACTTACAATGAAATTTGGATGGATATTCCTAATATAATGGCTCATTGAAATATTGGTGTTAAATTTATACAGTTCCAATTATTTTGTCCAACACCTGTATCTTTTATAAATACTCAAATTCTCGCTGTTCACCTAATCCTTGGTATAAAAAAAAATCTCGGCATTATCGCACTCTCTCTTCAGCCGAACTTCACTGCTATCCTGAAACCCCTATCCGATAAATCATCACTCTTAAGTAAATACAGAATTAATCTCATCATCAGGATCACTCAGGCACAAACGATCCGACACATGGTTTAATTCGTACATTCTCAATACTCAAGAACCGAAGTAATACGAGCACGGACCCAAATACATTTCGTCAACCACTTTAACCCCGCCAGTCTTGTCACCTCAAAGAACGACCCATCGCAATGGCAGGGCCCTGGGAATTTTCAACACCAGTTACGTCACAAATTTTCCGCGATTCACTTCATTTCTCCTCGTAACAAAAGACGAGCGAATACACAATGAGCTAAAACACTTGTTCCGGTGGGTTTACAAAATTATTGTTCTGTTGAGCTTTATTAACTTTGCATCCGGTCACCAAACCTCAATCGAACCGGTACACCTAATTCTGAAATTCTATGAGGGGTCCTGTTTTCCTGAACCATCATACATACTCACACTTCCCGCTTCTTTCTACATGACGTCACCAAAAAGATTATTACATATCGTGTTGATCTTCTTCAAATGTCTCTCATTAAGGTGACCGAAGTTAGGCTGGTAAAAGAGAGAATTAAGTGACAACCAAAATATCAGTAATATGAGAGTGACTAATTATTTTATTATTTTTAATGGCAATAGAAACAAAACTACTGCAACCAATGGTATTTCCACTCGGCGACGTACCGATGTAGTTCTTTGCAAAAATATAATTACTTTATTTACGAAGAAATTCCGTACTTAAGAGAGAACTCGAGGCGGCGTCCATAAGCACGCCCCCTCTCAAAATCCCTCCATGCACATCATCCACTTTCTCAAGCACTCATTCAAACAACCCACTTACGCTGTCTTCCACTCCTTCCTCCTTGATACTACCTCTCTTATATTCTCTTCACAGATCTATTTCCACCCATTCTCCTTATATGCTGATACCTCCTCTGAACCCTTTCAGTCACAACCTCATTCTCACCCTTCCTCACACCATATTGGGTAAGGAATTTGACAATGCACCTACCTCTTACTGGTGAAGGGGCTCCCCTCTCACTACTCGCCTCTGATAATTTACCCCTTCTGGAGCCGCCCCTCCGAGAATTCCACTTCTGAAGAGGTGCTCTCCCCTTGTGCTTTCTCAGGGGGCCTCTCCAACCTTCTAGAAGAGCGGGGATTGCCTCCCTTTATGTCTAGGCTGAAGTGGCTTTCCCCTCGCCACTCTCCTTTGATCGCCTTTGGACGACTCCACTTCAGTACCAGCGGCGGTCCCACAGGGGACAGATAAGGCGACCCATCTTAGAGGGGCAAGGGTTGGCGGGGCCACTCGAGCCGTGACTCTTGCCCCTTTTAGAGACGGCGTTGTTGCGCGCCGGCGTCCCCGCTTCCCTCCCGATGGACGTTGACTCCCGCCCACAATATATTTACTGAGTCCCCGGTCAGAATTCCGAACACTGCGGGGGGGGGAGGAGCTCCAAGGTGGAAATTGTCCCGGAGGCGCTCCAGCCCCAGATGGCAGGGTCATTCAAGGGAATGAACAGAGAACTAGTGAGAGACGCCCCGAGTTAAAGTCCCCCTTTGCAGATCTTCCTGCGGCGGCAAGGGCCCTCGAGGACTCGTGACGATAGCAGTGATCTCATCCCCCTGTTTGTGCCCCTTTGTTGGCCATGGCCTTCCCCATTTCGGATAAGGACATCGGTGAGGCTGGCTCGTCCGGCCATATTACCCCTTCCGGGGGTGGCGTGAATAGGGCTCACTCTCCGCCCACCTCTCACAACAAGACTATGGGTCCTCTCCTTCCCGAGTGAGGGTAGAGGTCCGGGGATGGGTGGGTCCCCTGCCGAATCGGCAGGTTACCAGACCAAGTCGAACCTCCGGCCCAGAGACCCATAGGGCGGAGAGGCCCAGACAAAGACGAAAGGTGCAAGTTGTGCGAGTGGAGCCTTGATGACGGAAGAGGGCCATCATCGTGAGATTACTCCACGTTTTCGAACTCAATGGCTTCAAACGCTTTCTGGTTATTTGCTCCACCAGCGGTACCATCTTGGCCAAAGGTCACATTGGTGCCCTTCGGACATTCAATGACTCGCTTGTACAGTTGAGACGGTACTATACCATGAATTGAGTGGAAAGTGTAACTTATGCGAAGGAACTCGTAGACTCCTAAGAAGACTTTACAGAAGAGCTGGGTGGTCAAGATCGAGCGTGTGGGGAGAAAATGGGTGGGTGGGGAGGTCTATACCCACCCCTACACTCTTCGTCACATTCGATCGTGAGAGGGTCACCGAGTAGGTGCGTGTCGTTTAGTATCGCTACCGCGTCAAGGCATTTCGCCACTGATGCGTTGATAGCATTACCACCGCTTGGACCATACAAATCAAACTTGCAAACGTACCAAGTTGGGTCAACCCGAAATCTGCACAAACTGATCAGAGGCATTGATGATAAATCCGTATTATGCAATGCCATTTGTCTGAATTGCGGCGCGCCGCAGCGCACCCTTCGTCAAAACAATGTAGCTCGTATCTTTCCGAGAAGGCGGCTTGGGCGTTCAGGCTGCGGACCGACTATTTCAGAGAGGCTAATGTATTGGTCCTATTGCACCCTGTGCAGTCTGTGACTTCCTAAGCCTCAAGTTAAGAACGCACCTCCTGCTTTTCGCCCCGCCACTCCTACGAGGACGGGTGCTTCCGTGTCCATTAGGAACTCTTCTGAGGGTTCTTCACCCTACCCCGGGTCTCGCCCCTTCCTACCCCGCCGTTTCCCTAAGGCGAAACGACGGAGCGCAAGTCGTTAAACTCGAGGCAAGCCCGCACTCCTGCCCATGGTTGAATGAGGGGCCTAAGAATTGCGGGACCCTTCAAAAGAGGGGACCCCCGTCTCTGAAGAACGCCAAAGTGTTAGGCTCCGTGTTTCCAAGCACGCCCGCCCCTCTTCATGGCAGGCATACGTATCTTCACTTAACGAAAAGACTCCTCTAGCAGAGGTGTGGAAACGAGTCAAAACAATTCGGGGCAAATTCTCGGACGATCTCCCTCCCGTTCTCCACAGGCCAGCTGGAATACATTGCTCGGTACAGGAAATAACGCGTGCCCGTCTTGACATGTTGGAATTGCTGGGGATGAGGGCCCCAAAGAGTCCATTGGGACTGGGCCACCAGACGATCGTTTGCTCTTCCTCACACCGACTATATGGCAGGAATCAGAGGTTCTGCAAAGAAGATGGGAGACGGACGAGGTGAACTTAAAGTTGCGTGCCATTGCGCCTCGATGGTTTCAGGTCAGTTTCTGTCCTCTTCGAATTGGGTACACTCGCGGGGCGCACCGCCATTTGATAGAGCGCTCGCCTGCCCTTTTTTTTTGCGACGACTGCGTTGTCCCCAGTCTGCTCGTCATATTCTTGCTGAATTCCCCAATTAGTTCCCAGCCTAGGTGATCTTCGCGCACTTTATCGGGACGATTGGGGTCGCTAGATAACATGGCTACTAACTCTATTCTTCTACCCTCAGGTGTGAGGTGTACATCATCTTTTCGCAATTAAACCGCGACGTTCAGCGCTTGGGGCGCTGATAGGGCTACCGCCTTACTTTTTTATCGATCCTTTGTTCGCTCGAAGCTCGACTACGGATGCGAGTTTTATGCATCCGCAGCCGAGCGTTTATTGCGGAAGGTGGATTCAATCCACCACACCGGCCTTCGCCTTGCGACCGGTGCCTTCCGCACTTCTCCCATTGAGAGCCTGTTGGTCGATGCTGGGGAGATGCCACTCGCTCTGCGCCGCGTGCAGTGCATCACTCGCCTGTACGCGCGAGCCCGGCGCCTCCCTCAGTCGCCAACAGCTCTCACTGCATCCGCAGCTGATCTCGATGGTGCCTATGCCGCCGAGAGACGCCAGTCATACCCTAAGCCCTTTGGGTTTAGGGCCAGGAAACTCCTTCGAGAGGTAGATATAGCTCTCGGGCCGGTGGCGCCCCTGGTTCTGCCCAGGACGCCACCCTGGAGGGTACCACATTTGGCTATTTGTCGCCACGCCTCTGCTCCCAAAGCTTGTACTGCGCCGGGAGTATTGCGTTCGACCTTTTTGGAGCACACATCGTGTCACGCTGGTACCGTGCCAGTGTATACGGATGGCTCCAAGTCCCAAGAGGGGGTCGGCTTCCACGCCATATCCCCTCTGTTTGAAGTCAGCGGGGCTCTACCAGGCGCTGCGTCTGTCTTCACGGCCGAGCTGGTGGCAATACACCACTCGGTACGGGAGATTACGCGACGTGCCCGGTTCGGAGACCGGATTGTGATCTATAGCGACTCACAAAGCGCCCTGAGTGCTCTCGGAGCATTGGAATCTCCGCATCCCCTGGTTCGCGATATCCGTGACGCCACGGTTTTGGCGAGCCCGGCAGATGTCGAGATCATCTTCTGCTGGGTTCCTGGACATGTAGGAATTTCGGGGAATGAGGGCGCCAAAGAGTCCGCGAGGACTCTGCGACCGGACCAGCGTTTCGCTCTTCCTCACACCGACTACATGGCAGGAATACGGGCAGCTCTTCGGACTGCTCGGCAAAGAAGATGGGAGACGGTCGGAGGGAACTTAAAGTTGCGTGCCATTGCGCCACGACTGTTCCCATGGACCTATCCCCCAGTGCCGCGGCGGCTTCAGGTTGCTTTCTGTCGTCTCCGAATCGGACACACTCGTGTGACGCATCGCTATCTGATGGAGCGCTCGCCTGCGCCCTATTGCAACGACTGCGTCGTCCCCCAGACTGTTCGGCACATTCTTGTCGAATGTCCCAGTCTGGGTGATCTTCGCGCACGATACCTGTCCCAGTACCGGGATGGGCGGGGTCGCTACCGCCTGTCCCTTGTGCTCGGGACAGATTCGTGCACATTGACTTGTGGACTTGTTGACTTCTTGGGGGAGGCCGGCCTTCTCCCTATTATTTAAGCAAGGTTTGTTTGTTTTTTTTTGTTTTGTTTTGTTGTTTTTTTGCATTTTTTTTTTTGTTTTTGTTTTTTTCCTTTAGTTGCACGCTCCTGCGCCCGGGGGACCTCTCCCCGACGCACCAGCTTGCTTCCTTTCCCCCTTTTGGGGGTGTTGTTTTTTTTTTCTCTTTAATTTTATTTTAAAGTAGCCTAGAACTAGGCCAGTTTTAATACGGCGACTAATGCCCAAGTAGGCAGTCGCCAGATGAGCTCTTAAAAAAAAAAAAAAAAAAATTCGCAATTAAAGATTGTAAGGAGATGGTTTCCATTCTAACTTAGATGTGTGTACCGAACCTCAAACAATGGCTACTTGACTATTACGCGTCAACGGCATTCAACAATGCGATCATCAACCTCTACCGATGATGAAGTGTGAACCCCTCGAATTGCATGTGGACCATAATGTGGCTTGTAGCCATACACAAACACAGCGTCAAATGGGTCAATCGAAGTTGATAAGTTCAAGCGTGCAATGCTAATTATATCGAAACTCGATTGACTCTGAAACCAAGGCATCACCAGCATTAATATTATCTGGCCGCCCGATCAGGGATCCTATCCCCATCCCGATGGGTCGCTATTGCCCGCACAGTACCTGGTCTGAAACCTCGGCAAATCGTGAAAGGGCACTTGCCAACCGTTACTCACGTGGACACGAACAATGCCGGGAACATACACGTATGCTCCCTCCTTTGCAGGTAGGCGACCACATTTATTTGCAAAATCTGGTAGGGAATCACCCAAGATGTTGGGAACGCACAGGTGTAGTTGTGGAAGTCCGCCAATTCATCAGTATGTCGTTAAAATAGACGCGTCTGGGAGGATCACACTGCGGAACAGGCAGCACCTGCGCAAATTTACCAATTTTAACAAGACCGCGACGGAGTTAGCAATTAAGTCTTCGCCCCCTTCCCACTGTAACGCTCGAGAGCCCGGTTACCCCTGACCACACGCCAAAGACGTCCGAGGATGTGCCTCACCCTACACCACCATTTACCCAGGAGCCCACTACTGTTAACTCTGGGATAGCCGAACCAATCGACCCCATCAGAGGGGCAGGTGGAGCATCGGAGCTCATAGGGTCACCCATTAGTTTGGAAGTGCAGGAGGAACCTGGCCCTAGCCCAGCGGAGAATCCTAAACTACCACGAGTACTCGCACGGTTACTACCCCCACAATGAACCTGGTAGTAATGAATCGCTACCAGCCCGCAGGCCACGCAATCGTCGAGGACAGGACCCGCCGAGCAACTAGTGTGTCCATCCAGCTCCTCATCCCATTGCGGAACTACTGTATATCTTTTTAGTTGGAGCTATTCATTACTATACCATTTATTAGTTTATATACATATTGAACAGGAAGGTTATTCACGGGAACTACTGAACCCTAATACATCTGTAGCTCTAACACCACTTTGCCGTCGCATCGCGCAGTTACTATATTTTGATTGCACATAACTCAATTTTCGCACATGGCACTAGCGCACCCAATAGTGTTTCATAGAGTTACATCTCGTACCTATTGCTGGTTTTGTATGTGCTCATAAAAACTCACGCCGGGGGACAAGGAGATAGATAACATGGATACTAACTCTATCGTTCTACCCTCAGGTGTAGAACCACATTCCTCACAATTTACTAAATTTTTAACCTTTGGGGAGGGGATAAGATTCCATTTAGTATGATCATAAATTTGAATTTGGCATAATGTCTAAATTTATGATTCAGGAATAGTTAGAGCAGTCAAATATCATGATTCACTTTGCTTAGGATTACGTTAAAATTTAATAAATGTTTAGATTTAAGTCATGTTGTATAAAACGATTAATTGTAAATCACCTTTTGGCAATTAAAGAATTGTAAGGAGACGGTTTCTATTCTAACCTAGTCGCTACCGCCTGTCCCCTGTACTCGGGACGGTTCCTAGCCACAGATTCGTGGACTGACGTTTTGGAGGAGGTTGGCCTCTCATTTTATTTGACTTTGCTATAGGTCGCATTTTCGCCCGCCCGGGGGAGCCTGCTTCCTTCTTGTTTTGTTTTTTGCTTTGTTTCTTTGCTTTTGTGTTTTTTTTAATCTAGACTAGTATGATGCTGCAACGTGATTACTGCGAGTTTGTCCCGAGTAGGCGGGCCGTCGCCAGAGTGACTCTTTTAAAAATATATAACCTCGTTTGAACTCGCTGTTTTTAGACCACACATCTTAATCAGTTCGCGCTATCACTCGTTCGACTCGCCTCACCACCCTTGTCCTTTTAACAACTCATCTTTATAACGTATTTGCAACATCTCAACAGTTGGCAAAAAGTTGACGTCTCTCGTAGACATATTTATAATTTCCTTCAGACTTACGTGTTATTCGTGGCCTAAAATATCGTTGGTCCCATTATGGCTACACTATAAATTCAATTGAAAATTCCTTTCATGTTGTTTTATAAACATAATAATTGACATTTGCATGAAAGTTGAAACTGATTTTACTGAAGTTCGGAGCTTCGAACTTGAGTTCTCTCCTTATGTCCGTGATCTTACTGCGAACTTAAAATATGCCATCCATATCTCACAGTACGTGGGATTATTATGTAGTTTACTATATTTGTTCGTGCCACTTGGATCTCTCTTACTCTTCATTGGCATTTATTCTTTTAGTTGGGCCTATATTTTATTGCCCCGTTTTCTCACAGCTATGCTCCCCCCCCCCCCATTTCCTCATTCACTGTCCATTGGCCAACGGCGATCTCCAATGGCTGGCTGCCCCTTACCGCTTAGGCTTCAAGAACCTTACTTTTATTTAGAAAGGTTCTCTCTGTCTGTCTTGAGCCTTACTAGGGCGAATCTGTGTTAAGCCACATCGGTTCTGGTTCGTCGTTGTAGCGTTCCGTGTTTCTTAGCCCGCGTTAAACAGTACGCCCCTTGACCAAAAAGTATTTGGTACTTAGTTTTTAGTTACTAAATCTAAAAAAAATTCAGAGTGTAATTTACATTTTATATTGAATAAATTATTTAAGGAAAACCATGTTTTAAATCTCAGTCCATCAAAATTTAATTGAAATTCAAATCAAATTTGAATTTGATTGTTTCAGTCGGTGAGAGTCTCTGTCCTTTCTTCCTGTCCCTTGCCACACTTAAGTCGGCTTTTAACGGATTTTGGAAGTATGTCCGTATGTGTGGTCCACAAAACTTGGCATAAACTGATTTTGACCTAACTTTAGCGATTCTATTCATGTAAAATTTGATGTGCACATGTACGCATTAGATTATATTAGTTCTTCGTGGTGTATATTTTCGGTTGTTTCTAAATTACTTATTTCGCTTATAGAAAAAAACGAACTAAAGTTTATCCGTGGAACGATTAAAAAAATTACGTGCAAGATATATTACATTTTGGTTCACAAACTTAAAAATAAATAATTAGTTGACTTTTATTATTAACACTTTTGTTTTATTATTTTTTTACTATCTCGGATTAATGTTGGGTTTATGCCCACCCTCGAATTTTTGGATAATTCCTATATATATGTACGATGGGCAGTCAATAAGTTTTGCAATTCGGATATGAGGAAAAGTGTTTTATTATTTTTCAATATAACTACCCTCGACTTCAATGCACTTGCGCCACTTGTCCCTGAGGCTTCGCTTTCCCGACAACCAGAAATCTCCCGACTGCTGTTCAATCCACTCCTGGACGGCGAGCTTGACATCTTCATCGTCCCCAAACCGGTCGATCCTGGCCGCCGTGCTGACGGGACTTAGCACCCCGTCCGACCCCAGCTTAGCCTCTTCTCCTTCCTTCAAAACACTTGTTTCCTCGCTTTTCATACAACCTCTCCGACAACTTTCTCTGGTCAGCCTCTAATTTCACAGGGTAGATGCTGACCTTCTTCTCAGCCAACCGTCCCGGATCGGGGATGAGGGGGGGAGGGAACAATGTTCCCTAACCCCTGAGCTCCGGTCTGGGGTGGTTGGTTTTTAACAAAAAGCTTCATCCCCACCCATACCTTCCTCAAATCCCTTTTCCTCTCTTCACATTCTATCAATTTTACGCCGTGTTCAAGGTGGAGCATCGATGCCGATGGACTGCCAGGCCACCAGGCGGGAGGGGTGGTCCCAAATGGCGGTAAATATGAGCCTCCCAGGTGAGGCGTCGGTCGAATACAAGACCAAGGAAATGGTGCGACTCAACCACATCCAGGCGCACCCCATTAAGAAACAAATCTGGGTAGGGGTGGAGCAGTGGATGGCGGCGAAGTGCACCACCTTAGTCTTTGCCAAAGAAAACCGAAACCTGTGCGCTTCGGCATAGCGAGAGACGCGGTTCAATGCCTGTTGGAGTCGACGCTCCAGAGTTGGCATCTGGGCCGCGCCAAATGAGATCGAAAGGTCGTCCACGTAGAGCGTAGCGAGAACATCTTCGGGCAGCACCCAGGTGATGCCGTTGATGCTCAGGGCAAAGAGTGTGACACTGAGGACACTAACCTGCGGGATACCCTCTTCCTGCTCCTTTGGGCCGGAGAGGGCTACCCCCACCCGTACGCGGAATCGACGATCTCGCAAAAATTCAGATATAAACATTGGGCGTCCCCTCGCCCCCATCGTGTGGAGAGTCTCCATGGATACCGTATCGCCATGCGGTATCATAGGCCTTCTCCAGATCGAAAAAGACCGTGGCGTAGTGCTGTCTACGAAGGAAGGCCTCGCAGGAAGGCGGACCAGAGCATCCGACGTGGAGTGGAATTTGCGGAAGCCGCACTGTGCAGAAGACAGATGACCTCCGTTGTCGAGGAAAAAGGCTAGTCTAACATTTACCAATTTCTCCATCAACTTGCACACTCAATAGGTTAGAGAGATTGGGCGGAAACCGGTCGGAGTAGTGTGATCTCTCCCGGCTTGCGAAAGGTGGGCACAGTAGCCATTCTGATGAATCTGGGAGAAGACCCTCCACCCAGATCCTGTTGAACAAATCTAACAGAAAGGCCATGCCTCGCTCACCCAGGTGTCGAAGCATGGCGTACGGGACATCGTCCGGACCATGGGCGGTGTCCGCGCACGAAGCGAGAGCGGAGCGCAACTCACTCTCTTAAACCTGTCGTTGAAGGGTTCTCCGCCTCTGGAGGCAAAGTCCAGCCGGCGGCCTTCCGCGACATCACGACGTGCATTGAATTCTGGCGGAGCAGCATCACGGCTAGAGAATGCGGAAAAAGCGGTCGCTAAGGATTCCGCCACGGACCCGGGGTCCGAGATTGCGGTCCCATTCTCCTGGAAAAACGAGAGGGGGGTCCTGCGGGAACTTGCCCCGAATCCTTTTGACTCGCTTCCACACCTCTGCTAAATGGGTCTTCCCGTTAAGTGAAGACACGTATGCCCGCCAAGAAGAGCGGCGGGCGTGCTTAGAAAAATACCGAAATCTAGCCCTAGCCCGACGAAATTTAGCGACAGGGAAATCGTTCGCGCGGCACTCATAGCGCATGTAGGCATAACGCTTCTATTTGAGGGCCGTCTCACACTCGACCGACCACCATGGGACTGGTCGGCGTGCAAAACGGTAAGACGTTCTAGGAATAGTATTCAGGCCTGCGGCGATGAGGTTGCCGGAGAAGAACTAAACGGCCTCATCTACCAACCTAAACTCCTCGACTGAGATAGAGAATTCAGTCATTTCCTGAGATGCAGGCCTTCGCACCCGCGCCAAGCACCACCTAGGTGGTCTCTCAGGCGGCAGTTGCCCTGAAAATGATATTTGAATAGGAAAGTGATCACTACCATGGAGGTCATCGACCACCCCCCAATCAAAATCAGGCTGTGCATCCGAAGAGCACAAAGATAGATCAAGGCAAGAAAATGAAGCGGTTCTCGGACAGTGATGCGTAAACTCATCTACGTTTAGGACACCGATCTCAAGCTCTTCGATCAGATCGGCAAGGACTTTATCCCCTGGGATTTATTAAGTAATCTCCCCAGAGAGGATGCCTGCCGTTCAGATCTCCAAGGAAGAGATAGGGCCTCGGCAACCGTGCCACGACGCGGCGGAAGTTCCCCGCGTCGAAGTCAGCTGACGGTGGAATGTACGCAGAAATGATAGTATACCTCGTATCCAGGTGCAGCTGCACAGCCACTGCCTGAAAGGAGGTATCTAAAGAGAAGGAAGAACGGAGACATCATGCCGGGTGTAAACCGTGCAGCCCCCAGCCCGGCCATCCCCTGGTGGTGGGATCGCAAGACCCTTATACCTTGATAGGGAGGGCAGGGGGCACGCGCCCAGCATGGTCTCCTGCAAAAAGATAGCTAACGGGGAACGGGACGAGACGAGACGAGCCTCCGCAGCTCCTCCCAGTTGGCCCGGAGTCCACGGCAATTCCATTGAAGGAATATGCCCTGCAGGCCTATCTCGGAGGAGACGCGGGTGCCCGCCTCGAACAGAAGATCCTGACAGAAATGGCCGTACGCTTCACGGAGGCAGAACCCCGGGCTCTGTTGGCCGGAAAAAACGCTGAAGGCGCTGTCGCCTTCGAGGACTTATTGGGAGAGGTTGAGCTCGCCATGCGAGGCTTTTCCTCCCCCCGCCTCGAAACCTTAGGCGGGCGTTGCGGCTTCGGAGGCGGGGGGCCCTCTTTTCGAGGAACCACCGTCCGAGCCACTCTCTCCACCACTAGGCGTGGGCGAATGAGCTGAAGCTCCTTTGTTGCTGTCCTCCTTTCGGGGGACAGCTTTAGGAACCCTGAAGATGACCTAGCGACCAACTTTATGGGTGATGCCTCCTGTGAGTCTAACGACTCGCTGGGGGAAGAGGGGGGAGCCCTGGTTTTAGCCGGGGCTAGGTGTAAACCCTTTTTGCCACCAGCTTTACCAGGGAAGCGCCCGGGTTGAGTAGATCCCGCAGAAGGGCTCCGAATGGGCGCGGAAACAACCTTGCTCGTTGGCATGGATGGGCCAGGAGCAGAAGGTGTCTTTCTAACTTACGAGGCATATGACCTCCCAGGCAGAGCCGCGCTCGCCACGACCAAGTCCTTAGCCTCGCGGAATGATATTTGATCCTGGGCCTGAACAGCCAGGATTTCTTTCTCGAGGAGATATGCACCACATTGCTTCGAAGAAGCGGGGTGCGGCTCTCTGCAATTGACACACTTGGCCACACATGATTTAGACCTATCGTGTGCCGCCTTGGAGCAATTTACAGACTCCGGGTGACCCCGACTTTGCACGTCTACAAGATTAATTCGTATGGCCGAAGCGGTGACAGTAATAGCACCGCCGCGGCAGTGGCACGAATGCCTTCACGCGGTAGCGGTACCAACCGGCACGCACCGACTCAGGTAGCTTTTCACAGTCGAACGTGACGAAGAGTGTAGGGGTGGGTCTCGAGGCCCCTCCCTGTTTTCTCATCACACGTTCGACCTTGACCGCCCCATGGTTGGCCAGCTCTAAGGTGATGTCCTCAATGGAGTAGTCAACGAGTTCCCTCGCATAAACTACTCCTTTCACAAAGTTCATGGTAGAGTGCGGCGTCACATTCACCGGGGTGCCATCAAGTGTCCGGAGAGCACTTATCTTGGCCGCCTCAGCGGGATTCGCCGCATTCGCCTGAAGGCTCCCGTCCGAGAAATGGGTCACCTTCGGCTCTCTACCAATTGCACTAATTAATCCTCTCCTCTGATGGATCATGTTGCCATCGGCCAACATGGTGCCATCAGTGGATCGAATACCGAAGAAGCGTTTGAAGCCAGCGGGCTCGAAAACGCCAGGTAACCTCTGAATGAGGGGCCCCGATGTCATCGAGGCTCCGCCCTGTGCACTTTTATTCTTTTCATAGTCAGGGGCTCCGCACCCGGTGGAGCAGAGGGGCCGGATGTGTCGATATTCGCTTGGTCGCTTACCAAAGTGGCAGCAGACCTATCCGTCCCCGCAGCACCCGCGGATGGAGAGGAGCCCCGAGTCTTTTTTGTCTTTCTTGTCTTTTTATTGTTCTTTTTAGGAGAGGAGCGCGGGGAATGAACCCGCTTCTGACCTCCGCCGGAAGGAGCCTCCAGGCCAGATGAACCGACCTCAGTCAGGTCCTTCTCCGAAATTGAGAAGGTCGTGGTAGTCGTGGGGGCACCGGTCGGAGGAGATCCCTCCCCTCCTTGTACTGCTTCTGAAACCCTAGCCGTTTGAGGAGGACCTTGCATAGGGGCGGATTCGGGTTCGGTGCTTGAAACCGAGCCCGGATATCCCCCCATGGAAGGCCCTAACGTCTGAGGCTGGGTTTCCTTAAGGACCATGTCTATCTCGGGGGGGGGGGCCTCCAGTTGGCCATCCCCCCCCCCCAAGACATCGCAGGTCCCGTTGTCAGTATCGTCACTAGTCTTGTGTTGGGGAGGCACAGGCCTTGACCCCGGCAAGGTTCAATATTCTTGCCAGCAGGTCTTTTGAAGGAAGCGACCGAAGGGGCCTGGCTTCCCTCTCCCCCCTAAGGGGGTTTGTCCTACCGAGCAGCTTCGATCGATGTGGAGCGGCTGCTAAGGGCTGCCTGCTGGCTTTCTTGGCAGTCCCCTTGGAAAGAACAGAGGGGACTGCCGCTGGAAGAAGGGAGGTGCCCGAAAATACCTCCAGAGAAGGGGGTGAGGAGGAGTCCCCTACACCCGTAAGCGAAGGAGAGGAGTAAGCCTCCTCTCCGGTTATAGAGATATGGAGGGTCGTCTGCGCAAGCACAGGGGGGGAGGGACCTCCATTTTTTCGGTGGAGCTGCCCGAGGGCGGCTCCGTTGGTGACACAGGGGGAATTAAGGGAAGTGATTTTGAGTTTTCTCATCATTGGGCATGGTGACCCTATTTGTTTCACGGGATGCAATTGCTCATCACCTCTCGCAGTTGCCCGCACTGCGAGAGGTGCTTACAGGCCTGGCAGAGCAGGCGCCGCCATTTGGGATCACCCCTCCCGCCTGGTGGCCTGGCAGTCCATCGGCATGGCGGCTCCACCTTAGACGCGGCGTAAAACTGAGTGTGATTAAAGAAAGGAAAAGGGATGTGAGGAAGGTATGGGTGGGGATTAAGCAGGTTGTTAAAAAAAACCCATTCCGAACCGGAGGTCAAGGGTTAGGGAACATTGTCCCCTCTCCCTTCAGCCCCAATCCGGGACGGTTGGCTTGAGAAGGTCAGAATCTACCCTGTGAAATTAAAGGCTGACCATTGTAAGTTGTGGGAGAAGTTGTATGAAAAGCGACGAAGTAGGGGAGAAATACAGGCTATCTGAAGGAAGGAAGAGAGGCTAAGCTGGGGCCGTACGGAGCGCTGGATCCCGTCAGCACGGTGGCCAGGATGGCAAGTCGCCGCGCCCCTTACGGGGTCCCCCAATTGAGAGCCTGTTGATCGATGCTGGGGAGATTCCACTCGCTCTGCGCTGCGTGCTGTGCAGCACTCGCCTCTACGCGTGAGACAGGCGCCTCCCTCAGTCGCCAACAGCTCTCACTGCATCCGCAGCTGATCCCGACGGTGCCTATGCCGCCGAGAGACGTTAGTTTTACCCTAAGCCCTTTGGGTTTAGGGCCAGGAAACTCCTTTGGGAGCTAGGTATAGCTCTCGGGCCGGTGGCACCTCTGGTTCTGCCCAGGACGCCACCCTGGAGGGTAC